>OX392464.1:76600169-77200169 GCA_947623515.1 Neoascia interrupta | reverse complement strand
GTAGCCAAGGTACGGCTGCGGATATACCGACCAGCGCCAAGTAATGGAAATACTGTGAGGAAGTTTGACGTCGGCCGACTACAATCGCAAGAGATCGCCAGGTCCTTCTCCAACCGAGTCTCTCAAAACCTTCTACGAAGTCCTATGCAACCAGCATCAAGTATTGATAGCCAGTGGCAACACTACCAAAATGCCATCAGAGACGCCGCCTCTGAAGTGCTGGGTTTCACACGGCGACCACAACGAAACCCCTGGCTTGACGATGAATGCCAGCAAGCACATGCAGCTAAACAGGAAGCATACAAAGCGGCGCTGCACAGAAGGACTAGAGCTGCTCGCGAGCTCTACGAGCAGAGGAGGAGAGAGGAGCACCGGCTTCTCCGAAGGAAAAAGAGAGAGCACGAGAAGCGCGCGGTTGAAGAGATAGAGAGATGTTACAACAGGAATGAGGTTAGAAAGTTTTATCAAAGGATCAAAAGGTCCTGCCAAGGGTATAAACTTCGAACTGAAGCCTGTAAGGACCATCAAGGGAACATCGTTGTAGAATCGCAGTCGGTGCTGAGGATTTTGAAAGACCACTTCTGCAGACTGTACAACGGCGAGGACGAACCAAATACCGCTGTCAGGCAGAACGAACCATTCAACCCGGGCGAAGACGTTACCGACGAAGCATACGAACGATACCGCCCACCCGACCTGGAGGAGGTGAAAGTAGCTGTGTCTAAGCTCAAGTGCAACAAAGCAGCCGGAGCAGACGGCCTAGCTGCCGAACTCTTTTAATCCGCTGGCGATGAGCTGGTTAGGAGCATGCACCAGCTCATCTGCAAGATATGGTCGGAAGAAAGCATGCCCGACGAATGGAACCTCAGCATTGTTTGCCCGATCCTGAAGAAAGGAGACCCTCTGAGTTGTGCCAACTACAGAGGCATAAGTCTTCTTATTATCGCATACAAGATCTTTTCTGCTGTACTGTGTGAACGCCTGAAGCCGTTTGTCAACAATCTGACAGGAAAGTCCACCATCGATCAAATATTCACACTGCGGCAGATCTTGGAGAAAACCCAGGAATTCCAAATCGATACACACCACCTCTTCATCGATTTCAAGGCCGCGTATGACAGCATCTATAGAGACGAGCTATATAGCGCAATGTCTAGTTTTGGCATCCCTGCCAAACTCGTCAGTCTGTGCAGGATGACGATGGAAAACTCACGCTGTTCCGTCAAGGTCGGCAAAGACCTCACCGACCCCTTTGATGTCAAAAAAGGATTTAGACAAGGCGACACGCTGTCATGCGACTTCTTTAACATCATACTTGAGAGAATTGTGCAGAACTCTCGCGCCAACACCAGAGGTACAATCTTTCAAAAGTCCATTCAACTACTTGCATACGCAGACGACATTGACATAATCGGTAGAACAAAGCGTGATGTCAGTGAAGCCTTCGTGAGTATTGGGACGGAAGCGGCGAATATGGGTTTAGCAGTCAATGAGGGCAAAACCAAGTATATGTTGTCATCAAGAAAAGACACCCAACATCGACGTCTTGGACAAAACATCACCATCGACAGCTTTAACTTTGAGGTAGTTAGGGACTTTGTCTGCCTGGGTTCCGCTATCAATTCAGACAATGACACCAGTGCTGAAATCAAACGAAGGATAACTCTTGCCAATCGCTGTTTCTTTGGGCTAAGAAGGCAATTGAGTAGCAAAGCCCTCTCTCGAGCAACTAAAGTGTCCATGTATAAGACATTCATCATCCCAGTCCTGCTTTACGGTGCAGAAGCATGGACCCTGTCAAAGGCGGATGAAAACACTTTATGCTGCTTCGAGAGGAAAATTCTTCGGACGATTTACGGTCCCGTCTGCATAGACGGAGAGTGGAGGAGGAGATATAACATCGAACTGTACGGGCTGTACAGCGATACCGACCTAGCCAAAAGAGTCAAAACACAACGTCTACGATGGCTGGGTCATCTAGAGCGGATGGACACCAACGCCCCGGCCCGGAAAATCTTTGAATCCACACCGCAGGGACGACGCGGTAGAGGAGCACCGAGACTCAGGTGGCGCACGCAAGTGGAAGGGGACCTCAGCCAACTTCGCGTGCGAAACTGGAGACGGCTAGCTAGAGACAGAGCTGGCTGGCGAAGCTTGTTGGCTGAGGCCCAGGTCCACCCCGGACTGTAGCGCCACCTTAAGTAAGTAAGTAATACTGCAGGCATATTCTATATTAGAACAATAATTTGTATTAAGTATATGGCAGTTTTTAATTTTTTATTGATGGTTTGGCAATATTTTAAAAAAATATTGGCTTTGTATCCTATATTTTATCCGTGTCTGAAAACTGCGCTGAAACCCGCATTTTACATACTACTAATATGACAACATAGTAGAGCACAGAGATTTCAGCAGAATAAACCATGTGGATGCGTTAAGCAGGTGTCACAACATTCTACTTGTAGAACCCGATTCCTTCAAACATGCACTTGTTTCTGCGCAAAACCAAGATAAAGCGATTCAAAATATAGTTAAAATATTAGAGCATAAGCAGCACCCATACTGATGATAAATGGCCTCATATACCGTAAATGCAAGGACTCTGTTTTGTTTTTTGTTCCCACCCAAATGGAAAAGGCTGTTATCCAAACACACCACGATGGGTTTTGCCATGTGGGTGCAGATAAAGTTTTTGAATACCTGAGGAAGACCTACTGGTTCCCATCAATGAAGGAAAAAATTAAAGATTACATTAAGTCTTGCTTGAAATGTATCTGCTTTGCTCTTCCCTCTGGGAAAAAGGAGGGCGAGCTGCACAATATACCAAAAGGTAATAAACCTTTTTATACTATCCACGTAGATCATTGTGTGCCGCTTCCAGCAGGTATTAGGAATCTTAAGAAGTACATTTTCGCTGTTGTTGATGCATTCACAAAATTTACAAAACTTTATGCGGTTAAAAGCACGAATACTAAGGAAGTTGTTCAGAGCCTAGAAAATTATTTCGAAAGCTACAGTAGACCAAAGCGAATAGTCTCAGACAGGGTATCTTGCTTTACCTCGGATGAATTTTTGTCTTTTTGTCGAAACTGTGACGCAGTTCACATTAGAGTCGCCACTCATTCTCCCCAGTCTAATGGACAGGTGGAAATATTTAATAAGCTTTGGACTCCTATGCTGTCCAAAGAGAGCGAAACAAATCCGGGGGAATGGTCAAAACATTTGAGAAAGATCGAATTTGCAATAAACAACACCGTTAACATGAGCACAGGAACGAGTCCAAGTATTTTGCTATTCGGCGTTTCCCAAAGAGGTGAAACCTACGGCAAGGTCCGTGAGTACCTAGAATTTCATGTTACCCAGCAAGAGCCGGTAATCACAGTTGAGGCAAGGGAAAACGCAAGGGTGAAAATCGCACATAATCAGGAGATAAACAAAGAATATTACGATAAAAGACATAAAAAACCTCATCGGTATAAAGTCGGCGACTACGTCGTAGTAAAAAATGTTGTTACCATTGCAGGTGTAAACAAGAAACTTTTGCCTTAGTACAAAGGCCCATACAAAGTATGTGAAGTGTTGTCTAATGATAGGTATCGCATATGTGACATCGAAAATCTACAAATTTCTAGAACCCGATACGAGGGTATTTCAAGTCCCGCGAATATGAAACCGTATCGCGTAACCGACGAACTAAAAAAAAAATGACTATTTTTTGCTGAATTAGTTTTACTTTGTTTCAAAAACAGGACCTATCGATAATTGAACTATTCACCATTCACATTCAAAAATAAAAACAATAATTCGTTTTGTCATAAGAATTCCAAACAAAAATAAATAAAAAAAGTAATTGTATAGTAATACTTGTATTTTAAATCGAGTCGATTTAATGTCAGGATTGGCCGAACTGTAGGCGTTAATAATAATTATACAAGCATTTATAATTACAAACATGCATAAATGTAACTTAAGTCTTAAGTTTATCCAAACGCTCAATTCGAAAACAGTCTTTCCCTCAAGCGTTCAATGTACTATCACATCTTTCGATAATCTGTATAGTATATAAGTCTGATCGTATGATTCATTATGAAAATTAGGCAATAAGTTTGTGACTCGAGCAATAAACGGAGCGTTCTAGCCCACCGCTTATCGAAGCAAGTTGTTTTCCTCTTAGTCTACAAGAACATAAACCTGACATAGTTTTTGGTTGTGATCCAAGCACTTAAACTTGTTCACGTCGGAGAATGATCTGGCCAAGTAAAAACACAAGTTGAGGTTGATTCAACCTCAGTGCATGACCGACCGAGGCAAGGTGCAATGTAGGCAGAATGTTTACTGACCTACTTCTGGTTCATTGTTGCTGCCTGGCAAAGATGACGCCGCCCGCTGCACTCATTGTAGGTTTCCAGCCAGTGTAGGTCATGTTTAGTGATGGTATTGTGTAAACGTTCTCCCCCCCCCCCCCCCCCTTGAATGACGATTCAACTATACCTTTACCATGAATTCTGAATTTGACTGTCGTGGTTTTGCCTGTGGTGTCTGCGGCAGGCGAAAATGAATCATCATTTTCACCAAATCACCAAGAGGTGATGGCGGCAGATTCATTTGCGCTATGCTTCCAAATCAAGTAAATGACTAACGTGCTGGAGACTGCTAAGGTCGAATATCCAACCCCAAAATGATGGTAGTGGTGACCCTGAAGATCATGGTGTATCTCCAGAACCTTTTGCTCAATAATTGTTCCCTGCATTTCTCTCAGATTTTTTAGTTGAGTGTCGTATTGCGAGAAGTTGAAATTTTGAAGTAATGACATGTGGTGCGCTGGATTTGAAACTTCAGATAGATTCCCAAAGCTTGCATATAAGGTTTGTAGATTTGTGGCAAATGTGTTATGCCCATAATTTGTGGTAAGGTTTTGCCTTAGGATGCATCCTGGTTGCAGTCTAAGTATTCCGGAATCTTCTAGCGTTAATTGCTGATTCATTTTTGCGCAAATTGCCGTGAGCCGAGATGGAGTTTTCGTAGAATATAACCATTGATTTTTATGTTCCAGTTGAATACAAGGCGTGTTTCTTTCTGATTTAGTTAATGTACACGTAGGCCTTGTCTCGTTGTTAAACAGACCAACCTCACAAGAGCAAACCTCAGCTCCCTTGCGATGTCTAGCTTGAAGACTAGAGCATAAATACTGTTTTGGTCATAGGTTGATGCATGTATCAGAAGATGATGACGGTATTGGAAAATATCGGTGTGCATGGCTAGAACAGGCTAGATCATCCCATGTGCAGGCTAGAACAGGTGCACATGGGATGATCGTCAGCATGGTATTATTTATGACTGTCGGGATCGGGATTATCCTAAACAAGTCGTAGATTTCTTGGTCAACTTATGGAAGTGTGACCAGAAATTCAGCTTGATGATGGGTTACTCCACCTTTGACTGTCATGAATTTATACAGCTGTAAATGGTCTTCTTCATCCGCTGGTATCTACAGAGATGATGGCAGGAGGGCCTTGATCGTTTTTAGCTCGGCCGGAAGCTGACTAGCAGATAAAAGGAGTGAACTCATTTTGCCGTGATGAGTATTCGCCAATACGTCAATGACAGCTGATTGCATTTTTTGTATATTGATAATTATCAGTTGCGAAGACAGTGACGTGAATATTTGATATATTTTGGTTTGATAACTGTCTTCACCGTTGTCACTTATCTGTCACGTATCCTTGTGATTATTTTTTTAAGTTGCTTATTTAGGTTTTGTTAAGGAAACTTAGTCGTAGTCTGACGGAAAATGGGAGTTTTTTTAGTGAGTAAGAATCTCACACTACTATGAGCACGCGCAGCTGGTCCTCGTAGTGCCTATGAAGGTTTTTCCCACCCACGGAAAAAAAAATTATGTCATCGAATCTTGTTTTTATTGTTGAGTGGTCTCGTTTCATTGAAGTGATGGTAGCGTCGACAGCTGAGGTTTTCGTTTGTATTAACTTGGGCTATTGTGTTCGTCATTTGCTCAGCATATTCTGAATCCAAGACTACAAGGAGAGAGTTAACTTAGATTAACTGCTCCTCTCTTGGATCATTTGGTTGGCAAAAGGCCACTTTCCAGCTGTAATTCCTTCATTATGTGCTGGAATTGGTTCAGTGTATTCGTGAAAATACTCTTTTGTTGTAGTTCTTGACATAAATGGCGTAATGTTACTGTTCCGTTAAGCAATGTTGCATACTCTTCTATCATTGGCTCGAGATTGTAGTGGATGATGAAATTGCACCCGCTCTGTCACTATTTGTGCTGAACCGATTCCTTCGAAGTAAATTCCCAAATTAGAATCAAACTTATTAATGTCCATATTTTCGCTGAGTACTACTGACGGGACGAGAAACATTGTTAGTAATGCCGTCACATAAGCGCCTCCAGATGTTCTTCGCCTTTTGGGTGGCACTCTATTTGCATTTTTTGACTGTTGAGATTCATTTATTTCCAGGTGTCGTGGAATCATTGACATCCTCCAATTGCACTTCCCAAGCTAGTGTCTTTGTTTTCCTCAACATCAACTGCTCGTACTGCACCATCGTTGCCTGTGTATATTTTTGTGATTCTTCCAAGGGGCCATTGAATTGTTGAAACGTTATCCTCCTTTATGATGACCATATCGCCAACCTTGATGTTTTGAGAGCAGTCCTTCCATTTGTGTCGATATTGCAGTTCACTTAGGCATTCCTGTGACCAGCGGTTCCAAAATTCGTGTTTGAGATGTGACACCAAGTTCCATCCAGTAAGAAGTGTGTGTCGAAGCTGCCCTTACATCGGTTTGCGCCGTAAGAGGAAGTGTCCCGGAGTCAAAGCAGTTAAATCATTTGCATCGCAGGAAATAGGCGTCAAAGGTATTGAATTCAAAATAGCCTCAACTAATAAGTACTGTTTCTAACTCCTCATACGTAAGGGATGCTGTCGATACACTCCTTGTCAAGAGGGGTTTTGCTGATTTTACCGCCGTTTCTCAGAGGCCTACAAAGTGAGGTGCTCGAAGTGGTATGAAGCGGAACTGTATGGCCCTTGAACTGCAATCCTTTATTATAGTTATCCGTGCTCGTTCTGAGAAGATCAACAAAATATTGCGATGCAGGCCTTATGGGGTCGTTTTCTTCCGCGAATCTTGTAGTGAATGCAAAATCCTGAATTGATGAACGGCCTTGATTGTGTTATTCTTGAAGACGGCAGATTTTCCATTACTTGATTAAGTAAGTGTGACTTGGCTCTGGCACATCTCACGCAGTTTTGCACGATTGATCGAGCCATTATTTTTCCTTAAAATGGCCAAAACCTTTGTCTCGTATGCGCTAATACTGTTTGTGAACCACAGTGCATATTAGTTTCGTGAATATGCCGCATTAATAATATTGTTAACAGATTATTGTATGTTTTTTTTTTTTCGTGGGTAGGAAAAACCTTCATAGGCACTACGAGGACCGGCCGCGCGTGTTCATAGTAGTGTGAGATTCTTACTCACTAAAAAACCTCCCATTTTCCGTCAGACTACGACTAAGTTTCCTTCACAAGTAGTTCAAACTTCTGTAGTAATCGCGTATGGCAGGCTGCCTTCCAACGAAGGCACCTTCAATACCGTCAATTTATGCGGTTTCATCTTATGCTGCTAGATCTAACGGTCTCATTCGTTGTAGTCGGCGCGTAAGATTTGTCTGATCCAAAGTTCAGATAATTTCATTGTTGCAGTGTCCGCGAAGACGAGTACTAAGTTTGCGAGCAAAGTTTGTTACCTCGTCAGACACGGTTGCGATTCCTAGATCTCGGTGTAGATCGCTACTTAGGTTTTAGCACTTGCTTATACAAAAACAGTTTGTTATACAGGTTGTTTTCAAATTCGATGCAAATATTTTGACACAAGATTCTTGGGTATGTTTGAAGAAAAAAATTGTTCTACAGTATGGGCCTATCTCAAATTTTGATACCACTTATTGGGAATTTAAGAAAACACCTACTTTGAGGTACCTTGACCCATACTAACACAAATATCTCCGCTAGCACTTACAACAGGTACTTCATTTAGGACTTAAATTTTAGAAGAAATAGTATTCCTTTTAACTGCATTAAAATAAAATTGATGACTTTTTTAACTTTTGAGATATTTGCTTTTAAGTCGGATCCTTTTTCCCTGCCCATGACATTTTTTTGACTTTCAAGACACATTTCTGCGAAAAATGCGTAATAAACATATCGGTAATTTTTTTTTCTAGACAATACTTAATAAAAAATGCTAGGACAAGTTACCCGAAAAACCCACAGATTTTATGATACTTAGGAAATTCCATAGCAGGTAAAATTATGAAAAACTCGATTCATAGTGTTCAATTCCTATTATTCTGAATAAAAATGCTTGTGTTTGGTTTATGTTTTTTTTTTTTTCATTAAGTTAACTTTATAATCAAAAAAGGTGTTCAAAGTGTGCTCCTCCATTTTGTATGCATGCTAGAGCCCGTTTTTGGATTGCACTGTCAACGTTTATTGAGGATAACTCCTGCTTCACTTGTGACGAGGCTTGGAGAATGCGATCTTCTAAATCATTTAGAGTTGATATTTCTGTAGAATAAACAAGTTCTTTCATTCTCCCCCATACAAAAAAATCCATAATTGTAAGGTCTGGAGATCTTGCAGGCCAGTGAACTGGTCCATTTCTTCCTATCCAACGACCAGCGTACTTTTCATCCAGCCAATTCTTAACCTAGCGACCAAAGTGGGCTGGGGCTCCATCCTGTTGAAAATATGACTAAGCTCGTTGAGTTACCGGAACATCCTCCAATAGATCTGTTAAATCATTGCGCAAAAATTCCAGATAGTTTGCAGAATTCAGTGTGGGAGGCAGTTTGAAGGGACCGATTAAGTTGTTTCCAATAACACCTGCCCACAAATTGACGCTAAATCTGTGTTGAAATGATGACTCTCTCCTTGTGTGTGGGTTTTCCGCAGCCCATGTGTGTAGATTGTGAAAATTTGTAATCCCATCTCTAGTAAATTGAGATTCGTCCGTCCATAGGATTCTGCTTATAAAACCGTTGTCATCCAAGTTCCGCTCTAACAACCAGTTGCAAAACTCAAGTCTCGGCTCCAAATCACTCGGAAGCAGTTCCTGCACAGGTGTATGGTGGTATGGATGTATGGATACAAGTTTTCCGTATGCAGGAGACGAACAATTTTATGTGTTGAAACATTAAATCGCAAGGATAAGCGCCTGATGCTGATTGATGGATCATTTGCAACCGCTTCCAGTATTCTTTCATCAACTGCAATTCTTCCTGGTGAAGCTCCTGCGTTAGGTCGTCTTGTTGAAACAGATCCCGTTTCCCGAAGTCTTCGAAACGAATTTGTAAATACGCGGGGATTAGGTACTCTTCGGTTAGGATAAAGATGGTATCTTTGTTGTGCTCCAATAGAACTTCCGTTGCACATCCCATAAACGTAGATAATATCGGCGTATTCTTCGTTTGTAAAATATGCCATTTCAAGTAGGGTTTCTTAACAACTGTTGTGTCACCTCGGCTTCAAAAATGACTTTGATGGATTTAACTTTTGTTTTCTAACAAAAGTTAAACTTTTGTTTTCTACCTACGTAAATTATTAATACATAGTCAAAAAATCGTTCTTGTTGTCAATCGCGGTTATAAAAGTAGGTAACAAATCATATTTCCACCTTATACCTGTCGCGGTTTCGTGAAAAGAGTTTTTCATAATTTCAAGTATCATAAAAAGTATCATAAAATCTGTGGGTTTTTCGGGTAACTTGTCTTAGCAATTTTTATTAAGTTTTGTTAGGTGCACTAGAAAAAAAAAATACCGATATGTTTATTACGCATTTTTCGCAGAAATGTGTCTTGAAAGTCAAAAAAATGTCATGGGCAGGGAAAAAGGATCCGAATTAAAAGCAAATATCTCGAAAGATGAAAAAGTCATTTTTTTTTTTTTTTTTTGAATACTAGGATGGACGGAGACTAAAACTCCAAAATCTTTCAAAGATACCAATACGCCCACTATAGCAGGTACATAATACCGAAGTAGCCGATATTGGTTATGCCCGATTTCCACGTGCTAAAAAACCACCCATTTATGAGAGACACTATGAAACTGCCAGAACGCACTTCATAGTAGTAAATTTTCGCTCTCTCATAATACTTCTTGACTACAACTAAGTTAACTTAACAAGTAGTTTACGCTTCCATAGTGTTGATCGCATTGGATAGGTTGCTTTCCAGTGAATGCACCTACTAAGCCGTTCATTCATGCGGCTTCACCCTAAGTCGCTAGATCGAAGGGTCTTGTTCTTTGTAGTCGTCGCTCGTTGTTAACATCGTTAAGAGTCTCGTTTAGAGTACGGATCATTTCATTGTTGCAATGAACATGAAGGCGAGCATTAAGCTTTCGAGCGAAGTTTGTTACTTCTTCGCCCACGGTAGCTATTCCTAAATCTCTGTGAATATCGCTATTCCTAATATACCATGGAGCATTCACAATTGCTCTTAGTGTTTTGTTTTGAAAAGTCTGCAACATGGACATGTTGCTCGACTTGGTACAACCCCAAAGTTGTATACCGTATGTCCAGGACGGCTTTAACACCTGCCTGTACAAGAGCAGTTTGTTATATGTGCTTAATTTCGAAAATCTTCCGATAAGCCAATACATTTCCCTGAGCCTAATCTCGAGCTCGTCACGCTTCTTCTTTACGTGTGGTTTCCACCTTAGTTTAGCGTCCAGTGTCATCCCTAGATACTTCGCTTCATTTGCATAAGGTATTTGTACAGAATTTATGAACAGAGGCAAATTGTTAACCCTTCTGTAAGTGAAATTCACATGCGTAGACTTGTTCTCGTTAAGAGCGATTCGCCAAGTCTTCGTCCAGACACAAATTCTGTCCAATGCTCGTTGGAGGTTTCTCGTTGATGACTCGACTGATTCACCTGTTGCCAGGATGGCCGTATCGTCCGCAAACGTGGCCACGACTGTCTCGTCATCTAGAGGTATGTCTCTTGTGTAGAGCAGGAGCAGGGTCGGACCGAGGACGCTTCCCTGGGGTACGCCAGCCCGAATTTGCTTGAAACTCGAGTATTCACTACTACACCTAACACGAAAGAGTCTGCTTTCAAGATAATTTTCCAATATTTGAAAAAGTCATCAATTTTATTTTAATGCAGTTAAAAGGAGTACTATTTCTTCTAAAATTTAATTCCTAAATGAAGTACCTGTTGTAAGTGTTAGCGGAGATATTTGTGTTAGTATGGGTCAAGGTACCTCAAAGTAAGTGTTTTCTTAAATTCCCAATAAATGGTATCAAAATTTGAGATAGGCCCATACTGTAGAACAATTTTTTTCTTCAAACATACCCAAAAATCTTGTGTCAAAATATTTGCATCGAATTTGGAAACACCCTGTATATGCTTAGCTTCGAAAATCTTCCGATAAGCCGATTCATTTCTCTTAACTTGATTTCGATTTAAGTTATGCATCTAGAGTCATTCAAAGATATTTCGCCTCATTTGAGTACGGGATTTGTACCGAGTTAATGAATAAAGGTTTGTGGTTTATCTTTTTATAAGTAAAGTTATTATGCGTTGACTTAGTCTCGTTAAGGGCGATTCGCCAGCCAATGACACGGTTTTTATTCTATAATTATCTTGTACCGCATAAGGATTGCGCTCCTCGACCAACGGTTCCCCGTCAAACGGTTTGAATGTTTCTTCTAGGTAATCTGCAAATAAATCCGCTTTTTTTTGTCTTCTCTTGCCCATTCGCCGTTGGCTTTTCTTAATGGCACAGAGTGTGCTATAGGCTTCTTAACGGACTTTACTGCTTTCCAAAGACAGTAGTTCGAGCCTTTATCGGCAGTCAAACTTTCGAGGTAAGCAGTAGTCTCGCGACTTTTAAGATCTTGAAGTTCGTGCTTCAGTTTGTTAGAAAGGTGGTTCAAGATGGTCTTATACGGGGGTGCTCGCGAACGTTGCCATCTCTTGCGCGCTCTCCTCTTTTCGCATATTAGCTCTTCTATTTCTCGCGGATATATTGTTCCGCTATTCGATAATTCGGACCTCCGAAAAGAAGTGTTATTCCACGCAGCGCTCTGAATAACTCTCAAGAGTTTATCTAATTCGTCTTCTATTTCAAGTGGCGTTTTGAGCGGTACATTTATCTTTGCTTATTGTATGGTATTAGCATTGGATGTTTAGGATCAAACGAAAGTGTTCCGGATTCCAATCGGCCTCCCACTCGAATAACTAGTTTATCATCATGAAATGGAAAAAGACTGCTGATCTGACTGTCACGTTTTAATTCTCTGTAAGTCATCAGGTCACTGATGTCTTCTTTAAAATCGAATGCCTGTATAGCCCGAACTATTGCAATAAGTGCACCTTCCAGTTCCTTAGTTGTCAACACAATGTTTCTGACCATATCCTATAGTTCTTGGGGGGTTGGTAACCATGATAATGAAACGCAGAACGCAACCAACTGTTTTGTGAGGCATAGTAAATAAATTGCGATGGTTAATTTTATAAATCATGTCCTAGGATACGCGATGGGTAACTTCTGCTACAGCTGGAGCCTTTCGTTTCCATTCCAAGTTATCCGCAATTAACATCTTTTTATTATACCTTTCGAGCCACACTCTTTCATGACCATGTAGAAAGAGAGGTCCGTAGAGCCAAAGGGTACATGAGGACAACTTCGTCGCTCGCAGTCCTTTAGATAACACATCCGCAGGATTAAGTTTCGATGCTACATTCCACCATTGCTCCGGCAGTGTCAGCTCCTGTATTGCCGCAATTCGATTGGCCACAAACGTTAGAAATGATGATGAAGGTGAGTTAATCCAGGCAAGAATAATTTCAGAGTCCGTCCATAAGAATGTGATTGCATTTTTTAGCTTTAAATCGGTTTTACGTCTTGCTGTTAATTAAGCTCCAAGAAGTGCTGCACGCAGTTCTAGTCGTGGAAGTATTTGCCTCCTGAGTGGAGCCACACGTGATTCGGAGCAAAGCAATCTAATCACGTGATTCGGAGCAAAGCAATCTATTACTCTGCCATCCTTCATTGTTGTACGCAGATACACAACCATCTCGTATGCCTTTTCGGTCGCGTCACAGAACGTGTGCACCTGGATAAGTGTTGGAATCTCGTTGTTGAACATGTGACGATGATATTGGAAGTTGTTTTAGCTCTGCTGGTAACTCTTTATTCCATTTAGTAGCCACAGCTCCTGAACGACTATCTTTGCTGTTACCACGACTGGTCCCAGCATCTTCAATGGATCGAATACCTTCGCAAGGTCTGACACAACTGATTTCTTTGTCACTCGCTGTGTGGGGTCCAAATTTATTTTTACATAGAATTGATGCTTCTTAGGGTGCCATGTTAAGCCCAATGCCTTAATTGAGATATTGGATTCGTCATTGAAGTCTAGATCAACCTCTTGATCCTCCTTAGCAATGTCTTGCAGTAATCGAGGATGATTTACGCACCATTTTCGTAGCTTGCATCCTGCCATTCGTAGTATGCATTGTAACTGCACTGCTATGTCCATAGCTGTTAACAGGTTATCATTTCCAGCTAAGCCGTCATCAACGTAAAAGTTGTTGCGATGAGCCTGTGGACCTAATGGAAAATTTTAATTTTTTTCTTCCGCGAATCTATCCAAACATAGAGAAGAAACTTCTCCATGTGATGTGTTGGTACCGTGTATCCGCAGAACACATATTTTGGCAATCGAAAACGAATAATTAGTGCAAACAGCTAAGCTTGTACCGCCGGCCCTGCATACATGATATCGTTAATTTGATGATGTGTCGAATACCACTCGAAGTTAAGTGGTGATACTGTCGGCCTTAAACACACAATGTAAGGAATAACGTAGTTTGGTCTTTCGATGGCATCGATGTTGATTCGTGTCGTGTGACCCAGCTCTTCGTACTCTTCCATGAATTTTACGTAGTGATGTCTTACTTCCTTGTTCTCCGTAGTCTTAATTCGAGGGCCAAAAATCTGTTGACTGCATTTTCCCTTGATTGACCTAAGTGATCTATGCTCTCCCGAAATGTTAGTTTGACAACAAAGCGTCCTTCACGGGTTCTGTGTGTATTTTGTGAGAAGTGAGATTCACACAGTTCGTCATCTTTGCATAGGTTGCGACGTGTTGATTTGATTTGATTGCTACAACAACTGCTTCGGCCTCAGCTACCCTTCTAGCCAAAATCCAACCAAAAACTGTATTTTGCAGGATAGGTAATTTATCTGCTAACCATATTTATCCAATCGAAAGTAATTGATAATAGAATTCTGCCCCAAGTAGAACATCTATTTTTTCAGCGCGGTTAAGCAAATAAATTACCAACAAGTATAATTGGAATATTTGTTCGTAATGGCCGCGATGGCTGATATGTCCAAGTGTTGGGAGGGCTGTGGTGATAAGATGTGAGGAAGAACAAATGCCTCCAAATAGCTATTGAAAGTACTTGTTCCTGATTGAAGTTTAACGTTCACTCGATGATGGGATTCCTTTTTTCCATCACCAATGCCTTGAATGCTGAGGAGCTTGCTGAGAATGCTTTGTTGGAGGCCTGGTTTCTTCACTAGCCTTGTCGTGATCCGGTTCACTTGAGAACCGGAATCTAAAATGGCTCTGTATTGCACCATTTTTTCGTCCCTTGATATCAGGTCGATGACGGCGGGGGTCAGAAGTATATACTGCTGCTTTTCTGACCGTTTAAAAGCTACCAAAGTTATCGATGACCCTTCATTCTTGTGATGGGTTAGCTTGCGTTCCTCATCTTTGTTGGGTGACTGCTGACTGATGGTCGAGTCCTTGACGTTGGTTTCTAGATGCAAGAGCGTGTTTTCTTTTTGGTAACGTTTTAAGCAGCATCTCGAGCCACAACTGCTAGCAATGTGTCCAGATTTCAAACAATTGACACAAAGCTTCTGTTGTTAAACCACCTTTTTACGCTCTAGTGGCTTAAATTGTATAAATTGCTTGCAGGCAAATAGCGGGTGAAGACCTGTGTTGCATACCTTGCACTACATTCATTGATTTGAGTTGACGATGCTGATGCACAAGATCGGAATGATGGCTCCTTCTTCTTCTGTCCATTAACAACATGAACTCTGTAATTGATTGGAGTTCTTTTGGTTTCTTAAGTGATTGTTCGTAGAGTATCCGTGTAGTTTGATCTAGTTTGTTAACCACTAAGTGTAGAAGAATAGGATTCCATGTACTTGTGTCCACTCCAATGTTGCTAAGTGCCATTAAACATTCTTGAATAGTGCAGTGAAGATTCTTAGATTAGATAAGCATAGAAAACTGTAATTTTTTGGTTCAAATTCAATAATTTTGTGAAACTGACCTCTACAGATGGGTTTACAAATTTAAAAAATTTTACAAATTTAAAAAAGTAGTCAAAATCCATGTTAAATATGGGAGTGGCCAAAAGTTTGTATAAACCAAATGTAGAACTTAATATTTTCTACATAACATATTAGGTACAATTTTTTCTATTTATAGCAAAAATATTGAATGAGTTGCATTTGAACAATTGCTCATTAATTCGATGCCAAAAATGTAATTTTTTGGGTAAAATTCAAAAATTTCGTAATATCAACCTCTAAACATGGCGTGGCCAAAAACTTTGTAGGAACGTAATCTAGTATAAAGCCCGGTGAAGCTAATATGCTAATTTTAATTTCTTATTCTTACTTAAGTTAGGCTAAAAAGTAGTCGAAATCCATGTTTTCTGGAAAATTATAGGTTTTTCTCAAATTCTGCCTCCAAATGTGGGCGTGGCCCAAAACTTTGTATGAAAGAAATTAAAAAAAAGTTTTAATATATTTTCTACATAATATATTTAGTAAAATTTTTTCGATTTGGAGCAAAAATATTGAATACATGTGAAAGATTTCACTTTCAATCGATCCACGCCCACAAGAGGTGGTCTGCGGACTTAATTTTTTTATGACTTGTTTATTTCTTTTTTATGACTTGTTTTCATTAGAAGATGCTAAGTAATAAATTTCAGCTTTTTACGACGTCTTACAGTCTTGTAAGCACCGAAGGTTGTTGCACAATTTGACCGATTGTGAGCGTGTCTGTAGGCGGATTTAAAAAATTTTAACATTTGTTCTGCTTCGGATGACAGAGAGCAAACGTACAAAATTTCAGCTTTCTAGCTCAAAATTTTAGGACAAGTCTTTTAATTTTAGCATTTTCGATATGCTTTTCGAATAGGATTTTATTAACGGGAGTGCACAAATGCCTTTGCCAGACGATTTTAGCCTTGCGCACCTTAGAATTAACGTCACTGGCAGAGGGTGGTTTGATGTTAGAAACCTCTCTATTTCCAAGGAGCCCTCCTCTTCTTGCAAGCTCATCAGTTTGTTCGTTTCCCTCTATGCCGCAGTGCCCTGGCACCCAGCACAGTCTCAGCCGTTTCTGACTGCGCTATGCCTTAAGAAACACACTCGAAAAATTCAACTCGCTAACCTAACCACCCTGCTCAAGCAAAAAAACAAACTTCTAAATGACAACAACACAGAACGAGCATCGCAATCCAAACGCAAACTACAGTACGTGGAAGTTCAAAGTGCGTGCACTATTAAGCGAACTTGATGTGGTAAAAGTGGTTGGTCATAAGGACATTGGCCGACGTTGGCTTTCGTTAAAGCAAGACTTCGACCAGAAGGTGAAACTTTTAAAACAGAGCCGAGATACTAGTGCCAAAGCGTTAAATTCTAATAAGCAAAATGTTAAAAGTGCTAATTTTGGTCGAAAATACTTCCGAACCAGTGAGTAAGTGCAACAGTGCGTGCGCAGAAGTTAGAGTCCGTAAAACAGACCGTTGAATACCCCATCCTATCCCACACTATCCCACATTGTAAAGAGATGATGTTATTATAATTTCTTGACATTTTATAAGTAGAGCAAGACCACCGGTTGGACCACGCCCTTCTCGACCACCCTTCGAGAAGGGCGTGGTCCAACCGTTATTTTATTATATATTATTATAAATAATCAATATTAACACAGATATATCCAAGTTGCGCTTAAATGTACTTTTTTGGTTCAAATTCAATATAGTTAAAAGATGTACCTCTAAAAGGGGGCGTGGCTAAAAACTTTGCATAAGCAAAATCTGGAATGAAATCTTGTTTATCTAACCTGCTAAATTTTTTGCTGCATGCTTTCCTTGGCTTAAGCCCAGTCAGAATTACGTTTTTCTGGAAAATTTTAGGTTTTTCTTCAGTTCTACCTTCAAATGTGGGTGTGGTCCAAAGCCTTGTATGAAGAAAATGATAAACTAAACGTTTTCCACATAAAATATTAAGCACTATTCGTCTAATTTGGAGCGAAAATGTTGAGATAACTGCATATATATATCTCTTCGTATAACAATATTTACATTTCAAATAAACGTCACGCCCACTGGAGGAGCTTAAACAATAAAATTTTTATTTTTCGTGCTTTACATTCATTAGGAAATGCTAAATGTCAAATTTCAGCATTTTAAAACGTCTTACAGTTTTGAAAGCTCTGGAGGTAGTTGCACATTTAGACCGATTGTGGGCATGTTTGTGGGCGGATTTCAAAGATTTTTTCACTTGTACTGCTTCGCATGACCTGAAGTTGACGCACGGCTTCACCATTGTCATTTCCTAATGATTGCTAAAAATATACAAGTGGCAAATGCAACAGTGCGTATGCAAGAGCTTCAGTCCATCTACTACGGATTGCAAAATACCCGACCGCACCAAAAAAAAACGGCCACGCCTCCAAGAAGTGGGCGGGATATAAAATGCTTGAATGCTTTATACTAGGTTTTTTTTCCCGTAAGTAGGTAAAAACCTTCATAGGCACTATGAGAATCGAACGCGCGTGCTCATAGCAGTGTGAGATTCTTACTCACTAAAGCGTCCCAATCTTTGTAAGACTACAACTAAGTTTTTTTTAACAAGTAGTTCAAGCTTCTGTATAGTAATCGCGTTTGGCAGGCTTCCTTCCAACGAAAGCACCTGCAATACCGTCATTATGTGCGGTTTCCTCTTACGACGCTAGATCAAACGGTCTTGTTCTTTGTAGTCAGCGTGTAAGATTTGTCCAGAGTTCGGACTATTTCGTGGTTGCAATGTCCGTGAAGGCGAGTGTGTCTAGGCATCGTCGGTCACGGTTACGATACCTAGATCTCGATATTAATCTGTCTTATATATATATATATCTTTCTTATATATCATTTCTTATATACCATGAAGCATTTACGATTGCTCTTAGTGTCTTTTTCGGAAAAGTTTCTAAAATAGATATGTTGCTTGGTTTCGTACAACCCCAAAGTTGTATACCGTACGTAAGATGGTTTTAGCACTTGCTTATACAATAGCAGTTTGTTATATACGCTTAGTTTCGAATAACGTCCGATAAGCCAATTCAGTTCTCGTAGCTTGATTACAAGTTCGTCACGTTTCTTTTTTACGCGTGGGTTCCACTTAAGTTTTGCGTCTAGGGTCATGCCTAAATATTTCGCCTCGTTTGCGTACGGAATTTGTACCGAGTTAAGTTGATTACCCTCTTGTAAGTAAAATTACATGCGTTGATTTTGTCCCATTTAGGACGATTTGCCAAGCCTTTGTCCATTTGCATATTTTTTTCAAAGCGTGTTGGTGTTTTCCCGTTGATAGTTCGACTGTCTTATCCGTAGCGAGGAGAGCCGTGTCGTCAGCGAACGTGGCTACAGTCGTTGTCTCTACGACTCTTGAGGTACATCTCTTGTAAAAAGTAAAAACAGTGTTGGGCCGAGGATGCTACCTTGTGGAGCGCCGGCTTGTATTTCTTTGAATTCTGAGTATTCGCTCCCGTATCTCACTCGAAATAGTCTGTTGTCAAGATAAGACTCTTAGAGTTCATACATTTTTTCCGCTTTATACTAGGTGGTTGCATATATTTCGGCCTAAGACTCCGCCTTTTCAACTAAAAAAAAAACACTTAACGCCACGCCCACAAAAGAGCGGGGCACATACAATATATACATAAAAGTTAGAAAATACGACATTGTACTATAGCTAAAATTTGGAAAAATATATTTTTTTAAATTAGAGATGCTCGCACATATTGGCCTGTAGTGCCTGTGGGTGTATTCACCTAATTTTCAAACCAGATCTGAAGGACTAGACTCCCAGCCAACCCACCAAATTTCAGCTCTCTACCCTTAAATTTAAGGCATAAAAGTTTACATACGGACGGACGGACGGACGGACGGACGGACGGACATGGCTTAATCGATTCTCCTGTCGGTCCCATCCATATATCTAAAGGGTCTTAGAGGTCTACGGTGATTATTATTATACAATGCGTTACAAACTAAATATACCCTGGGTCGGATATAAAAATAAAAATTAAATCGATTGACCTCCTCTAGTGGGCGTGGCCTCGATATTAATGGTAAATTTTCAAATGCATGTTATTCAATATTTTTGTTCCAAATCGAAAAAATGTTGTTTGATATGTTATGTAGAAAACATATAATTTTACATTTTTGTTTCATTCAAGGTTTTGGGCCACGCCCTATTAATAAAATTTCAGCTTTCTAGCTCAAAATTTAAAACCTCAAAATTGGCGAGGGACGGATGGACATGGCTTATGCAACTCAGAATTCGGTCTCAATCATATGCCATTAAGGTCTTAGGAGTCTATCCTTATTATATCTCCATGTTACATTTTCGATTGTATCAAACTTTATATACTTCATTCCTGTAGAATAGGGTATAAAAAACTTTCTAAAAAACTTTCATGTGGATTTGTAACATCTTTATTTATGTGGTTTATTTATTTTGTTTGGTGCGAAATAGTTCTGGATTACATTTTTACTTGCTTGTAAACAAATGAAAACAATATGTCTTGTGGTTTTCAGTGTAACGTTGCATCTTCGTGTTTGGGAAGCAGTAAGCGTCTCTTATCGTTCTCGGCACCGTTAATCCGCTTTGGCATGTGCTTTGGTAAAACACGAAACAGTTGAGAGCCGGTTTGGAGCGGCATTTAATTTTGACGAACCCATTTTCAAAGAAGAAGCTGCAAACAAAAAAAAAAATAGGAAAAGACGTATAGAAAGTCGATTTAAAAAAAATCGTATTGCTTAAAACTTATTGAATGAAAACACTTTTTTGTTAATGTAAATATAAATAAAAAAATTAATAAGTGCAAGAGTTCGTCTGTGACAAACTTCTATATACCCAACCCTATACACCCTGTTTCACCTAATCTTAAAATTTTTTATCCTGAATTAATGTTTTATTTGTATAGCCAACGCCCCCAAAAGAGGGCCTGAGCTAAAAATTAAAATCAATTATTTGCAATTTCGTTGAAATCATGACAAAATGCGCTAAAACCGAAAACTATTTCGGAAAAAACCGTTTTCTCCTAAAAACGCCCCTTAAAATGGACGGAACTCAAGGCTTTGTATTTAGCAAAGTTTGCAAAAATTGAAACAAAAAGTAAAAATATTTAATGTTTGTCATAAATTCTTTTTCGATTTGGAGTGAACTTTCCAAGAAATCAGGTTTTTAAAGATCTAATTTGGTAAAAGTGGGCATCGTCGATAATGTGGTCGGTTTAATTTTTGTCTTCTTAAAGGTTTTGGGGCATTATTGCTCTACTATACCTAAATTTGAGTTCCTACGCCTTTTCTAATTTGGCTTTAAGGCATTTTGCAAGAAAATCTGAAATACTGATACCTCAATTTGAGTTCCTACGCCTTTTCTAACTTGGCTAAAAGGCAATTTGCAAGAAAATCTGATATAGAGGTATTCTTACATTGAAGAAGTAGTGAACGTGACCGTTGGCGGAATTAACCAATTTTTACACTTAGTCTGTACAAAATAAGAACCTAGAAACACTCTAAGTTTGAGCGTCCTGGCTTAATTTTAAGGACCTAAAAACTTCAGACAGACGGACAGACGGACAGACGTACAGACGGACAGACGGACAGATGGACAGACGGACAGACGGACAGACGGACAGACGGACAGACGGACAGACGGACAGACGGACAGACGGACAGACGGACAGACGGACAGACGGACAGACGGACAGACGGACAGACGGACAGACGGACAGACGGACAGACGGACAGACGGACAGACAAACAGACGGACGGAAGGATTTCTCTTAATTAAAGACTGCTTCACAACACAGCGGCAGCAGCTTCGGCTTCGCCCCATCGCGATACGTCGGCTATGAAGCGGCTTTTAAATGACATTGCCCTCATGGAAAGAAGGCTTTTATTAGCGCAAGTGCAAGAGTTCGGCTGTGACATGGTATATGTTTGTATATACCATGTAACGCCAAATCTTAAAGTTTCTTGGCCAGAATTCAAAATAATTTGCATGGGCCACGCCACTAAAAGTGGGCATGGGCTTAAAATTAAAACAAATGGGAAAGTGCAACAGTGTGTATACAAAAGCTTCAGTCCATCTAGGACGGATTGAAAAATACAAAAAAAAAAACTGCCACGTAACCAAAAAGTGGGCGGGATACAAAAATATAACTGTTGAATGCTTTATACTAGGTGGCGGCTAAAAAAATCACTTTTTAAACGCCATTTCCAAAAAAGTGGGCGGAGGCACATACTACAAATACATGAAAGTTAGAAAATGCTTATATCTACAACTTTTGTCATATATGGGCGTGGTTAATGAAAAGGCTAAAATTTAGCCACTTTAAAGACCATTACAAGGCAATGTTACATACCAAAAACGAATGCGGTAGCACCATTCTAACATAGCTAAAATTAAGAATAAGTATTTTTTTAAGATTAGAGATGGTCGCACATACCAATTTAGTTGCACATGCAAATTTTCAAATTTGATCTGCTCCAGTGAATTTCCAGCCAACCCACAAAATTTCAGCTCTCTACTTTGAAATTTAAGGCCTAAAAATTGTTTTCATACGGACGGACGGACAAAGCTAAATCGATTCTCCTGTCGGTCCCATTCATATCTCTGAAAGGTCTTAGGGGTCTACGCTGATCATTTCACTGCGTTACAAACTATACATTGAACTTAATATACCCTGGACCGGGTATAGACAAGTGAGTAAGTGCAAGAGTTTGTCTGTGTGTCGCACTTTTTCCTCCCTTCGCCGGGATAAACAAATACTACTTCCTTTTTTTTCTAAATAACAAATAAGCGACCCGCGCGCGCACTATTTGACGGGTTGAAAGTTATCGAGTGAATGTGGCTGGAGGGCGAATTGCGTCACACACACACGGCGAGTGCGATCGGGGAAAATGCAACAGACAGTATGATGGGATACTGCGAATTTGGCTAGCTCAGCTGGGAGTGGATTCGCTCGACGAATTTCCGGGATGATAATGAGAGGGAATTTTTATTTTTTTTTAATGAGAGGGAATAATATGCGGCGAAAAGTTTATCGGGGCTGGTTATAGGGTGTTTTTATTATTATGTAGAATATTATTTGGTTATAAGTTATTGTTTAGTTATAATTGGGCGCCAGGTATTTTTGAGAGAAAATACCAAACTGGAACAAGGGTGGGTGAGGATATTTTTGCCGGCCAATGAAACACAATTGGTACGTTATTATTGGAGCAAGGCGATTTATTGTAATTAGTAAGGAAAACGTTATGATGATCTGGGACAAGTGATGGAAGGTAAATTACGTTACGACACTATAATTATAATAGGTGAGCAATACTCTAAGATCAAACAAAAGAAACTATAATGTCGTCTCGGTGAAAACAAATAGTTCGCCGCCAAAGTTTATCGCCGAAAATGGCCCGCTAGGGTTTTTATCCCGAAGCAAATCACGTAAGGTTTTAATGAGGTCGTGCGTCCTGTATATTTTAACAGGATTACAAAACGGAACGAAAGCCAACGGGAAACTTTCAAATTACAAAGCCCTACCACGAAACAACGACACTCAACTGACTCTACTTATCTGTTTATACTTGAACTCTCCAACTCCTGTATTTGCTTCCTGCTTCCTTTCTCTTCCTTTATTTCGTTAAAGCCCTTCTGAGTCCCGATCTGAAACCTAGACTCCCTTCTGCTATACGATTCGGTTTAACTCGATTTTAACTAAAATTGCCCAAAAGTCTCTGCCAATTTGAACTTTTAATTAACGCCTCCGTCTACTGGTCAACCAAGAAGTGAATTCTCTTCTCCAGCTTGGCTTGGGTTTCACCCACCATTTTCTTTTTCAGAGCATCGAAGGATTTTACTACGGCAGGGTTTGGGCACGGGGTTGTCAGCGACGCTCAGCTTTTTCGCCTTTTGCGTGCTTACCGTTTTTGAACCCATGCCGTATTCGCTCTCTCCCACGAACACTCCGAATTCGCACCACTGCGCACGAACGGTCAAGTTCAGCCGTTCACCCCAAAAAGAATAAATAAGCTCGGCAATGGTTACTCTTATTCTCAGAAGGAGAAGAGTCCGAAAGAGAATTGAACCAGGAAGCTTAAACTAATATCGCGAGTCTAATTCCTCGTGGGCTTCCGCACAGATTTTGGGGTAAAGGGATATACCTCTTAGCGTGCCATTTTTTACATTTAATAGAATTTACGTTGGGCACTCGGCCATTGATGTCGTTGGCTTTAAGCCATTGCTGAGAACCTCTCCGATGAAATATTGTGACATATGGTACCAGGTGATGAACGACTACGATGGTGGAAATCTTGATGGTGGTGATGGATGAGTTTGTGTGTGGCGTTATATCCCCGACGCATATTTATATTTTGTGGTCTATCGGGGCTCTTGTCTGGCCTGGACCCTCCCGCACTTGTGCCGCCACTGGTGATCGGGTGATCAACTTCTCGGACTCTCCGCTTGCCTTTCGTCGGCTCTCGATTACTATGGACTGCTCCTCACATCTTTGTTACGAAACCGTCTCGGACTGGACATCTTCATCTTCGGACTTCTCGGGTGACAGTGGGACATCTCAAGTAATGAGTAGTCGAGTCTCCAGACCGTCCGTCTGGCTGCGAACTACGGCTGCCAGGCATCGTCCAAGGCTCTGTGTAGTCGAGTCTCCAGCCCGTCCGTCTGGCTTCGAGCTACGGGAAATCAGCTTATCACCAAGGGTTCCTGTATTCGAGTCTCCAGGCCATCCGCCTGGCTCGAAATACGCAAGATGGAGAGCTCCCGCTCCATAAGTTTGGACCGTCCGTCCGTAACAGACCGCCCTTCTGTACAAGCCTCATTACGTCAACGATCCTGTCGGTTGCGTATTCAACATCCTAGGGGACAAGACCATTGGCTGGTGGGCCCCATGGCTGCCCTCCACTCTCCCAGTATGTTTAAGCGGCAAGAGAAAGAAAATCGGATGCGACAAGGGAGCCAGGAAAAAAGTTGGTATTGTTGCGCTAAAATTTACAGCCCACCCTTACCTCCTAGGGAATGCGCTTACGCTGCCAAACGTAAGCCATTTCCTGAGGCTAAGTCAGGTTTCACACAAACACGAGGAATTCTTCCCACCAGGCTCAACGCAGCCCTACTTCAAAATTTAAAAGAACTACGACTCTTCTAAGCGGATTCAAATTTAGTTGCTCGCCTTCATTGAAAGAAAATTATTACCCGCAACTAAAGCAATAGAAATATAAATACTTAAAGTGGGCAACAAAACTAATCGGGCGTATAATTATAGGGTTTTATGTCCCTTACGTTCCACGTTCCGCGTTCCTTCCCGTTCTCATCTTCGAGAATATAAGTATATGGCGAGACTCTCTTACGAATACGGTAAGGACCAACAAATTTAGGAGCTAACTTCGCGGCATAGTAATTGGCGGCATCAGACAAAATGAAATTCCTTCGCCAGACAAGCTCGTTCGGAAAATACTGGGTATCTCTCCGGCGGAGGTTGTAGGCTTCTGCTGACTTCTTGGCTGCCGCTCTCAACTTGTTAGCTATATCCTTTCTCAGTTTCCTAAATCTCCCTGCTAATTCTTCTTCGTCTTGGTCCCTAACGTTACCTCCTTCCTGACCTCCAGGTGGTTCTACCTCATTTCCGCACGTAACCATATCCCTACCAAAGTTAGCATAGTAAGGTGATACCCCTAACACCTCATGCATAGACGTGCGAATGGCACATGCCACTTTCGCCAGTTGGGCATTCCACCCCGATGATTTTCCGAGACATACGCTCTCAACGTCGTCTTGAAGATCTGGCTTATGCGCTCTGCAGGATTAGCCTGCGGATGCTAATGCGCTGTGTATCTTAACCGTGACCCGTACGCTGTGTTAAGCGCTTGCAGTTCCTTACTTCGGAACTGGGGATCGTTGTCACATACGGTCGCCTTCGGAACACCGAACAATAGGTAGATATTATCCTCTATCTCCCGGCACACTGCTGCTGCGGTAGCAGATCTCAACGCGAATAAAAGAGGAAATTTAAGAGGAAATTAAAATAATCAACCGTTGTCAAAATAAATCTAAAGCCCCGTGTAGACTTAGGTAGATGACCGACTAAATCTACACACACTATTTCCCAAGGTGCTGAAATCCCTATCCTTTCCGTCATCAGACTAGCTGGCTTCTCGTTCAACGGCTTAACCTGTTGGCAAACTTTACAATTTTTTACATATCTAGTTATATCAGCCCTCATCTTTGGCCAATAAAACATTCCTGATACCCTAGCAAAAGTTTTCCTAACACCCTTGTGTCCTGCCAATGGATTATCATGGCACTTCTGTAAAATCCCTAATCTAGCTTATTTCCCTACCACTAACTTCCATTCATCACTACTCTCACGGACAACTACATGATTCGACTTTATTAATTTGAAGAGGCGGCCACCGTCGACTCGCCAAGTTGGGAAAGCTAATGGGTTTGCTTCTACTTTCGAAATCATCTTGGACACCCATGGGTCTGAATTTGTTCTGAGATCTCGGCCACTACCGGGACTCCTCGCGACAGCATATCCGGTACGACATGCTCCTTTCCCTTCCTATGAATGATTTCAAAATCAAATTTCTGTAGCCTCACTGCCCAGCGTGCAAGCCTACCCTGTGGATCTTTTAAATTGCTCAACCATACCAATGAGTAGTGATCCGTCACAACCGTAAAGTGAACACCTTCGATGTACTGACGCAGCTTTTCCACTGCCCATAGCACAGTCAAGCACTCCTTTTCTGTTGTTGAGAATTTCCTCTCACATCTATCCAACGATCAGCTCAGGTAACAAATAACCTTTTCGGCATCCTCAAATTCCTGCGACAACACTGCACCTATACCATAATCTGACGCATCCGTTTGAACCGTAAACGGTCGTTCAAAATCTGGACAAGTCAGTATGGGAGCTGAAACTAGGCATTCTTTTGCCGTCCTAAAACTATCCTCACATTCCCGGGGCCAGATAAACTTTTTACTCTTCTTGAGCAGATCCGTTAAGGGCGTTATACCAGGAAACTGTCCCTATGAAACTCCTAACTTCTCTCACATTTTTCGGTGATGGTATCCGGTCCATACCTTTTCTTTTTTCTGGGTCTACGTGTAGCCCATTCCTATCTACTATGTATCCTAAAAACTTAAGCGACGGCCTACAAAATCTACACTTGTCCCTATTAATTTTTAAGCCTGCTTCAAGTAAACGTTTGAAAACCTCCTTTAAAATCTCGATGTGTTTGGCGAAAGAGTCTGTGACGATGATGATATCGTCCAAGTATACAAAGACGTAGGGATCCAGATCCGAACCCAAAACACTATCGACGAAACGCTGCCACGTCGTAGGCGCGTTGTGGAGTCAAAAAGGCATCCTTTTGAACTGGAAGAGGCCTCTACCTGGGACCGTGAAGGCCGTATACTTACGAGATTCCTCTGCCATTTGAATCTGCAAGTAAGCTGATTTAATGTCCAAAGAGGACAAGAATTTAGCACCCCATAGCTTATCTAAGGTTGCCGAAATAAAAGGTCGAGGATACGCGTCCCTATCTGTCACTTTATTAAGTTTCCTAAAATCTACACGAAACCTATACGTGTCGTCCTTCTTTTTGATTAAAACTATTGGTGAGGCCCACGGACTTTTTCACTTTTCAATCACCCCTAAATCTAAGATCTCAGCTAATTCCCTATCTATATGTTTCTGCATGGCCGGTGAGACCGCGTAGTATCGCTGTTTAATAGGCTCTGCTGGTCCTGATCCTGTGCTCGACTAGCTGCGTACAACCTAAACCCTCTGGCATCGAATCAAAAAGTTTGCTAACTACCGTATCTAGCTCCCTAGCTTCTGTTTCTTCTAATTCCGATTGCTCTTTAATCGCTGATATCTACGCCACTGTCTCCTGGCTCAAAAACGTCCACATATTCGAACTTAAATCCGGAACTATACCCAATTGTACCCAAAAATCGGCACCTAAAATCAAAGTATGTGGCAAAGTCGGAATGAATAAACATTCTAGAAGAATCGTCCTCTTTTCTGCGAAGAACGGAAGTGATACACTGCCTAACACATCTACACCAGCTCCATCTGCTAATGAGACTAACCTAATCATTGACCTATCTAAAGCTAAACCTAAATCTTTAATAATTTCCCAACCATCCCTACCTATGATTGTCCGTGAAGCACCAGAATCTAAAAACCTAACATTCTAATCCCATACACACCAACCCCTAAATATGGTCTCCTGTCCTCACCGTTTGCCTCCAAGGTAAAACCTAATTGAATGTCCGACAAAGCCAACTGATCGCCAGCAGGCGACCTATCAATCTTATACGATGCCCCTGTCCCGCTGACGCAGGTGGTTGTGCGTTTCCCGCGCACTTCCTACAATCCCTACGAAAGACCCCTACAGTCCCACATCCGAAACAGCGCCTAGGTGCCGAACAAGTAATAGAAAAATGGCCTTCCCCATTGCAATTAAAACAACGAACCGCCCTATTCCTATTTGGTTTTTCGCTATTGACGACAGCAACCACATGTTCTTCAACAGCTACGTACGCTAAGTCGGGTTCAAGAATATTCCTTGACCGACTTGAAGGTGGCGGAGCAATGTCTCCACATTTGCCCGCACAGTCTCTAACCTTCTACCCAACGCCACCAAGTCACTAACCGACTTCGGATCGGCCAGTCCTAGCTGGGTTTGGTAGAAGGGTGCCAGATTCTTTTGAAGAATGGCGAGCTTCCTACGTTCCGGTAGTGGTTCCGATAACCTCCGGAACATATTCTGCATAGTGGCTACGTACACACCAACGGACTCCTCTTTGCCCTGTGTACGACGCCGAATTTCGTCCGTCAATAAGTCGTCGTAGTTAGGAGGTAAGAACTCCAACTTAAGCTCCCTAATCAAACCCTGCCAAGTCCCTACATTCACCCTAATCGCCGCTAACCAGAGAAGTGCCTACCAAACAAAAAGATCAACCGCGGATCTGAAGAGGTGGGCTTCCGAAACGCCCCGTGCCTCTCTTAATTCCTCAACGCGTTCAAAGAAGGAGTTTACCGATGAACCACATCTTTCGCCGGTAAACTTTACTCCCCACTTATCGATGCGTTCACAGCTTCGATCAAGATTTGAGTTTGAAACCAGTTCTGGGCGAATCTCCAGAACCTCGACTGGTTGTGCCACAGGTTGGACAACCAACTGCTGAGGTTCAACCTGGGCCCCGCTTCCAGTATCCGCCAAATGACAACTATTCGGTGCTGATGTCGCGGTTGAGGTAAGTGCTGCTCCACCAAGCGGCTTATTCTCAATCGTTAGCTCGTCCTCGTCGTCTTCATCACCGGTGAGTTGTGCTTATAATAGCAGTAACTCGTTTTTCACCGCTTTCCTTTCTGCTGCTTTGTCAGCATCATCTGCCTTAGCCCTTCCTACGAGACTCATTGCCCACTCGATTTTTGTGAGAATCTTCCAGTACTCCGACGAATTCGGATTACTCGGAAGATTTTCCAACAACTTCCCGATTTTCTAATATTTTCGCCCTAACAGCCTCAATATTCTCCTTAAAGGTAAACGGATAATCCTAATCGATTTCGATGGAACCCCGTTTTTCTAATATCCTAGCTGATCTAAGGGCTCTACGCATGACGTCAACTGTGCCCATCTGCAACCCTCGCGACTGTAACTCGTAAGTTAATTCTTCCTGAGCAAGCCTGTTAATTTCCATTTTAATTAAATAAAAATACGATTTCCAAAATGTATTAAACAAAAAAAATTTAGGATTTAACTACACCCGATAAACAACCAACGTTACCCAAGCAAACAAAAAATTACCCGAATACCTAGGTACTTCAATTCCCGAAATATGAAAAAAAAACTAAACCGGTGAAATAAAGTCGAAGGGAGTAGAAAACCAATCCAAATCCCCACTTAGGAATTCCCAAAAGAAATTCAAACACAATCGGCAGTAAATTTAATTTAATTTCCCCGAAACTATGGAGCAAAATCGAAAAGTCGAACAAGAAAATTAAAAACAATAATTGAAATCCCCAACCGGGTAGAAAAGTCAATAAACGAAAATATTTTAAACACAATAAAAATAAACACCACGAAAAGTAAAATATTCCAGGGCCAAACAAACGCGATTTGCCCTAAATCGAGTTTGCGGACACAATGTTGTAAAAAAAACTCACTCAAAACTCACAACCAATAATTGCCCTCTCTCACTCAACACACCAGTAAACAAAAAAAAAGATCGATCAGACCCGGCGAAATGTCTTGCACCCAAAAGTAAATATGTATGAAAGTAAATGGAAAGAAAATTATGTATTCGAAATAAAATTAAGTTCTAAACGCCAAGCAAAATTATATAATACAAATTATAGTTTTACGGATCAATACATCGCAACATATGACCGAATAAAAATTTAAAAAAGCACTTACAAGTTTCCTCCCGAAAAGAGATTATGTATGTGGAATGTGATGTGGGGCGGGAGGGAAAAAAATTCCTGCTGCGGTTGCGGTACCTTTGTATGTACTAGCCGATGACGCACGTCGACGATGTTTCCCTCCGCACGAAGCAAAAATTCTTTCTGTTTTAATAAACAAAAAAAAAATCAAGACAAAAGTAAAAAGCACAGAAGTAGATAGGTAATTGAAATGGAACAAGACACTTCCCTGACACAACACAGTAGTAGAAAGAACACTGTACACTGTTTGTAGATTTTCCACTGCCGGCAAAGACGGACAGACGGACAGACAGAAAGACGGGCAGACGGGCAGACGGGCAGAAAGGCAGACGGACAGTCAGACAGTCGGACAGTCGGACAGTTGGACAGTCGGACAGTCGGACAGTCGGACAGTCGGACAGTCGGACAGTCGGACAGTCGGACAGTCGGACAGTCGGACAGTCGGACAGTCGGACAGTCGGACAGTCGGACAGTCGGACAGTCGGACAGTCGGACAGTCGGACAGTCGGACAGTCGGACAGTCGGACAGTCGGACAGTCGGATAGTCGGACAGACGCACAGACGCACAGACAGACAGACGGACAGAAGGACAGATGGACAGTCGGAAAGACGGACAGACAAACAGACGGACGGAAGGATTTCTCTTAATTAAAGACTGCTTCACAACACAGCGGCAGCGGCTTCGGCTTCGCCCGATCGCGATACGTCGGCTGTGAAGCGGCTTTGAAATGACATTGCCCTCATGGAAAGACGGCTTTTATTAGCGCAAGTGCAAGAGTTCGGCTGTGACATGGTATATGTTTGTGTATACCATGAAACGCCAAATCTTAAAGTTTCTAGGCCAGAATTCAAAATAATTTGCATGGGCCACGCCACTAAAAGTGGGCATGGGCTTAAAATTAAAACAAATGGGAAAGTGCAACAGTGTGTATACAAAAGCTTCAGTCCATCTACGACGGATTGAAAAATACAAAAAAAACTGCCACGTAACCAAAAAGTGGGCGGGATACAAAAATATAACTGTTGAATGCTTTATACTAGGTGGCTGCAAACATTTCGGCCTAAAGCTCCGTTTTTTTAACTTTAAAAAATCACTTTTTAAACGACATTTCCAAAAAAGCGGGCGGAGGCACATACTAAAAATACATGAAAGTTAGAAAATGCTTATATCTACAACTTTTGTCATATATGGGCGTGGTTAATGAAAAGACTAAAATTTAGCCACTTTAAAGACCATTACAAGGCAATGTTACATACCAAAAACGAATGCGGTAGCACCATTCTAACATAGCTAAAATTAAGAATAAGTATTTTTTTAAAATTAGAGATGGTCGCACATACTAATTTAGTCGCACATGCAAATTTTCAAACTTGATCTGCTCCAGTGAATTCCCACAAAATTTCAGCTCTCTACTTTGAAATTTAAGGCCTAAAAATTGTTTACATACGGACGGACGGACATAGCTAAATCGATTCTCCTGTCGGTCCCATTCATATCTCTAAAAGGTCTTAGGGGTCTACGCTGATCATTTCACTGCGTTACAAACTATACATTGAACTTAATACACCCTGGGCCGGGTATAGACAAGTGAGTAAGTGCAAGAGTTTGTCTGTGTTACGCACTTTTTCCTCCCTTCGCCGGGATAAACAAATACTACTTCCTTTTTTTTCTAAATAACAAATAAGCGACCCGCGCGCGCACTATTTGACGGGTTGAAAGCTATCGAGTGAATGTGGCTGGAGGGCGAATTGCGTCACACACACACGGCGAGTGGGATCGGGAAAAATGCAACAGGCAGTATGATGGGATACTGCGAATTTGGCTAGCTCAGCTGGGAGTGGATTCGCTTGACGAATTTCCGGGATGATGCTGAGAGGGAATAATATGCGGCGAAAAGTTTATCGGGGCTGGTTATAGGGTGTATTTATTATTATGTAGAATATTATTTGGTTATAAGCTATTATTTAGTTATAGTTGGACGCCAGGTATTTTTGAGAGAAAATACCAAACTGGAACAAGGGTGGGTGAGGATATTTTTGCCGGCCAATGAAACACAATTGGTACGTTATTATTGGAGCAAGGCGATTTATTGTAATTAGTAAGGAAAACGTTATGATGATCTGGGACAAGTGATGGAAGGTAAATTACGTTACGACACTATAATTATAATAGGTGAGCAATACTCTAAGATCAAACAAAAGAAACTATAATGTCGTCTCGGTGAAAACAAATAATTCGCCGCCAAAGTTTATAGCCGAAAAATGGCCCGCTAGGGTTTTTATCCCGAAGAAAATCACGTAAGGTTTAAATGAGGTCGCGCGTCCTGTTTATTTTAACAGGATTACAAAACGGAACGAAAGCCAAAGGGAACTTTTCAAATTACAAAGCCCTACCGCGAAACAACGAAACTGCACTGACTCTACTTATCTGTTTATCCTTAAACTCTCCAACTCCTGTATTTGCTTCCTGCTTCCTTTCTCTTCCTTTATTTTGTTATAGCCCTTCTGAGTCCCGATCTGAAATCTAGACTCCCTTCTGCTATACGATTCGGTTTAACGACATTTTAACTAAAATTGCCCAAAAGTCTCTGCCAATTTGAACTTTTAATTGACGCCTCCGTCTACGATGCTGGTCAACCAAGAACTGAATTCTCTTCTCCAGCTTGGCTTGGGTTTCACCCACCATTTTCTTTTTCAGAGCATCGAAGGATTTTGCTACGGCGGGGTTCGGGCACGGGGTTGTCAGCGGCGCTCAGCTTTTTCGCCTTTTGCGTGCTTACCGTTTTTGAACCCAAGCCGTATTCGCTCTCTCCCACGAACACTCCGAATTCGCACCACTGCGCACGAATGGTCAAGTTCAGCCGTTCACCCCAAAAATAATAAATAAGCTCGGCAATGGTTACTCTTATTCTCAGAAGGAGAATAAGAGGTCCGAAATAGAATTGAACCAGGAAGTTTAAACTAATATCGCGAGTCTAATTCCTCGCAGATTTTGGGGTAAAGGGATATACCTCTTAGCGTGCCATTTTTTACATTTAATAGAATTTACGTTGGGCACTCGGCCATTGATGTCGTTGGCTTTAAGCCATTGCTGAGAACCTCTCCGATGAAATATTGTGACATATGGTACCAGGTGATGAACGACTACGATGGTGAAAATCTTGATGGTGGTGATGAATGAGTTTGTGTGTGGCGTTATATCCCTGACGCATATTTATATTTTGTGGTCTATTGGGGCTCTTGTCTGGCCTGGACCCTCCCGCACTTGTGCCGCCTCTGGTGATCGGGTGATCAACTTCTCGGGCTCTCCGCTTGCCTTTCGTCGGCTCTCGATTACTATGGGCTGCTCCTCTTTCTTCTTTTCTCATCTTTGTTACGAAACTGTTTTGGACTGGACATCTTCATCTTCGGACTTCTCGGGTGACAGTGGGACATCTCAAGTAATGAGTAGTCGAGTCTCCAGACCGTCCGTCTGGCTGCGAACTACGGCTGTCAGGCATCGTCCAATGCTCCGTGAAGTCGAGTCTCCAGACCGTCCGTCTGGCTTCGAGCTACGGGAAATCAGCTTATCACCAAGGGTTCCTGTATTCGAGTCTCCAGGCCATCCGCCTATCTCGAAATACGCAAGATGGAGAGCTCCCGCTCCATAAGTTTGGACTGTCCGTCCGTAACAGACCGCCCGTCTGTAGAAGCCTCATTATGTCAACGATCCTGCCGGTTGCGTATTCAACATCCTAGGGGACTAGACCATTGGCTGGTGGGCCCTATGGCTACCCTCCACTCTCCCAGTATGTTGAAGCGGCAAGAGAAAGAAAATGGGATGCGACAAGAGAGCCAGGAAAAGAGTCGGTATTGTTGCGCTAAAATTTACCGCAACATGTGACAAACTTCTATGTACCCGACGCTATATACAGTGTAACACCAAATCTTAAATTTTCTTGGCCCGAATTCAAATATGATTTGTATAAGCCACGCCCCGAAAAGTGGGCATGGGCTTAAAACTAAAATCAAATAATAGTAATTTCGTAAGAATCATGAGAAAATACGGTAAAAGTGAAAATTATTTCAGAAAAAAAATATTTTTTTCTAAGAACGCCCCTTAAAAGTAGGCGGTGCTCAAAACTTTGTAGGGAGTAAACTCACCAAATAGTTATATCTTTAATATTTGGCACAGAATTTTTTTTCGATTTAGAGTGAGTTTTTCGAGAAATCGGGGTTTTAAAGATCTAACATGTTAAAAGTGGGCATGGTCGATATTGTGGGCGGTCCAAATTTTGGTTGTTAAAGGTCTTGGACCAATATTCCTCGGTACCAAATTTTAAGTTCTTGTTCCTTGTTTAACTTGACCAAAAGGCATTTTGAAAGAAAATGTGAATAAATTGTTGTCTTACATTGCCAGTAGTGGCCGTGGCCGTTGGCGGATTAAGCCCAGTTTCACACTTTGTCGGTGCAACAAAAGCTTGATTTTGCAGACCTTAAACCTTTACACATGCAGACGAACGGATGGACAGACACGGCTTAATCGATTCACCTGTCGGTCTCGATCATATCTCTAAAAGGTCTTAAGGGTCTACGATGATTATGTCACTGTGTAAAAATATGCATTAATATTAATATGCCCTAGGTCGGGTATAACAATGGTTACACTGACGTTTTCAAGATATACCTTTTTGTAAAGCCAGAAATCTCTTCTCTTATTTTGCTTTTAATAAAGCTGTTTTAGTGAATAGTTTTTGAAAAATTAATTTTTAAACGCAAAATTTCGAAAAACCATGAATAAATGCAACAGTGCGTACGCAGAAGTACCCCATCCTATCCCACATTGTAAAGTGCTGATGTTATTTTTATTTTTTGACATTTTAAAAGTATAACTTTTAAGGCTTTGGCGGTTGTTAGACATAATTTTAAAGGTTTTGGGATATACCGCGTTAAAAATAAAGTATGAGTGCAAGCCATACTCACCCCGAACGTTTCGCTTAAGTTACATTAAGCGTGGTCACCGGGAAACAGCCTAAAAATGCTTATGGCGATTAGCACAACGCAAGTTGTAGCGGTGCGTAGGCGGTAGTGCTGTCTCGTTCTCTCGTTGTTGTGCATCAGGTGGCTGAGAGCAAACGGTGCTCACTGTGTCGCTAAGTGCCACATTGCACGCAGTCACCGAAATTATATGCGCTGCCAAAAGTGCATAAAGAAGGGAATCCGATGCGACCTATCGTGAGTCAGATGAACGCGCCTTGCTATTTACTATCAAAGTATTTGGTGGAGGTTCTGAAACCATTGGTTGGGAAGGCAGAACATCATTTTAATGATTCTTTCCACTTCGTATCAATTCTTAGTGGTCTAAGACTTGAGGCGGATGACGTGAGGGTAAGCTTCGATGTGGAGTCACTCTTTACAAATTTACCTGTGCAGGAAGCTCTGAACATAATTCGTCAACTAATCTCAACCTCCAGCATAGACGAAAAACACATGCCACTTTTGCAATTTTGCCTATCATCGGTCTCTCTCGACCAGAAGTTTTATCTGCAGAAAGATGGTGTAGCTATGGGATAACCTCTAGCTCCCTTAGTTGCTGACGTGTGGATGGATCATATTAAGAAGAAGGCTCTGAATAGCTGCGAAGAGAAACCAAAGGTGTGGTTGAGGTACGTTGATGACACTTTCTGCATCATTAAACTTTCCGCGTTAAAGAGTTTTTTGAACCATCTTAACTCACAACATCCGAAAACAAAGTTCACAATGGAACAAGAACAGAATGGATCCATTGCGCTTTTGGATGTTAAAGTAACGCGGAAATTGGATGGTACATGAGGACACACAGTTTACAGAAAAGGCATACACACAAACAGGTACCTCCATGCTTCCTCTCACCATCATCCGGCAAATTTGAGATCTGTTGTCTCCACACTTATTCAGCGAGCTCACAATGTATGTGATATAGAGCATCTCACCGCTGAACTAACCTTCGTGGACAACGTCCTTCAATCGAACGGCTACTCGAAAAGACAACGTTCATGGAAGCCAAATTTGTCGCGACAAGAAGACTGCAATGAGTTGGAAATGAGAGCCTTTCTACCGTACGTGAAAGGTGTCACAGACAAAGTCGGTCGAATTCTAAAACGATACAGTGTAAAAACGATCTTCTTACCGCCAAAAAAGGTGATAAATTATCTACAATCACCCAAAGATCGCTTTCCTCTCCAAACTCCCGGTGTTTACGCAGTCCCTTGTAGCTGTTGATCATCATACATTGGACAAACGCGACGAAGTATATCAACCCGTTTAAAAGAACATATAAATGCTGTGAGCAATCAGCAGCGAGAAAAATTCGCTCTAGCTGAGCATATCTTAGACCATCCCAACGAACACCATTGGATCAGTTTGACCAGGCTAAGATACTGGCTCGGGAGTCGCATTACATCCCACGGCTTGTTCGTGAAGCAGTTGAGATAAAACGCCACAAAAATTTCAATCGCGACGACAGTTACAATTTGTCGCGAACATGGGATCCAATAATCGGCTCATCACCGTCGATTGCGAATTGGCTAACCAGCCCCAGCGACATAGTGAGCACTGTTTGCTCTCAGCCACCTGATGCACAACAACGAGAGAACGAGACTGCACTACCGCCTACGCACCGCTACAACTTGCATAGTGCTAATCGCCATGAGCATTTTTAGGCAGTTTCCCGGTGACCACGCTTAATGTAACTTAAGCGAAACGTTCGGGGTGAGTACGGTTTGCACTCATACTTTATTTCTAACGCGGTATATCCCAAAACCTTTAAAATTATTTTATAAGTAGTGCAAACTTCGAAAAGTGGCGTTCGAAGTATTACAAACTACACAAGTAGTTCGTAATAAGGGGCTAACTGCACAAGACTACAACAAGTAGTTTATCGCGTTGGATAGGTTGCTATCCAGTGAATGCACCTACTAAAGCCGTCAGTTCGTGCGGCTTCACCCTATGTCACTAGATCGAAGAGTCTTGTTCTTTGTAGTCGTCGCTCCTTGTTTACATCGTTAAGAGTCTCGCTAAGAGAACTGATCATTTCATTGTTGCAATAAACATGAAGACGAGCACTTAGCTTTCGAGCAAAGTTTGTTACTTCTTCGCTCACGGTAGCTATTAATAAATCTGTGAATAACACTATTCCTAATATACCATGGAGCATTCAAAATTGCTCTAAGTGTCTTGTTTTAGAAAGCCTGCAACATGGACATGTTGCTCGACTTGGTACAACCCCAGAGTTGTACACCGTATGTCAAGGACGGCTTTAACACCTGCCTGCACAAGAGCAGTTTGTTTCCCCTGCAAGGTCGGGGTTAGAATAGCCTTGAGGTAAGGTATGCCTGTCGTAAGAGCCGACTTAAATCCACCGGAAGAAGTATTCTTTAATGTTTCAAAGGATGCTGTCGATGCTGCTCCATTTGGATCCACTTTTGACGGTAAACTTTTAACTTATAGATGAATCTGAAGGTTAAATTAAAATCCAGAAGCATCTGTCACACATTGTGCGGCTCACTGGTCGGCGTCTGTCTCCAAAAGGGGCGGCTGTATTTAAAAATGAAAATAGAAGTACTTACCTATTTCTCATAAAAACGACAAGTTAAAAATATGGCAATGAACAAAACGAAAGATTTGATTACCCCAGGTGGCAGCCCAGCTATTCTGGAAAATCCACCCTATTCGGAGGCAGGCTCTATGGATTCTTTTCTTGCTTATATTGCCTTTTACTGCTTATAAATCCTTTTGAGACAAAACTAAATCGATCACCACCACCTAGATCGGACATATCCGGAACAAGTGGGAAGGTGCAATAGTGGGTATGCAAAAGCTTCAATTCATCTACGACGGATTGCAAAATACCCGACCATACCAAAAAGAAAACTGCCACGCCTTCAAAAAGTGGGCGGGATATAAAAATATAACTGTTGAATGCTTTATACTAGGAGGTTGCATACATTTCGGCTTAAAACTCCGCCTTTTTAACTAAAAAAATCACTTTTTTTAACGCCACGCCCACAAAAGTGGGCGGAGGCACATACAATATATACATAAAAGTTAGAAAATGCTAGTATCTACAGTTTTTGTCATAGAATTTTTTGTCAAATTTCATATATATTTATTGAAAAACAGTCATTTTAAGCTAAAATTCCTTAAAAAGTGGGCGTGGCCAATGAAAAAGCTAAAATTTTTTGGCTACCTTAAAGACAATTATAAGGCAATGTTACGTACCAAAAATGAATGCGCCAACGCTATTGTAACATAGCTAAAATTTGCAAATTTTTTTTTTTTAAATTGGAGATGGTCGCACATACAGGCTTGTAGTGGGCGTGTCTGTTGGCGGATTCAGCTTATTTTCAAACTTGATCTGAAGGACTGGACTTCCAACCAAACCACAAAACTTCAGCTCTCTGCCTTAAAACTTAAGGCCTAAAAGATGTTTACATACGGACGGACGGACGGACGGACATGGCTTAATCGATTCTCCTGTCGGTCCCTTTCATATCTCTAAAAGGTCTTAGGGGTCTACGGTGATTATTTCACTGCTTTAAAAACTAAACATCAAACTTAATATACCCTGGGTCGGGTATAAAAGGCAGTCCACCGGTAAATCAGGACTCAGTGAAAATTAAGAGCTTAGAAAAAGAGAATTATGAACTCCGGGCTAAGCTTACTGAAATGGAGCGACTCTTCCACGATCTAAAAATGGAAGTTGACTCTCTGCAAAAAGAAAACGAGGATATTAAAAATACTCGCTTATCGAAAGAGTGTGTAACACCGAACCGACCAGCAGTCGAATACTTCACGGACGAGGACGAACTTGCACTTGAGACCGATTCACTTTTAAGGAAAAGGTCTAGCAAGAAGCGTAAGGCGAATTCCTCTCCCGAAGTAATACAAAAAGAAGATAAGCCCTCTGGCTTAAGCAAGGCTAAACCAACAGCGAAAATTCGTCCACCTCCCGCAATAAACATCGTCGTGATAGCAGACTTCGGGTGATTGCGCAACCTTCTTGCAAACACGATGAAAACAGAAAACTATAAGCTTGCTTCGCACCGAAATAACGTGTGAAAAGTAAATGCTTACAACGCCGATTCCTATCGCGCGCTGTCTCTTAGACTAAGTGCAGAAGGAATCGAGTGGTATACTTATCAAAATAAGTACAAACCAGTGAGTAAGTGCTACGTGTGTACGCAGAAGTTACGCAGAGGTACGCAGAAGTAAAACGGACCGTTACCCTTGGTAACGGTCCGACCGTTAGTAACGGACGAATACCCATCCTGGGCATCCTATCCCACATTGTAAAATGCTGATGGCATAGTTATTTTTTGACATTTTATAAGTAATGCAAACTTCGAAAAGGGGCGTGGTCCAACCGCCCATAATTACAAACTATGAATTATAAAATATTTCCACAGATATTTCCAAGTTACACCTAATTGTACGTAAAATTGCAATTTTTTGGTTCAAATTCAATAACTTTGGAATATCGACCCCTTAAAGGGGGCGTGGCTAAAAACTTTATATCAATGAAATCTGGACGAATGCATTGTTTACTTAAAAAAATAAATAAATAGAGTGGCGCAACAGCTCGAGGTGAACCAGGGCCAACTTCTCAACAATGTATGCTGGTGTGTTGATTTCTTTACACACAAGGGGACCTACAATTTTTTGCCGAATCCGAACGGCACTTTGAGAAGTTTTTCAAGACAATCAATACTCTCGAAGGCTTGTCAAACCCTCGCGGAGGTGGGGACCGTGAAAAAGAACAAGTCTTTTTTTTTTTCTTCAGGTGACGATGGCAGGATTCGAACCCAGACCTCCAGCGTAGTAAGCACACATACTAACCACTACGCCACGGCACCTCATTGTTTACCGAACCTGCTACTTTTTTTGTTTCATGCTTTCCTAAATTAGGCTCAAGGGCAATCGAAATTAAGTTTTTCTGGAAATTTTTAGGTTTTTCTTCAATTCTGCCTCAAAATGTGGGCGGGGCCCAAAGTTTTGTATGAACAAAATGTGGAACTAAGCGTTTTCTACATAAAACATTAAGCAATTTTTTTTCAATTTCGAGCAAAAATATTGAGTAAACTGCATTTGAAAATTTACCCTTAAAATAGATGCCACGCCCACTAGAGGAGGTTTACCAATAAAATTTGTCTTTTTTGTGTCTTATAATAACTCACTTTTAATAAACACTTATAATAACTTTTAGAACGTCTTACAGTTTTCAAAAATCTGGAGGTAGTTGCATATTTAGACCGATTGTGGGCGTGTCTTTGGGCGGATTTCAAAAATTTTTACACTTGTACTGCTTCGCACGACGTGCACCTGACGTACGAAGTTTCAGAACCCTGGCTCAAAATTTAAGGCCAGAAAACATGTGACATATAGACGGACGGGCGGACATGGCTCATTCGATTCAGAATTCGGTCTCGATCATATGCCCTTAAGGTCTTGGGGGTCTACCATTATTATTTCACCGTGTAACAAACTGTGTGATAAACTTAATATACCTCCTGTCCTATGGTATAAAAACCGCTGCGAGTCATTGTAAGGGGACTCCACCCATCATGCACAAAAGAAGACGTTGTAAAAGAGGTAAAAACTAAAGGCCTTAAAATTATTGATGCCGTCAATATCATAAAAAAGGAAAAGCAACGCACAGAAGGAGAAAGAGACACTGTGATCAGACGCGGCCTTCCACTTTTTATGCTCTCCTTTGAAAGAACTGATAGCATAAACGATATTTATAAAATGAAAATGATACTCAACATCAGGGTTAAAATCGAAACCATGCGAAAGGGCAATAGACTGATACCACAGTGTAAGTGATGCCAAGAATTCAGGCACACAAGTGCCTACTGCCAAAAAGAACGAAGTTGCGTGAAATTTGCCGGAAAACACCTCTCAACAGAGTGCAAAGTTGACATAAAGGCTCCAGCAGTTTGCGCCAATCGCCACGGAAACCAACCCGCAAACTATCCCGGATGCGAAGTAGCCATAGAGCTGCAAAAGGGACGAGAAACTCTTAATTAAAATACTCGAGGTCAGAATCCAAGCCTAGGACGTCTAAAAACTACTGAAACTCCTAAGCCAAAGACTCCAAAAACGCCAAAGCCGATTAAAAGTGCGAGATTGGCAAAGGAGGCGTCGACAAAAGGCGTTAAAGATCCACAAAAGAGCTGCGCCAGTTCCAGTGTCTCAGATCAGATCCTCGCTGTAATCTTGGAGAAACTTGAGGATCAGACTAAAATCAACAAAGTTATATTTGACAAACTGAGCAAGCTCAAGCTTAAGCCTCGAAAAAATTACAAGAGAACATGAATATGAAACAGCGATTCGCCAATTCTTCGTCCAGACACAAATTCTGTCCAATGCTCGTTGGAAGTTTCTCGTTGATGACTCGATTGATTCACCTGTTGCCAGGATGGCCGTATCGTCCGCAAAGGTCACCACGACTGTCTCGTCATCTAGAGGTACGTCTCTTGTGTAGAGCAGGAACAGGGTCGGACCGAGGACGCTTCCCTGGGGTACGCCAGCACGAATTTGTTTGAAACTCGAGTATTCTCTACTACACCTAACACGAAAGAGTCTTCCTTCAGGATAGTTTTTCAATATTTTAAACATGTCTTCTGGCAAGTTTTGCCGTAGCTTATATTTCAAGACTTCGTGCCATACCTTGTCGAAGGCTTGCGATACGTCGAGGAAAGCACTTGAACATATTTTTTTCCCTTCTAAGGCTTTTCCAATTTCATGCGTTATTCTGTAGACTTGATTTATTACGGAATGAATAGGTCTGAAGCCGAATTGAAGATCCGAGATCAAGCGTCTTTCTGCAATTATTGGTTGTAATCGCTTCAGCAAAAGTTTCTCGAATCCTTTCGATATTATGGGCATAAGCGATATGGCCCTATAAGATTTTTTATCATTTGAACATTTCCCCGGTTTTGGAACCATAATGACTTCAGCAACTTTCCATTGCCTTGGAACGTATAGAAGTCTAAGAGAAGCGTTTATCATATAAAGTAACTTGACTAGTGTCTCTTTTGGTAGTTCTTTCAATATTCACCCGGGGCCTTGTTATACCCTATTCCACACGAATGGAGTATATTAAGTTTGATACAAGCGAATATGTAACATAGAGAAATAATGACGATAGACCCCCAAGACCTTAAGGGCATATGATCGAGACCGACTTCTGAGTCGAATGAGCCATGTCCGTCCGTCCGTCTGTCTGTCCGTATGTCACCAATTTTTAGGCCTTAAATTTTGAGCCTGGAAGCTGAAGTCTTATACGTAAGCAATACGAGTGTTTATACGTAAGCAATACGAATGTTAAAATTTTTCAAATCCGCATACAGACACGCCCACAATCGGTCTTAATGTAAGACAACCTCCGGTGCTTTCCAAACTGTAAGACGTCGTGAAAAGCTGAAATTTCTTACTAAGTATCTTCTAGTTATTTAAAGTTATAAAAAATAAAAATAAAGTCCGCAGGCCGCCCCTTGTGGGCGTGGCATCGATTGAAAGTGTAATCTTTCAAATGCAATTTATTCAATTTTTTTGTTCCAAAACGAAACATTTTTACTTAATTTATTGTGTAGAAAGCATTTTTTTTACATTTCTTTCATACAAAGTTTTGGGCTACGCCCACATTTGGAGGCAGAATTCAAGAAAACCTCTTATTTTCCAGAAAACATGGATTCCGACTACTTTTTAGCGTAACTTAAGTAGGAAAAAGAAATAAAATTTAGCACATTAGCTTCAACTTATTCCATTTTTTGCTCCAGATCAAAAATTTTTACTAAATACGTTACGTAGAAAATACTTTACATTTTGTTTATACAAAGTTTTGGGCCACGCCCACATTTAGAGGCAGAATTCCATAAAAACCTATAAATTTCCAGAAAAACATGGATTTCAACTGCTTTTAGCCTTACTTAGGATAGAATAAGAAATAAAATTTAGTACATAAAGTACACCTGATAGCATTTCGTTCATACAACGTTTTTGGCCACGCCCATCCTTAGAGGTGAATTTCACAAAATTATTGAATTTAAACCAGAAAATTACAGTTCTGCGTACATTTTAGCCGCAAACTTTAATATTTCTATGCTTGTATTGATTTCCGGTTAAAGGGGTTGGACATACCACACCCCTTTTTTAAAACAAAAACTTATAAGGAATAATTTTTTTTCTGTCCGTCTGTCTGCGTGTCATACGTTTTTAGGGCTTAAATTTTGAGCTAGAGATCTGAAATTTTGTGCATAAGCTTGTTCTGGTAAAAAATCGCGCAACAAAGAAGCTCTTTGTCTGTCGTTATGGTCATCTCCTTCCTGTTCCTTTCTTGGGCTTCACCGTCTTTCTTTCCCACTTGTGTTCCCTCTTTTCTTCCATACAGGTTTCCTGGAGCAGGACGGACGGTCAGGATGCTCCCAACTTGCGATTCACGATTCTTAATGATGGACCCGATGACCCGATAGACCACGCAAGTACAAAGTTGTTGTTGTTTTTGCTTACCGAATTAGTTTGCTTACCTTTTGGTCGTGAGCAACAAGGGAAACAGGGTTGCCGATTTCGTTTTCGTTTAATACTTTTTTTTAGTATTTTCGTAGCTATTTTCCTTTTTGGTACCTTGGTCCGGTATTGGTATTTTAGGTGATTTTATTCGTTTTTATATCCCATCCCATAGGATAGGAGGTATATTAAATTTGATTCATAGTTTGTAACTTAGAGAAATAATCACCGTAGACCCCCAAGACCTCAAGGGCATATGATCGAGACCGATTTGTTAGTTGAATGAGCCATGTCCGTCCGTGTGTCGGTAGTTTTTAGGCCTTAAATTTTGAGCTAGGAACTTGAAACTTAATATCTGTTCTTACTAGATCCCGAAGCAGTACAAGTGTAAAATTTTCTAAATCCGCCCATTGACACGCCCACTTTACTAAATAGCATGAAAATTCAAAGTTGTCGTAGGACGCTGAAAAATTTATGGAAAGAAGAATAGAATAGGGTATACCGAGTGGATTATAGGTATCTTGATAGACTTAACTGCTTTCCACAGCGAGTAGTTTGAGCTATTATCCGCCGACAAGCTTTCAAGGCTTGCAGTGGTCTCACGATTTTTAAAATCTTGCAACATTTCTTTCAGTTTGTTAGAGAGGTAGTTCAAGAGGGTTTTGTCTGGGGGAGCCCCCGTTCCTTGCCATCTTCTACGCGCTCTTCTCTTTTCACGAATCAATTCTTCGATTTTGAGCGGATATGTTGTGCGTACATGCCCGTCGATGCTAACTGCGTTCTTTTAAGACGAAGTGTTGTTCTAAGCTTCTCTGAATTGCTTCAATGAATTTGTCAACTGCGGTTTCTAACTCGAAAGAAGTTTTCAATGGCACCTGCAAGCTAACACGCTCCTTACAATTCTTTCTGATGGCGTCCCAGTTCACGTTTTTATACCCCATCCCATAGGACATGAGGTATATTAAGTTTGTCACATAGTTTGTAACACGGTGAAATAATAATGGTAGACCCCCAAGACCTTAAGGTATCGAGACCGAATTCTGAATCGAATAAGCCATGTCCATCTGTCCGTCTGTCCGCGTGTCATACGTTTTTAGGGCTTTAATTTTGAGCTAGAGATCTGAAATTTTGTGCATAAGCTTGTTCTGGTTAAAAATCGCGCAAAAAGAAGCTCTTTGTCTGTCGTTTTGGTCATCTCCTTCCTGTTCTTTTCTTGGGCTTCCCTGTCTTTTTTTCCCACTTGTGTTCCATCTTTTTTTCCATATAGGTTTCCTGGAGGAGGACGGACGGTCAGGATGCTCCCAACTTGCAATTCACGATTCTTAATGATGGACCCGATGACCCGATAAGCCACCATCAAACCACAGAGCTCAAATGTTAAAGAGCCCAACTCTAACAAGTTACGAGAAACAAAATCGGAAAAATACTGCGAATCACAATTACATTCGCTTATTAACCACTTACTTCCAACCTGAGACATCCACCGTGAGCGAAGATCATCAATGGCCGAGGGCCCATCCTAACCATGTTTGTAAATGTATCGAATGGCTTACTATAGGTAGAGTTCTCTCCCCAAATCTGCGCGAAAGTCCACTAGGGTAATGTAGTATATCGCGTGTTGAGTATGGTAGTTCCTTCTTCGTTCTCCTTATTAGAATGTATAACACTATTCTCCTTCTGAAAATAGGGTTGAATGTTATGGATCACTGAACGCTCTCCTTTCGGTTCGGGTTCGAATTCTACCCTATAATTCGCAGTGGGGCGAATTGGTACGAATTCTTGTGTAAGAGGAATGCAACTGGGGTTCAAAAACGGCAGGCATGCCCAGCAAGGAGCTGAGCGTGGCTTGAAACGCCGTGCCCGATAACCACTGTACCGGAATGAGAGGATTGGTTGAATGTGTGTATAAATGAGTTATGGTTTGTTTGGAAAAAAGCCAAGCCAAGCTGGGGTGAATCACTTCTGGTTTACCTAGCAAGCTAAACGGAGGTTTAAAGGAAAAGAGAGCTGGAGGAAAAGATTTAATTTTGCGAAAAAGGTCCAGAGGAAATACTATGGAAGCAAAAAGATCCAGGAGAAAAGACGCAGTACGATTGATAGAAATTAAAAGGAAAAAGGAACGAAAAGGAGTAAGAGGAAAAGCTAAGTAGAGTGTGTATGATTGCGTTTGTGTTTTGTGGGGAAAAAATTGTTTGACTATTAGACTTTCATTTCGGAAAAATCCCTAGGAAAATACGGGACGCGCGACTTAAGTTTTGACCTGCTTAGCATTCGGGGCGTGTTAGTGTAACGAGCCATGCTACCCTTGAGGCGATATTGCTACAATTGTTAAACTTTGCTTCCATTCGGCCATTTCTTTTGTTTGCGTTGTTTCTTTTGTTTCTATTTATTCATTGGCCAAATCTTTTAGTTTTAGTCTTGTCAATAAATCGCCATCGTTCATCTCTGAACGTTTATAACGACCTTAAACAATTGTGCTATTCTTTTTATCGGACCAAATCATTTTCAGCTATCCACAATTTTATTGTTTTACTTATAAAACAGCTGGCGCCCATTTAAATTTACGTACCAAAATCATTGAAGCATCTTATCTCGCGTATCAATACTCAATAGTCATCTGTTATCGGAGCCTATCACCAGCAACAACTTGCTGTGTTGTTGCACTTTTTCGCCGCTAGTTTTTTAGTTTTCGCAAATTGTTTATATTCGAGAGCGCATCGGGAAAAAGTGTAACAAAGTGGCAGCCCAACGTGGATTTCCTAATTCCTAAATTATATTTAATTTTCCTTAAAAGACCTTTATCGTTGTTTTATCCGATTCTGTGCTGATTGATCTGATTGAATCTGTGTAAAGTGTTTGAGGTTATTATCAGAGAAGTTTGTGTTTGTGTTGCCTTAACCAAGTACGATTTACTTTTATTTTGTTTTGTAATGTAGGATTATATGATGTAATGTAAAATTTGTGGACGAAGTTTGCAGCGATTGCACTATTATAGTAAGGCCCTTAAAAATATTGCGAACCCCGTTTGTGACGGCCACACAATCAAAATCCAAAGGAATTGTTCATCCATCATCGGGAAAACATTGTCAACCCAACGGGGCAAAAAATTTAATAATTGCCCAGTGCCCATACGTGGCAAACAATAACACTGTCTGGAGTGTTGAGTGTGTTTTCTTTTCCGAAAGTTTTTCTATTTCTTTCTTTTTATTTCTTTTTTACTTTTTTTAGTTTCATAAAATTTTTTATATTCGTGGTAATTCTTTTTATAAGTTGTTGATCGGTGATCTCTTTTTATCGTTTTTATTCGTGACCGTGCGTTATAAGTTTTTCTCTCTTGCACATCCAGAAGTGCAAGTACAAACGAGTTGTTGTTGTTTTTGCTTGCCCGAATTAATTTGTTTACCTTTTGGTCGTGAGCAACAAGGGAAACAGGGTTGCCGATTTCGTTTTCGTTTAATACTTTTTTAGTACTTTCGTAGCTATTTTCATTTTGGTACCTTGGTCCGGTATTGGTATTTTAGGTGATCTTATTCGTTTTTATACCCCAACCCATAGGATAGGAGGTATATTAAGTTTGATTCATAGTTTGTAACATAGAGAAATAATCACCGTAGACCCCCAAGACCTTAAGGGCATATGTTCGAGACCGAAGTCTGAATCGAATGAACCATGTCCGTCCGTCTGTCCGTTTGTATGTCACATGTTTTTAGGCCTTAAATTTTGAGTTAGGGTGCTGAAACTTCGTACGTAAGGTTTGCGTCATGCGAAGCAGTACAAGTGTAAAAAATTTTGAAATCCGCCCAAAGACACGCCCACAATCGGTCTAAATGTGCAACTACCTCCAGAATTTTCAAAGCTGTAAGACGTTCTAAAAGGCTGAAATTTAGCATTTAGTATCTCCTTATAAATGTCAGACACAAAAAAGAAAAAGTTAATCGGTAAACCTCCTCTAGTGGGCGTGGCATCTATTTTAATAGTAAATTTTCAAATGCAGTTTACTCAATACTTTTGCTCAAATTAAAAAAAATTTGCTTAATATTTTATGTAGAAAACGTAGCCACGCCCATATTTGGAGGCAGAATTGAAGAAAAACCTAAAATTTGCCTGAAAAACCTAATTTCGACTAGCCTTGAGCCTAATTTAGGAAAACATGAAACAAAAAATGTAGCAGGTTAGGTAAATGAGACTTCAGTCCAGATTTCGCCCCCTTTTCAGGGTCGATTTTTCAAAAATATTGAATTTGGACCAAAAAATTGCATTTTTACGTACATTTAAGTGTAACTTGGATATATATGTGGTTTCTCATTAGGGGCAGTTGGACCACGCCCCTTTTCGAAGTTTGCATTACTTATAAAATTTCAACATATAACCATGTTATCAGCATTTTACAATGTGGGATAAATATAAATAGAGGGGCGGAACAGCTCGAGGTGAACCAGGGCCAACTTCTCAACAATGTATGCTGGTGTGTTGATTTCTTTTACATACAAAGGGACCTACAATTTTTTGCCAAATCCGAACGGCACTTTGAGAAGTTTTTCAAGACAAATGATACTCTCGGTGGGCTTGTCAGACCCTCGCGGAGGTGGGGACCGTGAAAAAGAACAAGTCTTTTTTTTTCAGGTGACGATGGCAGGATTCGAACCCAGGCCTCCGGCGTAGTAAGCACACACACTAACCACTACGCCACGGCACCCCACTAGGATAGGATGGGGATAACCCATCCTAACACAATGTGGGATAGGATGGGGTTATTCAACGGTCCGTTTTACGGACTGTAACTTCTGCGTACACACTGTAGCACTTACTCACTGGTTATTTGATATATTTGCCTTAAATCCAAAAAACTCGGACCATAAAATCTTCAGATATGTACGTAAGCTATCAACTCAAATGAATAAATTTTTGCCACGCCCACTTTTGGGGGCGTTTTTTAGTATAAACCGAATTTTTAATGTGAAAATGCAATCAAGACGTGTATTTCACTTCTGATAGAAGCTCTGAGCATAATTCGTCAACTAATCTCAACCTCCAGCATAGACGAAAAACACATGCCACGTTTGAAATTTAGCGTATCATCGGTCTCTCTCGACCAGAAGTTTTATCTGCAGAAAGATGGTGTAGCTATGGGATTACCTCTAGCTCCCTCAGTTACTGACGTGTGGATGAAGCATATTGAGAAAAAGGCTCTGAATAGCTGCGAAGAGAAACCAAAGGTGTGGTTGAGGTACGTTGATGACACTTTCTGCATCATTAAACTTTCCGCGTTAAAGAGTTTTTTGAACCATCTTAGCTCACAACATCCGAAAACAAAGTTCACAATGGAACAAGAACAGAATGGATCCATTGTGCTTTTGGATGTTAAAGTAACGCGGAAATTGGATGGTACATGAGGGCACACATACAAACAGGTATTTCCATGCTTCCTCTCACCATCATCCGGCAAATTTGAGATCTGTTGTCTCCACACTTATTCAGCGAGCTCACAATGTATGTGATATAGAGCATCTCACCGCTGAACTTACCTTCGTGGACAACGTCCTTTAATCGAACGGCTACTCGAAAAGACAACGTTCATGGAAGCCAAATTTGTCGCGACAAGAAGACTGCAATGAGTTGGAAAAGAGAGCCTTTCTACCGTACGTGAAAGGTGTCACAGACAAAATCGGTCGAATTCTAAAACGATACGGTGTAAAAACGATCTTCTTACCGCCAAAAAAGGTGATAAATTATCTACAATCACCCAAAGATCGCTTTCCTCTCCAAACTCCCAGTGTTTACGCAGTCCCTTGTAGCAGTTGATCATCATACATTGGACAAACGCGACGAAGTATATCAACCCGTTTAAAAGAACATATAAATGCTGTGAGCAATCAGCAGCGAGAAAAATCCGCTCTAGCTGAGCATATCTTAGACCATCCCAACGAACACCATTGGATCAGTTTGACCAGGCTAAGATACTGGCTCGGGAGTCGCATTACATCCCACGGCTTGTTCGTGAAGCAATTGAGATAAAACGCCACAAAAATTTCAATCGCGACGACAGTTTCAAATTGTCGCGAACATGGGATCCAATAATCGGCTCATCACCGTCGATTGCGAATTGGCTAACCAGCCCCAGCGACACAGTGAGCACTGTTTGCTCTCAGCCACCTGATGCACAACAACGAGAGAACGAGACTGCACTACCGCCTACGCACCGCTACACCTTGCATAGTGCTAATCGCCATAAGCATTTTTAGGCAGTTTCCCGGTGACCACGCTTAATGTAACTTAAGCGAAACGTTCGGGGTGAGTACGGTTTGCACTCATACTTTATTTCTAACGCGGTATATCCCAAAACCTTTAAAATTATTTTATAAGTAGTGCAAACTTCGAAAAGTGGCGTTCGAAGTATTACAAACCACACAAGTAGTTCGTAATAAGGGGCTAACTGCACAAGACTACAACAAGTAGTTTACGCTTCCGTAGTGTTTATCGCGTTGGATAGGTTGCTATCCAGTGAATGCACCTACTTAAGCCGTCAGTTCGTGCGGCTTCACACTACGTCACTAGATCGAAGAGTCTTGTTCTTTGTAGTCGTCGCTCCTTGTTTACATCGTTAAGAGTCTCGCTAGCACTTAGCTCGAGCAAAGTTTGTTTCTTCTTCGCTCACGGTAGCTATTAATAAATCTGTGAATAACACTATTCCTAATATACCACGGAGAATTCAAAATTGCTCTAAGTGTCTTGTTTTAGAAAACCTGCAACATGGACATGTTGCTCGACTTGGTACAACCCCAGAGTTGTACACCGTATGTCAAGGACGGCTTTAACACCTGCCTGCACAAGAGCAGTTTGTTATATATGCTTAGTTTTCCCTGCAAGGTCGGGGTTAGAATAGCCTTGAGGTAAGGTATGACTGTCGTAAGAGCCGACTTAAATCCACCGGAAGAAGTATTCTTTAATGTTTCAAAGGATGCTGTCGATGCTGCTCCATTTGGGGCCACTTTTGGCGGTAAACTTTTAACTTATAGATGAATCTGAAGGTTACATTAAAATCCAGAAGCATCTGTCACACATTGTGCGGCTCACTGGTCGGCGTCTGTCTCCAAAGGGGCGGCTGTATTTAAAAATGAAAATAGAAGTACTTACCTATTTCTCATAAAAACGACAAGTTAAAAATATGGCAATGAACAAAACGAAAGATTTGATTACCCCAGGTGGCAGCCCAGCTATTCTGCAAAATGCACCCTATTCGGAGGCAGGCTCTATGGATTCTTTTCTTGCTTATATTGCCTTTTATTGCTTATAAATCATTTTGAGAAAAGGACAAAACTAAATCGATCACCAACACCAGATGGAACATATCCGGAACAAGTGGGAAAGTGCAACAGTGGGTATGCAAAAGCTTCAATCCATCTACGACGGATTGCAAAATACCCGACCATACCAAAAAGGAAACTGCCACGCCTCCAAAAAGTGGGATGGATATAAAAATATAACTGTTGAATGCTTTATACTAGGAGGTTGTATACATTTCGGCTTAAAACTCCGCCTTTTTAACTAAAAAAATCACTTTTTTTAACGCCACGCCCACAAAAGTGGGCGGAGGCACATACAATATATACATAAAACTTAGAAAATGCTAGTATATATTTATTATTTATTATATATATTTATTGAAAAACAGTTATTTTAAGCTAAAATTAATTAAAAAGTGGGTGTGGCCAATGAAAAAGCTAAAATTTTTTGGCTACCTTAAAGACAATTGTAAGGCAATGTTACGTACCAAAAATGAATGCGCCAACGCTATTGTAACATAGCTAAAATTTGCAATTTTTTTTTTTAAATTGGAGATGGTCGCACATACAGGCTTGTAGTGGGCGTGTCTGTGGGCGGATTCAACTTATTTTCAAACTTGATCTGAAGGACTGGACTTACCAATCTACAAAATTTCAGCTCTCTGCCTTAAAATTTAAGGCCTAAAAGTTGTTTATATACGGACGGACGGACGGACGGACATGGCTTAATCGATTCTCCTGTCGGTACCTTTCATATCTCTAAAAGGTCTTAGGGGTCTACGGTGATTATTTCACTGCTTTAAAAACTTTACATCAAACTTAATATACCCTGGGTCAGGTATAAAAAGCAGTCCACCGGTAAACCAGGACTCAGTGAAAATTAAGAGCTTAGAAAAAGAGAATTATGAACTCCGGGCTAAGCTTACTGAAATGGAGCGACTCTTCCACGATCTAAAAATGGAAGTTGACTCTCTGCAAAAAGAAAACGAGGATATTAAAAATACTCGCTTATCGAAAGAGTGTGTAACACCGAACCGACCAGCAGTCGAATACTTCACGGACGAGGACCAACTTGCACTTGAGACCGATTCACTTTTAAGGAAAAGGTCTAGCAAGAAGCGTAAGGCGAATTCCTCTCCCGAAGTAATACAAAAAGAAGATAAGCCCTCTGGCTTAAACAAGGCTAAACCAACAGCGAAAATTCGTCCACCTCCCGCAATAAACATCGTCGTGATAGCAGACTTCGGGTGATTGCGCAACCTTCTTGCAAACACGATGAAAACAGAAAACTATAAGCTAAACGTAATAACGTGTGTAAAGTAAATGCTTACAACGCCGATTCCTATCGCGCGCTGTCTCTTAGACTGAGTGCAGAAGGAATCGAGTGGTAAACTTACCAAAATAAGTACAAATCAGTGAGTAAGTGCTACAGTGTGTACGCAGAAGTTACGCAGAGGTACGCAGAAGTAAAACGGACCGTTGAATACCCCATCCTATCCCACATTGTAAAATGCTGATGGCATAGTTATTTTTTGACATTTTATAAGTAATGCAAACTTCGAAAAGGGGCGTGGTCCAACCGACCCTTATTACAAACTATTAATTATAAGATATTTCCACAGATATTTCCAAGTTACACCTAATTGTACGTAAAATTGCAATTTTTTGGTTCAAATTCAATAATTTTGGAATATCGACCCCTAAAAGTGGGCGTGGCTAAAAACTTTATATCAACAAAATCTGGACGAATGTATTGTTTACCTAACCTGCTACTTTATTGTTTCATGCTTTCCTAAATTAGGCTCTAAATTAGTCGAAATTAAGTTTTTCTGGAAATTTTTAGGTTTTTCTTCAATTCTGCCTCCAAATGTGGGCGGGGCCCAAAGTTTTGTATGAACAAAATGTGGAACTAAGCGTCTTCTACGTAAAATATTAAGCAAATTTTTTTAAATTTCGAGCAAAAATACTGAGTAAACTGCATTTGAAAATTTACCTTTAAAATAGATGCCACGCCCACTAGAGGAGGTTTACCAATAAAATTTGTGTATTTTGTGTCTTATAATAACTCAGAAATGCTAAATGTAAAATTTCAGCTTTTTAGAACGTCTTACAGTTTTGAAAAATCTGGAGGTAGTTGCATATTTAGACCGATTGTGGGCGTGTCTTTGGGCGGATTTCAAAATTTTTTCACTGTTTCGCATGACGTGCGCCTGACGTACGAAGTTTTAGAACCCTAGCTCAAAATTTAAGGCCTAAAAACATGTGACGTACAGACGGACAGACGGACGGACGGACGGACATGGTTCATTCGATTCAGACTTTGGTCTCGATCATATGCCCTTAAGGTCTTGGGGGTCTACCATTATTATTTCACCGTGTTACAAACTATGTGACAAACTTAATATACCTCCTGTCCTATGGTATAAAAACCGCTGCGAGCCATTGTAAGGGGACTCCACCCATCATGCACAAAAGAAGACGTTGTAAAAGAGGTAAAAACTAAAGGCCTTAAAATTATTGATGCCGTCAATATCATAAAAAAGGAAAAGCAACGCACAGAAGGAGAAAGAGACACTGTGATCAGACGCGGCCTTCCACTTTTTATGCTCTCCTTTGAAAGAACTGATAGCATAAACGATATTTATGAAATGAAAATGATACTCAACATCAGGGTTAAAATCGAAACCATGCGAAAGGGCAATAGACTGATACCACAGTGTAAGTGATGCCAAGAATTCAGGCACACAAGTGCCTACTGCCAAAAAGAACGAAGTTGCGTGAAATTTGCCGGAAAACACCTCTCAACAGAGTGCAAAGTTGACATAAAGGCTCCAGCAGTTTGCGCCAATTGCCACGGAAACCAACCCGCAAACTATCCCGGATGCGAAGTAGCCATAGAGCTGCAAAAGGGACGAGAAACTCTTAATTAAAATACTCGAGGTCAGAATCCAAGCCTAGGACGTCTAAAAACTACTGAAACTCCTAAGCCAAAGACTCCAAAAACGCCAAAGCCGATTAAAAGTGCGAGATTGGCAAAGGAGGCGTCGACAAAAGGCGTTAAAGATCCACAAAAGAGCTGCGCCAGTTCCAGTGTCTCAGATCAGATCCTCGCTGTAATCTTGGAGAAACTTGAGGATCAGACTAAAATCAACAAAGTTATATTTGACAAACTGAGCAAGCTCAAGCTTAAGCCTCGAAAAAATTACAAGAGAACATGAATATGAAACAGCGATTCGCCAATTCTTCGTCCAGACACAAATTCTGTCCAATGCTCGTTGGAAGTTTCTCGTTGATGACTCGATTGATTCACCTGTTGCCAGGATGACCGTATCGTCCGCAAAGGTCACCACGACTGTCTCGTCATCTAGAGGTACGTCTCTTGTGTAGAGCAGGAACAGGGTCGGACGCTTCCCTGGGGTACGCCAGCACGAATTTGTTTGAAACTCGAGTATTCTCTACTACACCTAACACGAAAGAGTCTTCCTTCAGGATAGTTTTTCAATATTTTAAACATGTCTTCTGGCAAGTTTTGCCGTAGCTTATATTTCAAGACTTCGTGCCATACCTTGTCGAAGGCTTGCGATACGTCGAGGAAAGCACTTGAACATATTTTTTTCCCTTCTAAGGCTTTTTCAATTTCATGCGTTATTTTGTAGACTTGATTTATTGTGGAATGGATAGGTCTGAAGCCGAATTGAAGATCCGAGATCAAGCGTCTTTCTGCAATTATTGGTTGTAATCGCTTCAGCAAAAGTTTCTCGAATCCTTTCGATATTATGGGCATAAGCGATATGGCCCTATAAGATTTTTTATCATTTGAACATTTCCCCGGTTTTGGAACCATAATGACTTCAGCAACTTTCCATTGCCTTGGAACGTATAGAAGTCTAAGAGAAGCGTTTATCATATAAAGTAACTTGACTAGTGTCTCTTTTGGTAGTTCTTTCAATATTCACCCGGGGCCTTGTTATACCCTATTCCACACGAATGGAGTATATTAAGTTTGATACAAGCGAATATGTAACATAGAGAAATAATGACGATAGACCCCCAAGACCTTAAGGGCATATGATCGAGACCGACTTCTGAGTCGAATGAGCCATGTCCGTCCGTCAGTCTGTCTGTCCGTATGTCACCAATTTTTAGGCCTTAAATTTTGAGCCTGGAAGCTGAAGTCTTATACGTAAGCAATACGAGTGTTTATACGTAAGCAATACGAGTGTTAAAATTTTTCAAATCCGCATACAGACACGCCCACAATCGGTCTTAATGTAAGACAACCTCCGGTGCTTTCCAAACTGTAAGACGTCGTGAAAAGCTGAAATTTCTTACTAAGTATCTTCTAGTTATTTAAAGTTATAAAAAATAAAAATAAAGTCCGCAGGCCGCCCCTTGTGGGCGTGGCATCGATTGAAAGTGTAATCTTTCAAATGCAATTTATTCAATTTTTTTGTTCCAAAACGAAACATTTTTACTTAATTTATTGTGTAGAAAGCATTTTTTTTACATTTCTTTCATACAAAGTTTTGGGCTACGCCCACATTTGGAGGCAGAATTCAAGAAAACCTCTTATTTTCCAGAAAACATGGATTCCGACTACTTTTTAGCGTAACTTAAGTAGGAAAAAGAAATAAAATTTAGCACATTAGCTTCAACTTATTCCATTTTTTGCTCCAGATCAAAAATTTTTACTAAATACGTTACGTAGAAAATACTTTACATTTTGTTTATACAAAGTTTTGGGCCACGCCCACATTTAGAGGCAGAATTCCATAAAAACCTATAAATTTTCAGAAAAACATGGATTTCAACTGCTTTTAGCTTTACTTAGAATAGAATAAGAAATAAAATTTAGTACATAAAGTACACCTGATAGCATTTCGTTCATACAACGTTTTTGGCCACGCCCATCCTTAGAGGTGAATTTCACAAAATTATTGAATTTAAACCAGAAAATTACAGTTCTGCGTACATTTTAGCCGCAAACTTTAATATTTCTATGCTTGTATTGATTTCCGGTTAAAGGGGTTGGACATACCACACCCCTTTTTTAAAACAAAAACTTATAAGGAATAATTTTTTTTCTGTCCGTCTGTCTGCGTGTCATACGTTTTAAGGGCTTAAATTTTGAGCTAGAGATCTGAAATTTTGTGCATAAGCTTGTTCTGGTAAAAAATCGCGCAACAAAGAAGCTCTTTGTCTGTCGTTATGGTCATCTCCTTCCTGTTCCTTTCTTGGGCTTCACCGTCTTTCTTTCCCACTCGTGTTCCCTTTTTTCTTCCATACAGGTTTCCTGGAGCAGGACGGACGGTCAGGATGCTCCCAACTTGCGATTCACGATTCTTAATGATGGACCCGATGACCCGATAGACCACGCAAGTACAAAGTTGTTGTTGTTTTTGCTTACCGAATTAGTTTGCTTACCTTTTGGTCGTGAGCAACAAGGGAAACAGGGTTGCCGATTTCGTTTTCGTTTAATACTTTTTTTTAGTATTTTCGTAGCTATTTTCCTTTTTGGTACCTTGGTCCGGTATTGGTATTTTAGGTGATTTTATTCGTTTTTATATCCCATCCCATAGGATAGGAGGTATATTAAATTTGATTCATAGTTTGTAACTTAGAGAAATAATCACCGTAGACCCCCAAGACCTCAAGGGCATATGATCGAGACCGAATTGTTAGTTGAATGAGCCATGTCCGTCCGTGTGTCGGTAGTTTTTAGGCCTTAAATTTTGAGCTAGGAACTTGAAACTTAATATCTGTTCTTACTAGATCCCGAAGCAGTACAAGTGTAAAATTTTCTAAATCCGCCCATTGACACGCCCACTTTACTAAATAGCATGAAAATTCAAAGTTGTCGTAGGACGCTGAAAAATGTATGGAAAGAAGAATAGAATAGGGTATACCGAGTGGATTATAGGTATCTTGATAGACTTAACTGCTTTCCACAGCGAGTAGTTTGAGCTATTATCCGCCGACAAGCTTTCAAGGCTTGCAGTGGTCTCACGATTTTTAAAATCTTGCAACATTTCTTTCAGTTTGTTAGAGAGGTAGTTCAAGGGGGTTTTGTCTGGGGGAGCCCCCGTTCCTTGCCATCTTCTACGCGCTCTTCTCTTTTCACGAATCAATTCTTCGATTTTGAGCGGATATGTTGTGCGTACATGCCCGTCGGTGCTAACTGCGTTCTTTTAAGACGAAGTGTTGTTCTAAGCTTCTCTGAATTGCTTCAATGAATTTGTCAACTGCGGTTTCTAACTCGAAAGAAGTTTTCAATGGCACCTGCAAGCTAACACGCTCCTTACAATTCTTTCTGATGGCGTCCCAGTTCACGTTTTTATACCCCATCCCATAGGACATGAGGTAAATTAAGTTTGTCACATAGTTTGTAACACGGTGAAATAATAATGGTGGACCCCCAAGACCTTAAGGTATCGAGACCGAATTCTGAATCGAATAAGCCATGTCCATCTGTCCGTCTGTCCGCGTGTCATACGTTTTTAGGGCTTTAATTTTGAGCTAGAGATCTGAAATTTTGTGCATAAGCTTGTTCTGGTTAAAAATCGCCCAAAAAGAAGATCTTTGTCTGTCGTTTTGGTCATCTCCTTCCTGTTCTTTTCTTGGGCTTCCCTGTCTTTTTTTCCCACTTGTGTTCCATCTTTTTTTCCATATAGGTTTCCTGGAGGAGGACGGACGGTCAGGATGCTCCCAACTTGCAATTCACGATTCTTAATGATGGACCCGATGACCCGATAAGCCACCATCAAACCACAGAGCTCAAATGTTAAAGAGCCCAACTCTAACAAGTTACGAGAAACAAAATCGGAAAAATACTGCGAATCACAATTACATTCGCTTATTAACCACTTACTTCCAACCTGAGACATCCACCGTGAGCGAAGATCATCAATGGCCGAGGGCCCATCCTAACCATGTTTGTAAATGTATCGAATGGCTTACTATAGGTAGAGTTCTCTCCCCAAATCTGCGCGAAAGTCCACTAGGGTAATGTAGTATATCGCGTGTTGAGTATGGTAGTTCCTTCTTCGTTTGTGTTTTGTGGGGAAAAAATTGTTTGACTATTAGACTTTCATTTCGGAAAAATCCCTAGGAAAATACGGGACGCGCGACTTAAGTTTTGACCTGCTTAGCATTCGGGGCGTGTTAGTGTAACGAGCCATGCTACCCTTGAGGCGATATTGCTACAATTGTTAAACTTTGCTTCCATTCGGCCATTTCTTTTGTTTGCGTTGTTTCTTTTGTTTCTATTTATTCATCGGCCAAATTTTTAGTTTTAGTCTTGTCAATAAATCGCCATCGTTCATCTCTGAACGTTTATAACGACCTTAAACAATTGTGCTATTCTTTTTATCGGACCAAATCATTTTCAGCTATCCACAATTTTATTGTTTTACTTATAAAACAGCTGGCGCCCATTTAAATTTACGTACCAAAATCATTGAAGCATCTTATCTCACGTATCAATACTCAATAGTCATCTGTTATCGGAGCCTATCACCAGCAACAACTTGCTGTGTTGTTGCACTTTTTCGCCGCTAGTTTTTTAGTTTTCGCAAATTGTTTATATTCGAGAGCGCATCGGGAAAAAGTGTAACAAAGTGGCAGCCCAGCGTGGATTTCCTAATTCCTAAATTATATTTAATTTTCCTTAAAAGACCTTTATCGTTGTTTTATCCGATTCTGTGCTGATTGATCTGATTGAATCTGTGTAAAGTGTTTGAGGTTATTATCAGAGAAGTTTGTGTTTGTGTTGCCTTAACCAAGTACGATTTACTTTAATTTTGTTTTGTAATGTAGGATTATATGATGTAATGTAAAATTTGTGGACGAAGTTTGCAGCGATTGCACTATTATAGTAAGGCCCTTAAAAATATTGCGAACCCCGTTTGTGACGGCCACACAATCAAAATCCAAAGGAATTGTTCATCCATCATCGGGAAAACATTGTCAACCCAACGGGGCAAAAAATTTAATAATTGCCCAGTGCCCATACGTGGCAAACAATAACACTGTCTGGAGTGTTGAGTGTGTTTTCTTTTCCGAAAGTTTTTATATTTCTTTCTTTTTATTTCTTTTTTTACTTTTTTTAGTTTCATAAAATTTTTTATATTCGTGGTAATTCTTTTTATAAGTTGTTGATCGGTGATCTCTTTTTATCGTTTTTATTCGTGACCGTGCGTTATAAGTTTTTCTCTCTTGCACATCCAGAAGTGCAAGTACAAACGAGTTGTTGTTGTTTTTGCTTGCCCGAATTAATTTGTTTACCTTTTGGTCGTGAGCAACAAGGGAAACAGGGTTGCCGATTTCGTTTTCGTTTAATACTTTTTTAGTACTTTCGTAGCTATTTTCATTTTGGTACCTTGGTCCGGTATTGGTATTTTAGGTGATCTTATTCGTTTTTATACCCCAACCCATAGGATAGGAGGTATATTAAGTTTGATTCATAGTTTGTAACATAGAGAAATAATCACCGTAGACCCCCAAGACCTTAAGGGCATATGTTCGAGACCGAAGTCTGAATCGAATGAACCATGTCCGTCCGTCTGTCCGTTTGTATGTCACATGTTTTTAGGCCTTAAATTTTGAGTTAGGGTGCTGAAACTTCGTACGTAAGGTTTGCGTCATGCGAAGCAGTACAAGTGTAAAAAATTTTGAAATCCGCCCAAAGACACGCCCACAATCGGTCTAAATGTGCAACTACCTCCAGAATTTTCAAAGCTGTAAGACGTTCTAAAAGGCTGAAATTTAGCATTTAGTATCTCCTTATAAATGTCAGACACAAAAAAGAAAAAGTTAATCGGTAAACCTCCTCTAGTGGGCGTGGCATCTATTTTAATAGTAAATTTTCAAATGCAGTTTACTCAATACTTTTGCTCAAAATTAAAAAAAATTTGCTTAATATTTTATGTAGAAAACGTAGCCACGCCCATATTTGGAGGCAGAATTGAAGAAAAACCTAAAATTTGCCTGAAAAACCTAATTTCGACTAGCCTTGAGCCTAATTTAGGAAAACATGAAACAAAAAATGTAGCAGGTTAGGTAAATGAGACTTCAGTCCAGATTTCGCCCCCTTTTCAGGGTCGATTTTTCAAAAATATTGAATTTGGACCAAAAAATTGCATTTTTACGTACATTTAAGTGTAACTTGGATATATATGTGGTTTCTCATTAGGGGCAGTTGGACCACGCCCCTTTTCGAAGTTTGCATTACTTATAAAATTTCAACAAATAACCATGTTATCAGCATTTTACAATGTGGGATAAATATAAATAGAGGGGCGGAACAGCTCGAGGTGAACCAGGGCCAACTTCTCAACAATGTATGCTGGTGTGTTGATTTCTTTTACATACAAAGGGACCTACAATTTTTTGCCAAATCCGAACGGCACTTTGAGAAGTTTTTCAAGACAAATGATACTCTCGGTGGGCTTGTCAGACCCTCGCGGAGGTGGGGACCGTGAAAAAGAACAAGTCTTTTTTTTTCAGGTGACGATGGCAGGATTCGAACCCAGGCCTCCGGCGTAGTAAGCACACACACTAACCACTACGCCACGGCACCCCACTAGGATAGGATGGGGATAACCCATCCTAACACAATGTGGGATAGGATGGGGTTATTCAACGGTCCGTTTTACGGACTGTAACTTCTGCGTACACACTGTAGCACTTACTCACTGGTTATTTGATATATTTTCCTTAAATCCAAAAAACTCGGACCATAAAATCTTCAGATATGTACGTAAGCTATCAACTCAAATGAATAAATTTTTGCCACGCCCACTTTTGGGGGCGTTTTTTAGTATAAACCGAATTTTTAATGTGAAAATGCAATCAAGACGTGTATTTCACTTCTGATAGAAGCTCTGAGCATAATTCGTCAACTAATCTCAACCTCCAGCATAGACGAAAAACACATGCCACGTTTGGAATTTAGCGTATCATCGGTCTCTCTCGACCAGAAGTTTTATCTGCAGAAAGATGGTGTAGCTATGGGATTACCTCTAGCTCCCTCAGTTACTGACGTGTGGATGAAGCATATTGAGAAAAAGGCTCTGAATAGCTGCGAAGAGAAACCAAAGGTGTGGTTGAGGTACGTTGATGACACTTTCTGCATCATTAAACTTTCCGCGTTAAAGAGTTTTTTGAACCATCTTAGCTCACAACATCCGAAAACAAAGTTCACAATGGAACAAGAACAGAATGGATCCATTGTGCTTTTGGATGTTAAAGTAACGCGGAAATTGGATGGTACATGAGGGCACACATACAAACAGGTATTTCCATGCTTCCTCTCACCATCATCCGGCAAATTTGAGATCTGTTGTCTCCACACTTATTCAGCGAGCTCACAATGTATGTGATATAGAGCATCTCACCGCTGAACTTACCTTCGTGGACAACGTCCTTTAATCGAACGGCTACTCGAAAAGACAACGTTCATGGAAGCCAAATTTGTCGCGACAAGAAGACTGCAATGAGTTGGAAAAGAGAGCCTTTCTACCGTACGTGAAAGGTGTCACAGACAAAGTCGGTCGAATTCTAAAACGATACGGTGTAAAAACGATCTTCTTACCGCCAAAAAAGGTGGTAAATTATCTACAATCACCCAAAGATCGCTTTCCTCTCCAAACTCCCAGTGTTTACGCAGTCCCTTGTAGCTGTTGATCATCATACATTGGACAAACGCGACGAAGTATATCAACCCGTTTAAAAGAACATATAAATGTTGTGAGCAATCAGCAGCGAGAAAAATCCGCTCTAGCTGAGCATATCTTAGACCATCCCAACGAACACCATTGGATCAGTTTGACCAGGCTAAGATACTGGCTCGGGAGTCGTATTACATCCCACGGCTTGTTCGTGAAGCAATTGAGATAAAACGCCACAAAAATTTCAATCGCGACGACAGTTTCAAATTTTCGCGAACATGGGATCCAATAATCGGCTCATCACCGTCGATTGCGAATTGGCTAACCAGCCCCAGCGACACAGTGAGCACTGTTTGCTCTCAGCCACCTGATGCACAACAACGAGAGAACGAGGCTGCACTACCGCCTACGCACCGCTACACCTTGCATTGTGCTAATCGCCATAAGCATTTTTAGGCAGTTTCCCGGTGACCACGCTTAATGTAACTTAAGCGAAACGTTCGGGGTGAGTACGGTTTGCACTCATACTTTATTTCTAACGCGGTATATCCCAAAACCTTTAAAATTATTTTATAAGTAGTGCAAACTTCGAAAAGTGGCGTTCGAAGTATTACAAACCACACAAGTAGTTCGTAATAAGGGGCTAACTGCACAAGACTACAACAAGTAGTTTACGCTTCCGTAGTGTTTATCGCGTTGGATAGGTTGCTATCCAGTGAATGCACCTACTAAAGCCGTCAGTTCGTGCGGCTTCACACTACGTCACTAGATCGAAGAGTCTTGTTCTTTGTAGTCGTCGCTCCTTGTTTACATCGTTAAGAGTCTCGCTAAGAGAACTGATCATTTCATTGTTGCAATAAACATGAAGACGAGCACTTAGCTCGAGCAAAGTTTGTTACTTCTTCGCTCACGGTAGCTATTAATAAATCTGTGAATAACACTATTCCTAATATACCACGGAGAATTCAAAATTGCTCTAAGTGTCTTGTTTTAGAAAACCTGCAACATGGACATGTTGCTCGACTTGGTACAACCCCAGAGTTGTACACCGTATGTCAAGCAGTTTGTTATATATGCTTAGTTTCCCCTGCAAGGTCGGGGTTAGAATAGCCTTGAGGTAAGGTATGCCTGTCGTAAGAGCCGACTTAAATCCACCGGAAGAAGTATTCTTTAATGTTTCAAAGGATGCTGTCGATGCTGCTCCATTTGGGGCCACTTTTGGCGGTAAACTTTTAACTTATAGATGAATCTGAAGGTTACATTAAAATCCAGAAGCATCTGTCACACATTGTGCGGCTCACTGGTCGGCGTCTGTCTCCAAAGGGGCGGCTGTATTTAAAAATGAAAATAGAAGTACTTACCTATTTCTCATAAAAACGACAAGTTAAAAATATGGCAATAAACAAAACGAAAGATTTGATTACCCCAGGTGGCAGCCCAGCTATTCTGCAAAATGCACCCTATTCGGAGGCAGGCTCTATGGATTCTTTTCTTGCTTATATTGCCTTTTATTGCTTATAAATCATTTTGAGAAAAGGACAAAACTAAATCGATCACCAACACCAGATGGAACATATCCGGAACAAGTGGGAAAGTGCAACAGTGGGTATGCAAAAGCTTCAATCCATCTACGACGGATTGCAAAATACCCGACCATACCAAAAAGGAAACTGCCACGCCTCCAAAAAGTGGGCTGGATATAAAAATATAACTGTTGAATGCTTTATACTAGGAGGTTGCATACATTTCGGCTTAAAACTCCGCCTTTTTAACTAAAAAAATCACTTTTTTTAACGCCACGCCCACAAAAGTGGGCGGAGGCACATACAATATATACATAAAACTTAGAAAATGCTAGTATATATTTATTATTTATTATATATTTTTATTGAAAAACAGTTATTTTAAGCTAAAATTAGTTAAAAAGTGGGTGTGGCCAATGAAAAAACTAAAATTTTTTGGCTACCTTAGAGACAATTGTAAGGCAATGTTACGTACCAAAAATGAATGCGCCAACGCTATTGTAACATAGCTAAAATTTGCAATTTTTTTTTTTAAATTGGAGATGGTCGCACATACAGGCTTGTAGTGGGCGTGTCTGTGGGCGGATTCAACTTATTTTCAAACTTGATCTGAAGGACTGGACTTACCAATCTACAAAATTTCAGCTCTCTGCCTTAAAATTTAAGGCCTAAAAGTTGTTTATGTACGGACGGACGGACGGACGGACATGGCTTAATCGATTCTCCTGTCGGTACCTTTCATATCTCTAAAAGGTCTTAGGGGTCTACGGTGATTATTTCACTGCTTTAAAAACTTTACATCAAACTTAATATACCCTGGGTCGGGTATAAAAAGCAGTCCACCGGTAAACCAGGACTCAGTGAAAATTAAGAGCTTAGAAAAAGAGAATTATGAACTCCGGGCTAAGCTTACTGAAATGGAGCGACTCTTCCACGATCTAAAAATGGAAGTTGACTCTCTGCAAAAAGAAAACGAGGATATTAAAAATACTCGCTTATCGAAAGAGTGTGTAACACCGAACCGACCAGCAGTCGAATACTTCACGGACGAGGACCAACTTGCACTTGAGACCGATTCACTTTTAAGGAAAAGGTCTAGCAAGAAGCGTAAGGCGAATTCCTCTCCCGAAGTAATACAAAAAGAAGATAAGCCCTCTGGCTTAAACAAGGCTAAACCAACAGCGAAAATTCGTCCACCTCCCGCAATAAACATCGTCGTGATAGCAGACTTCGGGTGATTGCGCAACCTTCTTGCAAACACGATGAAAACAGAAAACTATAAGCTTAACGTAATAACGTAATAACGTGTGAAAAGTAAATGCTTACAACGCCGATTCCTATCGCGCGCTGTCTCTTAGACTGAGTGCAGAAGGAATCGAGTGGTAAACTTACCAAAATAAGTACAAACCAGTGAGTAAGTGCTACAGTGTGTACGCAGAAGTTACGCAGAGGTACGCAGAAGTAAAACGGACCGTTAAATACCCCATCCTATCCCACATTGTAAAATGCTGATGGCAAAGTTATTTTTTGACATTTTATAAGTAATGCAAACTTCGAAAAGGGGCGTGGTCCAACCGACCCTTATTACAAACTATTAATTATAAGATATTTCCACAGATATTTCCAAGTTACACCTAATTGTACGTAAAATTGCAATTTTTTGGTTCAAATTCAATAATTTTGGAATATCGACCCCTAAAAGGGGGCGTGGCTAAAAACTTTATATCAACAAAATCTGGACGAATGTATTGTTTACCTAACCTGCTACTTTATTGTTTCATGCTTTCCTAAATTAGGCTCTAAATTAGTCGAAATTAAGTTTTTCTGGAAATTTTTAGGTTTTTCTTCAATTCTGCCTCCAAATGTGGGCGGGGCCCAAAGTTTTGTATGAACAAAATGTGGAACTAAGCGTCTTCTACGTAAAATATTAAGCAAATTTTTTTAAATTTCGAGCAAAAATACTGAGTAAACTGCATTTGAAAATTTACCTTTAAAATAGATGCCACGCCCACTAGAGGAGGTTTACCAATAAAATTTGTGTATTTTGTGTCTTATAATAACTCAGAAATGCTAAATGTAAAATTTCAGCTTTTTAGAACGTCTTACAGTTTTGAAAAATCTGGAGGTAGTTGCATGTTTAGACCGATTGTGGGCGTGTCTTTGGGCGGATTTCAAAATGTTTTCACTGTTTCGCATGACGTGCGCCTGACGTACGAAGTTTTAGAACCCTAGCTCAAAATTTAAGGCCTAAAAACATGTGACGTACAGACGGACAGACGGACGGACGGACGGACATGGTTCATTCGATTCAGACTTTGGTCTCGATCATATGCCCTTAAGGTCTTGGGGGTCTACCATTATTATTTCACCGTGTTACAAACTATGTGACAAACTTAATATACCTCCTGTCCTATGGTATAAAAACCGCTGCGAGCCATTGTAAGGGGACTCCACCCATCATGCACAAAAGAAGACGTTGTAAAAGAGGTAAAAACTAAAGGCCTTAAAATTATTGATGCCGTCAATATCATAAAAAAGGAAAAGCAACGCACAGAAGGAGAAAGAGACACTGTGATCAGACGCGGCCTTCCACTTTTTATGCTCTCCTTTGAAAGAACTGATAGCATAAACGATATTTATAAAATGAAAATGATACTCAACATCAGGGTTAAAATCGAAACCATGCGAAAGGGCAATAGACTGATACCACAGTGTAAGTGATGCCAAGAATTCAGGCACACAAGTGCCTACTGCCAAAAAGAACGAAGTTGCGTGAAATTTGCCGGAAAACACCTCTCAACAGAGTGCAAAGTTGACATAAAGGCTCCAGCAGTTTGCGCCAATTGCCACGGAAACCAACCCGCAAACTATCCCGGATGCGAAGTAGCCATAGAGCTGCAAAAGGGACGAGAAACTCTTAATTAAAATACTCGAGGTCAGAATCCAAGCCTAGGACGTCTAAAAACTACTGAAACTCCTAAGCCAAAGACTCCAAAAACGCCAAAGCCGATTAAAAGTGCGTGATTGGCAAAGGAGGCGTCGACAAAAGGCGTTAAAGATCCACAAAAGAGCTGCGCCAGTTCCAGTGTCTCAGATCAGATCCTCGCTGTAATCTTGGAGAAACTTGAGGATCAGACTAAAATCAACAAAGTTATATTTGACAAACTGAGCAAGCTCAAGCTTAAGCCTCGAAAAAATTACAAGAGAACATGAATATGAAACAGCGATTCGCCAATTCTTCGTCCAGACACAAATTCTGTCCAATGCTCGTTGGAAGTTTCTCGTTGATGACTCGATTGATTCACCTGTTGCCAGGATGGCCGTATCGTCCGCAAAGGTCACCACGACTGTCTCGTCATCTAGAGGTACGCCTCTTGTGTAGAGCAGGAACAGGGTCGGACCGAGGACGCTTCCCTTGGGTACGCCAGCACGAATTTGTTTGAAACTCGAGTATTCTCTACTACACCTAACACGAAAGAGTCTTCCTTCAGGATAGTTTTTCAATATTTTAAACATGTCTTCTGGCAAGTTTTGCCGTAGCTTATATTTCAAGACTTCGTGCCATACCTTGTCGAAGGCTTGCGATACGTCGAGGAAAGCACTTGAACATATTTTTTTCCCTTCTAAGGCTTTTTCAATTTCATGCGTTATTCTGTAGACTTGATTTATTGTGGAATGGATAGGTCTGAAGCCGAATTGAAGATCCGAGATCAAGCGTCTTTCTGCAATTATTGGTTGTAATCGCTTCAGCAAAAGTTTCTCGAATCCTTTCGATATTATGGGCATAAGCGATATGGCCCTATAAGATTTTTTATCATTTGAACATTTCCCCGGTTTTGGAACCATAATGACTTCAGCAACTTTGACTAACTTGACTAGTGTCTCTTTTGGTAGTTCTTTCAATATTCACCCGGGGCCTTGTTATACCCTATTCCACACGAATGGAGTATATTAAGTTTGATACAAGCGAATATGTAACATAGAGAAATAATGACGATAGACCCCCAAGACCTTAAGGGCATATGATCGAGACCGACTTCTGAGTCGAATGAGCCATGTCCGTCCGTCCGTCTGTCTGTCCGTATGTCACCAATTTTTAGGCCTTAAATTTTGAGCCTGGAAGCTGAAGTCTTATACGTAAGCAATACGAGTGTTTATACGTAAGCAATACGAGTGTTAAAATTTTTCAAATCCGCATACAGACACGCCCACAATCGGTCTTAATGTAAGACAACCTCCGGTGCTTTCCAAACTGTAAGACGTCGTGAAAAGCTGAAATTTCTTACTAAGTATCTTCTAGTTATTTAAAGTTATAAAAAATAAAAATAAAGTCCGCAGGCCGCCCCTTGTGGGCGTGGCATCGATTGAAAGTGTAATCTTTCAAATGCAATTTATTCAATTTTTTTGTTCCAAAACGAAACATTTTTACTTAATTTATTGTGTACGCCCACATTTGGAGGCAGAATTCAAGAAAACCTCTTATTTTCCAGAAAACATGGATTCCGACTGCTTTTTAGCGTAACTTAAGTAGGAAAAAGAAATAAAATTTAGCACATTAGCTTCAACTTATTCCATTTTTTGCTCCAGATCAAAAATTTTTACTAAATACGTTACGTAGAAAATACTTTACATTTTGTTTATACAAAGTTTTGGGCCACGCCCACATTTAGAGGCAGAATTCCATAAAAACCTATAAATTTCCAGAAAAACATGGATTTCTACTGCTTTTAGCTTTACTTAGGATAGAATAAGAAATAAAATTTAGTGCATAAAGTACACCTGATAGCATTTCGTTCATACAACGTTTTTGGCCACGCCCATCCTTAGAGGTGAATTTCACAAAATTATTGAATTTAAACCAGAAAATTACAGTTCTGCGTACATTTTAGCCGCAAACTTTAATATTTCTATGCTTGTATTGATTTCCGGTTAAAGGGGTTGGACATACCACACCCCTTTTTTAAAACAAAAACTTATAAGGAATAATTTTTTTTCTGTCCGTCTGTCTGCGTGTCATACGTTTTTAGGGCTTAAATTTTGAGCTAGAGATCTGAAATTTTGTGCATAAGCTTGTTCTGGTAAAAAATCGCGCAACAAAGAAGCTCTTTGTCTGTCGTTATGGTCATCTCCTTCCTGTTCCTTTCTTGGGCTTCACCGTCTTTCTTTCCCACTTGTGTTCCCTCTTTTCTTCCATACAGGTTTCCTGGAGCAGGACGGACGGTCAGGATGCTCCCAACTTGCGATTCACGATTCTTAATGATGGACCCTATGACCCGGTAGACAACGCAAGTACAAAGTTGTTGTTGTTTTTGCTTGACGAATTAGTATGTTTACCTATTGGTCGTGAGCAACAATGGATACAGGGCTGCCGATTTCGTTTTCGTTTAATACTTTTTTTAGTATTTTCGTAGCTATTTTCCTTTTTGGTACCTTGGTCCGGTATTGGTATTTTAGGTGATTTTATTCGTTTTTATATCCCATCCCATAGGATAGGAGGTATATTAATTTTGATTCATAGTTTGTAACATAGAGAAATAATCACCCCCAAGACCTCAAGGGCATCATATGATCGAGACCGAATTGTTAGTCAAATGAGCCATGTCCGTCCGTGTGTCGGTAGTTTTTAGGCCTTGAATTTTGAGCTAGGAGCTTGAAACTTAATATCTGTTCTTACTAGATCCCGAAGCAGTACAAGTGTAAAATTTTCTAAATCCGCCCACTGACACGTTACTAAATAGCATGATAATTCAAAGTTGTCGTAGGACTCTGAAAAATTTATGGAAAGAAGAATAGAATAGGGTATACCGAGTGGATTATAGGTCTCTTGATAGACTTAACTGCTTTCCACAGCGAGTAGTTTGAGCTATTATCCGCCGACAAGCTTTCAAGGCTTGCAGTGGTCTCACGATTTCTAAAATCTTGCAACATTTCTTTCAGTTTGTTAGAGAGGTAGTTCAAGAGGGTCTGGAGGAGCCCCCGTTCCTTGCCATCTTCTACGCGCTCTTCTCTTTTCACGAATCAATTCTTCGATTTTGAGCGGATATGTTGTGCGTACATGCCCGTCGGTGCTAACTGCGTTCTTTTAAGACGAAGTGTTGTTCTAAGCTTCTCTGAATTGCTTCAATGAATTTGTCAACTGCGGTTTCTAACTCGAAAGAAGTTTTCAATGGCACCTGCAAGTTAACACGCTCCTTACAATTCTTTCTGATGGCGTCCCAGTTCACGTTTTTATACCCCATCCCATGGGACATGAGGTATATTAAGTTTGTCACATAGTTTGTAATACGGTGAAATAATAATGGTAGACCCCCAAGACCTTAAGGTATCGAGACCGAACTCTGAATCGAATAAGCCATGTCCATTCGTGCGTCCGTCCATCTGTCCGTCTGTCTCCGTGTCATACGTTTTTAGGGCTTAAGTTTTGAGCTAGAGATCTGAAATTTTGTGCATAAGCTTGTTCTGGCTAAAAATCGCGCAAAAAGAAGCTCTCTGTCGTTTTGGTCATCTCCTTCCTGTTCTTTTCTTGGGCTTCCCTGTCTTTTTTTCCCACTTGTGTTCCCTCTTTTTTTCCATAAAGGTTTCCTGGAGGAGGACGGACGGTACGGATGCTCTTAACTTGCGATTCACGATTCTTAATGATGGACCCGATGACCCGATAAGCCACCATCAAACATTTATAAGAGACACTATGAAACTGCCAGAACGCACTTCATAGTAGTAAATTTTCCCTCTCTCATAATACTTCTTGACTACAACTAAGTTAACTTAACAAGTAGTTTACGCTTCCATAGTGTTGATCGCATTGGATAGGTTGCTTTCCAGTGAATGCACCTACTAAGCCGTTCATTCATGCGGCTTCACCCTACGTCGCTAGATCGAAGGGTCTTGTTCTTTGTAGTCGTCGCTCGTTGTTAACATCGTTAAGAGTCTCGTTTAGAGTACGGATCATTTCATTGTTGCAATGAACATGAAGGCGAGCATTTAGCTTTCGAGCGAAGTTTGTTACTTCTTCGCCCACGGTAGCTATTCCTAAATCTCTGTGAATATCGCTATTCCTAATATACCATGGAGCATTCACAATTGCTCTTAGTGTTTTGTTTTGGAAAGTCTGCAACATGGACATGTTGCTCGGCTTGGTACAACCCCAAAGTTGTATACCGTATGTCCAGGACGGCTTTAACACCTGCCTGTACAAGAGCAGTTTGTTATATGTGCTTAGTTTCGAAAACCTTCCGATAAGCCAATACCTTTCCCTGAGCCTAATCTCGAGCTCGTCACGCTTCTTCTTTACGTGTGGTTTCCACCTTAGTTTAGCGTCCAGTGTCATCCCTAGATACTTCGCTTCATTTGCATAAGGTATTTGTACAGAATTTATGAACAGAGGCAAATTGTTAACCCTTCTGTAAGTGAAATTCACATGCGTAGACTTGTTCTCGTTAAGAGCGATTCGCCAAGTCTTCGTCCAGACACAAATTTTGTCCAATGCTCGTTGGAGGTTTCTCGTTGATGACTCGACTGATTCACCTGTTGCCAGGATGGCCGTATCGTCCGCAAACGTGGCCACGACTGTCTCGTCATCTACAGGTATGTCTCTTGTGTAGAGCAGGAACAGGGTCGGACCGAGGACGCTTCCCTGGGGTACGCCAGCCCGAATTTGCTTGAAACTCGAGTATTCACTACTACACCTAACACGAAAGAGTCTGCTTTCAAGATAATTTTCCAATATTTTAAACATGTCTTCCGGCAAGTTTTGCCGTAGCTTATATTTCAAGCCCTCGTGCCATACCTTGTCGAAGGCTTGCGATACGTCGAGGAAAGCACTTGAACATAATTTTTTCCCTTCTAAGGCTTTTTCAATTTCATGCGTTATTCTGTAGACTTGATCTATTGTGGAATGGTTAGGTCTGAAACCGAATTGATGATCCGGGATCAAGCGTCTGCAATTATTGGTTGTAATCGCTTCAGCAGAAGTTTCTCGAATACTTTCGATATTATCGGCAGAAGCGATATGGGCCTATAAGATTTTTTATCATTTGCGGATTTCCCCGGTTTAGGAACCATAATGACTTCAGCAACTTTCCATTGTCTTGGAACGTATAGAAGTCTAAGAGAAGCGTTTATCATATAAAGTAGCTTGACTAATGCCTTTTTTGGTAGCTCTTTTAATATTTCGCCAGTGATCAGGTCGTAACCCGGGGCCTTATTATTTTTAAGTTTGCTAATTGTCTGTCGGAGTTCAACTAACGAAACTTTTTTCATTCTAAAGCTACCAGGTTCCCCGTTGTTGTTTACAACGTCAGCCAACGGCGGACCGTCGAAAGGCTTGAATGTTTCTTCTAAATGTTCAGCAAACAAATTCGCTTTCTCTTTGTCTTCTCTTGCCCATTCGCCGTTAGCTTTTTTTATTGGTGCCGAGTGGATTATAGGTTTCTTGATATACTTAACTGCTTTCCACAGCGAGTAGTTTGAGCTCCTATCCGCCGACAAGCCTTCAAGGTATTCAGTGGTCTCACAATTTTTAAGATCTTGCAACATTCCTTAAAGTTTGTTAGAGAGGTGGTTCAATAGGGTTTTGTCTGGGGGGCCCTCGTGCCTTGCCATCTCCTACGCGCTCTTCTCTTTTCACGAATCAATTCTTCGATTTCGAGCGGATATGTTTTACGTACATGCCCGTCGGTGCTAACTGCGTTTTTTTGGGACGAATTGTTGTTCCAAGCAGCGCTCTGAATTGCTTCAATGAATTTGTCTACTGCGGTTTCTAACTCGAAAGGAGTTTTCAATGGCACATTCAAGCCAACACCCTCCTTACAGTCCTTTCTGAAAGCGTTCCAGTTCATGTTTTTGCTAGCTAATCTAGGAGCTCTTTCTATTTTCGCCAATCTTCCACCCATCTTCAAGATAACTCCTGAGCGGTCTGAGCAAAGATCATAACACTCTTCAATTCGCGTAAGGTATATGGGGTACCCTTTAGCGATGAAAAAATCGACAAGGTCAGGCTTTTTATTCCTATCGGTTGGCCAATATGTTTGCTTACCCGTGGAGAAAAAGTCCACCCCACGCTTCATACTATTTTTGTACAGTAATCTGCCTCTTGTTGAATTGCATCGTGAGCCCCAAAAAGTATGCTTCGCGTTAAAGTCACCCCCAATGATAAAATTGGACCCAATGAAGTCATACATACGATCAAGATCGTCTTCCACCAGTCTATATCCTGGCGGGAAATAACAAGATGCAATGTTATAATCTAAGCAGTCAATTTTTACAGAAACTGAACTGATCTGCATAGAGTCTAGCTCAACTTCTGTGTTCTTGAAGTGCTTTATGCAGTTCTTAATGTAGAGGGAGGATCCTCCTCTCGAATTTTGCGAAGGGTGATGTGCGTGATAGTCATTGTAACCTTTAAGTTTGGGTGTAGACCCGCTTTTAAGGTGAGTTTCGGTAATCATGCAAATATCAATATTGTTTTTCCGTAGAAATACTTCTAGTTCGTCTATTTTATTCAGAAGGCCGTTTGCATTCCATGTTAGTATTTTAAATAACTGTTTCATATTCATGTTCTCTTGTAATTTTTTCGAGGCTTAAACTCGAGCTTGCTCAGTTTGTCAAATATAACTTTGTTGATTTTAGTCTGATCCTCAAGTTTCTCCAAGATTACAGCGAGGATCTGAGACACTGCATCTGTTGTGGGCGATCTTGCCTTGTTTTCGTTTGCCGCAACCTGTGCGTATGATTTCGGTCCGACCAGTGGTGGTTTCTCCGCTGCACTTGAACTGGCGCCGCTCTTTTGTGGAGCTTTTACGCCTTTTGTCGACGCCTCCTTTGCCAATCTTCCCCTTTTGATCGGCTTTGGCGTCTTTGGAGTCTTTGGCTTAGGAGTTTCAGCAGGTTTTGGGCGTCCTAGGCTTTGATTCTGACCTCTAGTATTTTCCTTAAGAGGTTCTCGTCCCTTTTGCAGCTCTATGGCTACTTCGCATCCTCGATAGTTCGCGGGGTGGTTTCCGTGGCAATTGGCGCAAACTGCTGGAGCCTTTATGTCAACTTTGCACTCTGTTGAGAGGTGTTTTCCGGCACATTTCACGCAACGTGGTTCTTTTTGGCAGTAGGCACTTGTGTGCCTGAATTCTTGGCATCGCTTACACTGTGGTATCAGTCTATTGCCCTTTCGCATGGGTTCGATTTTAACCCTGATGTTAAGTATCATTTTTATTTTATAAATATCGTTTATGCTCTCGGTTCTTTCAAAGGAGAGCATAAAAATTGGAAGGCCGCGTCTGATCACAGTGTCTCTTTCTCCTTCCGTGCGTTGCTTTTCCTTTTTAATGATATTGACGGCATCAATAATTTTAAGGCCTTTATTTTTTACGTCTTTTACAACGTCTTCTTTTGTGCATGATGGGTGGAGCCCCCGTACAATGACTCGCAGTGGTTTCTCGTACTTATTTTGATAAGTATACCACTCGATTTTTTCTGCATTCAGTCTAAGAGACAGTGCGCGATAGGAATCGGCGTTGTCAACATTTACTTTCCACACGTTATTTCGGTGCGAGGTAAGCTTAAAGTTTTCTGTTCTCACCGTGTTTGCAAGAAGGTTGCGCAATCTCCCAAAGTCTGCTATCCCGACGATGTTTATTGCGGGAGGTGGACGAATTTTCGCTTCTGGTTTAGCCTTGTTTGAGCCAGAGGGCTTATCTTCTTTTTGTATTACTTCGGGAGAGGAATTCGCCTTTCGCTTCTTGCTAGACCTTTTCCTTAAGACTGAATCGGTCTCAAGTGCAAGTTCGTCCTCGTCCGTGAAGTATTCGACTGCTGGTCGGTTCGGTGTTACACACTCTTTCGTTACCTCACAGTCTTTCGTTAAACGAGTATTTTTAATATCCTCGTTTTCTTTTCGCAGAGAGTCAACTTCCATTTTTAGATCTTGGAAGAGTCGCTCCATTTCAATAAGCTTAGCTCGGAGTTCATTATTCTCCTTTTCTAAGCTCTTTATTTTCACAGAGTCCTGGTTTACCGGTGGACTGCTTTTTCCGGATATGTTCGATCTAGGTGGTGGTGATCGATTTAGTTTTGTCCTTTTCTCAAAAGGATTTATAAGCAATAAAATGCTCTCCCCAGAATCGGTAGAGCCTGCCTCCGAAGAGGGTGGATTTTCCAGCATAGCTGGGCTGCCACCTGGGGTAATCAAATCTTTCGTTTTGTTCATTGCCATTTTTTTTTTAACTTGTCGTTTTTATGAGAAATAGGTAAGTCACTTCTATTTTCATTTTTAAATACAGCCGCCCCTTTGGAGACAGACGCCGACCATTGAGCCGCACAATGTGTGACAGACGCTTCTGGATTTTAATTTAACCTTCAGATTCATCTATAAGTTAAAACCTTACTGCCAAAAGTTGCCCCAAATGGAGCAGCATCGACAGCATCCGTTGAAACATTAAAGAATATTTCTTCCGGTGGATTTTAGTCGGCTCTTACGACAGGCATACCTTACCTCAAGGCTATTCTAACCCCGACCTTGCAGAGCTCAAATGTTAAAGAGCCCAACTCTAACAAGTTACGAGAAACAAAATCGAGAAAATGCTACGAATCACAATCACATTCGCTTATTAACCACTTACCCGAGAATTCCAACCTGAGACATCCACCGTGAGCGAAGATCATCAATGGCCGAGGGCCCATCCTAACCATGTTTGTAAATGTAACGAATGGCTTACTATAGATAGAGTTCTCTCCTCAAATCTGCGCGAAAATCCACTAGGGTAATGTAGTATATCGCGTGTTGAGTATGGTAGTTCCTTCTTCGTTCTCCTTATTAGAATGTATAAGACTTTTCTCCTTCTGAAAATAGGGTTGAATGTTATGGATCACTGAACGCTCTCTTTTCGGTTCGGGTTCGAATTCTACCCTATAATTCGCAGTGGGGCGAATTGGTACGAATTCTTGTGTAAGAGGAATGCAGCTGGAGTTCAAAAACGGCAGGCATGCCCAGCAAAGAGCTGAGCGTGGCTTGAAATGCCGTGCCCGATAACCACTGTATCGGAATGAGAGGATTGGTTGAATGTGTGTGTGAATGAGTTATGGTTTGTTTGGAAAAAAGCCAACCCAAGCTGGGGTGAATCACTTCTGGTTTACCTAGCAAGTTTAGCGGAGGCTTAAAGGAAAAGAGAGCTAAAGGAAAAGATTTAATTTTGCGAAAAAGATCCAGAGGAAATACTAAGGAAGCAAAAAGATCCAGGAGAAAAGACGCAGTACGAGTGATAGAAATTAAAAGGAAAAAGGAACGAAAAGGAGTAAGAGGAAAAGCTAAGTAGAGTGTGTATGATTGCGTTTGTGTTTTGTGAGGAAAAAAATGTTTGACTGGTAGATTTTCATTTCGGAAAAATCCCTAGGAAAATACGGGACGCGCGACTTAAGTTTTGACCTGCTTAGCATTCGGGGCGTGTTAGTGTAACGAGCCATGCTACCCTTGAGGCGATATTGCTACAATTGTTAAACTTTGCTTCCATTCGGCCATTTCTTTTGTTTGCGTTGTTTCTTTTGTTTCTATTTATTCATCGGCCAAATCTTTTAGTTTCAGTCTTGTCAATAAATCGCCATCGTTCATCTCTGAACGTTTATAATGACCTAACACAATTGTGCTATTCATTTTATCGGACCAAATCATTTTCAGCTACCCACAGTTTTATTGTTTTACTTATAAAACAGCTGGCGCCCATTTAAATTTACGTACCAAAATCATTGAAGCATCTTATCTCGCGTATCAATACTCAATAGTCATCTGTTATCGGAGCCTATCACCAGCAACAACTTGCTGTGTTGTTGCACTTTTTCGCCGCTAGTTTTTTAGTTTTCGCAAATTGTTTATATTCGAGAGCACATCGGGAAAAAGTGTAACAAAGTGGCAGCCCAACGTGGATTTCCTAATTCCTAAATTATTTTTAATTTTCCTTAAAAGACCTTTATCATTGTTTTATCCGATTCTGTGCTGATTGATCTGATTGAAAATGTGTAAAGTGTTTGAGGTTATTATCAGAGAAGTTTGTGTTTGTGTTGCCTTAACCAAGTACGATTTACTTTTATTTTGTTTTTTAATGTATGAAAATTTGTGGACGAAGTTTGCAGCGATTGCATTATTATAGTAAGGCCCTTAAAAATATTGCGAACCCCGTTTGCGACGGCCACACAATCAAAATCCAAAGGAATTGTTCATCCATCATCGGGAAAACATTGTCAACCCAACGGGGCAACGAATTTAATAATTGCCCAGTGCCCATACGCGGCAAACAATCTGGAGTGTTGAGTGTGTTTTCTTTTCCGAAAGTTTTTCTATTTCTTTCTTTTTATTTCTTTTTTACTTTTTTTAGTTTCATAAAATTTTTTATATTCGTGGTAATTCTTTTTATAAGTTGTTGATCGGTGATCTCTTTTTATCGTTTTTATTCGTGACCGTGCGTTATAAGTTTTTCTCTCTTGCACATCCAGAAGTGCAAGTACAAACGAGTTGTTGTTGTTTTTGCTTGCCCGAATTAATTTGTTTACCTTTTGGTCGTGAGCAACAAGGGAAACAGGGTTGCCGATTTCTTTTTCGTTTAATACTTTTTTTAGTACTTTCGTAGCTATTTTCATTTTGGTACCTTGGTCCGGTATTGGTATTTTAGGTGATTTTATTCGTTTTTATACCTCATCCCATAGGATAGGAGGTATATTAAGTTTGATATAGTTTGTAACATAGAGAATTAATCACCGTAGACCCCCAAGACCTTAAGGGCATATGATCAAGACCGAAGTCTGAATCGAATGAACCATGTCCGTCCGTCCGTCCGTCTGTCCGTCTGTATGTCACATGTTTTTATGCCTTAAATTTTGAGTTAGGGTGCTGAAACTTCGTACGTAAGGTTCGCGTCATGCGAAGCAGTACAAGTGTAAAAATTTTTGAAATCCGCCCAAAGACACGCCCACAATCGGTCTAAATGTGCAACTACCTCCAGAATTTTCAAAACTGTAAGACGTTCTAAGAGGCTGAAATTTAGCATTTAGCATCTCCTTATAAATGTCAGACACAAAGAAGAAAAAGTTAATCGATAAACCTCCTCTAGTGGGCGTGGCATCTATTTTAATAGTAAATTTTCAAATGCAGTTTACTCAATATTTTTGCACAAAATTAAAAAAATTTGCTTAATATTTTATGTAGAAAACGTAGCATGTTCCTGCGGGCTAGTCCGATCAAAAATAGTGATCTCTTTTTGTTTACCGCTGGCCATAGCTCCCTTGTGTGTCTGCACGTATCAAGTTCTGTCCAACGTAGATTGGTTCTACTCAAGGATTCAGTTTCTAACCTACGTGCTATCAAACTCAGCGGGACTCTTATGGATTTGAGGGCTAGAGATGCATTCATTCCAGACCCAAATCTCGCAAGCTTGTCCGCTTCTTCGTTTCCCGATATATCGGTGTGACCTGGCACCCAACACACAGTTACAGTGTTGCCAAGTGATAACTCGTCCAGAATTTCCCTGCATAGTTTCACAGCCCTTGACTTTACCACGTTTGATTCCAAGGCTTTAATATCCGCTTGGCTATCAGAGTATATGGTGATGGTCTTGTTTGCGGGGCCGTATTTCTTCAGCTCGGAGGTAGCTTCGATTATGGCTGCCAGCTCCGCCTGAAAAATGCTGCAGTCGTCATTGATTCGGAAAGATCTACCTAGACCCAAATCTCCACAGAAAATGCCCGCACCGGTTCCGACGTCCATCTTAGAGCCGTCGGTATATACGGCGATCTCGTCGTCTCCTGTAATGGTCTTATCTTCCCATTCACCTCTTTCAGGTATTCTGGTAGCGAATCTCCTGTTGAAGGCGAATGTCATAGGTAGGTAATCTGTGACTGGGGTGTTTGTGGAGGCAGCCCACTGAGTTTCCACAGAGGCGTGTCCATAAGATCTTGAGGACCACAGTCCGGATTCCCTTAGGCGAACGGCTGTTTTAGCTGCCTTGCTGCTGCAGTATATGTCCAAGGGGGTGAGGTTGAGTAGTACCTCCAGTGCCGCGGTGGGTGTGGTCCTTAGGGACCCTGTTATACCCATGCAGGCTGCCCTTTGAACTTTGGTGAGGCTAGAGAGATGACACTTTCTTTCCGTAGCCTTCCACCATACAACTGCACCGTAAGTTAAGATGGGTCTTACAACCGTTATATACATCCAGTGTACCATGTTTGGTTGCAGTCCACACATGCTTCCGAACGTTCTGCGGCAGGCGTATAGTGCCACGTATGCCCGCTTGACACGATCTTCTATATTATCCCTCCAGTTGAGTTTGGAGTCTAATATGACGCCCAGGTATCTTACCGATCTGGATAACGGTAACTCCACTCCCCCCATTCTCGGGTTGCTGAAGGATGGAACTGCCCTTTTCCTTGTAAACAACACAACTTCCGTCTAAGAGGTGTTAATTCCCAGTCCTCGACCCTCTACCCATTTTTCAACAATGCGAAGTGCGTAGCTGAGTCGGTCACTGAGGATTGGTGGGAGTTAACCTGGGATCAGGATTGCTACATCGTCTGCGTATGCGCTCACAGTGAAGCCTTCCCTCTCCAGGGTTTTCAGCAATTCGTCCATTACCAGGGTCCATATAAGCGGAGATAGGACACCTCCCTGCGGTGTTCCTCTGCTGACGTTTCGTCTGCTGCATACTTCGCCTAGGTAGCAGTTTATCTTTCGTGTGCTTAACATGAGCCCGATCCAGTCGCATAGACTGCTATCTAGGTGGGCGTTTCTCAAGCTGCGCAATATCGCGTCTGCCTCAATGTTATTAAACGCCCCCTCTATGTCTAGAAAGGCACCCAAAGTGTACTCCTTGTGTTCCAGGGATTTTTCCACTACTGTTACTGCTCTATGTAGTGCAGTGTCAACCGATCTGCTTCTCATGTACGCGTGCTGTGATTTTGATAAATAGTTATCACCAATCAGCTCTCGCACATACACGTCAATAAGCCGTTCCAACGTCTTGAGCATAAATGAGGACAGGCTTATGGGTCGATAGTCCTTTGCCGTAGAGTGGTTTGCCTTCCCTGCTTTGGGGATGAATATCACTCGGACTTCTCTCCAAGCTTTGGGAATATAGCACAGCTTTAGGCAGGACTTGTATACGTTACTCAACCATGGAATGATAGTTTCCCCTGCTTTTTGGAGCATTATTGGTCGGATGTTATCCATCCCTGGTGCTTTAAAGGGATCGAAGGAGTTGATCGCCCAGGCCAGCCTTTTTACATCGGTTATAGCCCTGATCTTTTCGTCCTTCATCTTTTTCCGCGAGCCTTGCGCTACTGTAGCGTAATCCTCATAGGTATCGAAGCACCCTGGGAAGTGAGTTTCCGCCAGTAAATCCAGCGTTTCCTTGTGTGTCGAGGTCCAATCGCCCTCAGTCTTCCTGAGTGAAGATAGCGGTATAGGCGCTTTGGATAAGACTTTTCTCAGTCGGGACGCTTCAGTTGTTGTTTCGATTGATTCGCAGAAATTCTTCCATGAGCTCCTCTTGGCGAATCTGATCTCCTTTTTCAGGATTCTAACGCTCTCCCTATAGGTCGTCCATTCGATGAGCCCCTCTTTTGCAAGGTTCCATCTGGATCTTGAGCTCTTGATGAGCTCCGCGATCTTGGAGTTCCACCAGGGAGGGCGTTGTTTCCCTCCTGTATTGCTGTTTGGGCAGGATTTTTCGAAAGAGCTGGAGATCATCCCGGTGATGTATTCGACTGTATCGTCGATCTCATGTGCGGTAGTAAGATCTCTGTCTGGGCAGGGGGAGATAGTCCTCCGCAGTTCTTTGTTGAACTTCACCCAGTTTGCTCTTTTTGGGTTTTTGAAAACTTTCCTAGCCTGAGAGCCTACCTGTATCTCAAAGAGTATCCAGCAGTGATCTGATAGTGATGCCTGCTTAGATACTCTCCAGTTCGTTACTTGAACAGAGCTGTTCTGAGACACGAAAGTCACGTCCAAGACTTCCCTCCTATTCGCTGTAATGAAGGTGGGATCATTTCCCCTGTTACATACTAGAAGGTTGGAGCTAAGGACAAAATCAAACAGAACCTCGCCTCTGGCGTTAATGTCTGAGCTTCCCCAGATCGTATGATGGGCATTGACATCACAGCTTAAGACTAAGTTCTTCTTACCTTGTTCGGACGCTGTCACTAGCGTCTTCAGAGATTCCGGAGGACCGAGGTTCCGTCGTCAAATGGCATGTAGACCGACGCTACCGTGTAGTTCTCGTCCGTCCCTCTAACCTCCACCACCGTTAGGTCACCTGTGCAGAAATGAGATAACATTAATACATGAACGTTCTTATTTGCTACAATACAGGTTCTCGCCTTACCTTTATTTTTTACATTAAACAGTGAGAAATTTTTCGACCCTAATCCTAAAACCCTGTTCTTTTTGTCAATCCAGGGTTCTTGGATTAGGGCTAGGTCCAGCTGTTCCCTCTCGAGGAACAGCCTCAGGTTGGCTGTGGCAACCCTACTGTGATGGAGGTTTATTTGGATCACCTTCATCATTGTTCTCCACCTCCAACGCAGTGTCCGTCGCCTTCGTTGCTTCCGCAGTCCGCTTAATCAGCTTGAGGGTTACCTCGCTAGCTGCAAAGGACAACAGAAGCTGTTTTTCCGCCTTTAGGTTCCCGGGCAGGTCGCCGAAGGCGACAATATAGCCCCTGAAACCATTTCTCGGCTCTTCCTCGCTTATAATTTCCCAATCCTGCATCGGAATCTGGGGGTTTTGTGCTTGCAGCACGCGGAGGATGTCACCTTTAACTATTCCCATCTCCGGAATAGTCAGCCTACCCTTTGCCCTGTTTGGAACCTGGTCTACTGGAACGGCTTTAAGTTCCGCACCATCCCAAAGCTGTAGTCCTTCCACTACTGTCTTGGCAAAGTCATTTGAAGCTTGGTCCTTGCAGTCGATGTACGTTATGCCTTTAGACCATTTCATTCTGCCGTAGGTCGGGGCACTAGTACCCGTGTTTTTCAGAATGTGGCTGATGATAGCTGCCCCGAGGGCTTGCTCAATCTTCCTGCCACACTCAACACTGTACTGCCCGCTTGGTTTCTTGGAGTCTACTACAGCAAGCTGTAGTGGATTCCTTGTCACCTCGCTATACTGGCCCGCCCGGCTCGTACTTGGCTTACTGGGACTTCCCACTGTGGTGGCGCCCCATTTCGCCTTCTTCGGCGTCCTTGAAGTGTCCTCAGAAGATCGTGTTCTCTTCGAGGCGAACGCTTCTCTTCTATGCCTTCCGGCATTGCCTTTCTGCAACCCGCTTGGGCCCGGTTTGTCACTGGGTCCTTGGGTTGCAGTTCCTCTTCCGGTAACAGGCTTTCTGTTGGTTCCGAGGGATGTCCTAGTAGCGGCATCGTCCCTCGGCCTTCCAGATTTTCCCGATTTACCACCCGTACCTTTAACTGAACGAGCTGCCTTAGGCGTAGGCCTCGTGGCAACGTCGTTAGCTATGGTCTCCCGGGCCCACTCAAGGGAAGATAGTTCCTTCTGAGTGAGGGAAGATTTTTCTTTAGCTGTTAAGATGCCATAAATATGCTTGGCCTTCTTAAACCGCCTCTTTCTATCCAGGCCGGGAGTGGTCCTTCTGGCCTTGCTCCCGTGCTTGGTCTCCTTTTTTTGGCCGGATTTCTCTTCGGAATCATCGGAGTGTTCAGCGAGTAGCTCTTCCTCCCTTTCCATTGAGATATCCTCATTTTCGATCAAACTGGCTGGTAGTACCACGTTTGGATCGCACGGAACCACCGGTATGGTGTCGTCCGTGTTTTTGGCACATAGCGTGCCCTCCCCCTCATCCTTATTTGTTTTAGTTAGTTCGGATATTTTGGTCCCACGAGAATGGCCGGAAAGGGTGGTCCACCCCGGCAGAGCCGCCATACCGGGGTAAGGCTATGGTTTATCTGCAGGTCTTCGCCTAGGCACCTGAGGGAGCTCATTAGAGGCTGGTTTAACCCCCAGCCTTGCATCCTTCGGCACGGTTTACAATATGCTCACACCACCACTGGAGTCAGGTTTGGCAGGACTTAGTTCGTCGCTCCTTTTACATACAAAGGGACCTACAATTTTTTGCCAAATCCGAACGGCACTTTGAGAAGTTTTTCAAGACAAATGATACTCTCGGTGGGCTTGTCAGACCCTCGCGGATGTGGGGACCGTGAAAAAGAACAAGTCTTTTTTTTAGGTGACGATGGCAGGATTCGAACCCAGGCCTCCGGCGTAGTAAGCACACACACTAACCACTACGCCACGGCACCCCACTAGGATAGGATGCGGATACCCCATCCTAACACAATGTGGGATAGGATGGGGTTATTCAACGGTCCGTTTTACGGACTGTAACTTCTGCGTACACACTGTAGCACTTACTTACTGGTTATTTGATATATTTGCCTTAAATCCAAAAAACTTGGACCATAAAATCTTCAGATATGTACGTAAGCTATCAACTCAAATGAATAAATTTTTGCCACGCCCACTTTTGGGGGCGTTTTTTAGTATTAACCGAATTTTTAATGTGAAAATGCAATCAAGACGTGTTTATCACTTCTGATAGAAAATGAAAACAAAAATATTTAATTGAAAAATTCGCCTAAGCGGATTGTAACCCCCCACTAGTTTTTTACGTTATTGGTCGACTTGTAGTGGGTTCATTTAAGTTTTTGGAAAAATTAAATAAAATACAATTAGAAATAATGGAGATTAATCGATTAGCTCAGGACGAGATCGTGTTTGAAATTCAGTGTAGGGTGTTTTGAAGTGTTTTGAAAATCGGCCCCAACGGAACTCACCGGAGTTCAGGAAGATGTTGACTAAAATTAAATAGGCAATTTCGCTTATAGGGTAGAGGAACTAAGGGAAGCTAGGTGGATTTCTCAGCCCCAATTGTTTAGGTCGGCAGTTGATTTATTTTCAGGGAAGGCATTTATTTGGCTTAGGGCGGTTAAGAGAACTGTCAGTTCTGGGCAGGAATTAGTTAGGGAGTTGAAATTGGAGTTTTTGCCTCCAAATTATGATGATCTGCTCCTAAAAGAGATCAAATGTCGTACCCAACGGAAAGATGAGTCCATCGGTGTGTATGTGGCCACCATGGAAAATATGTTCGGTCGGTTGTCGGAACCGCTCTCAAGTGAAGCAGATTAGGGTTGCAAATAACGGTTGCAGGATCGTACCCTGCCGGTGAGCCACAAACGGTTTTTTATACCCGACCCAGGGTATATTAAGTTTGATTATAGTTTGTAACGCAGTGAAATAATCACCGTAGACCCCTAAGACCTTTTAGAGATATGAATGGGACCGACAGGAGAATCGATTAAGCCATTTCCGTCCGTCCGTCCGTCCGTATGTAAACAACTTTTAGGCCTTAAATTTTAAGGCAGAGAGCTGAAATTTTGTGGGTTGGTTGGAAGTCCAGTCCTTCAGATCAAGTTTGAAAATAAGCTGAATCCGCCCACAGACACGCCCACTACAGGCCTGTATGTGCGACCATCTCTAATTTGAAAAAATACATATTGCAAATTTTAGCTATGTTACAATGGCGCTAGCGCAATCATTTTTGGTACGTAACATTGCCTTATAATTTTCTTTAAGGTAGCCAAAAAATTTTAGCTTTTTTATTGGCCACGCCCACTTTTTTAAGGGATTTTAGCTTTAAATGACTGTTTTTCAATAAATATATATGAAATTTGACAAAAAATTATATGACAAAAGCTGTAGATATTAGCATTTTCTAACTTTTATGTATTGTGCCTCCGCCCACTTTTGTGATTCAAAAACTCCCTCTTGTCTTGATCTTAAGCGCCGATTTTTGAACTCGCACGGGAATCTTCCCGGATAAACGATCAGGACAGTGGAGTTTTTCAAATCAAGCTGCGGTAGCTTCGATTTTATCCATTAGGGAGAGGACGGATTTGGATGAGGTGCAGGAAGAGCAACTTCATGGTTTAAATGAGCAAGTTTTAAGTGAAGGTTGTACTACGTTGGTTGAGCATAGGATTAGGATGTCTTCTCAACCAATTAAGCAGTAATATTATCCCGTTTCCGTAGCCTGAAATTCAACAACATATAGATAGGAAATTAGAACAGATGTTAAAGGATGGCGGTATAGAAAATTCAGATAGTTCTTGGGCTTCACCCATAGTCATGATTAAGAAAAAAGGTAGTTCTTATAGGTTTTGTGTAGATTTTAGGAAGTTTAATCAGGCTACGGAAAGAGATGCCCTTTACCCTATATTTCCGCCATCCTGGATAGACTGAGGAATGCCAAATACCTCTCGTCCTTTGATATTAAATCTGCTTATTGGAAGATCCCTATGGAGGAACAGTCGAGGAAATAGACGGCTTTTACAGTCTCCAACCGAGGACTGTTCCAGTTCAAACGCATGCCATTTGGTCTGCATAATGCTCCAGCAACTTCGTGCACATTGACGACATTATCATCGCCACCGAGTGCTTCGATAAGTCATTGCAGGAAGTCTTTAAGCGGTTGCGCGCTGTAGGACTTATAGTTAGTAGGGAAAAATGCAATTTTTGTAGGCCATCTCTAAAATTTTAAGGTTATGTTGTGGATCGCAATGGGTTGCATGTGGATCCGGAAAAGGTTGAGAGTGCGGTAAAGATACCCACACCACCAAAGAGTATCAAACAAGTTAGGAGTTTTATAGGAACGGTATCCTAGTATAGGAAATTTATACCAAACTTTGCAGTTTTGTTTAAGCCGTTGTCTGATCTTTTAAAGAAAGGGAGTAGGTTCGTCTGGTAGGAAGAATTCGAGGTTAACGTGTCCGGATTTCCCTGATGTCAGGGAGTTTGTCGTGCAAACCGACGCATCGGACTTTGGGATTGGAGCAGTGCTCTCTCAGACATTTGAGGAGGGTGAGAAAGTAATTTGTTACTTGAGTTGGTCTTTGGATAGGAACGAGAGAAACTTTTCAACCAAGGAGAAAGAGTGCTTAGCGGTTCTGTGGGCTATTGAGGAGTTACGACAGCATATCGACGGCGCTCGTTTTAAAGTTGTGACGGATCATTACTCACTGATCTGGTTGAGCAATCCAATCTCAAGGATCCGTGCGGTAGGCTAGCTAGATGGGTGGTTAGAGTGCAGCAGTTCGACTTTAAAATCGTGCATCGAAAGGGGAAAGATCACGTTGTACCTGATTTGCTCTCACGGACGGTTCCAGCAATAGGCGAAATACAACAGCAAGTTTCTGATCCTTGGATGACGAAGATGATGACGAAAGCAGAGCCGATAAGGCAATTTTATATAAACTTGTTAAGGCAGGTCACGTGATGGTTCATGACAATAATTTAGAATGGAAGGAAGTAGTAGGAAAACAGGATACGATTAAAGTTTTAAATTAATGTCATGGCAATCGATTAACAGTTCATATGGGAGTAAGAAAAACTTTTTCCAGGATAGAAACAAGGTATTATTGGCCTAAGATGCGGTCAGATATTACCAAATATGTTAAAAACTCTAAGATATGTCAGAGTGTGAAACGTGTGAATGTTAAGCTGGCTGGTTTGATGGTTGAGAGGAAAGCAATTTCTAATCCGTGGGAAATGATATGTGTAAATTTGGTAGGCCGGCTTCCAAGGTCGAATAGAGGCTTTGCCAATTTTCTTACAGTGGTTGATTTTTTTACAAAGTCCCTCTTGTTGTTTTTTGTTTTTTTGAATACTAGGGTGGACGGTAGTCGTCTCTTGTTCTTTGTAGTCGTCGCTCGTTGTTTACATCGTTAAGAGTCTCGTTTAGAGTACGGATCATTTCATTGATGCAATGAACATGAAGGCGAGCATTTAGCTTTCGTGCAAAGTTTGTTACTTCTTCGCTCACGGTAGCTATTCCTAAATCTCTGTGAATATCACTATTCCTAATATAACATGGAGCATTCACAATTGCTCTTAGTGTCTTGTTTTGAAAAGTCTGCAACATGGACATGTTGCTCGGATTGGTACAGCCCCAAAATTGTATACCGTATGTCCAGAACGGCTTTAACACCTGTCTGTACAAGAGCAGTTTGTTATAACGGGTGATTTTTTAAGAGGTTGAGAACTTTTTTTTTTAAAAAAAAACACAAAAAATTCAAAAAAATTAATAAAATATTTATTTGAATCGATAGTCTGAACCTTGCAATTTAATGTTTAAAGATAATTTCATGCAAATGTTGACCGCGGCTGCGTCTCAGGTAGCCCATCCGCTGAGTCCAATTTTGGCATACTCTTTCACACATATCGGCCGGTATCTCACGAATGAATGCATGGATGTTGGCTTCCAGTGCGTCAATCGAAGCGGGCTTGTCCCTATAGACATTAGCCTTGACATACCCCCACAAAAAATAATCTAATGGTGTTAAATCGCACGATCTAGGCGGCCGATTGACCGGCCCGAAACGTGAAATTAACTGTTCACCAAACTCGCCTCGCAATTGCGCCATTGTTTCGCGATGAACATTTCGAACCGAGCACGAATTTTGATAGTAAAATTCAATAATTTGCAAGCGTTGTTCATTTGTAAGACGATCCATGGTTAAATTGCAAACCAAACTGAAGCTGTTTGACAGTGACACAAGGTACTAAACACACGTCAGCTGTTAAAACCAGTGTTGCCAAAACCAAACCAGCTAAAAAATCACCCGTTATTATGCTTAATTTCGAAAATCTTCCGATAGGCCAATACCTTTCCCTGAGCCTAATCTCGAGCTCGTCACGCTTCTTCTTTACGTGTGGTTTCCATCTTAGTTAAGCATCCAGTGTCATCCCTAGATACTTCGCTTCACTTGCATAAGGTATTTGTGCAGAATTTATGAACAGAAGTAAATTGTTAACCCTTCTGTAATTGATATTCACATGCGTAGACTTGTTCTCGTTAAGAGCGATTCGCCAAGTCTTCGTCCAGACACAAATTCTGTCCAAAGCTCGTTGGAGGTTTCTCGTTGATGACTCGACTGATTCACCTGTTGCGAGGATGGCCGTATCGTCCGCAAACGTGGCCACGACAGTCTCGTCATCTAGAGGTATGTCTCTTGTGTAGAGCAGGAACAGGGTCGGACCGAGGACGCTTCCCTGGGGTACGACAGCCCGAATTTGCTTGAAACTCGAGTATTCACTACTACACCTAACACGAAAGAGTACGCTTTCAAGATAATTTTCCAATATTTTAAACATGTCTTCCGGCAAGTTTTGCCGTTGTTTATATTTCAAGCCTTATATTTCAAGCCTTATAGTTCAAGCCTCCTCTTAGAAATGGGAAGGATGCTTCTATCCATAGGGTACTTGAGGACAATGTGTTCCTACTTTTCGGCGTACCCAAGTTGACTGTCTGTGACAACGGTGTCCAGTTTCGATTCAAGGAACTGAAAGCGCTATGCGAAGCGTAAAACGGTTTACGGCGAATTATCACCCACAGGCTAATCCCGGGGAGAGCATTAATAACAACCTCAAAACCGTCCTGCATGCTTAGTGTCGGAGAACTATAGGACGTGGGATACGCATCTCGAAAAGCGAGCGAATAACGTGCTAGGAGGTTCCCGTACTACTCGAATTTCGGGAAGGAGTTGTGGCCGTATGTCTTCGACCTTAGGTACCACCTCAGGCAGGTTAGATAGGGACTCAGTAGGGAATCAGGATGCACCCAGTACTTCAGCTAGTAGTTACGACAGGGATACATAGAATAGGCCAGATCGCGATTCAGAGTTAGGAAAGATTCAGAGCTAGGAAAACATTTTGAAGAGCTAAGGAAAGATATTGGTAGGAAGTTGGGGTTGGCGTTTCGACATCTGTCAAAGTGCCTGTGTTTTTAAAGAGCTCCAGAAAAATAATTGAATTTTAATTAAAAAAGTTTTAAATATTTTTGCAATTTTGGTCTCAAGTGCGAGATAAGATAGTTTACGCGAAAAACAGAGTACAAGTAAGTGCTAGCATTTAAGGCGCCTTTATCTTAGATGCAAAACCCAGATAGTTCACCTCACCCAATGAACAAAAGAGGATTGCAAGATACTTCACCTGAGCATTTCAATACTGAGAAGCGTCTGCTTGGTACAAACTTGGCCGAATCAGATATGGAGACAATAACCGGAATCAGTATTGAAAAACTAAAAAACATACTGGATGAAAAAAGTAAGGAATCGACAAAGGAACCTGTGTCAAAATCTGTTACTGTACACAGAGTTTTTGGCTTGCAAGCAAACCAAAAAATCTTATCGGCAAAATTCGAGCAATCAGAAAAGAGAATTCAAATCCTCGAATCGCAACTTGACAAGCTCATGCAAAACTAGTGAGAGGGTTAAAACCCCATCCCAAGTGACCACTGTCATAAATCTTGATTGTTAAATTTCAGTTAAGAATCTTCTCCCTAAGGAAGGGGCGTGGCATCAACCCCTTCTCAACAACATCGTATTTTTGTTTATATTTTTTATCAGAAGTTTTATACACGTGTTGATTGCATTTTCATATAAAAAATTTGGTTTATACTTAAAAACGCCCCCAAAAGTGAGCGTGGCGAAGTCAATTTATTCACTTGTGTTGAAAGCTTACGCACATGTCTGAAAATTTTAAAGTGCAAGTTTGTTGGACTTAAAGCAAATATATAAAATAACCAGTGAGTAAGTGCTACAGTGTGTACGCAGAAGTTACAGTCCGTAAAACGGACCGTTGAATACCCCATCCTATCCCACAGTTATTTTTTGACATTTTATAAGTAATGCAAACTTCGAAAAAGGGCGTGGTCCAACCCAATAAGATACTTCCACAGATATTTCCAAGTTACACTTAAATGTACGGAAAAATGCGATTTTTTGGTTCAAATTCAATATTTTTGAAAAATCGACCCCTAAAAGGGGGCGTGGCTAAAAACTTCATATGAACGAAATCTGGACTGAAGTCCTTTTTACCTAACCTACTACTTTTTTTGTTTCATGCTTTTTTATATTAGGCCAAGGCCAGTCGAAATTAAGTTTTTCTGGAAAATTTTAGGTTTTTCTTCAATTCTGCCTTTAACTGTGCGCGTGGCCCAAAGTCTTGTATTAACAAAATGTGGAACTAAGCGTTTTCTAAATAAAATATTAAGCAAATTTTTTTTCAATTTCGAGCAAAAATATTGAGTTAACTGCATTTGAAAATTTACCTTCAAGATGCCACGCCCACTTGTGGAGTTTTACCAATTAAATTAGATTTACAGAGCAGTAAGTACCACACTATCCTAACCTTCTTAAACTGCAGTCACTGGTTGCGAGACTTCAACAAATTATCGAATATCCTAAGCAATCTAGGATCGCAAAATGTACTTTTAATCGGAGATTTTAACGCGAGAATTGGTCAGCGGAATAACAGTTTTGTAAGCGGAAAGTTTCCACCTGCTTTGCTTCCAACTCGGAGATCTAAGGATTTAGCAAGTGACAACAAAGGTGCTACCATTATTGACCTAATCGATGGGCTAGACGGCTATGTTCTTAGCGGAAGCTGTAATGGGGATCTTTTGGGTGAATACACTTTCCTTCGTGGTTCAGCTTGTTCGGTCGTCGACTTTTGTTTTTCATCTGGTAACTGGAGTGGTCTTTTCAGTGATTTTAAGGTCGGATTGCATACATTCTCCGATCGTATGAGTTTAGAGGTATCGTTTCTGATCAGCCTTATCAAGTCCCATCACTTTGCGTCTCCAACTTCTCCCAAAGTTAAAATGGAATGGCAGATTCAGGGAGGCGTACCAGCAAAAACTGAACGCGGAGCTTAAAAATTATGCAGCGCAAGACGTCCAACCGCAGATCAAAGACCTAACGGAGTTCATTAAAAAAGCCACTCCAAAAAGCAAGCAATCTAGGATCAATTGCAGTTTAAAAAAACATGAATGGTTCGACGAAGAGTGCATGTAAGCTAGGGAGCTATCTTTCGCGCTCCTAAAACTGACGCTTTAACACAATAGCCTTCAAGCAAGAATATGCTCTAGCAAATAAGCGATTCAAAAGTCTGTGTTGATCGAAAAAATTCCTATATACCCAGCAAAATATAAATTTGCTTAACACATCTAGGTCTTCATCTGATTTCTGGAAAGCTGTCAACATAGTTAATGGGAAAGGTAACGCCACCGCAACTAGTTTGGAAGCTGACCAACTTAAAGATCACTCCGCAAATCTTCTCAACTCAATCCAACCTTCATTAATGTTCCAATATGCCAGCCCATTGATTTTTGATAATTTCCTGGATGCGCAGATGCGGTAGATGAGGTCCAAGCTGCTGTTTCCAATTCAAAGTGTAATAAGGCGCCTGGAGATGATCGCATACCCTTTGAATTCCTTAAAAATTGTACGCCGGAATTCCTTCTATCGTTAACTGCTGAATTCAATCGTATATTTTAGACCGCAGACGTACCTGAAAGTTTTCAAAGAGCGGTCATATTTCCACTTCACAAGAAAGGAGCATACGAGGACCCAGCAAACTACAGCGGAATCTCGTTTCTGAACTCAACAACCAAATTGTTATGTGCAGTTATTTTTAAAAGGCTAACTGAGTGGGCTGAAAACAAAAGAAGTTTGCACTAATATCAAGCTGGTTTCCGGCAAAACTATTCCACTTTGGATAAAATTTTTACACTCTACAACGTTGCTGCAATTTATCTAAATAGAAATAAGAAGTTATGTTCTTTTTTTGTTGACTTCCGAGCGGCTTTTGACACCATTTCGCGCGAGAAACTTTTCCATAAGCTGCACAACTACGGAATATCGACAAAAATCATAAACATAGTGAGAGCAATCTATGACAACAATGTAGCTTGTGTATGGAATGGTCAATTTTTGTCGGGGGATTTCCGGACATCATTTGATGTAAGACAAGGATGCATTCTGAGCACTTTGCTGTTCATTCTGTTCATCAATGATATAACGGATGAGGTGAAAGGCGAAATTAAGCTGAATGGCGCGAAGATACCAGCTTTATTTTTTGCAGATGACATTGTCTTCCTGGCTGAAACAGTAGAGTCCTTGCAGCTTATGATCAACCGTCTTGAAATCTTCTGTTAATTATGGAACCTGTCTGTTAATCTAAGCAAGTCCAAAATAATGATCTTTAGAAAGGGAAATGGAAGATATGCTCGGAATGAAAAGTGGTCGTTTGATGGGGACCCGATTGAAATCGTGCGAGAGTATAAATACCTTGGAGTTCTGATAATGTCAAACCTTAGCATGGCTAAGTACCTTCAAAGCAAACAAGTTGAAGCGAAGCGCGCAGTAGGCTCAATTTGGATACGTAAGCCATAGTTAAGAGCTTAAAATCTTTCAGACAACCATAAAGTCCATCATCCTGTGCGGAGCTCGGGGAGTTATGTGTGTGGGGGGGGGGGGGTTGGGGTTATTGCTCGTGGGGTTATTGCTCGTACGACTCAGTTGAAAAATCTCTCCGTTACTTTATCAAGAGGGTATTCAGGTTACCAAGTTCCACTCGAAACTACATGCTACACTAGGAAACTGGAGTAGCTCCTACGTTCCCGGATACACTCAAACTACACTTTGATTTTATAGCTAGAGTTATGGCAATGGGTAGCGAAAAATCGCCGAAGATAGTACCTTTGCACATTCTGTCCACCAGGAGCAACTGTGTCCAAGAATTTAGTTTATTTTTTATACCCCATCCCATAGGATAGGAGGTATATTCAGTTTACCCAAGACCTTAAGGGCATGTGATCGAGACCGAATTCTGAATCGAATGAGCCATGTCCCGTCCGTCCGTCCGTCCGAAAAAACCTCCAGAGTTTTCAAAACTGTAAGACGTTCTAAAAGGCTGAAATTTAACATTTAGCATCTCCTAATAAATGTAAGAAACAAAAAAGAAAAATTTTATCGGTAAACCTCCTCTAGTGGGCGTGGCATCCATTTTAATAGTAAATTTTCGAATGCATTTCAAAAAGTAGCAGGTTAGGTAAACGAGACTTCAGTCCTGATTTCGTTTATATAAAGTTTTTAGCCACGCCCCCTTTTAAGGGTCGATTTTTCAAAAATATTGAATTTGGACCAAAAAATTGCCTTTTTACGTACATTTAAGTGTAACTTGGATATATATGTGGTTTCTCATTAGGGGCAGTTGGACCACGCCCCTTTTCGAAGTTTGCATTACTTATAAAATGTCAACAAATAACCATGTCATCAGCATTTTACAATGTGGGATAGGATGGGGTATTCAACGGTCCGTTTTACGGACTGTAACCTCTGCGTACATACTGTAGCGCTTACTCACTGGTTATTTGATATATTTGCCTTAAATCTAAAAAACTTGGACCATAAAATCTTCAGATATGTACATAAGCTATCAACTCAAATGAATAAATTTTTGCAACGCCCACTTCTGGGGGCGGTTTTTAGTATAAACCGAATTTTTAATGTGAAAATGCAATCAAGATGTGTATATCACTTCTGATAGAAAATGAAAACAAAAAAAATATTTATTTGAAAAATTCGCCTAAGCGGATTGTAACCCTCCCACTAGTTTTTTTCGTTATTGGTCGACTTGTAGTGGGATCATTTAAGTTTTTGGAAAAATTAAATAAAATACAATTAGAAATAATGGAGATTAATCGATTAGCTCAGGGCGAGATCGCGTATGAAATTCAGTGTATGGGATTAGTGGGATTAGCAGTAGGAAAAGTTGATAATATGCGCAAGTCGCTGCACGCTGTTAGGGCTATGAAGAAACGGGGTTCATTTGAATCGTGTTCGAATTTACAGAAGAAAGGGAAGCAGTTGAGGAGAAAATTTTTAAAATTCAGAAGTGTTTGAAAATCGGCCCCAACGGAACTCACCGGATTTCAGGAAGATGTTGACTTAAATTGAATAGGGTAGAGGAACTAAGGAAAGCTAGGTGGATTTCTGAGTCCCAATTGTTTAGGTCGGCAGTTGATTTATTTTCAGGGAAGGCACTTATTTGGCTTAGGGCGGTTAAGAGAACTGTCAGTTCTGGGCAGGAACTAGTTAGGGAGTTGAAATTGGAGTTTTTGCCTCCAAATTATGATGATCTGCTCCTAAAAGAGATCAAACGTCGTACCCAACGGAAGGATGAGTCCATCGGTGTGTATGTGGCCACCATGGAAGATATGTTCGGTCGGCTGTCGGAACCACTCTCAAGTGAAGAAGATTAACCTGCCGGTGAGCCTCATACGGTTTTTTCTTTCGACATTTCCGTCCGCTAACATTTTAACTCCACTGTACGACTAAACGTCAAAAATAGAGGGGCCTGTACGGCTTAGTTGTCATCATTATTGTTATAATTTACTTAACAAGACATGCTGACAATAAACAAAAAATAAAAAGATGATTGGTTGGAACTGGATTCGAACCCAGGACCTCTCAATTGTCGGTCATAGGTGCTACCATTCGCACCACAGCCCACTTCCTTCTTGATTGTCCAAATAGAGTACGTGATCTCTCTGCATAATTAATGCACATAAGCCAACAAGATTAGCGATAGTTCAAAGGAACATTGCACCCTTTTATCAAACCCAAATGGGCTTGGCAGAACCTTCGTCGATTAAGGATCTTGTTGTTTTGGGAAGGAAGTTGGAGATGGTCCGAGCCAATGTGGAATCATTTGCGCAGCCTCCAAATCCACGTCTACGTAATATCTTGGAACCCGACTTGGCTTACGTGTTAGTTGAGGAACCAATCTCACCAACAGTTGCCGTCGTTAGTAGGGACTCTGAGCCTGTAAGGAGGGATTGTGATTCGGAGGGATTGAAGGACATGCTCGGGAAACGGGATTCGGTCTCTTGTGTCAGCAGGACAAGGCAGGACAATCCGTCGGTTTTAAACAGGTTCCCTGCTGGTTCAATTAGGTTTCACACTGGAGGAGAAGAAGAATGACGTGCGCCCATATTTAGGAGTTAGTGTTTATGGTATTAACCTTGTAGGTTTATGGATGAAAGGTCTTAGAGTAAGTAGTTTTAAAATTAGAAAAGACAAAAGTAGGTAGGGTAACTTTAGCTGAGGGTGCGGGAGTAGGTGTAGAAGGTAGTATATCTTTGCCATTTGTAGTGCAGGATAAATCAGTGTCGCTGGAAAAACTCCCTCTTGTCTTGATCTTAAGCGCCCATTTTTGGGCTCGCACGGGAATCTTCCCGGATAAACGATCAGGGCAGTGGAGTTTTTCAAATCAAGCTGCGGTAGCTTAGATTTTATCCATTAGGGAGAGGACGGATTTGAATGAGGTGCAGGAAGAGCAACTTCGGGGTTTAAATGAGCAAGTTTTAAGTGAAGGTTGTACTACGTTGGTTGAGCATAGGATTAGGATGTCTTCTCAACCAATTAAGCAGTAATGTTATCCCGTTTCGCCTGAAATTCAAAAACATTTAGATAGGAAATTAGAACAGATGTTAAAGGATGGCGGTATAGAAAAGTCAGATAGTTCTTGGGCTTCACCCATAGTCATGATTAAGAAAAAAGGTAGTTCTTATAGGTTTTGTGTAGATTTTAGGAAGTTTAATCAGGCTACGGAAAGGGATGCTTACCCTTTACCCTACATTTCAGCCATCCTGGAAAGACTGAGGAATGCCAAATACCTCTCGTCCTTTGATATTAAATCTGCTTATTGGCAGATCCCTATGGAGGAGCAGTCGAGGAAATAGACGGCTTTTACAGTCTCCAACCGAGGACTGTTCCAGTTCAAACGCATGCCATTTGGTATGCAAAATGCTCCTGCGACTTGGCAAAGGTTTATAGATAACGTGCTGGGAGCCGATCTACAACCCTCTTCGTGCACATCGACGACATTATCATTGCCACCGAGTCCTTCGGTAAGTCCTTGCAGGAAGTCTTTAAGTGGTTGCGCGCTGTAGGACTTATAGTTAGTAGGGAAAGATGCAATTTTTGTAGGCCATCTCTGAAATTTTAAGGTTATGTTGTGGATCGCAATGGGTTGCATGTGGATCCGGAAAAGGTTGAGAGTGCGGTAAAGATACCCGCACCACCGAAGAATATCAAACAAGTTAGGAGTTTTATAGGAATGGTATCCTAGTATAGGAAATTTATACCAAACTTTGCAGCTTTGCTTAAGCCGTTGTCTGATCTTTTAAAGAAAGGGAGTAGGTTCGTCTGGTAGGAAGAACTCGAGAGAAGTTTTCAGAAAGCAAAGAAGTGCTTAGTAACTGCTCCGATATTAACGTGTCCGGATTTCCCTGATGTCAGGGAGTTTGTCGTGCAAACCGACGCATCGGACTTTGGGATTGGAGCAGTGCTCTCTCAGACATTTGAGGAGGGTGAGAAAGTAATTTGTTACTTGAGTTGGTCTTTGGATAGGAACGAGAGAAACTTTTCAACCAAGGAGAAAGAGTGCTTAGCGGTTCTGTGGGCTATTGAGGAGTTACGACAGCATATCGACGGCGCTCGTTTTAAAGTTGTGACGGATCATTACTCACTGATCTGGTTGAGCAATCCAATCTCAAGGATCCGTGCGGTAGGCTAGCTAGATGGGTGGTTAGAGTGCAGCAGTTCGACTTTAAAATCGTGCATCGAAAGGGGAAAGATCACGTTGTACCTGATTTGCTCTCACGGACGGTTCCAGCAATAGGCGAAATACAACAGCAAGTTTCTGATCCTTGGATGACGAAGATGATGACGAAAGCAGAGCCGATAAGGCAATTTTATATAAACTTGTTAAGGCAGGTCACGTGATGGTTCATGACAATAATTTAGAATGGAAGGAAGTAGTAGGAAAACAGGATACGATTAAAGTTTTAAATTAATGTCATGGCAATCGATTAACAGTTCATATGGGAGTAAAAAAGGGAATATGGGAGGAAAAACTTTTTTCAGGATAGAAACAAGGTATTATTGGCCTAAGATGCGGTCAGATATTACCAAATATGTTAGGAACTCTAAGATATGTCAGAGTGTGAAACGTGTGAATGTTAAGCTGGCTGGTTTGATGGTTGAGAGGAAAGCAATTTATAATCCGTGGGAAATGATATGTGTAAATTTGGTAGGCCGGCTTCCAAGGTCGAATAGAGGCTTTGTCAATGTTCTTACAGTGGTTGATTTTTTTACAAAGTCCCTCTTGTTGTTTTTTGTTTTTTTGAATACTAGGGTGGACGGTAGTCGTCTCTTGTTCTTTGTAGTCGTCGCTCGTTGTTTACATCGTTAAGAGTCTCGTTTAGAGTACGGATCATTTCATTTATGCAATGAACATGAAGGCGAGCATTTAGCTTTCGAGCAAAGTTTGTTACTTCTTCGCTCACGGTAGCTATTCCTAAATCTCTGTGAATATCACTATTCCTAATATACCATGGAGCATTCACAATTGCTCTTAGTGTCTTGTTTTGAAAAGTCTGCAACATGGACATGTTGCTCGGCTTGGTACAGCCCCAAAATTGTATACCGTATGTGCAGAACGGCTTTAACACCTGCCTGTACAAGAGCAGTTTGTTATAACGGGTGATTTTTTAAGAGGTTGAGAACTTTTTTTTAAAAAAAAACACGAAAAATTCGAAAAAATTAATAAAATATTTATTTGAATCGATAGTTTGAGCCTTACAATTTAATGTTTTAAGATAATTTCATGCGAATATTGACCGCGGCTGCGTCTCAGGTAGCCTATCCGCTGAGTCCAATTTTTGCATACTCTTTCACACATATCGGCCGGTATCTCACGAATGAATGCATGGATGTTGGCTTCCAGTGCGTCAATCGAAGCGGGCTTGTCCCTATAGACATTAACCTTGACATACCCCCACAAAAAATAATCTAATGGTGTCAAATCGCACGATCTAGGCGGCCAATTGACCGGCCCAAAACGTGAAATTAACTGTTCACCAAACTCGCCTCGCAATTGCGCCATTGTTTCGCGATGAACATTTCGAACCGAGCACGAATTTTGATAGTAAAATTCAATAATTTGCAAGCGTTGTTCATTTGTAAGACGATCCATGGTTAAATTGCAAACCAAACTGAAGCTGTTTGACAGTGACACAAGGTACTAAACACACGTCAGCTGTCAAAACCAGTGTTGCCAAAACCAAACCAGCTAAAAAATCACCCGTTATTATGCTTAATTTCGAAAATCTTCCGATAAGCCAATACATTTCCCTGAGCCTAATCTCGAGCTCGTCACGCTTCTTCTTTACGTGTGGTTTCCATCTTAGTTAAGCATCCAGTGTCATCCCTAGATACTTCGCTTCACTTGCATAAGGTATTTCTGCAGAATTTATGAACATAAGTAAATTGTTAACCCTTCTGTAATTGAAATTCACATGCGTAGACTTGTTCTCGTTAAGAGCGATTCGCCAAGTCTTCGTCCAGACACAAATTCTGTCCAAAGCTCGTTGGAGGTTTCTCGTTGATGACTCGACTGATTCACCTGTTGCGAGGATGGCCGTATCGTCCGCAAACGTGGCCACGACAGTCTCGTCATCTAGAGGTATGTCTCTTGTGTAGAGCAGGAACAGGGTCGGACCGAGGACGCTTCCCTGGGGTACGACAGCCCGAATTTGCTTGAAACTCGAGTATTCACTACTACACCTAACACGAAAGAGTACGCTTTCAAGATAATTTTCCAATATTTTAAACATGTCTTCCGGCAAGTTTTGCCGTTGTTTATATTTCAAGCCTTATATTTCAAGCCTTATAGTTCAAGCCTCCTCTTAGAAATGGGAAGGATGCTTCTATCTATAGGGTACTTGCGGACAATGTGTTCCTACTTTTCGGCGTACCCAAGTTGACTGTCTGTGACAACGGTCTCCAGTTTCGATTTAAGGAACTGAAAGCGCTATGCGAAGCGTAAAACGGTTTACGGCGAATTATTACCCACAGGCTAATCCCGGGGAGAGCATTAATAACAACCTCAAAACCGTCCTGCGTGCTTAGTGTCGGAGAACTATAGGACGTGGGATACGCATCTCGAAAAGCGAGCGAATAACGTGCTAGGAGGTTCCCGTACTACTCGAATTTCGGGAAGGAGTTGTGGCCGTATGTCTTCGACCTTAGGTACCACCTCAGGCAGGTTAGATAGGGACTCAGTAGGGAATCAGGATGCACCCAGTACTTCAGCTAGTAGTTACGACAGGGATACATAGAATAGGCCAGATCGCGATTCAGAGTTAGGAAAGATTCAGAGCTAGGAAAACATTTTGAAGAGCTAAGGAAAGATATTGGTAGGAAGTTGGGGTTGGCGTTTCGACATCTGTCAAAGTGCCTGTGTTTTTAAAGAGCTCCAGAAAAATAATTGAATTTTAATTAAAAAAGTTTTAAATATTTTTGCAATTTTGGTCTCATGTGCGAGATAAGATAGTTTACGCGAAAAACAGAGTACAAGTAAGTGCTAGCATTTAAGGCGCCTTTATCTTAGATGCAAAACCCAGATAGTTCACCTCACCCAATGAACAAAAGAGGATTGCAAGATACTTCACCTGAGCATTTCAATACTGAGAAGCGTCTGCTTGGTACAAACTTGGCCGAATCAGATATGGAGACAATAACCGGAATCAGTATTGAAAAACTAAAAAACATACTGGATGAAAAAAGTAAGGAATCGACAAAGGAACCTGTGTCAAAATCTGTTACTGTACACAGAGTTTTTGGCTTGCAAGCAAACCAAAAAATCTTATCGGCAAAATTCGAGCAATCAGAAAAGAGAATTCAAATCCTCGAATCGCAACTTGACAAGCTCATGCAAAACTAGTGAGAGGGTTAAAACCCCATCCCAATTGACCACTGTCATAAATCTTGATTGTTAAATTTCAGTTAAGAATCTTCTCCCTAAGGAAGGGGAGCATCAACCCCTTCTCAACAACATCGTATTTTTGTTTATATTTTTTATCAGAAGTGGTATACACGGGTTGATTGCATTTTCATATAAAAAATTTGGTTTATACTTAAAAACGCCCCCAAAAGTGAGCGTGGCGAAGTCAATTTATTCACTTGTGTTGAAAGCTTACGCACATGTCTGAAAATTTTAAAGTGCAAGTTTGTTGGACTTAAAGCAAATATATAAAATAACCAGTGAGTAAGTGCTACAGTGTGTACGCAGAAGTTACAGTCCGTAAAACGGACCGTTGAATACCCCATCCTATCCTACAGTTATTTTTTGACATTTTATAAGTAATGCAAACTTCGAAAAAGGGCGTGGTCCAACCCAATAAGATACTTCCACAGATATTTCCAAGTTACACTTAAATGTACGGAAAAATGCGATATTTTGGTTCAAATTCAATATTTTTGAAAAATCGATCCCTAAAAGGGGGCGTGGCTAAAAACTTCATATGAACGAAATCTGGACTGAAGTCCTTTTTACCTAACCTACTACTTTTTTTGTTTCATGCTTTTTTATATTAGGCCAAGGCCAGTCGAAATTAAGTTTTTCTGGAAAATTTTAGGTTTTTCTTCATTTCTGCCTTTTACTGTGCGCGTGGCCCAAAGTCTTGTATTAACAAAATGTGGAACTAAGCGTTTTCTAAATAAAATATTAAGCAAATTTTTTTCCAAGTTCGAGCAAAAATATTGAGTTAACTGCATTTGAAAATTTACCTTCAAAATAGATGCCACGCCCACTTGTGGAGGTTTACCAATTTAATTAGATTTACAGAGCAGTAAGTACCACATTATCCTAACCTTCTTAAACTGCAGTCACTGGTTGCCAGACTTCAACAAATTATCGGATATCCTTAGCAATCTAGGATCGCAAAATGTACTTTTAATCGGAGATTTTAACGCGAGAATTGGTCAGCGGAATAACAGGTTTGTAAGCGAGAAGTTTCCACCTGCTTTGCTTCCAACTCGGAGATCTAAGGATTTAGCAAGTGACAACAAAGGTGCTACCATTATTGACCTAATCGATGGGCTAGACGGCTATGTTCTTAGCGGAAGCTGTAATGGGGATCTTTTGGGTGAATACACTTTCCTTCGTGGGCTTGTTCGGTCATCGACTTTTGTTTTTCATCTGGTAACTGGAGTGGTCTTTTCAGTGATTTTAAGGTCGGATTGCATACATTCTTCGATCGTATGAGTTTAGAGGTATCGTTTCTGATCAGCCTTATCAAGTCCCATCACTTTGCGTCTCCAACTTCTCCCAAAGTTAAAATGAAATGACAGATTCAGGGAGGCGTACCAGCAAAAACTGAACGCGGAGCTTAAAAATTATGCAGCGCAAGACGTCCAACCGCAGATCAAAGACCTAACGGAGTTCATTAAAAAAGCCACTCCAAAAGCAAGCAATCTAGGATCAATTGCAGTTTAAAAAACATGAATGGTTCGACGAAGAGTGCATGTAAGCTAGGGAGCTATCTTTCGCGCTCCTAAAACTGACGCTTTAACACAATAGCCTTCAAGCAAGAATATGCTCTAGCAAATAAGCGATTCAAAAGTCTGTGTAGATCGAAAAAATTCCTATATACCCAGCAAAATATATATTTGTTTAACACATCTAGGTCTTCATCTGATTTCTGGAAAGCTGTCAACATAGTTAATGGGAAAGGTAACGCCACCGCAACTAGTTTGGAAGCTGACCAACTTAAAGATCACTCCGCAAATCTTCTCAACTCAATCCAACCTTCATTAATGTTCCAATATGCCAGCCCATTGATTTTTGATAATTTCCTGGATGCGCAGATGCGGTAGATGAGGTCCAAGCTGCTGTTTCCAATTCAAAGTGTAATAAGGCGCCTGGAGATGATCGCATACCCTTTGAATTCCTTAAAAATTGTACGCCGGAATTCCTTCTATCGTTAACTGCTGAATTCAATCGTATATTTTAGACCGCAGACGTACCTGAAAGTTTTCAAAGAGCGGTCATATTTCCACTTCACAAGAAAGGAGCATACGAGGACCCAGCAAACTACAGCGGAATCTCGTTTCTGAACTCAACAACCAAATTGTTATGTGCAGTTATTTTTAAAAGGCTAACTGAGTGGGCTGAAAACAAAAGAAGTTTGCACTAATATCAAGCTGGTTTCCGGCAAAACTATTCCACTTTGGATAAAATTTTTACACTCTACAACGTTGCTGCAATTTATCTAAATAGAAATAAGAAGTTATGTTCTTTTTTTGTTGACTTCCGAGCGGCTTTTGACACCATTTCGCGCGAGAAACTTTTCCATAAGCTGCACAACTACGGAATATCGACAAAAATCATAAACATAGTGAGAGCAATCTATGACAACAATGTAGCTTGTGTATGGAATGGTCAATTTTTGTCGGGGGATTTCCGGACATCATTTGATGTAAGACAAGGATGCATTCTGAGCACTTTGCTGTTCATTCTGTTCATCAATGATATAACGGATGAGGTGAAAGGCGAAATTAAGCTGAATGGCGCGAAGATACCAGCTTTATTTTTTGCAGATGACATTGTCTTCCTGGCTGAAACAGTAGAGTCCTTGCAGCTTATGATCAACCGTCTTGAAATCTTCTGTTAATTATGGAACCTGTCTGTTAATCTAAGCAAGTCCAAAATAATGATCTTTAGAAAGGGAAATGGAAGATATGCTCGGAATGAAAAGTGGTCGTTTGATGGGGACCCGATTGAAATCGTGCGAGAGTATAAATACCTTGGAGTTCTGATAATGTCAAACCTTAGCATGGCTAAGTACCTTCAAAGCAAACAAGTTGAAGCGAAGCGCGCAGTAGGCTCAATTTGGATACGTAAGCCATAGTTAAGAGCTTAAAATCTTTCAGACAACCATAAAGTCCATCATCCTGTGCGGAGCTCGGGGAGTTATGTGTGTGGGGGGGGGGGGGGTTGGGGTTATTGCTCGTGGGGTTATTGCTCGTACGACTCAGTTGAAAAATCTCTCCGTTACTTTATCAAGAGGGTATTCAGGTTACCAAGTTCCACTCGAAACTACATGCTACACTAGGAAACTGGAGTAGCTCCTACGTTCCCGGATACACTCAAACTACACTTTGATTTTATAGCTAGAGTTATGGCAATGGGTAGCGAAAAATCGCCGAAGATAGTACCTTTGCACATTCTGTCCACCAGGAGCAACTGTGTCCAAGAATTTAGTTTATTTTTTATACCCCATCCCATAGGATAGGAGGTATATTCAGTTTACCCAAGACCTTAAGGGCATGTGATCGAGACCGAATTCTGAATCGAATGAGCCATGTCCCGTCCGTCCGTCCGTCCGAAAAAACCTCCAGAGTTTTCAAAACTGTAAGACGTTCTAAAAGGCTGAAATTTAACATTTAGCATCTCCTAATAAATGTAAGAAACAAAAAAGAAAAATTTTATCGGTAAACCTCCTCTAGTGGGCGTGGCATCCATTTTAATAGTAAATTTTCGAATGCATTTCAAAAAGTAGCAGGTTAGGTAAACGAGACTTCAGTCCTGATTTCGTTTATATAAAGTTTTTAGCCACGCCCCCTTTTAAGGGTCGATTTTTCAAAAATATTGAATTTGGACCAAAAAATTGCCTTTTTACGTACATTTAAGTGTAACTTGGATATATATGTGGTTTCTCATTAGGGGCAGTTGGACCACGCCCCTTTTCGAAGTTTGCATTACTTATAAAATGTCAACAAATAACCATGTCATCAGCATTTTACAATGTGGGATAGGATGGGGTATTCAACGGTCCGTTTTACGGACTGTAACCTCTGCGTACATACTGTAGCGCTTACTCACTGGTTATTTGATATATTTGCCTTAAATCTAAAAAACTTGGACCATAAAATCTTCAGATATGTACATAAGCTATCAACTCAAATGAATAAATTTTTGCAACGCCCACTTCTGGGGGCGGTTTTTAGTATAAACCGAATTTTTAATGTGAAAATGCAATCAAGATGTGTATATCACTTCTGATAGAAAATGAAAACAAAAAAAATATTTATTTGAAAAATTCGCCTAAGCGGATTGTAACCCTCCCACTAGTTTTTTTCGTTATTGGTCGACTTGTAGTGGGATCATTTAAGTTTTTGGAAAAATTAAATAAAATACAATTAGAAATAATGGAGATTAATCGATTAGCTCAGGGCGAGATCGCGTATGAAATTCAGTGTATGGGATTAGTGGGATTAGCAGTAGGAAAAGTTGATAATATGCGCAAGTCGCTGCACGCTGTTAGGGCTATGAAGAAACGGGGTTCATTTGAATCGTGTTCGAATTTACAGAAGAAAGGGAAGCAGTTGAGGAGAAAATTTTTAAAATTCAGAAGTGTTTGAAAATCGGCCCCAACGGAACTCACCGGATTTCAGGAAGATGTTGACTTAAATTGAATAGGGTAGAGGAACTAAGGAAAGCTAGGTGGATTTCTGAGTCCCAATTGTTTAGGTCGGCAGTTGATTTATTTTCAGGGAAGGCACTTATTTGGCTTAGGGCGGTTAAGAGAACTGTCAGTTCTGGGCAGGAACTAGTTAGGGAGTTGAAATTGGAGTTTTTGCCTCCAAATTATGATGATCTGCTCCTAAAAGAGATCAAACGTCGTACCCAACGGAAGGATGAGTCCATCGGTGTGTATGTGGCCACCATGGAAGATATGTTCGGTCGGCTGTCGGAACCACTCTCAAGTGAAGAAGATTAACCTGCCGGTGAGCCTCATACGGTTTTTTCTTTCGACATTTCCGTCCGCTAACATTTTAACTCCACTGTACGACTAAACGTCAAAAATAGAGGGGCCTGTACGGCTTAGTTGTCATCATTATTGTTATAATTTACTTAACAAGACATGCTGACAATAAACAAAAAATAAAAAGATGATTGGTTGGAACTGGATTCGAACCCAGGACCTCTCAATTGTCGGTCATAGGTGCTACCATTCGCACCACAGCCCACTTCCTTCTTGATTGTCCAAATAGAGTACGTGATCTCTCTGCATAATTAATGCACATAAGCCAACAAGATTAGCGATAGTTCAAAGGAACATTGCACCCTTTTATCAAACCCAAATGGGCTTGGCAGAACCTTCGTCGATTAAGGATCTTGTTGTTTTGGGAAGGAAGTTGGAGATGGTCCGAGCCAATGTGGAATCATTTGCGCAGCCTCCAAATCCACGTCTACGTAATATCTTGGAACCCGACTTGGCTTACGTGTTAGTTGAGGAACCAATCTCACCAACAGTTGCCGTCGTTAGTAGGGACTCTGAGCCTGTAAGGAGGGATTGTGATTCGGAGGGATTGAAGGACATGCTCGGGAAACGGGATTCGGTCTCTTGTGTCAGCAGGACAAGGCAGGACAATCCGTCGGTTTTAAACAGGTTCCCTGCTGGTTCAATTAGGTTTCACACTGGAGGAGAAGAAGAATGACGTGCGCCCATATTTAGGAGTTAGTGTTTATGGTATTAACCTTGTAGGTTTATGGATGAAAGGTCTTAGAGTAAGTAGTTTTAAAATTAGAAAAGACAAAAGTAGGTAGGGTAACTTTAGCTGAGGGTGCGGGAGTAGGTGTAGAAGGTAGTATATCTTTGCCATTTGTAGTGCAGGATAAATCAGTGTCGCTGGAAAAACTCCCTCTTGTCTTGATCTTAAGCGCCCATTTTTGGGCTCGCACGGGAATCTTCCCGGATAAACGATCAGGGCAGTGGAGTTTTTCAAATCAAGCTGCGGTAGCTTAGATTTTATCCATTAGGGAGAGGACGGATTTGAATGAGGTGCAGGAAGAGCAACTTCGGGGTTTAAATGAGCAAGTTTTAAGTGAAGGTTGTACTACGTTGGTTGAGCATAGGATTAGGATGTCTTCTCAACCAATTAAGCAGTAATGTTATCCCGTTTCGCCTGAAATTCAAAAACATTTAGATAGGAAATTAGAACAGATGTTAAAGGATGGCGGTATAGAAAAGTCAGATAGTTCTTGGGCTTCACCCATAGTCATGATTAAGAAAAAAGGTAGTTCTTATAGGTTTTGTGTAGATTTTAGGAAGTTTAATCAGGCTACGGAAAGGGATGCTTACCCTTTACCCTACATTTCAGCCATCCTGGAAAGACTGAGGAATGCCAAATACCTCTCGTCCTTTGATATTAAATCTGCTTATTGGCAGATCCCTATGGAGGAGCAGTCGAGGAAATAGACGGCTTTTACAGTCTCCAACCGAGGACTGTTCCAGTTCAAACGCATGCCATTTGGTATGCAAAATGCTCCTGCGACTTGGCAAAGGTTTATAGATAACGTGCTGGGAGCCGATCTACAACCCTCTTCGTGCACATCGACGACATTATCATTGCCACCGAGTCCTTCGGTAAGTCCTTGCAGGAAGTCTTTAAGTGGTTGCGCGCTGTAGGACTTATAGTTAGTAGGGAAAGATGCAATTTTTGTAGGCCATCTCTGAAATTTTAAGGTTATGTTGTGGATCGCAATGGGTTGCATGTGGATCCGGAAAAGGTTGAGAGTGCGGTAAAGATACCCGCACCACCGAAGAATATCAAACAAGTTAGGAGTTTTATAGGAATGGTATCCTAGTATAGGAAATTTATACCAAACTTTGCAGCTTTGCTTAAGCCGTTGTCTGATCTTTTAAAGAAAGGGAGTAGGTTCGTCTGGTAGGAAGAACTCGAGAGAAGTTTTCAGAAAGCAAAGAAGTGCTTAGTAACTGCTCCGATATTAACGTGTCCGGATTTCCCTGATGTCAGGGAGTTTGTCGTGCAAACCGACGCATCGGACTTTGGGATTGGAGCAGTGCTCTCTCAGACATTTGAGGAGGGTGAGAAAGTAATTTGTTACTTGAGTTGGTCTTTGGATAGGAACGAGAGAAACTTTTCAACCAAGGAGAAAGAGTGCTTAGCGGTTCTGTGGGCTATTGAGGAGTTACGACAGCATATCGACGGCGCTCGTTTTAAAGTTGTGACGGATCATTACTCACTGATCTGGTTGAGCAATCCAATCTCAAGGATCCGTGCGGTAGGCTAGCTAGATGGGTGGTTAGAGTGCAGCAGTTCGACTTTAAAATCGTGCATCGAAAGGGGAAAGATCACGTTGTACCTGATTTGCTCTCACGGACGGTTCCAGCAATAGGCGAAATACAACAGCAAGTTTCTGATCCTTGGATGACGAAGATGATGACGAAAGCAGAGCCGATAAGGCAATTTTATATAAACTTGTTAAGGCAGGTCACGTGATGGTTCATGACAATAATTTAGAATGGAAGGAAGTAGTAGGAAAACAGGATACGATTAAAGTTTTAAATTAATGTCATGGCAATCGATTAACAGTTCATATGGGAGTAAAAAAGGGAATATGGGAGGAAAAACTTTTTTCAGGATAGAAACAAGGTATTATTGGCCTAAGATGCGGTCAGATATTACCAAATATGTTAGGAACTCTAAGATATGTCAGAGTGTGAAACGTGTGAATGTTAAGCTGGCTGGTTTGATGGTTGAGAGGAAAGCAATTTATAATCCGTGGGAAATGATATGTGTAAATTTGGTAGGCCGGCTTCCAAGGTCGAATAGAGGCTTTGTCAATGTTCTTACAGTGGTTGATTTTTTTACAAAGTCCCTCTTGTTGTTTTTTGTTTTTTTGAATACTAGGGTGGACGGTAGTCGTCTCTTGTTCTTTGTAGTCGTCGCTCGTTGTTTACATCGTTAAGAGTCTCGTTTAGAGTACGGATCATTTCATTTATGCAATGAACATGAAGGCGAGCATTTAGCTTTCGAGCAAAGTTTGTTACTTCTTCGCTCACGGTAGCTATTCCTAAATCTCTGTGAATATCACTATTCCTAATATACCATGGAGCATTCACAATTGCTCTTAGTGTCTTGTTTTGAAAAGTCTGCAACATGGACATGTTGCTCGGCTTGGTACAGCCCCAAAATTGTATACCGTATGTGCAGAACGGCTTTAACACCTGCCTGTACAAGAGCAGTTTGTTATAACGGGTGATTTTTTAAGAGGTTGAGAACTTTTTTTTAAAAAAAAACACGAAAAATTCGAAAAAATTAATAAAATATTTATTTGAATCGATAGTTTGAGCCTTACAATTTAATGTTTTAAGATAATTTCATGCGAATATTGACCGCGGCTGCGTCTCAGGTAGCCTATCCGCTGAGTCCAATTTTTGCATACTCTTTCACACATATCGGCCGGTATCTCACGAATGAATGCATGGATGTTGGCTTCCAGTGCGTCAATCGAAGCGGGCTTGTCCCTATAGACATTAACCTTGACATACCCCCACAAAAAATAATCTAATGGTGTCAAATCGCACGATCTAGGCGGCCAATTGACCGGCCCAAAACGTGAAATTAACTGTTCACCAAACTCGCCTCGCAATTGCGCCATTGTTTCGCGATGAACATTTCGAACCGAGCACGAATTTTGATAGTAAAATTCAATAATTTGCAAGCGTTGTTCATTTGTAAGACGATCCATGGTTAAATTGCAAACCAAACTGAAGCTGTTTGACAGTGACACAAGGTACTAAACACACGTCAGCTGTCAAAACCAGTGTTGCCAAAACCAAACCAGCTAAAAAATCACCCGTTATTATGCTTAATTTCGAAAATCTTCCGATAAGCCAATACATTTCCCTGAGCCTAATCTCGAGCTCGTCACGCTTCTTCTTTACGTGTGGTTTCCATCTTAGTTAAGCATCCAGTGTCATCCCTAGATACTTCGCTTCACTTGCATAAGGTATTTCTGCAGAATTTATGAACATAAGTAAATTGTTAACCCTTCTGTAATTGAAATTCACATGCGTAGACTTGTTCTCGTTAAGAGCGATTCGCCAAGTCTTCGTCCAGACACAAATTCTGTCCAAAGCTCGTTGGAGGTTTCTCGTTGATGACTCGACTGATTCACCTGTTGCGAGGATGGCCGTATCGTCCGCAAACGTGGCCACGACAGTCTCGTCATCTAGAGGTATGTCTCTTGTGTAGAGCAGGAACGGGGTCGGACCGAGGACACTTCCCTGGGTTACGCCAGCCTGAATTTGCTTGAAACTCGAGTATTCACTACTACACTTAACACGAAAGAGTACGCTTTCAAGATAATTTTCCAATATTTTAAACATGTCTTCCGGCAAGTTTTGCCGTTGTTTATATTTCAAGCCTTATATTTCAAGCCTTTTAGTTCAAGCCTCCTCTTAGAAATGGGAAGGATGCTTCTATCTATAGGGTACTTGCGGACAATGTGTTCCTACTTTTCGGCGTACCCAAGTTGACTGTCTGTGACAACGGTCTCCAGTTTCGATTTAAGGAACTGAAAGCGCTATGCGAAGCGTAAAACGGTTTACGGCGAATTATTACCCACAGGCTAATCCCGGGGAGAGCATTAATAACAACCTCAAAACCGTCCTGCGTGCTTAGTGTCGGAGAACTATAGGACGTGGGATACGCATCTCGAAAAGCGAGCGAATAACGTGCTAGGAGGTTCCCGTACTACTCGAATTTCGGGAAGGAGTTGTGGCCGTATGTCTTCGACCTTAGGTACCACCTCAGGCAGGTTAGATAGGGACTCAGTAGGGAATCAGGATGCACCCAGTACTTCAGCTAGTAGTTACGACAGGGATACATAGAATAGGCCAGATCGCGATTCAGAGTTAGGAAAGATTCAGAGCTAGGAAAACATTTTGAAGAGCTAAGGAAAGATATTGGTAGGAAGTTGGGGTTGGCGTTTCGACATCTGTCAAAGTGCCTGTGTTTTTAAAGAGCTCCAGAAAAATAATTGAATTTTAATTAAAAAAGTTTTAAATATTTTTGCAATTTTGGTCTCAAGTGCGAGATAAGATAGTTTACGCGAAAAACAGAGTACAAGTAAGTGCTAGCATTTAAGGCGCCTTTATCTTAGATGCAAAACCCAGATAGTTCACCTCACCCAATGAACAAAAGAGGATTGCAAGATACTTCACCTGAGCATTTCAATACTGAGAAGCGTCTGCTTGGTACAAACTTGGCCGAATCAGATATGGAGACAATAACCGGAATCAGTATTGAAAAACTAAAAAACATACTGGATGAAAAAAGTAAGGAATCGACAAAGGAACCTGTGTCAAAATCTGTTACTGTACACAGAGTTTTTGGCTTGCAAGCAAACCAAAAAATCTTATCGGCAAAATTCGAGCAATCAGAAAAGAGAATTCAAATCCTCGAATCGCAACTTGACAAGCTCATGCAAAACTAGTGAGAGGGTTAAAACCCCATCCCAAGTGACCACTGTCATAAATCTTGATTGTTAAATTTCAGTTAAGAATCTTCTCCCTAAGGAAGGGGCGTGGCATCAACCCCTTCTCAACAACATCGTATTTTTGTTTATATTTTTTATCAGAAGTTTTATACACGTGTTGATTGCATTTTCATATAAAAAATTTGGTTTATACTTAAAAACGCCCCCAAAAGTGAGCGTGGCGAAGTCAATTTATTCACTTGTGTTGAAAGCTTACGCACATGTCTGAAAATTTTAAAGTGCAAGTTTGTTGGACTTAAAGCAAATATATAAAATAACCAGTGAGTAAGTGCTACAGTGTGTACGCAGAAGTTACAGTCCGTAAAACGGACCGTTGAATACCCCATCCTATCCCACAGTTATTTTTTGACATTTTATAAGTAATGCAAACTTCGAAAAAGGGCGTGGTCCAACCCAATAAGATACTTCCACAGATATTTCCAAGTTACACTTAAATGTACGGAAAAATGCGATTTTTTGGTTCAAATTCAATATTTTTGAAAAATCGACCCCTAAAAGGGGGCGTGGCTAAAAACTTCATATGAACGAAATCTGGACTGAAGTCCTTTTTACCTAACCTACTACTTTTTTTGTTTCATGCTTTTTTATATTAGGCCAAGGCCAGTCGAAATTAAGTTTTTCTGGAAAATTTTAGGTTTTTCTTCAATTCTGCCTTTAACTGTGCGCGTGGCCCAAAGTCTTGTATTAACAAAATGTGGAACTAAGCGTTTTCTAAATAAAATATTAAGCAAATTTTTTTTCAATTTCGAGCAAAAATATTGAGTTAACTGCATTTGAAAATTTACCTTCAAGATGCCACGCCCACTTGTGGAGTTTTACCAATTAAATTAGATTTACAGAGCAGTAAGTACCACACTATCCTAACCTTCTTAAACTGCAGTCACTGGTTGCGAGACTTCAACAAATTATCGAATATCCTAAGCAATCTAGGATCGCAAAATGTACTTTTAATCGGAGATTTTAACGCGAGAATTGGTCAGCGGAATAACAGTTTTGTAAGCGGAAAGTTTCCACCTGCTTTGCTTCCAACTCGGAGATCTAAGGATTTAGCAAGTGACAACAAAGGTGCTACCATTATTGACCTAATCGATGGGCTAGACGGCTATGTTCTTAGCGGAAGCTGTAATGGGGATCTTTTGGGTGAATACACTTTCCTTCGTGGTTCAGCTTGTTCGGTCGTCGACTTTTGTTTTTCATCTGGTAACTGGAGTGGTCTTTTCAGTGATTTTAAGGTCGGATTGCATACATTCTCCGATCGTATGAGTTTAGAGGTATCGTTTCTGATCAGCCTTATCAAGTCCCATCACTTTGCGTCTCCAACTTCTCCCAAAGTTAAAATGGAATGGCAGATTCAGGGAGGCGTACCAGCAAAAACTGAACGCGGAGCTTAAAAATTATGCAGCGCAAGACGTCCAACCGCAGATCAAAGACCTAACGGAGTTCATTAAAAAAGCCACTCCAAAAAGCAAGCAATCTAGGATCAATTGCAGTTTAAAAAAACATGAATGGTTCGACGAAGAGTGCATGTAAGCTAGGGAGCTATCTTTCGCGCTCCTAAAACTGACGCTTTAACACAATAGCCTTCAAGCAAGAATATGCTCTAGCAAATAAGCGATTCAAAAGTCTGTGTTGATCGAAAAAATTCCTATATACCCAGCAAAATATAAATTTGCTTAACACATCTAGGTCTTCATCTGATTTCTGGAAAGCTGTCAACATAGTTAATGGGAAAGGTAACGCCACCGCAACTAGTTTGGAAGCTGACCAACTTAAAGATCACTCCGCAAATCTTCTCAACTCAATCCAACCTTCATTAATGTTCCAATATGCCAGCCCATTGATTTTTGATAATTTCCTGGATGCGCAGATGCGGTAGATGAGGTCCAAGCTGCTGTTTCCAATTCAAAGTGTAATAAGGCGCCTGGAGATGATCGCATACCCTTTGAATTCCTTAAAAATTGTACGCCGGAATTCCTTCTATCGTTAACTGCTGAATTCAATCGTATATTTTAGACCGCAGACGTACCTGAAAGTTTTCAAAGAGCGGTCATATTTCCACTTCACAAGAAAGGAGCATACGAGGACCCAGCAAACTACCGCGAAATCTCGTTTCTGAGCTCAACAACCAAATTGTTCTGTGCAGTTATTTTTAAAAGGCTAACTGAGTGGGTTGAAAACAAAAAAAGTTGGCATGAATATCAAGCTGGTTTCCGGCAAAACTATTCTACTTTGGACCAAATTTTTACACTCTACAACGTTGCTGCAATTTATCTTAAAAGAAACAAAAAGTTATATGCTTTTTTTGTTGACTTCCGAGCGGCTTTTGTCGCCATTTCGCGCGAGAAACTTTTCTATAAGCTGCACAACTACTGAATATCGACAAAAATCATAAACATAGTGAGAGCAATCTATGACAACAACGTAACTTGTGTATGGGATGGTCAATTTTTGTCGGGGGATTTGCCGACATCATTTGATGTAAAACAAGGATGTATTCTGAGCACTTTGCTGTTCATTCTGTTCATCAATGATATAACGGATGAGGTGAAAGGCGAAATTAAGCTGAATGGCGCGAAGATACCAGCTTTATTTTTTGCAGATGACATTGTCTTCCTGGCTGAAACAGTAGAGTTCTTGCAGCTTATGATCAACCGTCTTGAAACCTTTTGTAAATTATGGAACCTGTCTGTTAATCTAAGCAAGTCCAAAATAATGATCTTTAGAAAGGGAAATGGAAGATATGCTCGGAATGAAAAGTGGTCGTTTGATGGGGACCCGATTGAAATCGTGCGAGAGTATAAATGTCTTGGAGTTCTGATAACGTCAAACCTTAGCATGGCTAAGTACCTTCAAAGCAAACAAGTTGAAGCGAAGCGCGCAGTAGGTTCAATTTGGATACGTAAGCCATAGTTCGAAGCTTAAAATCTTTCAGACAGCCATAAAGTCCATCATCCTGTGCGGTGCTCGGGGAGTTATGTGTGTGGGGGGGGGGGGGGGTGGGGTTATTGCTCGTGGTATTATTGCTCGTAAGACTCAGTTGAAAAATCTCTCCTTTACTTTATCAAGAGGGTATTCAGGTTACCAAGTTCCACTCGAAACTACATGCTACACTAAGAAACTGGGGTAGCTCCTACGCTTTGTTTCGTGTGCTACGCCTTTTTTTAAATATATTGCGACTCCGCCACCACTGCGCGTGTGTCAATCGCTACGATACAGCCAGTACCCTTTAAGCGCATGCAAAGAGTCATTTAATTTGTTCCTATCGTTCTTTTGGGGTGGGAACCATGTCACAGACAGCGTGGGAACCATGTTACACACACGCAATCAATGTCGGAACCTTCAAAAATTCTTCGAAATTCAACAATTTTTTGGTAAAAAGCATTGTGCATTCAGGTGACAGACACGTAGGCCCCTATGATTGCTGAATATGATTTTTACCAAAGAGCGTGTGTCCATACCAACGTTTATTAAACCATATCAACGTTAATTATTAAGATTGTTATTATTCATCATGAGATTGGGATCATGGGATAACTGGTATTTGTTAGAATGAGGTGAAAGGATTTCATGTTGTGCACGAATGACTTGGAGTAAGCTCTATCTAAAAGGTTGCAGTTAAAATCCCCACAGAGTATTATTTCGGAGCAACTTGGAACGAGGTGAAAGGATTTCATGTTGTGCACGAATGACTTGGAGTAAGCTCTATCTAAAAGGTTGCAGTAAAAATCCCCACAGAGTATTATTTCGGAGCAACTTGAGGATATTTGCTCTAACACATCATAAAAAACCCGAGATATCAATATATTTATTTTCACGATAAAAACAAGCCAACAGTAAAACGTCAGGCCCGCGGAACAAATTTATAAACAAATATTCGTAGGGCTCGGATCCGTTTGACTTAAGCTTTGTTTCGTGTGCCATGCCTTTTTTTAAATATATTGCGACTCCGCCACCACTGCGCGTTTGTCGATAACTAAGATACAGCCAGTACCCTTTAAGCGCATACAAAAAATCATTTAATTTGTTCCTATCGTTCTTTTGGAGTGGGAACCATGTTACAGCTACACACACCAATCAATGTCGGAACCTTCAAAAATGCTTCGAAATTCATAAATTTTTGGTAAAAAACGTTGTGCGGAGGTGAAAGGATTTCATGTGGTGCACGAATGACTTGGAGTAAGCTCTATCTAAAAGGTTGCAGGTAAAATCCCCACAGAGTATTATTTCGGAGCAACTTGAGGATATTTGCCCTTACACATCATAAAAACCCGAGATATCAATATATTTATTTGCACGATGAAAACAAGACAACAGTTAAACTTCAGGCCCACGGAACAAATTTATAAACAAATATTCGTAGGGCTCGGATCCGTTTGACTTAAGCTTTGTTTCGTGTGCTATGCCTTTTTTTAAATATATTGCGACTCCGCCACCACTGCGCGTTTGTCGATCGCTACGATACAGCCAGTACCCTTTAAGCGCATGCAAAGAGTCATTTAATTTGTTCCTATCGTTCTTTTGGGGTGGGAACCATGTCACAGACAGGGTGGGAACCATGTTACACACACGCAATCAATGTCGGAACCTTTAAAAATTCTTCGAAATTCAACAATTTTTTGGTAAAAAGCATTGTGCATTCAGGTGACAGACACGTAGGCCCCTATGATTGCTGAATATGATTTTTACCAAAGAGCGTGTGTCCATACCAACGTTTATTAAACCATATCAACGTTAATTATTAAGATTGTTATTATTCATCATGAGATTTTAAGAAATACCTAGAACTGAAGAGACCGAAAACATTCTGCGCACTAGATGGCCTATAACTTACAGAAAAATGTAGACGATCAAACGAAACGACGGAAACTATTAAGGAAATATAAATGTTACAGAAAAGGTAATGCACACCTGTACAATAAGTCGTTAGAGATGAGTTCCAAGAGAGATTAAATAGAGCAGAGGAACATGAAAAAAGTGTATACAAAACAACGCAAACAAAAAATAACTTAATTATTGGTTCCATTGCGAAACTTATCCAAAAGCGGCTCGTCTCCGTTGTTGACAAATGATTGCAGATGGTCATTGCTATGTTTTGGTGCAGCGCTTTCTTGCAGGTGGCGTTTTACATGTACTATCCCACGCACAGTGAAAACAGAGCAAAAGTTTTTTTTGCGTTTAAGAGTGATTGCGGTGTTTAAAATGTTTTGATTAGTGATTGTGAGACTCTCATTTAAATAAATTTTGTTGTCAGAGTCGAGACCAATGTCGCGTAAGGTGAGATGGTTAGATCGGGCTTTACGTGCATTCGCGGCACTGCGTAAAACGGTTGATTTTTCGAGGGGCGATGTAAATTTAATAATTATCGGAATGTCTTTGTTATTATTACGCGTTTTGGTGCGAAAGATGTTTTTCGGTGACGACTGGAATAGAAAAGAATGGGAAAAATTTGAGTCTGACTGCAACTACAGTTTATTAATTACATCCGCCGAACAACCCGCACTTCTAATGGAAAAATTCAAGACGCTGTTAGCAAATGTAGGACAGGAAAGGTACGAAAGATTTGTCAGCGAGGCTCAGTCATCGCAATACTGGCTGTATTACAGAGCCGAGATAGTAGGGATAGCACCGTTATATGCTATCCCTACTATCTCTGCCTATATGCCGGCATGGTCCCTGAACTCATCAGCCGTCGCTGAGTTAACACGATTGTCGTGTAGAAAGGGGTGAAATATCATCGCCCCTCGTCTGAGTGGATTTACGTATGTATCCCCTCATGGTGCATATGCTACGCGCCATATAACATTCGGCGTGTCTGGTATAAGCTTACTCATCGAAAGGGGGTTGGATATATGTATAACAGCGACCACCGTGACTCGGGTGTCTAGACCGCTGGAAGGATTGTGGGATGGGGATGATGATCATACGATCTATAGAGGTTGGTTACACAGAGTATGCCTGTGTGCTTTTGGCATGCTGTGTCATTACTGGGTTGCTATGCTGGATGTACGCTGTAGCATCCGACAGACGCATGCAACATAACCGTTCAATTCTGTCCTTGAAATATTTGTCAGTCTCTCTTGTATCGATACGTCAAGACGCCATCCGTCGGAGGAAGAAAGTCAATCGCTTTATGTTGTATGGAATTAGCCATTCTTCTACTATAAAAGCGGACGGGATTTTTCCGCCGTTACAGTTCGGCCCATCTATCAATCACTGTCCTCAGTGAAGCTGAGTACAATTATCATCTTGGCGGGTAAGCTAAACCAACGCTTCACAAATGCAGTTAGCCTATGAGCCATTCTAACTCATACGCATCACCAATTCTGCTGGCTAGCCCCGCTAGCTCTTTCACCTCATCTAATATGCTGGTTAGCCCTGAAAACTCTTATGCCTAGCAATTGGCTGGCTAGCCCTGCTAGCTCTTACACCTCACTCAGCATGCTGGTTAACTCTTACGCCTCACACTTTGCTGGCTAGCCCTGCTAGCTCTTACACCTCACCAACACGCTGGTTAGCCCCGCTAACTCTTACGAGTCACAATTTGGCTGGCTAGCCCTGCTAGCTCTTACACCTCACCAACACGCTGGTTAGCCCCGCTAACTCTTACGCCTCACAATTTGGCTGGCTAGCCCTGCTAGCTCTTACACCTCACCAACACGATTGGTAGCCCCGCTAACTCCTACGCCTTACCAAACTTTCATGTAATGAAAGCTTAAACCACTTAGCTTACCGGCTCACCTTGTGCACGTATCTCACCTTTTTCTTGTCTGATATCCACCAGATTCGGTATATGTACTTCTAGTCTGAAAATAAGACATAAAAATAACAGGCCATTCAACTCTTACCCAGTTAATATCTTTCAAATTTAACTCTTTTTGTTTTAGTTTCTTTAACTATCTTGGGACACATCGTTCTCATCGTTCTCGGCCAAATCGTCAAAATCGATATCCTCCAAACGACACCATGGCTTCATTCTGTTTGCGGAGTGTACGGACTCATAGGACTTCTGACTGATCTGAGTTATTCCGATCACGCTCTTCACTTGGTATGGTCCACGATATTTCGGCTGAGCTTTCCTTGGTTGTCCGGTTGCAGTTCCATCTTGCTTCACCATAACTAGATCCCCTACGGCATATTTGATTGGCATCTTGTGTTTGGCGTTGAGCTTTTCTGCATGCTGAGTCTGCTTTTTCATCATTTGCTGTGCCACCACTTTTCGTAACTCAGATATTGTCGGTTCGTCCTGTTGAAATGCTAGAAATAGCCGATTTTTAAGGATGTTTCGTGGTATGTAGCCCAAAAGAAGGTGTTGTGGTGATTGAGTAATTGTTGCCTGTTTAAATCGGTTGACTTCCCACTGTATGGCAACGATATTCTTGTCTCAGTCCTTTCCATCTGCTCCCCTGGTCATGGCAGTAACCGCAGTAATTACAGTTCTAAAGTCACCCTCAATTTGCCCGTTACCCTTCGGTGTCTTTACTGCATTCATGGTGTGTTTAATTTGGTTTTCTTGGAAGTATCTTGTAAACTCCTTCGCAGTGAATGCACTCCCTCTATCAGTGGTTATGACAGTAGGTAGCACGAAGAACTACGTTATATCGTTTAGCATCTTAATGACCGGTCCTGCAGAAGTATTTCGCACAGCCTTTAGGACTACGAACTTGGCAAACGCGCAGATAAATCCGATGACATACATGTTTCCGCCCTTACTTCTTGGGTATGGCCCAAGATGGTCCATGTGCACGGAGTAAAACGGAATGGGCTTTCTTTCAACTACTTGTAGTTGGTAATTTTTCTCATCTTTCACCCTTTTCGCGTATAGACAGTCTAGGCAAGATGCTATGTATTTCTTGACTGGGTGATTCATTGAAGGGAACTAAAAATCTCGCCGGATGTACTCCAAAGTTGTGTCTACACCACGATGTCCCATATTTATGACTCTCTCTGAAATGGGCCATTTTAATGACTCTCCACTGTACACCATGTGGTACCACGAACCAGTCTCCTGTCTCAGTTTTTTGTAAAGTCTGCCCTTGTTCAGCTTATAGTTATTTGACTGCTCACCTGTCTTCTTCCTTCCCGTTGTTGTTCCATTTAATTCATCCCGTATCTTTGTAATGAAAGGATCCTGTTCTTGTAGAGTCGCAAGCCAGTCCTCTGTTCCAAACCCTATTACCCTAACATTTTCAGCACAGTTTCAAAAGACGAGGTCACGTGTAGTGGGTTACGGCTCAAAGCATCTACATGAGTCATCTGCTTATTGCTTCTATAGACCAGGTCGAAATCAAATTCAGATATCCTCAGCCACCTTCCGTAAGCCTTAGCGAATTGCTTTACATTATACAAAGCCAGAATCGGTCTTTGGGTCAGCAACTGCTTTAGCTCCAGAAAAGCATTTTCCGTCTCCTCATTCCAGACAAATTCTCTGCTTTTCCTCAGAAGTTCGAATAGGGGCCGGGCCTTTAACGAAAATCCCTCAATAAAATGCCGAAAATAACCCGTGAGGCCCAGAAATTGACGCAACTCCTTTTTGCACTGTGGTCTTTTGAATTTCTCGCCCGAGGCAATTTTCGCTGCACCTGGTTTTATACCCTCGGCTGAGATTTGATGCCCAAGGAAATTTATTTCGGTTTGAAGGAAGCTACATTTTTTTAGGTTTATTGTTAAGTTAACCCTAATAAACTCCTGCAAAACAATTCCTAGAAGACAAATATGTTCGTCTTCTGTTTCAGGGGCGATCAGGATATCGTCAAAATAAAAAATAATATCCTTAGGGAACTGGTCCTGGAGGATTCTCATCATGTGCATGAAAACTGCTGGGGCGTTAGCCAATCCAAAGGGCATGCAGTTAAACTCAAAGTGTCCCTCTGAAGTCACGAATGCCGTGAGGTGCTTACTTTTCTCAGCTATAGGAATTTGATAGTATCCCGAGAGCATATCGAGATTCGTAAAATATTTTTTATTGCTTAATTGATTCAGAGTCTCTTCTATGTTCGGGAAAGGATGGAACTCGCGTATCGGAATGTCGTTCAGGCCGCGGAAATCCACACACATTCGAAAATCCCCATTTTTCTTGGATACCAATAAGGCAGGGCTGGCATATGCAGAAGAGGAGAGAAGAAAGACTTTATTTGGTTATCAAGGACATCTCTTAAAGCGTAGGGCACTTCATACGGACGACAGTTGATGACTTGTTCATTTTTAAGTGCGATTTCCATTTCGATGATATGAGTGCGGCCAATCTCTTCTGGGGCCAGAGCACACGCAGACCTATAGCGATTCAGAGTGCTGATAATATCATCCACACTTTTAAAACCCACACTGTTGTTGACAACTATGTCATCCCGCTGGATTGGTAAAAGGTCGGTACCCTTAACTGATAGCACATTTGATATTTTTCTAATTGTCAACTTTTTATGACTCTTCACTAACTCAATGTCTGGTCTTCCTACAACATCCTGCCCAATGATAACCGCTTCAGGTTGCGTATCATTTTCTACGACCATTAGATCCGTCTCAAATATTAGTCCCTGAAGCAAAACTGATTTCTTTACCTTTCCGAGAGGTTTCACCACGCTGCCCCCAAACACCTGCAATCTCACAGCACTTTTCATCATCTCCCAATTTCGAGACTCTACAATCGATCTTTGAATGGTACTACAACTACTACCAAGGTCAATATACGCCGTCAACGACACGCCTTCTACTTCTACTTTCGGATGATACTCGTCCGTTACTAGCTGGACTTGGACAACCCTCTTGATCCGGCAGTCCCGTGCTATATGCCCTTCTTTGTTGCAATTGAAGCATGTCCTCACCCGTGACTTGCACGAGTTAGCCAGGTGGCCCTCCTTGCCACAGGTATAACATTTTCGATTTGCGACACTTCTAGTGCCCACCTCTGGTTGAAGCACGCGGTCTCGGTTTTTTGGGTGGTATGGAATGTACCGTCGATCGTTCTTTGCGTCTCGTTGGCCACTCGGCTTGCTATTAGTCGAACCCACCATTTTAGCCCTATAAGTCTCTTGTAGTTGCATTTGGTCAAATTTTTTAATTTGTCTCAGTAGCGCATGAGGATTTAAAAATTCTGATGTGGCGAGTGCGCTCTTTAGATGTTCGCCGTCCAGGCCTGATATAATGTACCGACACATCTCCATGTCCGGTAAATTTTTTTTTTTCCCCAAAGCCAAGACTTCGTAGAAGTAAGTCTCAATGCCCTCTTCGGGTTGCTCCCTACGCCTCAAAATTCGGCACAGAGTGCCACTTACATCAATACATTCCGGGAAAGCCAAAATTATTTCCTCTTGAAACCTTTCTAAGCTTGTCAGCTCATGTTGGACGCTCTGGACCCAAAAGCGAGCTGCCCCACCCAACCGTAGCGTCGCATAGAAAAGGGTCGTGCGGTCATCCCATGAATAATTTTCACGGAGCTTTATAATCCCTTTGAGCCAATCTGACACAGATTGGCCTTGTCTGGCGTCAAATTTCGGTACCAGCAGTTTTACCTCAGGAATTCCCAATAAAAATGGTCGTTCACTCACCTGTGTTGCAGTGACAGATACGCTGGCTACGTCACTACTCTCCTTGAGCTGCCTTATCTCCTCCACGACTTTACCGAGCTCAGCTTGCAGCTCTTTTACCGTTTTTGTTTTCGACATTTTGTTTCGACACTCTCAGGTCACCAACTTTGTTCACAACGCTTTAAAACCACTGATTTTACTCTGCATGATTTTTTTATTACTTTTTTTTTCGCAGAACCACTATTAAATAGATAGACACACGCTTTACAGGGGCACACAACCAGACGCACTATTTTTTGAGATTGGGTGGTAGGGGGTGATACACAAAGCACATGTAGGGGGTGTAGGGGGATGATATACAAAGCACTATGTTTTAACGCACTGCAACTTTGGGTAGGAGGTGCTGCACAGACCACTTTGTTTTAAGCTTATTTTTTTTTTGCTTTGGCTAAAATCTGATAAATTATCAGATCAGGGTTACACCCCACATCTGAACTGTAACAAGGATCTTTTTTTATATATTCAAACTTAAAAGAACTCGCGACCAACTTCCTCCGACGCCCGTATTTGAATGACTACCCATACTTATTTTCACCCGTCAGTCAGTTCTCTTTACATTATTTCCTACTCGTCCACTTCATTCATACACCCTTATATGCTATCCCTACTATCTCTGCCTATATGCCGGCATGGTCCCTGAACTCATCAGCCGTCGCTGAGGTAACACGTTCGTCGTGTAGAAAGGGGTGAAATATCATCGTCTCTCGTCTGAGTGGATTTACGTATGTATCCCCTCATGGTGCATATGCCATGCAGGCACTCATGTGAGGGGAAGGATATCACGCCATATAACATTCGGCGTGTCTGGCGTAGCTTACTCATCGAAGGGGGTTGGATATATGTATAACAGCGACCACCGTGACTCGGGTGTCTAGACTGTTGGAAGGATTATGGGATGGGGATGATGATCATACGATCTATAGAGGTTGGTTACACAGAGTAAACCTGTGTGCTTTTGCCATGCTGTGTCATCCCTGGGTTGCTAAGCTGGATGTACGCTGTAGCATCCAACAGACGCATGCAACATAACCGTTCAATTCTGTCCTTGAAATATTTGTCAGTCTCTCTTGTCTCGATACGTCAAGTCACGGTGTTTTTTTTTTCAGGACGCCATCCGTCGGAGGAAGAAAGTCAATCGCTTTATGTTGTATGGAATGAGCCATTCTTCTACTATAAAAGAGGACGGGATTTTTCCACCGTTACACTTGCGAGATGTCCCATTCTGAAAGAAATTCGCTACAGCCATTTCGGCACATATGCAATGGAGGAAGATCAGTGTCTGGGAATCCTTAAAACTCAAATTATCGAAGAATGCTCTATCGAAAAAAAGCTCTTTGTCTGTCCTTTTGGTTCCCTCCTTCCTATTCACTTTTTGGGTTTCCCCGTCTTTCTTTCCCACTTGTGTTCCCTCTTTTCTTCCATACAGGTTTCCTGGAGCAGAACGGATGGTCAGAATGCTCCCAGCTTGCGCTTCACGATTCTTAATGATGGACCCGATGACCCGATAAACCACCATCAACTCACAGAGCTCAAATGTCAAAGAGCCCAACTCCAACAAGTTACGAGAAACACCATAGAGAAAATGCTGCAAATTACAATCACATTCGCTTGTTAACCACTTACACGAGAATTCCAACCTGAGAAATACACCCTGAGCGAAGATCATCAATGGCCGAAGGCCCATCCTAACTGTGTTTGCAAATGTAAAGAATGGCTTACTATAGGCAGAGTCCTCTCTTCAAATCAGAGCGAAAGTCCACGAGGGTAATGTAGTATATCGCGTGTTGAGTATGGTAGTTCCTTCTTCGTTCTATTTATTTAAATGTATTATACTATTCTCCTTCTGAGAATAGGGTTGAATGCAATGGATCACTGAATGCTCTCTTTTTGGTACGGCTTCTAATTCTACCCTATAATTCGCAGTGGGGCGAATTGGTACGAATTCTTGTGTGAGAGGAATGCAGCTGGGTTTCAATAACGGCAAACATGCCCAGCAAAGAGCTGAGCGTGGCTTGAAACGCCGTGCCCGATAACCACTGTACCGGAATGAGAGGATTGGTTGAATGTCTGTGTGATCACTTCTGGCTTACCTAGCAAGTTTGGCGGAGGTTTAAAGGAAAAGAGAGCTGGACGAATATTATTATTTAATTTTGGGAAAAAGATCCGGAGGAAATACTAAGGAAGCAAAAAGACCCAGGAGAAAAGACGCAGTACAAGTGATAGAAAGGAAAAGGAAAAAGGAACGAAAAGCGGAAAGAGGAAAAGCTAAGTAGAGTGTGCTATGATTGCGTTTGTGTTTTGTGAGGAAAAAAAAGTTTGACTGGTAGACTTTCACTTCGGAAAAATCCCTAGGAAAAGACTAGACGCGCGACCCTTTTAGTTTTTACCTTTTTAGCATTCGGGTCGTGTTAATATACCGGGCCATTCTACCCTTGCGGCGATATTTCTACAATTGTTGGACTTTGCTTTCTTTCGGCCATTTCTTTTGTTTGCGTTGATTCTTTTGTTTCGAGTAATTCATCGGCCAAATCTTTTAGTTTCAGTTTTGTTAATAAATCGCCTGCGTTCATCTCTGAACGTTAATAACGACCTAAAACAATTGTGTTATTCTTTTTATCGGGCCAAATTTTCAGCTACCAACAGCTTTGCGATTTACTTGCTGAGCAGTCGGGACGCACAGCAACAACTTGCTGTGTTGTTGCACTTTTTCGCCGCTAGTTTTTTAGTTTTCACAAATTGTTTATATTTGCGAGCGCATCGTCGGCGCACCTTGGGTTATTTATTCTAACTCGGCAAAAATTTAACAAGATCCTTGTTATCCGAAGCAGTACCAGTGTTAAATGTTCTCAAATCCGCCCACAGACACCCCCACAAAGTGCAACTACCTCCAGAACTTTCAATACTGTAAGACGTTCTAAAGGGCTGATATTCAGCATTTAGCATTTTCTGATGAAAGTAAGACACAAAAAAGAAAAATTAAATTGGTGAACCTCCTGCGGTGGGCGTGGCCTTTATTTTAGGGGTAAATTTTCAAATGCTGTTTACTCAAAATTTTTGCTCAAAATTGAAAAAAAAATTATATAATAATATTTCTAAATAAAATTATATATAATAATTCTGCATAATATTTTATGTAGAAAACGCTAAGCTCTACATTTTGTTCATAAAAGACTTTAAGCCACGCCCACATTTGGAGGCAGAACTGAAGGGAAACCTAAAATTCTCCAGAAAAACGTAATTTGGACTAGCCTTAAGCCTAACTTAGGAAAGCATGAAACAAAAAAAATAAGCAGGTTAGGTAAATGAGACCTTATGTCAGATTTCGTTCATAAAAAGTTTTTATCCATGCCCTCTTTTAGGGGTTGATTTTTAAAAAATATTGAATTTTAACCAAAAAATTGCATTTGGAAATATCTGTGTTATAATTGATAGTTTGTAATTAGGGGCGGTTGAACCAAGCCCCTTTTCGAAGTTTTCACTACTTACATATAAAATGTCAAAAAATAAACAATAAAATCAGCATTTTGCAGTGTGGGATAGGATAGGGTATTCAACGGTCCGTTTTACGCACTGTAGCTTCTGCGTACACACTGTAGCACTTACTCACTGGTTGCTAGCTAATCTGGGAGCTCTTTCTATTTTCGCCAGTCTTCCACCCATCTTCAAGATTACTCCTAAGTGGTCTGAGCAAAGATCATAGCACTCCTTGACTCGCGTAAGGTGTTTGGGGTACCCTTTAGCGATGGAGAAGTCGATAAGGTCAGGCTTTTTATTCCTGTCGGTTGGCCAATATTTTGACTTTCCCGTGGAGAAAAAGTCCACCCCTTGTATCATACTGGTTTTGTACAGTAATCTGCCTCTTGTTGAGCTACATCTTTAACCCCAAAAAGTATGCTTCGCGTTAAAGTCATCCAATAATAAAACTGGACCCAATGAAGTCATACATATGATCAAGATCGTCTTCCACCAGTCTTAATCCCGGCGGGAAATAACAAGATGCAATGTTGTAATCTAAGCAGTTACAATTACTTAAAAAAATTTACTGAGAAATTGGAAAAAAAATTGACTTATCTGCATAGAGTCTAGCTCAACTTCTGTGTTCTTGAAGTGCTTTATGCAGTTCTTAATGTAGAGGAAGGATCCTCCTCTCGAATTTTGTGAAGTGTGATGTGCGTGATAGTCATTGTAACCTTTGGGTTTGGGTCCAGACCCGTTTTTAAGGTGAGTTTCCGTAATCAAGCAAATATCAATATTATTTTTCCGTAGAAATATTTCTAGTTCGTCTATTTTGTGCAGAAGGCAATTTGCATTCCATGTTAATATTTTAAATAACTGTTTCATATTCATGTTTGCGTCACTATACAATTTACAGCTTGTCGAGATGTTCAACATATTGGCCAACCGACAGAAATAAAATACCTGATCTCGTCGACTTCTTTATCGCCAAGGGGTACCTAGTTACCTTACGAACGTAGAAGTACGCTTTGATCTTTGCTCAGATCACTCGGCAGTTCTTTTGAAAATCGGCGGAAGCCTAGTGAAAAGAGCGCCTAGATTAACTAACAACAACACCGACTGGGACGGCTTTAGAAAATACTGCAAAGAAAACATAGCTGCATGAACCGCTCAGAACGCCACTTGAAATAGAAGACGAATTAGATAAACTCGTGAGAGTTATTCAGAGCGCTGCGTGGAATAACACTTCTTTTCGGAGGTCCGAATTATCGAACAGCGGAACAATATATCCGCGAGAAATAGAAGAGCTAATATGCGAAAAGAAGGCGCAAGAGATGGCAACGTTCGCGCGCACCCCCGGATAAGACCATTTTGAACCACCTTTCTAACAAATTTAAGCACGAACTTCAAGATTTTAAAAGTCGCGAGACTACGTTTACCTCGAAAGTTTGACTGCCAAAAAGGTTCGAACTACTCTCTTTGGAAAGCAGTCAAGTCCGTTAAGAAGCCTATAGAACACTCCGCGTCATTAAGAAAAGCCAACGGCGAATGGGCAAGAGAAGAAAAAGAAAAGGCAGATTTATTTGCAGATTATCTAGAAGAACCGTTATCCCAAGGAGCTCAATCCTTATGCGGTACAAGATAATTATAGAATAAAAACCGTGTCATTGACTGAACTTCGTCAAACGATAAATAATCTGAAAAACAACAAAGCCCCTGGCTACGACCTAATTACTTTCAAAATTCTAAAGGAGCTACCGGAAAAAGCTTTGGTCAAGCTACTTTATATCATTAACGCCTCTATGAGAATTTTATACATTCCAACGCAATGTAAAGTGGCCGAGGACATAATGGTCCCGAAACCAGGAAAATGTCCAAACGACAAAAAGTCGTACAGACCTATTTTGCTACTGATGATAATAAGAAACTGTTGCTTTAAAGGTTGCAACCAATCATTGAAGAAAGAAGATTTATTCCGGATCACCAATTCGGATTTAGGAAAAAGCATTCAATAATCGACCAGGTCTATCGAATAACGAACGAAAATGATAAAGCTCTGAAAGCGAAAAAGATATGTACCAGCGCTTTTCTCGACGTATCGCAAGCCTTCGATAAGGTGTGGCAGGAAGACCCGAAGTACAAGTTAAGGCTTAGCTTTCCAGAAAAACTCTATAGAATCTTAGAGTCTTACCTTGAAGACAGAATCTTTCGCGTGAGGTACGAAAATGAGTACTAGGAATTCAAAGAGATAAATGCCGGTGTCCCGCAAGGAAGCGTTCTCGGTCCAATATTATTTTTGCTTTATACAAGTGACATACCCCACGATGAGGGAACCATTTTAGCTACGTTCGCTGACGACACTGCTATTCTCGCTTTTGATACGACAGTTGAATTATCAACAGGGAAATTTCAGCGCGCTTTAGACAAAATATGCGACTGGACGAAGAGCTGGCGAGTCGTCCTTAGCGAGACTTAGTCAAGCCATGTTAACTTTACTTATAACCAGTGAGTAAGTGCTACAGTGTGTACACAGAAGTTACAGCCCGTAAAACGGACCTTTAAATACCCCATCCTATTCCACATTGTAAAATGCTGATGGCATAGTTATTTTTTGACTTTTTATAAGTAATGCAAACTTCGAAGAGGGGCGTGGTCCAACCGCCCCTAATTACAAACTATTAATTATAAGATATTTCCACAGATATTTCCAAGTTACACCTAAATGTACGTAAAAATGCAGTTTTTTGGTTCAAATTCAATATTTTTGAAAAATCGACCCTTTTAGGCGTGGCTAAAAACTTTATATAAACGAAATCTGGACGTAAGTATTGTTTACCTAACCTGCTACTTTTTTTGTTTCATGCTTGCCTAAATTAGGCTCAAGGGCAGTCGGTTTTTTTTCAATTCTGCCTCCAAATGTGGGTGGGGCCTAGAGTCGTGTATGAACAAAATGTGGAACTAAGCGTTTTCTACATAAAATATTAAGCAAATTTTTTTCAATTTCGAGCAAAAATACTGAGAAAACTGCATTTGAAAATTTATCCTTAAAATAGATGCCACGCCCACTAGATGAGGTTTACCAATTAAAGTTGCCTTTTTTGTGTCTTATATTCACTAAGAGATGCTAAGTGTCAAGTTTCAGCCTTTTAGAACGTCTTACAGTTTTAAAAAATCTGGAGGTAGTTGCATATTTAGACCGATTGTAGGCGTGTCTTTGGGCGGATTTCAAAAATTTTTACACTTGTACTGCTTTGCATGACGTGCACCTGACGTAGGAAGTTTCAGCACCCTAGCCCAAAATTTAAGGCCTAAAAACGTGTAACATACAGACAGACGGACGGGCGGACGGACGGGACATGGCTCATTCGATTCAGAATTCGGTCTCGATCATATGCCCTTAATGTCTTGGGGGTCTACCATTATTATTTCACCGTTATTATTTTCTGCCTTCAAATGTGGGCGTGGTCCAAAGTCTTGTATAAACAAAATGTAGAACTAAGCGCTTCCTACATAAAACATTCAGCAAATTTTTTAAATTTGAAGCAAAAATATTGAGTAAACTTTATTTTAAAATTTACCCTTAAACCAGTGAGTAAGTGCTACAGTGTGTACGCAGAAGTTACAGTCCGTAAAACGGACCGTTGAATACCCCATCCTATCCCACATTGTAAAATGCTGATGGCATAGTTATTTTTTGACATTTTATAAGTAATGCATACTTCGAAAAGGGGCGTGGTCCAACCGCCCCTAATTACAAACTATTAATTATAAGATATTTCCACAGATATAGCCAAGTTACACCTAATTGTACGTAAAAATGCAATTTTTTGGTTCAAGTTCAATATTTTTGAAAAATCAACCCCTAAAAGGGGGCGTGGCTAAAAACTTTATATGAACGAAATCTGGACTGAAGTATTGTTTACCTAACCTGCTACCTTTTTTATACCCAACCCAGGGTATATTAAGTTTGTATAGTTTGTAACGCAGTGAAATCATCACCGTAGACCCCTAAGACCTTTTAGAGGTATGAATGGGACCGACAGGAGAATCGATTAAGCCATGTCCGTCCGTCCGTCCGTATGTAAAAAAAATTTAAGGCCTTAAATTTTAAGGCAGAGAGCTGAAATTTTGTCGGTTGGTTGGAAGTCCAGTCCTTCAGATCAAGTTTGAAAATAAGCTGCACCCGCCCACACACTTTTTGGCATGGTCGGGTATTTTGCAATCCGTCGTAGATAGATTGAAGCTTTTGCATACCCTTTGTTGCACTTTCCCACTTGATGTTTCATGCTTTCATAAATTAGGCTCAAGGGCAGTCGAAATTAAGCTTTTCTGGAAAATTTTAGGTTTTTCATCAATTCTGCCTCCAAATGTGGGCGGGGCCCAAAGTCTTGTATGAACAAAATGTGGAAATAAGCGTTTTCTATATAAGATATTAAGCAAATTTTTTTCAATTTTGAGCAAAAATACTGAGTAAACTGCATTTGAAAACTTACCCTTAAAATAGATGCCACGCCCACTAGAGGAGTTTTACCAATTAAATTTGTCTTTTTTGTGTCTTATATTCACTAAGAGATGCTAAATTTTTTTCAATTTGGAGCAAAAATACTGAGTAAACTGCATTTGAAAATTTACCCTTAAAATAGATGCCACGCCCACTAGAGGGGGTTTACCAATTAAATTTGTCTTTTTTGTGTCTTATATTCACTAAGAGATGCTAAATGTCAAATTTCAGCCTTTTAGAACGTCTTACAGTTTTGAAAAATCTGGAGGTAGTTGCATATTTAGACCGATTGTGGGCGAGTTTTTGGGCAGATTTCAAAAATTATTACACTTGTACTGCTTCGCATGACGTGCACCTAACGCACGAAGTTTCAGCCTCCTAGCTCAAAATTTAAGGCCTAAAAACATGTGACATACAGACGGACGGACGGACGGACGGACATGGCTCATTCGGTTCAGAATTCCGTCTCGATCATATGCCCTTAAGGTCTTTCTTGGGGGTCTACCACTATTATGTCACCGTGTTACAAACTATGTGACAAACTTAATATACCTCCTATCCTATGGGATGGGGTATATAAAGATACAATGCCCACTGGAGGAGGGGCATAAATACGGGGACACGAGATAGAAAAATTAAATTTTTTAGATTTCTAAATTTCTATTTAGAAAAATTAAATTTTTCTATTTCGTGTCTTACATTCATTAGGAGATGTTAAATGTCAAATTTCAGCCTTTTAGAACTTCTTACAGTTTTGAAAGCTCTGGAGGTAGTTGCACATTAACACCGATTGTGGGCGTGTCCTTGGGTGGATTTCATAAATTTTTAAAATTGTATTGCTTCGCACGTGGACATCCCACACGAAATTTCAGCAGCGTACCTTAAAATTTGAGTCCAAAAAACATGATAACATGATAACATGTTAAGCCATGACGGACGGACATGGCTTATTCGATTCAGAATTCGGTCTTTATCATATTCCCTTAAGGTCTTGGGGGTCTACCAATATTATTTCACCGTGTTACAAACTACGTGACAAACTTAATAAAGGGTCCGCCAAACAACTCTTATTTTAAAAATGCTATAAAAAAAAACTACTGAATATTTTCTTAAGTTTCTTGTTTTATTTGAAAGCACACTCCTTCCGGTTAATAATGGAGAATCACTTCATTCATATGGCTGACTCGGCTGACCATGCAGTAGCCTACACGATCGGTAATTTTTAAGCACATTATCGATTGCGTGCAGCTGTATTTCACCAATTGCTTCACGAAAATTGTCCTTTAAGTCGTCAATTGTCTCGGGCTTGTCGGCGTAACACTTATCTTTTACGGCACCCCACAAATAATAGTCCAACGCTGTCAAATCGCAGCTCCGAGGTGGCCAAACGAAATCAACTCTGCGGCTGATAATGCGATCTTCAAAAACAGGGCGCAAAACATCGAGTGTAGCTTCGGCTGTGTGGCACCTAACACCCTCCTGTTGAAACCAAATGTCACCAATATCCTCCTCTTCAATTTTTGTGAACAAAAATTCGTTTTACATGCCCCGATAACGATCGCCATTAACTGTACCGGCCACTTCTTGCTCGTTTTCGAAGAAAAATGGCCAAGTTATGCCTCTGTACCAAAATCCGCACAAAAAAGTGACTCGTTTTGGGTGTATCGGCTTTTCAATAAATGCGTGCGGGTTTACTGTGCCCCAAATGTGACAATTTTATTTGTTTACATACCCGCCAAGATAAAAACGAGCTTCAACGAAATGCGAAAACGCATTGGATGTCAGTTGGCTTCAACTCCTGAGCCAATTGGACTTTGTATGGCGTCATACCAAACTCTTTATTCAAAATTCGTCTCAACGATGTTTCCGAAATGTACAATTGTTGAGATAGGTGAATTTATGTTGATGGCGCTTGACACACACTTTCTGCCACAGCAGCAATTTTCTCGGGTGTACGCACTGTTTTTGGCTTCTCACGCTTTGGTTTATCGATGAGGAGGCCAGTTTCTTTCACTTTTTTCACAAAATAACTTACATACGGAGCTGACGGTGCTTCTCTTTTTCCAAAATCCGTACCTACGCAATTTCGCACACATACGCAACATTACCATGATTTTCAAAGTAATGTCGCAATATTTCCCAGCGTTGTTCATGCGTATACACAACCATATTCGTTCAGCGGCAGGATAGAACTAATTATCTGTCTAATCAGACATGAGCTAAGTGTTACCATTCACGAAATTAGCGTTAGTTGAAACAAAAAAACGTTGGATGGCGGACCCTTTATAACTCCTATCCTATGGTATGGGGTATAAAAAATTGCAGGTAGGATAATTGAGAGTTCATGCAAGATTTTGTTCAAACAAGGCTTTCAGCCACCCCCTTTTTATACCCCATCCCATGGGATAGGAGATATATTAAGTTTGTCACATAGTTTGAAACACGGTGAAATAATAACGGTAGATTCTATAAGAAAGGAGTGAAACACCTTTAAGACCGACAACAGGGAAAAACGAAACAAAATAAATAACGCGAAACGATTAAATTTGTTAACGTTTTTTATTAACTAAGGTGCATTTCGGGCCTATTGTGGCCCTTCATCAGGAATACGCTAAAGGATGGAAGAGGAAAAGGGAGAGGAAAAGCTTTTGAATTTCAAAACAAAGAAAGGGAATTGAAAAACAGGGAAATGATCAAACAGAGGAGAGACGATGTTGCCACTATCGCTGTTCATGTTGTTGTTACAGGTTGTGCAGGCTTTCATAAGCATCAAGTCTGCGATGGTTGGTGACATTTAGGAGCCTTACGTTGTTGAAATCAATGTCAAAGTGTTGGCAGGTAGGAACATGAGAAGCGGCGGAGGATTTTTCTGCTCGGTTGAACTTTATATGACTGGAGTGTTCACCAATACGTACTCCAATTCTTCGCTTTGGTTGACCGAAAGTAGCAGAAAAAAGTATAAAGACACTCATTGTCACACTGTTCAAATTTACGTGGAGTTTTACGCCCGAATTTTACCTAATTTTGTAGGTGAAACTATTCTCTCTCAAACAAAACCAAATAAGGAACCGTTATCTACAACAAAATTTCAGAAACAGGTTATAAGTGTGTTAAAATATTAAAACGGTGTTTTTCTCGGTCACCTGAGCAAATTCGAACCTAAAACGACGATAAAAACTTATTTACTTAGTAACACCTCGCGGAACTCATTTGACATGGAGGGAAAAGGTAAATTACTGCAAAACACAACAAGTGGGAAAGTGCAACAGTGGTTATGCAAAAGCTTCAATCCATCTACGACGGATTGCAAAATACCCGGCCATACCAAAAAGAAAACTGCCACGTTTCCAAAAAGTGGGCGGGATATAAAAATATAGCTGTTGAATGCTTTATACTAGGTGGTTGCATATATTTCGGCCTAAGACTCCGTCTTTTAAATTAAAAAAATCACTTTTTTTAACAGCACGCCCACAAATGTGGGCGGAGGCACATACAATATATACATAAAAATTAGAAAATGCTAATATCTACAGCTTTTGTCATATAATTTTTTGTCAAATTTCATATATATTTATTGAAAAACAGTCATTTTAAGCTAAAATCCCTTAAAAAGTGGGCGTGGCCAATGAAAAAGTTTACATTTTTTGCTACCTTAAAGACAATTATAAGGCAATGTTACGCTATTCTAACATAGCTAAAATTTGCAAAATGTATTTTTTTAAATTAGAGATGGTCGCACATACAGGCCTGTAGTGGGTGTGTCTGTGGGCGGATTCAGCTTATTATCAAACCTGATCTGAAGGACTAGACTTCCAACCAACCCACAAAATTTCAGCTCTCTGCTTTAAAATTTAAGGCCTAAAAGTTGTTTACATACGGACGGACGGACGGACGGACATGGCTTAATCGATTCTCCTGTCTGTCCCATTCATATCTCTAAAAGGTCTTCGGAGTCTACGGTGATTATTTCACTGCTTTACAAACTATATATCAAACTTAATATACCCTGGGTCGAGTACAAAGAGCACAGTCTATCAGACCGATCAATTGTGAATAAAATAAGATGTATATCAGCTGCACGAAACTCATGAAAAAAACCATATTTGCAGCAGCATCTAGTTAGGACGTCGGGTCACGGTTTTCAAGGGATCGCATAGCATGGGGCGAGGGCTAGAATCGGATATTTTTAGTGCTGAAATCAAAATTAACTTCACAGGTCCCGACAATTTCAGGTTTTATTGCCGTGGTTCGAGACAAAAAATTACTCTTTTAGTAAAATGCACTTTGGAAACGGAAGTGTGATGATGATCTTAGCCTGGCCTTCTTTTAATGCCGCTGCATTATTCTATCCGGGTGGGGTGCCGTTGCGTAGTGGTTAGTGTGTGTGCTTACTACGCCGGAGGTCTGGGTTCGAATCCTGCCATCGTCACCTGAAAAAAAAGACTTGTTCTTTTTCACGGTCCCCATCTCCGCGAGGGTCTGACAAGCCCTCCGAGAGTATCATTTGTCTTGAAAAACTTCTCAAAGTGCCGTTCGTACTCGGAAAAAAATTTTAGGTTCCCTTGTATGTAAAGATATTAACACACCAGCATACATTGTTGAGAAGTTGGCCCTGGTTCACCTCGAGCTCTTGCGCCACTCTATTTATATTTATTTATTTATTTATTATTTTATCCACACGCAATCATGGTTCAGTCATTGCTATTGACTTTGAAAAGATCGGTACATATACTATCCTTCTTCAACTAAAGGAATGGATGCTTGGTCCTAAGGTAATAAAGTTAATAACTTAATAACAACTTCCTAAAAAAACGAAAATTTCGAGCTCGAGTCAATAATGTTTACCCTTAAAATAGATGCCACGCCCACTAGAGGAGGTTTACCAATTAAATTTGTCTTTTTTGTGTCTTATATGCACTAAGAGATGCTAAATGTCAAATTTCAGCCTTTTAGAACGTCTTACAGTTTTCAAAAATCTGGAGGTAGTTGCATATTTAGACCGATTGTGGGCGTGTTTTTGGCCGGATTTCAACTTTTTTTTACACTTTATTTAACAACTTTTTTACACGGACTTACACTTGTACTGCTTTGCATGACGTGCACCTGACGTACGAAGTTTCAGCCACCTAGCTCAAAATTTAAGGCCTAAAAACATGTGACATACAGACGGACGGACGGACGGACGGACGGACATGGCTCATTCGGTTCAGAATTCGGTCTCGATCATATGCCCTTCAGGTCTTTCGTCGGGGTCTACCAATATTATTTCACCGTGTTACAAACTACGTGACAAACTTAATAAAGGGTCCGCCAAACAACTCTTATTTTAAAAATGCTATAAAAAAAACTACTGAACACTTTCTTAAGTTTTTTTTTTATTTGAAAGCACACTCCCCCCGGTTAATAATAAAGAATCACTTCATTCAAATGGCTGACTCGGCTGACCATGCAGTAGCCTATAAAATCGGTCATTTTCAAGCACATTATCGATTGCGTGCAACTGTATTTCAACAATTGCTTCAGGAAAATTGTCCTTTAAATCGTCAATTGTCTCGGGCTTGTCGGCGTAACACTTATCTTTTACGGCACCCCACAAATAATAGTCCAACGGTGTCAAATCGCAGCTCCGAGGTGGCCAAACGAAATCAACTCTGCGGCTGATAATGCGATCTTCAAAAACAGGGCGCAAAACATCGAGTGTAGCTTCGGCTGTGTGGCACGTAGCACTCTCCTGTTGAATCCAAATGTCACCAATATCCTCCTCTTCAATTTTTGTGAACAAAAATTCGTTTTACATGCCCCGATAACGATCGCCATTGACTGTACCGGCCACTTCTTGCTCATTTTCGAAAAAAAATGGCCCAGTTATGCCCCTGGACCAAAATCCGCACAAAACAGTGACTCGTTCTGGCTGTATCGGCTTTTCAATAAATGCGTGCGGGTTTACTGTGCCCCAAATGTGACAATTTTGTTTGTTTACATACCCGCCAAGATAAAAACGAGCTTCAACGAAATGCGAAAACGCATTGTATGTCAGTTGGCTTCAACTCCTGAGCCAATTGGACTTTGTATGGCGTCATACCAAAGTCTTTATGCAAAATACGTCTCAACGATGTTTCAACGATGACTCAACACACTTTCTGCCATAGCAGCAATTTTCTCGGGTGTACGCACTGTTTTTGGCTTCTCACGCTTTGGTTTATCGATGAGGAGGCCAGTTTCTTTGACTTTTTTCACAAAATAACTTACATACGGAGCTGAAGGTGCTTCTCTTTTTCCAAAATCCGTACCTACGCAATTTCGGACACATACGCACGATTTTCAAAGTAATGTCGCAATATTTCCCAGCGTTGTTCATGCGTATACACAACCATATTCGTTCAGCGGCAGGATAGAACTAATTATCTGTCAAATCAGACATGAGCTAAGTGTTACCATTCACGAAATTAGCGTTAGTTGAAACAAAAAAAAAACGTTGGATGGCGGACCCTTTATAACTCCTACCCTATGGGATGGGGTGTAAAAAAATTGCAGGTAGGATAATTGAGAGTTCATGCAAGATTTTGTTCAAACAAGGTTTTCAGCCACCCCCTTTTTACACCCCATCCCATGGGATAGGAGATATATTAAGTTTGTCACATAGTTTGTAACACGGTGAAATAATAACGGTAGATTTTATAAGAAAGGAGTGAAACACCTTTAAGACCGACAACAGGGAAAAACGAAACAAAATAAATAACACGAAACGATTAAATTTGTAAACGTTTTTTATTAACTAAGGTGCATTTCGGGCCTATTGTGGCCCTTCATCAGGAATACACTAAAGGATGGAAGAGGAAAAGGGAGAGGAAAAGCTTTTGAATTTCAAAACAAAGAAAGGGAATTGAAAAACAGTTCTTTATGTAATAAAAGGGAGAGGGTCAAACGAGATCAAACAGAGGAGAGACGATGTTGCCACTATCGCTGTTCATGTTGTTGTTGCAGGCTGTGCAGGCTTTCATAAGCATCAAGTCTGCGATGGTTGGTGACATTTAGGAGCCTTACGTTGTTGAAATCGATGTCAAAGTGTGTTGGCAGGTAGGAACATGAGAAGCGGCGGAGGATTTTTCTGCTCGGTTGAACTTTATATGACTGGAGTGTTTACCAATACGTACTCCAATTCTTCGCTTTCGTTGACCGAAAGTAGCGGAAAAAAGTATAAAGAGACTCATTGTCACACTGTTCAAATTAACGTGGAGGTTTAACGCCCGAATGTTACCCAATTTTGTAGGTGAAACTATTCTCTCTCAAACAAAACCAAATAAGGAACCGTTATCTTCAATAAAATTTCAGAAACAGGATGAGTCATAATGAACTAAAAAGCAGCTCAAAAACTACGAAATTAGTATTAAGACACTTAAGATATTTCAATTTTGTTGCAAGTTTTTCTATATTTTTTTTTGGTTTTAAGTGTGTTAAAATATTAAAACGGTGTTTTTCACGGTCACCTGAGCAAATTCGAACCTAAAACGACGATAAAAACTTATTTACTTAGTAACACCTCGCGGAACTCATTTGACACCGAGGGAAAAGGTAAATTATTGCAAAACACAACAATTGGGAAAGTGCAACAGTGGGTATGCAAAAGCTTCAATCCATCTACGACGGATTGCAAAATACCCAGCCATACCAAAAAGAAAACTGCCATGCCTCCAAAAAGTGGGCGGGATATAAAAATATAGCTGTTGAATGCTTTATACTAGGTGGTTGCATACATTTCGGCCTAAAACTCCGCCTTTTTAATATAAAAAATCACTTTTCTTAACGCCATGCCCACAAAAGTGGGAGGAGGCACACACAATATATACATAAAAGTTAGAAAATGCTTATATCTACAGCTTTTGTCATATACTTTTTTGTCAAATTTCATATAAATTTATTGAAAAACATTCATTTTAAGCTAAATTCCCTTAAAAAGTGGGCGTGGTTAATGAAAAAGCTGACATTTTTTAGCCACCTTAAAGACAATTATAAGGCAATGTTACGTACCAAAAATGGATGCGCTAGCGCTATTTAAACATAGCTAAAATTTGTAAAATGTATTTTTTTAAATTAGAGATGGTCGCACATACAGGCCTGTAGTGGGCGTGTCTGTGGTCGGATTCAGGTTATTATCAAACTTGATCTGAAGGACTAGACTTCCGACCAACCCACAAAATTTCAGCTCTCTGCCTTAAAATTTAAGGCCCAAAAGTTGTTTACATACGGACGGACGGACATGGCTTAATCGATTCTCCTGTCGGTCCCATTCATATCTCTAAAAGGTCTTCGGGGTCTACAGTGATTATTTCTCTGCGTTACAAACTATACATCAAACTTAATATACCCTGGGTCAGGTATAAAGAGCACAGTCTATCAGACCGATCAATTGTGAATAAAATAAGATGATATATTTCCGTTACCTTTTTTTAAAAAAAATTAGGTGAAAATGGTGCCACTGCTAGAAAGACTGATCGACTACGACGTTTGAATTTTTGCAACTTAGAAATGCTGTTTCTCACTATGCAAGGCGAAATAAGCTGTTAACCGATCTGATAAATTGGAGCTTAGATTTTCCAGTAACAGTCAAAACATAGAAGAATGTGTTAGAGACAAATCCTAACTCCCGCTGCACGAAACTCATGAAAAAACCATATTTGCAGCAGCATCTAGTTAGGACGTCGGGTCACGGTTTTCAAGGGATCGCATAGCATGGGGCGAGGGCTAGAATCGGATATTTTTAGTGCTGAAATCAAAATTAACTTCACAGGTCCCGACAATTTCAGGTTTTATTGCCGTGGTTCGAGACAAAAAATTACTCTTTAAGTAAAAGGCACTTTGGAAACGGAAGTGTGATGATGATCTTAGCCTGGCCTTCTTTTAATGCCGCTGCATTATTCTATCCGGGTGGGGTGCCGTTGCGTAGTGGTTAGTGTGTGTGCTTACTACGCCGGAGGTCTGGGTTCGAATCCTGCCATCGTCACCTGAAAAAAAAAGACTTGTTCTTTTTCACGGTCCCCATCTCCGCGAGGGTCTGACAAGCCCTCCGAGAGTATCATTTGTCTTGAAAAACTTCTCAAAGTGCCGTTCGTACTCGGAAAAAAATTTTAGGTTCCCTTGTATGTAAAGATATTAACACACCAGCATACATTGTTGAGAAGTTGGCCCTGGTTCACCTCGAGCTGTTGCGCCACTCTATTTATATTTATTTATTTATGTATTATTTTATCCACACGCAATCATGGTTCAGTCATTGCTATTGACTTTGAAAAGATCGGTGCATATACTATCCTTCTTCAACTAAAGGAATGGATGCTTGGTCCTAAGGTAATAAAGTTAATAACTTAATAACAACTTCCTAAAAAAACGAAAATTTCGAGCTCGAGTCAATAATGTTTACCCTTAAAATAGATGCCACGCCGACTAGAGGAGGTTTACCAATTAAATTTGTCTTTTTTGTGTCTTATATGCACTAAGAGATGCTAAATGTCAAATTTCAGCCTTTTAGAACGTCTTACAGTTTTCAAAAATCTGGAGGTAGTTGCATATTTAGACCGATTGTGGGCGTGTTTTTGGCCGGATTTCAACTTTTTTTTACACTTTATTTAACAACTTTTTTACACGGACTTACACTTGTACTGCTTTGCATGACGTGCACCTGACGTACGAAGTTTCAGCCACCTAGCTCAAAATTTAAGGCCTAAAAACATGTGACATACAGACGGACGGACGGACGGACATGGCTCATTCGGTTCAGAATTCGGTCTCGATCATATGCCCTTCAGGTCTTTCGTCGGGGTCTACCAATATTATTTCACCGTGTTACAAACTACGTGACAAACTTAATAAAGGGTCCGCCAAACAACTCTTATTTTAAAAATGCTATAAAAAAAAACTACTGAACACTTTCTTAAGTTTTTTTTTTTATTTGAAAGCACACTCCCTCCGGTTAATAATAAAGAATCACTTCATTCAAATGGCTGACTCGGCTGACCATGCAGTAGCCTATAAAATCGGTCATTTTCAAGCACATTATCGATTGCGTGCAGCTGTATTTCACCAATTGCTTCAGGAAAATTGTCCTTTAAATCGTCAATTGTCTCGGGCTTGTCGGCGTAACACTTTTCTTTTACGGCACCCCACAAATAATAGTCCAACGGTGTCAAATCGCAGCTCCGAGGTGGCCAAACGAAATCAACTCTGCGGCTGATAATGCGATCTTCAAAAACAGGGCGCAAAACATCGAGTGTAGCTTCGGCTGTGTGGCACGTAGCACTCTCCTGTTGAATCCAAATGTCACCAATATCCTCCTCTTCAATTTTTGTGAACAAAAATTCGTTTTACAAGCCCCGATAACGATCGCCATTGACTGTACCGGCCACTTCTTGCTCATTTTCGAAGAAAAATGGCCCAGTTATGCCCCTGGACCAAAATCCGCACAAAACAGTGACTCGTTCTGGCTGTATCGGCTTTTCAATAAATGCGTGCGGGTTTACTGTGCCCCAAATGTGACAATTTTGTTTGTTTACATACCCGCCAAGATAAAAACGAGCTTCAACGAAATGCGAAAACGCATTGTATGTCAGTTGGCTTCAACTCCTGAGCCAATTGGACTTTGTATGGCGTCATACCAAAGTCTTTATGCAAAATACGTCTCAACGATGTTTCAACGATGACTCAACACACTTTCTGCCACAGCAGCAATTTTCTCGGGTGTACGCACTGTTTTTGGCTTCTCACGCTTTGGTTTATCGATGAGGAGGCCAGTTTCTTTGACTTTTTTCACAAAATAACTTACATACGGAGCTGAAGGTGCTTCTCTTTTTCCAAAATCCGTACCTACGCAATTTCGGACACATACGCACGATTTTCAAAGTAATGTCGCAATATTTCCCAGCGTTGTTCATGCGTATACACAACCATATTCGTTCAGCGGCAGGATAGAACTAATTATCTGTCAAATCAGACATGAGCTAAGTGTTACCATTCACGAAATTAGCGTTAGTTGAAACAAAAAAAAAACGTTGGATGGCGGACCCTTTATAACTCCTACCCTATGGGATGGGGTGTAAAAAAATTGCAGGTAGGATAATTGAGAGTTCATGCAAGATTTTGTTCAAACAAGGTTTTCAGCCACCCCCTTTTTACACCCCATCCCATGGGATAGGAGATATATTAAGTTTGTCACATAGTTTGTAACACGGTGAAATAATAACGGTAGATTTTATAAGAAAGGAGTGAAACACCTTTAAGACCGACAACAGGGAAAAACGAAACAAAATAAATAACACGAAACGATTAAATTTGTAAACGTTTTTTATTAACTAAGGTGCATTTCGGGCCTATTGTGGCCCTTCATCAGGAATACACTAAAGGATGGAAGAGGAAAAGGGAGAGGAAAAGCTTTTGAATTTCAAAACAAAGAAAGGGAATTGAAAAACAGTTCTTTATGTAATAAAAGGGAGAGGGTCAAACGAGATCAAACAGAGGAGAGACGATGTTGCCACTATCGCTTTTCATGTTGTTGTTGCAGGCTGTGCAGGCTTTCATAAGCATCAAGTCTGCGATGGTTGGTGACATTTAGGAGCCTTACGTTGTTGAAATCGATGTCAAAGTGTGTTGGCAGGTAGGAACATGAGAAGCGGCGGAGGATTTTTCTGCTCGGTTGAACTTTATATGACTGGAGTGTTTACCAATACGTACTCCAATTCTTCGCTTTCGTTGACCGAAAGTAACGGAAAAAAGTATAAAGAGACTCATTGTCACACTGTTCAAATTAACGTGGAGGTTTAACGCCCGAATGTTACCCAATTTTGTAGGTGAAACTATTCTCTCTCAAACAAAACCAAATAAGGAACCGTTATCTTCAATAAAATTTCAGAAACAGGATGAGTCATAATGAACTAAAAAGCAGCTCAAAAACTACGAAATTAGTATTAAGACACTTAAGATATTTCAATTTTGTTGCAAGTTTTTCTATATTTTTTTTTGGTTTTAAGTGTGTTAAAATATTAAAACGGTGTTTTTCACGGTCACCTGAGCAAATTCGAACCTAAAACGACGATAAAAACTTATTTACTTAGTAACACCTCGCGGAACTCATTTGACACCGAGGGAAAAGGTAAATTATTGCAAAACACAACAAGTGGGAAAGTGCAACAGTGGGTATGCAAAAGCTTCAATCCATCTACGACGGATTGCAAAATACCCAGCCATACCAAAAAGAAAACTGCCATGCCTCCAAAAAGTGGGCGGGATATAAAAATATAGCTGTTGAATGCTTTATACTAGGTGGTTGCATACATTTCGGCCTAAAACTCCGCCTTTTTAATATAAAAAATCACTTTTCTTAACGCCACGCCCACAAAAGTGGGAGGAGGCACACACAATATATACATAAAAGTTAGAAAATGCTTATATCTACAGCTTTTGTCATATACTTTTTTGTCAAATTTCATATAAATTTATTGAAAAACATTCATTTTAAGCTAAATTCCCTTAAAAAGTGGGCGTGGTTAATGAAAAAGCTGACATTTTTTAGCCACCTTAAAGACAATTATAAGGCAATGTTACGTACCAAAAATGGATGCGCTAGCGCTATTTAAACATAGCTAAAATTTGTAAAATGTATTTTTTTAAATTAGAGATGGTCGCACATACAGGCCTGTAGTGGGCGTGTCTGTGGTCGGATTCAGGTTATTATCAAACTTGATCTGAAGGACTAGACTTCCAACCAACCCACAAAATTTCAGCTCTCTGCCTTAAAATTTAAGGCCCAAAAGTTGTTTACATACGGACGGACGGACATGGCTTAATCGATTCTCCTGTCGGTCCCATTCATATCTCTAAAAGGTCTTCGGGGTCTACAGTGATTATTTCTCTGCGTTACAAACTATACATCAAACTTAATATACCCTGGGTCAGGTATAAAGAGCACAGTCTATCAGACCGATCAATTGTGAATAAAATAAGATGATATATTTCCGTTACCTTTTTTTAAAAAAAATTAGGTGAAAATGGTGCCACTTCTAGAAAGACTGATCGACTACGACGTTTGAATTTTTGCAACTTAGAAATGCTGTTTCTCACTATGCAAGGCGAAATAAGCTGTTAACCGATCTGATAAATTGGAGCTTAGATTTTCCAGTAACAGTCAAAACATAGAAGAATGTGTTAGAGACAAATCCTAACTCCCGCTGCACGAAACTCATGAAAAAACCATATTTGCAGCAGCATCTAGTTAGGACGTCGGGTCACGGTTTTCAAGGGATCGCATAGCATGGGGCGAGGGCTAGAATCGGATATTTTTAGTGCTGAAATCAAAATTAACTTCACAGGTCCCGACAATTTCAGGTTTTATTGCCGTGGTTCGAGACAAAAAATTACTCTTTAAGTAAAAGGCACTTTGGAAACGGAAGTGTGATGATGATCTTAGCCTGGCCTTCTTTTAATGCCGCTGCATTATTCTATCCGGGTGGGGTGCCGTTGCGTAGTGGTTAGTGTGTGTGCTTACTACGCCGCAGGTCTGGGTTCGAATTCTGCCATCGTCACCTGAAAAAAAAGACTTGTTCTTTTTCACGGTCCCCATCTCCGCGAGGGTCTGACAAGCCCTCCGAGAGTATCATTTGTCTTGAAAAACTTCTCAAAGTGCCGTTCGGACTCGGAAAAAAATTTTAGGTCCCCTTGTATGTAAAGATATTAACACACCAGCATACATTGTTGAGAAGTTGGCCCTGGTTCACCTCGAGCTGTTGCGCCACTCTATTTATATTTATTTATTTATTTATTATTTTATACACACGCAACCATGGTTCAGTCATTGCTATTGACTTTGAAAGGATCGGTGCACATACTTTCCTTCTTCAACTAAAGGAATGGATGCTTGGCCCTAAGGTAATAAAGTTAATAGCTTAATAACAACTTCCTAAAAAAACGAAAATTTCGAGCTCGAGTCAATAATGTTTACTCTCAACTAAGGAATATGGATAACGGAATTCCCCAAGGTTCACCTTTATCGGTGATCCTTTTTATAAAAGCCCTCAATTAAATCAGTTTAATAATCAGTCCCGAAAAACTACTTGACCACGGTCTTAACGCTGGTGATCTTATTATTATAGCCAAAACAACTGACCGCCTTCGCACACAGTCCGTCTTGATGGCTGTCTTAGAAAAAATAAAAATCTGGACTGAATCATCTGAAACAAAACTATCCCTAGAGAAACACTGCTGAACCAGCGAACACAACGCGGCTTAACTGATACATTGCATCTGGAGTGGTGACTGATGACGTTATCAAATATGCTATTGCATCTTTTGAGAGCTTTAAGTCACCTGGTCCAGATGGAATCTACCCGAATATGCTGAAGCAAGGTTTAGGTCAGCTGTTGCCCACGTTGAAAAGAATTTGGCGCATGGTTAAAGTCGTTTTCATACCAAAACCTGGTAAGCCAGACTATAGCCTAGCCAAAAGCTTCAGACCCATAAGTCTGTCTTCCTTCCTGCTGAAAAGCTTAGAGAGACTGGTTGAGCTGCGCGTGCGCAAAGTTGCTCTTCGTTTGCACCCTCTTTCTGAGATGCAACACGCTTATCAGCGCGGAAAATCCTGCGAAACTGCGCTTCAAAACCTTGTTGGTAGGATTGAATGTGCTCTTGACCAGAAGAAGTACGTGCTGGGCGTTTTCGTCGATATTGAGGGTGCTTTTGATAACCCGATGTTTGATAGCATGTGCAACTCAGCCAGACAACATGGTGTAGATGAAACATTAATTCAATGGATAAGGGCAATGCTAATGAACAGGACGCTGATAACCGAAGCAGATTGTGGCAAGTGCGTCATAACTGGGGTAAACAAGGGCTGCCCGCAAGGTGGTGTTCTGTCTCCCCTTTTATGGTGCATGGTTGTAGACTCTCTACTATCGGCTCTCAACCTTCCTGCAACCTACACACAAGCCTACGCGGATGATGTCGCCGTTCTTTCTGTCGGCTCAAACCTAGGGACTGTGTGCTCTCAGGCGCAGAGATCCCTAGACTTCATCGATGATTGGTGCACTAGGAATGGGCTTTCAGTGAATCCTCTTAAAACTACGGTTGTTCTCTTTACGAGAAGGAGGAAGGTCACTGGTCTGACTCAACTAGTGCTTAAAGGTGTCACTATCCCAATATCCGATGAAGTCAAATATCTGGGAGTAATCCTTGATAGAAAACTTCTATGGTCCAAGCATGTTGAATCCAAAACACTGCTGAACCAGCGAACACAACGCGGCTTAACTGGTACATTGCATCTGGAGTGGTGACTGATGACGCTATCAAATATGCTATTGCATCTTTTGAGAGCTTTAAGTCACCTGGTCCAGATGGAATCTACCCGGTTATGCTGAAGCAAGGTTTAGGTCAGCTGTTGCCCACGTTGAAAAGAATTTTCACTGCGAGCCTTGCCTTGGCTTACATACCCACCCTTTGGCGCATGGTTAAAGTCAAAAGCTTCAGACCCATAAGTCTGTCTTCCTTCCTGCTGAAAAGCTTAGAGAGACTGGTTGAGCTGCGCGTGCGCAAAGTTGCTCTTCGTTTGCACCCTCTTTCTGAGATGCAACACGCTTATCAGCGCGGAAAATCCTGCGAAACTGCGCTTCAAAACCTTGTTGGTAGGATTGAATGTGCTCTTCAGTGAATCCGGGCTTTCAGTGAATCCGGTCTGACTCAACTAGTGCTTAAAGGTGTCACTATCCCGATATCCGATGAAGTCAAATATCTGGGAGTAATCCTTGATAGAAAACTTCTATGGTCCAAGCATGTTGAATCCAAAACCGAAAAAGCATTGTCCACCTTCTGGCAGTGCAGAGGCGCTTTTGGCAAGACATGGGGCTTATCTCCGAAAAGGGTCCTCTGGATCTATACTGCCATGGTTAGACCACTCCTCTCATATGCATCGGTTGTTTGGTGGAACAGGCTTTCGCGGAAACGTGTTACTGCCTCTTTTGCCAAACTTCAAAGAACGGTTTGTCTTGGCTGCGCAGGGGCCTTCCCTAGCACGCCGGGCTCTGCTCTAGATGCTTTGATGAACCTCCCTCCCCTTGATATAGTTATCATGGGGTGTACGCTGAAAACCATCTTTCGCTTAAAGAGGGGTGGTTTTTGGTACCACACGCATTGGAATTTTGAAGAACTTGTCCGAGAATTGTCCTTTGACCCCTGTCTTATGGACATGCCCTCTGACGCAATGACCCCAGAAATCCTTTTGCGACAAAATTAACAAGTCAACTTTCCTCAGGTAATGGAATGTCTTCGGCCAGACGCTGAGCCAGGGAAAGAATGCCATCGTATTTTCACGGATGGCTCCAAAACCGGACAGGGGTCTGGTGCTGGGGTCTTTGTGGAAAGCGAGAACATTAGACTCCACTACCCCTTAGGTAAATATGCGTCTGCCTTCCAAGCGGAGATTTTCGCTATCCTAATGGCTATGCGCTATATTGTGACTAACAGGTGGAAGGCAAGAAGCATATGCGTTTGCAGTGACAGCCAAGCCGCTCTGAATGTGTTGCTCAACCCTCTTACCTCGTCCAAGATAGTGCTCGAACTCAAGAATTCGTTGAACTTAGTCGGAAGGCTAAATGCAGTGAATCTTGTTTGGGTTCCAGGTCACACTGGTATCCAGGGAAATGAGATCTCTGATGAACTTGCCAGACTTGGCTCAGAAGAGGTTTTCTCAGGACCCGAACCTGCTTTAGGCCTGCCTGTATCTGTTGTCACGTCTGCCATTGGTACTTGGGTTTCTCGTGAGCACAGGGCTCGTTGGCGTGACTGCGATGGGTGCAGACAAACTAAACGACTACGCCCGGACATCTGCGAGGGGTCAGCGTCTTTTCTTCTATCTCTTAGGAGAATCGATTGCAGACTTCTTGTAGGCGTCCTTACCGGCCACCAAGCTTTTGCTAGACACTTGAATGTGTTACGCTTAAGCGAAGCCACCACCTGTCTTGCCTGTGGAGAGGACGACGATACAGCGGAACACTTTCTCTGTAGTTGTCCTGCCTTTGCTCGCATCAGGTGGCGAATCTTTGGGGCTGACGTGGTGAGTGCCTAACACCTAAGCTCTTCATCACTGAAGCTCCTTCTCATCTTTCTTCGAAAGACGGGTAAACTTAATACATTAATGTAAGGTGTCTGCATGGCAGTGAAATGGACCAGTAGTTGTGTCTGAGTGCTCCATCGGATAGTAGCAACCTCCAACAAAAACGTAAAAAACGTAAACGTATCCCTAGAGAAAAGTAAACAACTACATATATGCCGCAAGACGAGTTGCACAAACTTCACCCTTGATTTCGGTACTCTAAATGTCGGAAATGCCACTGAGCTCTCTATTTTGGGCGTCACTCTAAACAAATCATACCGCTGGTCTTCAAATATCCTAAAATGAAAATTATCTCTGGTATCCCGAATCAACATCATCAAATATTTCTGTAGGAAAACCAAGCCTAACATAGATCACGTTATTTACAAACCAACGCAGATTGCCTGCGTTGAAAGACCTGAACATACCGATGAAATCAATAAGCCCTAAACCTGGCGCCTTTCCTCCTTAGCTATTTAACAATGAAAGCATCGATATAACACTACCAGTATACGCCAAATCATATATGGACCCTTCTTACTTTAGAAAACTACACAACGAGCTCGTTGACCACCTATGTTCAAAAAAAATTTCAACTCTAAGAGCCGTCCTGAACTTAAACTGCAATTCAATTCCAATCACAACGATTCGCAACATAAGCCCAATATCCCAACAAATTTAAAATAGCCTGGATGCCTAGTCATTTTGGTATAACTGGTAATGAAGCTGTGAACACCGCAGCCAAACGTGCCACCACTTGCACAAATCCAGTTTGCAACATTCGTAATACGAGTGATATCGTTTTTTACAAAGCAACGCAGATTGCCAAAGAACTGAACATACCGATGAAATCAACAAGCCCTAAACCTGGCGCCTTTCCTCCTTGGCTATTTAACAATGAAAGCATCGATATAACACTACCAGCATACGCCAAATCATCTATGGACCCTTCTAACTTTAGAAAACTACACAACGAACTCGTTGACCACCTATCTTCAAAAGAAATTTCAACTCTAAAAGCCGTCCTGAACTTAAACTGGAATTCAATTCCAATCACAACGATTCGCAACAAGTAAGCCCAATGTCCAAACAAATTTAAAATAGCCTGGATGCCTAGTCATTTTGGTATAACTGGTAATGAAGCTGTGGACACCGCAGCCAAACGTGCCACCACTTGCACAAATCCAGTTTGCAACATTCGTAATACGAGTGATATCCTTACTCATATTACCTCTTCACTTAAACGGACAAATATCAACACATTAATAGGTATAAGTAATAACTATTCGAGCCTTATTAACCCCCTTTGCATTCCAGTCAAACTGCCAGCTACACTCTCTAGAAAACAAACTACACTTATTGTAAGACTTCGCCTGGGTCACTCCCAACTTACGCATCAACATCTACTCAAGGAAGAGCTCAAGAACGAGTTCTGTATCTACTGCGGTAACGCTGCGAAAATGACCATCGAACACCTTATCACCACTTGCTAAAGCTTCCATCCACCCAACATTAGAAACGACATACTCAAACTTATCACAAACTACAGAGGCTTAGCGAGGGTCCGAGAAATGGGGGGTGACTTTAATTCAAATGCCGACTTATTTTTGGAATTTGCCGACTGTTAAGATTAAGCATCCGTATAAAAGAAATAATAGTGTGATGTTTTGCATTGTTAAGGGCTTCTCATGAAAATTGAAATTTTAGCGTGGAAGTAATATTAGACACTAATCATTACTCCTACGGTGTGTATTATATTTATACCTGTTAATTCAGGACCATGAAATAAATAAATGACTATAATTATAAATTATAATCGCAACAATTTATCTAACTAGTGAAGAATTTTACATTATAAATAAAAGAAATCAATATTTATATTATTATCGCAGCAATTTATTTATATTTATAATAAATTAATTTAAAAAAACTGTTAAAGCAGCAATTAACAAACATAAGAAGTAAATATTGCGGCGACGTCTTTATTTATGTACTAAGGAATGAATTGCAATGATAATAAATACATGACTGTTAGCACTATTGCAGTAATTTATCTTAATGATAACGAATCTTTAATTATAAATTAAAAAACAATATTTATATTAAAATCATAGCAATTTATTTATATTACTAATAAATATTTTAATTTAAAAAACATTTAAAGCATAAAGTTTGAAGGAAGTTTATTTGTTTTAGCAAACATAAGAAACTATAATTGTAGCGATTTTAATAAAAAAAAATCTTTGACAGCGAAAATAAATAAATAACTGTGCGGAGAGTGGAGGAGGAGATATAACATCGAACTGTACGCGCTGTACAGCGATACCGACCTAGCCAAAAGAGTCAAAACACAACGTCTACGATGGCTGGGTCATCTAGAGCGTATGCACACCAACGCCCCGACCCGGAAAATCTTCGAATCCACACCGCACGGACGGCGCGGTAGAGGAGCACTGAGACTCAGGTGGCGCACGCAAGTGTAAGGGGACCTCAGCCAACTTCGCGTGCGAAACTGGAGTCGGCTAGCTAGAGACAGAGCTGGCTGGCGAAGCTTGTTGGCTGAGGCCCAGGTCCACCCCTGCCTGTATCGCCACAAGTCGGCATTTCCCAACATAAAATGATTTGTTATTTGACGACTGTGGGTAATTCTTAAAAAAATAACAATAAATAATCGGCATTTGCGAAAGGCAAACTATTTCGTCGTTTGTCGAATGTGTCTAGCCCTTAAATTTTACCGACTTATGTAGCCATTTATTTTTGTTTTAATAATGAAAAAACTATGGATTAGTCGGCATTTCCCAAAGATAAAATGATTTGTAATTTGCCGACTGTAGGTACTCCTTAAATTTTGACCGAATTGGCCATTTATTTTTGTTTTTATAATAAAAAAACACGAATTTATCGGCATTTGCGAAAGGCAAACTATTTTGTCGTTTGCCGACTGTAAGTAACGTCTTAATTTGACCGAGTGAGTAAGTAATCTAATTTTGTTTATAAATTAGTCGGCATTTGCCAAAAGTGAAATACCTATTTGTTCATTTGCCGGCTGTAGGTACTCCTAAAAAAACTATGCATTAATCGGCATTTGCCGAAACTCAAATGATTGGTCATTTGCCGACGGTGCCGACGAGTTCGGGTAAGACATTTATATCAAAAAACTATGAAGAAATCGGCATTTCACCAAGGGTACGGCTTTGAAAATGCCGACTTAAATACATTAAGAATGAAAAACAAAGCTAATTTATTATTTTTTTACGATTTGCGCCAAGCTAATTCTTGAAAATTATTCCTTTTTATTCATAAATAACGGACTTTTCTTAATTTGAATGGATTTAAAAATTTGAACTTCCTTAATTTGATGACTCTTGGAAATCATTTATATAACGTGGGGGTGCAACACCTCCCCCCCCCCTCGCTACGCCGCTGCCTTTCACCGACATCGAACAATTATAAAACGGCGATAGAACTGCTAACAAAACGATTTCAGAATCCAGCTGCACTGGTCAACAAGCATATACAAAATTTACTTGCATTGAAGCCAGTTCGATTTGAAAACGCGTTTGATTTGAAAAATCTTATGGACACGGCAAGGGAAATTTTGTACGGCATTAATAATCTGGGAGTGGACGTAAAGTCCTGGGATTTCCATTGGTGATCCAGCTTTTGTATCCAAAGCTTGACGCCGATTCTAAAAAGTTGTATCAAAAATCAAGAGGAATTTCAACAGAAATTCCAAAGTTAAGCGAATTTTTCGATTTCATTGAAGAGAGATTCCGAGGATTAGAAGATAGTAGCCAAAATAACCGTGAGCATCAACAACAGACACAGAAACCAGCATTTACTAAAACGCATTTGACTACAGTTAGTCAGTCAAGGTGCGTAGCATGCAACGTGTCCCATCAATTGTTCCAATGCTCAGAACGATCAGAAGTTACTCAAAAATTCGGGCTATGCCTTAACTGCTTACGCGATGGACATGCAGCGAAGGAATGTCCTTGAAGGTAGGGATGCCAAACATGTGGCAATCAACATCATTCCTTACTTCACTTTCCTTCAGATGAGATACCGTCAACAACAACTGGGTGCGCTACCGCTTGCACGAAGAAGAGGATTGTTTTACTATCTACAGCCATAGTGAACATCTGTGTAAGACGACAAGTGAAACCAGTGCGAGCTTTAATTGATCAAGGATCCCAATCTTGCATCGTAACGGAAACCTAAGCTCAACGGTAAATGGAATCAACGGCCATGTGACCCCAATCATCTCAGTATGTAAATTCAACATTCAATCGATTCACGATGAAAGAGTCAACCTCATGGTAGAAGCTCTAGTTATGCCCTCTATCACATCCAAGATGCCAGGACAATAATTTACACCCAGCAAATGGCCACATATTCAAGGTTTGAGGTTGGCGAATCCATGGTATGCAGAACCGAAGGATATCGAGCTACTCATCGGGCCAGACATTCTACCACAATTTCTAACGGAGGGATTAGTAAAAGGGCCTGTTAACACTCCAATGGCCCAAAACTCGATTTGTGGCAATTGGAGTTGTTGGATCCTATCCGGGCCTGTGGTGCTTCAACAACAGGGAACCAGGTGCATGTAAGCATTGTCACCTCTTGCGTCAGTGTCTGCAGTGAAGATGAAGGACTAAAAAAGTTTTGGGAACTTGAAGAAGTACCCGATGTAAGCGTCAAATCTGTAGAAGAGGAAATGTGTGAGACCCCCTAGAAAATGACACACAATAGAGATAAAGCAGGATGGTACATTGTTAAATTACCATTATTAAAGGATCGTACTGTTTTGGGAGATTCACGAAAAATGGCACTGAAGCGTCTGTATTTGCTAGAACAAGGTTTCGCGAGAAATGAGAAGTTACAGCAAGAATATACTAAATTTCTAAAATTGTGTCAATTGGCTGAGGATGGGGAACATAACTATCCACTTAAGGTTTGTAAAGAGTTACAACAACAGCTTATAAAACTTAAAGCTAACAGCTTATAAAAACAGTAAAGTAATATTTAAAATTTTAGGAATTAAATGGTGTCCGAGTACAGATGACTTCCAGTTTAACATCGATTTTTCGTCATTCAGTACGGAGAATACCAAACGATCAATCTTATGCGACGCGGAAAAAATCTTCGATCCATTTGGTTGGTTGGCACCAGTTACAATTAAGGCGGAAGTTCTTATTCAAAAACTTTGGTTTAAATAACGAAGTTATATTCCCAAGATGGACAAGGCAATCGGTAAATTGTCGCAGATGCCTCAGAATCCGCATATGCAGCCGTTGTGTATCAGAAGGTTATCAATAATAGTTCTTCTACTATACCTCTCGTTGCATCAAAAACTAAGGTGGCGCCTATTAAACAAGTTTCGTTGGCGATGCTGGAGTTATGCGCAGCGGCATTGCTTGCAAAACTAATGAAATATATCCAAGAGGGAACTGACATGAACTACACAAGAATCTTTGCCTGGATAGATTCTACAATAGTATTGAACTGGTTGCAACAACACCCAGTAAAATAGAATACATTTTTGGCAAATCGAGTATCTTACGTGCAGCAAAATTCTAAGGGGCGATGGAGGTTTGTCCCTGGAAAGGAGAATCCTGCTGACATACCATCTATCAGTTGGCCAGTTGGCAAGAGTTTAATAGACGCACAGGAGATGCCTGAAGCTCCCAAAAATATCACTTCACTTGTATGGCAGTGCAATGCAACAATGAAAACCATTACATTTTTCTCGTATACTCGTCTTAAACAGAGCTTTGGGTGCATCAGCGCATATTGTATTGGTAGAAAATCAGAGCTGAACCCCTGCAGCTCAGCAGCTTAACCGTAGAAGAACTTATCGAATCGGATAAAGCACTGATAAGAGGATCACAAAAAAGCTTTGCCAAGGAGAAAGATCAGTTAATAAAAGGCAATGCATTAAAATCAAGCAGCAAAATATCATCTCTCAACCCGTTCGCTGATGCAAATGGAATATTGCGAGTACTAGGGCGCTTAAGACACGCAAATCTATCTACTATCCAGAAACATCCGATGATCTTACCTTCATCGCACCCACTTACGAAACTAATTGTCAAGCAAACTCACATTGACACACTTCATAGTCGCATAAGATTGGCTTTGAACCACATCAGAAGGAAGTTTTGGATCATCCAAGGAACCAACACCATCAAGGCAATAATAAATCAATGCGTCAAGTGTTTCCCATTCATGTTCAAGGAGACTAGTCAACTGATGTGTCAACTTCTTGATGCGAGAGTAAACTTTTCACGACCATTTACTCTCTGTGGAGTAGACTACGCCGGTCCTATCAACGTAAGATGTTCCCAACTGGGAGGTGTAAGGTCACAAAAGGCCTACATAGCAATTATTGTGTGCATGGCTACAAAGGCAGTGCACATTGAGTTAACATCGGATCTGCTTACAGACGGATTCATGGCAGCATTGCGGCGAATGATCAACAGGAGAGGCGACGTCAACCATTTGTACAGCGATAATGCAACAAACTTTGTAGGAGCAAAAAATGTCATCCAGGCGTTACAGTCAAAACTAACAAACAACGGCATCAAATGGTACTTCATCCCGCCTGGGGCTCCACACTCTGGTGGACTGTGGGAAGCTGGCGTTAAATCCATGATATATCACCTCAATCGTGTCAAAGGAGAGCAAACTCTAACGTATGAAGAAATGAACACAACAGTTTGTCCATTAACAAGCAATATTGAAGATCTTGACGCACTAACACCTGGCCATTTTATCATCGGAGCACCATTGATAGCGCCACAGCATGACCTGATTCTTGATTTGACTGAGACTAAAATTAAAAGGTGGAAACTCGATCAAAAAACAGGCACGATCTGTGTAACCGCTGGTACGAGAATTATATGACCAAACTGCAACAGAGGTACAAGTGAAAGCAGTCACAGAAAACTATAGAGATTGGTCAACTATTGTTGCTAAAATGGCCGTTAGGAAAAATAATCGAGGTACATAAAGGGACTGATGAGTTGACCAGAGTTGTAACGGTCAAGACAGAGAAGGAGATATTGAAGAGACCTATATCCAAAGTGTGAGCTTATCTCATTGCTCTCAGTTGCATGCGAGAAATCGAGACGAAGTACAACAAGCTGTTGAACGCGTATCTCAAACGAAGTCATTTGTTTGAATTCTTGTCACACAAAAGTCTCGTAACAATAATCACCAAGTGTGCAGAGAAAATTGGACCAGATATGAAGATACTACCGGATCCAATGAACAAATTGGAAATTCTGCCTCCAAATATGGGCGCGGCCCAAAACTTTGTATGAAAGAGACTTAAAAACAAGTGGGAAAGTGTAACAGTCGGTATGCAAAAGCTTCAATCCATCTACGACGGATTGCAAAATACCCGACCATACCAAAAAGAAAACTGCCACGCCTCCAAGAAGTGGGCGGGATATAAAAATATAACTGTTGAATGCTTTATACTAGGTGGTTGCATACATTTCGGCCTAAAACTCCGCCTTTTTAACTAAAACAATCACTTTTTTTAACGCCACGCCCACAAAAGTGGGCGGAGGTGCATACAATATGCACATAAAAGATAACGCCAATATGTACATAAAGATATAATGCTAATATCTACAGCTTTTGTCATATAATTTTTTGTCAAATTTCATATATATTAATTAACAGTCATTTTAAGCTAAAATCCCTTAAAAAGTGGGCGTGGTCAATGAAAAAGCTAAAATTTTTTGGCTACCTTAAGTACAATTATAAGGCAATTTTACGTTCCAAAAATGAATGCGCTAGCGTCATTGTAACATAGCTAAAATTTGCAAAATGTATTTTTTTAAATTAGAGATGGTCGCACATACAGGCCTGTAGTGGGCGTGTCTGTGGGCGGATTCAGCTTATTTTCAAACTTGATCTGAAGGAGTGGACTTCCAACCAACCCACAAAATTTCAGCTCTCTGCCTTAAAATTTAAGGCCTAAAAGTGGTTTGCATACGGACGAACGGACGGACGGACATGGCTTAATCGATTCTCCTGTCGGTCCCATTCATATCTCTAAAAGGTCTTAGGGGCCTACGGTGATTATTTCACTGCGTTACAAACTATACATCAAACTTAATATACCCTGGGTCGGGTATAAAAAGTGTTTTTTACATAATATATTAAGTAAAATATTTTCGATTTGGAACGAAAATATTGAATAAATTGCATGTGAAAGATTATACTTTCAATCGATGCCAGTCTGCGGAGCTTATTTTTATTTTTAATGACTAAAAAGATGCTAAATAATAAATTTCAGCTTTTCACGACGTCTTACAGTCTTGTAAGCACCGTAGGTTGTTGCACATTTTGACCGATTTTAGGCGTGTCTGTGGGCGGATCTAAAAAATTTTAACACCTGTATTGCTTGGGGTGACAGAAGATTTCTCAAATTTCAGCTTCCTAGCTCAATATTTAAGGCCTAAAAATTGGTGATATAAGGACGGACAGACGGACATGGCTCATTCGACTCAGAATTCGGTCTCGATCATATGCCCTTAAGGTCTTGGGGGTCTATCGTCATTATTTCTCTGCTACATTTTCGCCTGTATCAAACCTAATATACGCCATTCCTGTGGAATAGGGTATAAAAACCGAGGTTTAAGCAAAGAAAAGCCGCAAGCACCTGCAGCAAAAAAAAAAAACGAAAAATATTAACTTGAATCAGCCGAATGCCTGACAAAAACTGAATTATTTTTTTTTAACCCACATAACAAGATGAACATACTTAGTTTGTAAAAACCAACGGCAGCAGCGAAGCGGTCTCTCCTACCAAACCTATCATTTGCGTAAGTTTCGTCGATTTGCACACAAAACAGCGAATAATGTGCGCAAAGAAGACGAACAAAAACAAACTCAACACGCGCATGGTTGGTGACGATCGCGGCGGTGCCTGCGCCAGCGTCAGCAGCATGGGGAACAACGGCAGCCAAAAAAACAGCAAGTGCACTAGCATTTTTATCAACGATGCTCTTACAAGTTATACGGCAGCTCTCTTCATGAAGACGAAAGAAATCTGTAAGCAGAAAGGCGTAAAATATGTTTGGTTCAAGGGAAATAAAATTTGTTTAAGAAAGATTGAAAGAGGACAGGTCATCTCAATTAAATCGTTTAATGATTTAGCACTTATTTAGTGCTTTCTCCTGCTAAATGAATAATATGATATGCGATAATTTAGATGACTTTTCCTCCTTTAATCTTAGTAGCTATAATTTTGAAAAAGTTTTTACTGATAGTTCCTTTTGCAAAGACAAATTTTTAATTTTACACCAGAACGTTAGAAGTCTAAGAGAGAATTTTGCTGCTCTTGTCACACATGTCGATTCTTTCCTTTGCGTTCCAGATATAATTTTTGTTTCGGAAATCTGGATTTATAGGTTTGAGATAAAAGATTATTTTATTCCGGGTTTTAATTTTTTCGCGAATACAAATAAAAATTACGCTGCAGGTGGTGTTGGATGTTTTATAAAAGAGAAAGAGGAATACGTTATTCAAGAAATCCTTAATGTTGATTGTCTCAGTGCTGATGTTTTGAAGGTTTCCATGGAAATTAACCATGAAACATTTGTTTTTTTGTGTGTGTATCGATTACATATGTTCACTGTTTCGATGTTTTTGGAAGAATTTTCTTGTATACTTAAAAGGGAAAAATCAAGAAACCTCATGGTAGTAGGTGATTTAAATATCAACATTCTGGAAAATTGTAGTCTCGCCTTAAACTATCTAGAACTGTTAGCAATGCACGGTCTCGAAAGTTACATTAACGAACCGACAAGACTTGCTTCGGGTAGGTGTTTAGACCATATTTGCGGAAGATACAGAAATGGGTCGTTCAGTAATTTCGAGAATTGCGTTCTTGACCTTATGATTACCGATCATTCAATGACTGGGTTTTTATTTAGCTCTTCTACAACCAAAAGCAAGCCTAGTAAAGAACCACCTGATAGTTTTACTAATGTTGATATAGGGAAACTACAAACCGCTCTTTTGAATGAATTTTGGGTTAATGTCTATTCGTGTACTGACGTCTGTTCCGTTTATTCAGTTTTTATTGAGTGTCTAAAGAGTCATATTTTTGATTGTTCCACCACTTTGAGTGCAAAATGTCTACCGAAGAGGCTTAAACCTTGGATCTCCAGTTTTTTATTAAACAAAGTTAAGATTAAAAACAAACTTAGACTAAAACTGTATAGAGAACCTGGTAATATGAGTTTAAAAAACAGTTATAAGAAGCTTTGTGGGGAACTTAAAAAGGAAATTCCAGTTTGCCGCGATAATTACTACTGCTCGAAATTCAGTTCAGTGAAGGGTAACCTAAGAAGTGAATGGAGACTAGTAAACAGCAAGCTATTGCAGATGCTTTTAATGGCTATTTCACCAGCATAGCCACCAGTTTGCAGTCTTGTTCTGTGCAGCCACGTTGTTTTTCAAGTAGATGTCTTATGGAGTCGTCTTCCTCTACTAGCTTTAGATTTGAGCCTATAACTCCACTAGAAATTCTAAAGGTAATCGGCTCTCTACTCCGCTACTCTACTTAAAAATATTGGTTGGTATACTATAGATGTACTGTCCTTTGTCTTGAATCGCTGCATTTTTGAGGGAGTTTTTCCAGAAGAGCTGAAGTGCGCTGATGTGTTACCGCTTTTTAAAAAAGGTTCCGCTTTACAAATGTGTAATTATAGGCCTATTTCACTTCTTCCAACTTTAAGCAAAATCTTGGAAAAACTCGTTAAGCATAGACTGGTTTCTTTTCTAAGCAAAAATAATTTTTTTCATAAATCTCAGTTTGGCTTTCAAAAGGGAAAATCAACAGAGGATGCGCTGGTTGAATTTTGTAGCAAAGTTATGGCCAATCTTGATGGTAAGAAGTGTACGGCTGGCCTATTCATAGATATTACTAAAGCCTTTGATATGGTTGATCACCATATCCTTCTTAACAAAATTGAAAAGGCAGGCATTCGTGGCTTTATGTTGGACTGGCTTAGATCGTACCTAAAAAATAGATGCCAAAAAGTAAAGATCGGAAATATAAGAAGCAATCTTTTGTTTTTCAACTTAGGGGTGCCCCAAGGTTCCGTCTTAGGTCCAATTTTGTTTCTTATTTACATAAACTCTCTGTTTGAACTGGATTTCAAAGGTGTTCCAACTGCCTTTGCAGATGATGTAGGCTTTTGTTATGGTTCAGACAGTCGCCTTGATCTCATCTCGGACATTAATTGGGACCTAAGCCTGCTGAGAATTTGGTTCTCTAAACATAACCTGGTTATGAGTTCCAAACAAAGATAATGTTTTTTAATTTGTCGCCTATTCCTGCTCCCGATGTGAATGTCTACTTCCATGCACCAGAGTGCCAAAGGCTGAAACTTGCTTGTTGCAACTCTTCGCAAGAATTATCCACTCCTACATTTAATTGTAGCATTAATTGTAGTGACAAATGTTTTTTGATTGAATCTGTGATAGAGTTTAAATATTTAGGACTTACTTTAGATTCAAGATTAAACTTCGCTTATCATATAGATTCCTTGAGGAGGTATTTCCGTTTCACCATTAGACATTTTTACTATCTAAGTAATATATGTTCAGCCAATTTGTTAAAAACCATTTACTATGGCATATTTCAATCAAAATTACAATATGGGATCACTTGCTGGGGAGGCGCGTATATGAACAAAATTCAGCCACTCTTGGTTCTACAGAAAAGTATGGTGCGTAGATTACTCCGCAAACAAAGTAGACATCCTTCTTACCCTTTGTTCTATAACTTGAAAATTCTTCCTGTCCGTCATTTGTATTGTTTTAAGGTATTAAAAACTTTCTTTATGAAGTCTGGTAATCGCAATTTTAGAATTATTTCTAATTATAATTTACGTGGCAACTTTTCATACTCAGCTAATGTTCCTTTTTACGGCACCACAGCGTATCGTAATTTTAATAGTATTTCCTCGATTCGGCTATTTAACAAACTTCCAGTATCGTACAGATCGGCTTCTCTAACTGTTAAATTTCTTAATCTTGTAAAAAAGTGGCTTCTTGGTTTTAACTTTGCTGCCATTGAACAACTTCTTTCCGAGTATCTGGTGTGACTTAAAAATTTAGTTTTTTCGCTTGATTTTCTCTCAAGTATTAGGTCTTTCGATAAGATTTTCTTTCAACAACTGGTCCATTGTCTGCATGGCAGTACAATGGACCAGTAGTTGTGTCTGAGTGCTCCATCGGATAGTAGCAACCTCCAACAAAAAGGTAAAAAACGTAAACGTATCCCTAGAGAAAAGTAAACAACTACATATATGCCGCAAGACGAGTTGCACAAACTTCACCCTTGATTTCGGTACTCTAAATGTCGGAAATGCCACTGAGCTCTCTATTTTGGGCGTCACTCTAAACAAATCATACCGCTGGTCTTCAAATATCCTAAAATGAAAATTATCTCTGGTATCCCGAATCAACATCATCAAATATTTCTGTAGGAAAACCAAGCCTAACATAGATCACGTTATTTACAAACCAACGCAGATTGCCTGCGTTGAAAGACCTGAACATACCGATGAAATCAATAAGCCCTAAACCTGGCGCCTTTCTTCCTTGGCTATTTAACAATGAAAGCATCGATATAACACTACCAGTATACGCCAAATCATATATGGACCCTTCTTACTTTAGAAAACTACACAACGAGCTCGTTGACCACCTATGTTCAAAAAAAATTTCAACTCTAAGAGCCGTCCTGAACTTAAACTGCAATTCAATTCCAATCACAACGATTCGCAACATAAGCCCAATATCCCAACAAATTTAAAATAGCCTGGATGCCTAGTCATTTTGGTATAACTGGTAATGAAGCTGTGAACACCGCAGCCAAACGTGCCACCACTTGCACAAATCCAGTTTGCAACATTCGTAATACGAGTGATATCGTTTTTTACAAAGCAACGCAGATTGCCAAAGAACTGAACATACCGATGAAATCAACAAGCCCTAAACCTGGCGCCTTTGCTCCTTGGCTATTTAACAATGAAAGCATCGATATAACACTACCAGCATACGCCAAATCATCTATGGACCGTTCTAACTTTAGAAAACCACACGACGAACTCGTTGACCACCTATCTTCAAAAGAAATTTCAACTCTAAAAGCCGTCCTGAACTTAAACTGGAATTCAATTCCAATCACAACGATTCGCAACAAGTAAGCCCAATATCCCAACAAATTTAAAATAGCCTGGATGCCTAGTCATTTTGGTATAACTGGTAATGAAGCTGTGGACACCGCAGCCAAACGTGCCACCACTTGCACAAATCCAGTTTGCAACATTCGTAATACGAGTGATATCCTTACTCATATTACCTCTTTACTTAAACGGACAAATATCAACACATTAATAGGTATAAGTAATAACTATTCGAGCCTTATTAACCCCCTTTGCATTCCAGTCAAACTGCCAGCTACACTCTCTAGAAAACAAACTACACTTATTGTAAGACTTCGCCTTTGTCACTCCCAACTTACGCATCAACATCTACTCAAGGAAGAGCTCAAGAACGAGTTCTGTATCTACTGCGGTAACGCTGCGAAAATGACCATCGAACACCTTATCACCACTTGCTAAAGCTTCCATCCACCCAACATTAGAAACGACATACTCAAACTTATCACAAACTCCCAGAGGCTTAGCGAGGGTCCGAGAAATGGGGGGTGACTTTAATTCAAATGCCGACTTATTTTTGGAATTTGCCGACTGTTAAGATTAAGCATCCGTATAAAAGAAATAATAGTGTGATGTTTTGCATTGTTAAGGTCTTCTCATGAAAATTGAAATTTTAGCGTGGAAGTAATATTAGACACTAATCATTACTCCTACGGTGTGTATTATATTTATACCTGTTAATTCAGGACCATGAAATAAATAAATGACTATAATTATAAATTATAACCGCAACAATTTATCTAACTAGTGAAGAATTTTACATTATAAATAAAAGAAATCAATATTTATATTATTATCGCAGCAATTTATTTATATTTATAATAAATTAATTTAAAAAAACTGTTAAAGCAGCAATTAACAAACATAAGAAGTAAATATTGCGGCGACGTCTTTATTTATGTACTAAGGAATGAATTGCAATGATAATAAATACATGACTGTTAGCACTATTGCAGTAATTTATCTTAATGATAACGAATCTTTAATTATAAATTAAAAAACAATATTTATATTAAAATCATAGCAATTTATTTATATTACTAATAAATATTTTAATTTAAAAAACATTTAAAGCATAAAGTTTGAAGGAAGTTTATTTGTTTTAGCAAACATAAGAAACTATAATTGTAGCGATTTTAATAAAAAAAAATCTTTGACAGCGAAAATAAATAAATAACTGTGCGGAGAGTGGAGGAGGAGATATAACATCGAACTGTACGCGCTGTACAGCGATACCGACCTAGCCAAAAGAGTCAAAACACAACGTCTACGATGGCTGGGTCATCTAGAGCGTATGCACACCAACGCCCCGACCCGGAAAATCTTCGAATCCACACCGCACGGACGGCGCGGTAGAGGAGCACTGAGACTCAGGTGGCGCACGCAAGTGTAAGGGGACCTCAGCCAACTTCGCGTGCGAAACTGGAGTCGGCTAGCTAGAGACAGAGCTGGCTGGCGAAGCTTGTTGGCTGAGGCCCAGGTCCACCCCTGCCTGTATCGCCACAAGTCGGCATTTCCCAACATAAAATGATTTGTTATTTGACGACTGTGGGTAATTCTTAAAAAAATAACAATAAATAATCGGCATTTGCGAAAGGCAAACTATTTCGTCGTTTGTCGAATGTGTCTAGCCCTTAAATTTTACCGACTTATGTAGCCATTTATTTTTGTTTTAATAATGAAAAAACTATGGATTAGTCGGCATTTCCCAAAGATAAAATGATTTGTAATTTGCCGACTGTAGGTACTCCTTAAATTTTGACCGAATTGGCCATTTATTTTTGTTTTTATAATAAAAAAACACGAATTTATCGGCATTTGCGAAAGGCAAACTATTTTGTCGTTTGCCGACTGTAAGTAACGTCTTAATTTGACCGAGTGAGTAAGTAATCTAATTTTGTTTATAAATTAGTCGGCATTTGCCAAAAGTGAAATACCTATTTGTTCATTTGCCGGCTGTAGGTACTCCTAAAAAAACTATGCATTAATCGGCATTTGCCGAAACTCAAATGATTGGTCATTTGCCGACGGTGCCGACGAGTTCGGGTAAGACATTTATATCAAAAAACTATGAAGAAATCGGCATTTCACCAAGGGTACGGCTTTGAAAATGCCGACTTAAATACATTAAGAATGAAAAACAAAGCTAATTTATTATTTTTTTACGATTTGCGCCAAGATAATTCTTGAAAATTATTCCTTTTTATTCATAAATAACGGACTTTTCTTAATTTGAATGGATTTAAAAATTTGAACTTCCTTAATTTGATGACTCTTGGAAATCATTTATATAACGTGGGGGTGCAACACCTCCCCCCCCCTCGCTACGCCGCTGCCTTTCACCGACATCGAACAATTATAAAACGGCGATAGAACTGCTAACAAAACGATTTCAGAATCCAGCTGCACTGGTCAACAAGCATATACAAAATTTACTTGCATTGAAGCCAGTTCGATTTGAAAACGCGTTTGATTTGAAAAATCTTATGGACGGCATTTTGTACGGCATTTTGTACGGCATTAATAATCTGGGAGTGGACGTAAGGTCCTGGGATTTCCATTGGTGATCCAGCTTTTGTATCCAAAGCTTGACGCCGATTCTAAAAAGTTTTATCAAAAATCAAGAGGAATTTCTACAGAAATTCCAAAGTTAAGCGAATTTTTCGATTTCATTGAAGAGAGATTCCGAGGATTAGAAGATAGTAGCCAAAATAACCGTGAGCATCAACAACAGACACAGAAACCAGCATTTACTAAAACGCATTTGACTACAGTTAGTCAGTCAAGGTGCGTAGCATGCAACGTGTCCCATCAATTGTTCCAATGCTCAGAACGATCAGAAGTTACTCAAAAATTCGGGCTATGCCTTAACTGCTTACGCGATGGACATGCAGCGAAGGAATGTCCTTGAAGGTAGGGATGCCAAACATGTGGCAATCAACATCATTCCTTACTTCACTTTCCTTCAGATGAGATACCGTCAACAACAACTGGGTGCGCTACCGCTTGCACGAAGAAGAGGATAGTTTTACTATCTACAGCCATAGTGAACATCTGTGTAAGACGACAAGTGAAACCAGTGCGAGCTTTAATTGATCAAGGATCCCAATCTTGCATCGTAACGGAAACCTAAGCTCGAGAGTTGAAGATACCAATAACCAAATACAAGTCAACGGTAAATGGAATCAACGGCAATGTGACCCCAATCATCTCAGTATGTAAATTCAACATTCAATCGATTCACGATGAAAGAGTCAACCTCATGGTAGAAGCTCTAGTTATGCCCTCTATCACATCCAAGATGCCAGGACAATAATTTACACCCAGCAAATGGCCACATATTCAAGGTTTGAGGTTGGCGGATCCATGGTATGCAGAACCGAAGGATATCGAGCTACTCATCGGGCCAGACATTCTACCACAAATTCTAACGGAGGGATTAGTAAAAGGGCCTGTTAACACTCCAATGGCCCAAAACTCGATTTGTGGCAATTGGAGTTGTTGGATCCTATCCGGGCCTGTGGTGCTTCAACAACAGGGAACCAGGTGCATGTAAGCATTGTCACCTCTTGCGTCAGTGTCTGCAGTGAAGATGAAGGACTAAAAAATTTTGGGAACTTGAAGAAGTACCCGATGTAAGCGTCAAATCTGTAGAAGAGGAAATGTGTGAGACCCCCTAGAAAATGACACACAATAGAGATAAAGCAGGATGGTACATTGTTAAATTACCATTATTAAAGGATCGTACTGTTTTGCAATATACTAAATTTCTAAATTTGTGTCAATTGGCTGAGGATGGGGAACATAACTATCCACTTAAGGTTTGTAAAGAGTTACAACAACAGCTTATAAAACTTAAAGCTAACAGCTTATAAAAACAGTAAAGTAATATTTAAAATTTTAGGAATTAAATGGTGTCCGAGTACAGATGACTTCCAGTTTAACATCGATTTTTCGTCATTCAGTACGGAGAATACCAAACGATCAATCTTATGCGACGCGGAAAAAATCTTCGATCCATTTGGTTGGTTGGCACCAGTTACAATTAAGGCGGAAGTTCTTATTCAAAAACTTTGGTTTAAAAAACGAAGTTATATTTCCAAGGTGGACAAGGCAATCGGTAAATTGTCAACCGGAATCACACGGACTCGCAGATGCCTCAGAATCCGCATATGCAGCCGTTGTGTATCAGAAGGTTATCAATAATAGTTCTTCTACTATACCTCTCGTTGCATCAAAAACTAAGGTGGCGCCTATTAAACAAGTTTCGTTGGCGATGCTGGAGTTATGCGCAGCGGCATTGCTTGCAAAACTAATGAAATATATCCAAGAGGGAACTGACATGAACTACACCAGAATCTTTGCCTGGATAGATTCTACAATAGTATTGAACTGGTTGCAACAACACCCAGTAAAATAGAATACATTTTTGGCAAATCGAGTATCTTACGTGCAGCAAAATTCTAAGGGGCGATGGAGGTTTGTCCCTGGAAAGGAGAATCCTGCTGACATACCATCTGGGTGTTTATTTGGTGACTCATTGGTTGCCAATTCACGATGGTGGCACTGTCCAGAGTGGTGGGAGAAAGATGAACAACACTGGCCAGTTGGCAAGAGTTTAATAGACGCACAGGAGATGCCTGAAGCTCGCAAAAATATCACTTCACTTGTATGGCAGTGCAATGCAACAATGAAAACCATTACATTTTTCTCGTATACTCGTCTTAAACAGAGCTTTGGGCGCATCAGCGCATATTGTATTGGTAGAAAATCAGAGCTGAACCCCTGCAGCTCAGCAGCTTAACCGTAGAAGAACTTATCGAATCGGATAAAGCACTGATAAGAGGATCACAAAAAAGCTTTGCCAAGGAGAAAGATCAGTTAATAAAAGGCAATGCATTAAAATCAAGCAGCAAAATATCATCTCTCAACCCGTTCGCTGATGCAAATGGAATATTGCGAGTACTAGGGCGCTTAAGACACGCAAATCTATCTACTATCCAGAAACATCCGATGATCTTACCTTCATCGCACCCACTTACGAAACTAATTGTCAAGCAAACTCACATTGACACACTTCATAGTCGCATAAGATTGGCTTTGAACCACATCAGAAGGAAGTTTTGGATCATCCAAGGAACCAACACCATCAAGGCAATAATAAATCAATCATGTTCAAGGAGACAAGTCAACTGATGTCTCAACTTCTTGATGCGAGAGTAAACTTTTCACGACCATTTACTCTCTGTGGAGTAGACTACGCCGGTCCTATCAACGTAAGATGTTCCCAACTGGGAGGTGCAAGGTCACAAAAGGCCTACATAGCAATTATTGTGTGCATGGCTACAAAGGCAGTGCACATTGAGTTAACATCGGATTTGCTTACAGACGGATTCATGGCAGCATTGCGACGAATGATCAACAGGAGAGGCGAAGTCAACCATTTGTACAGCGATAATGCAACAAACTTTGTAGGAGCAAAAAATGTCATCCAGGCGTTACAGTCAAAACTAACAAACAACGGCATCAAATGGTACTTCATCCCGCCTGGGGCTCCACACTCTGGTGGACTGTGGGAAGCTGGCGTAAAATCCATGATATACCACCTCAATCGTGTCATAGGAGAGCAAACTCTAACGTATGAAGAAACGAACACAACAGTTTGTCCATTAACAAGCAATATTGAAGATCTTGACGCACTAACACCTGGCCATTTTATCATCGGAGCACCATTGATAGCGCCACAGCATGACCTGATTCTTGATTTGACTGAGACTAAAATTAAAAGGTGGAAACTCGATCAAAAAACAGGCACGATCTGTGTAACCGCTGGTACGAGAATTATATGACCAAACTGCAACAGAGGTACAAGTGAAAGCAGTCACAGAAAACTATAGAGATTGGTCAACTATTGTTGCTAAAATGGCCGTTAGGAAAAATAATCGAGGTACATAAAGGGACTGATGAGTTGACCTGAGTTGTAACGGTCAAGACAGAGAAGGAGATATTGAAGAGACCTATATCCAAAGTGTGAGCTTATCTCATTGCTCTCAGTTGCATGCGAGAAATCGAGACGAAGTACAACAAGCTGTTGAACGCGTATCTCAAACGAAGTCATTTGTTTGAATTCTTGTCACACAAAAGTCTCGTAACAATAATCACCAAGTGTGCAGAGAAAATTGGACCAGATATGAAGATACTACCGGATCCAATGAACAAATTGGAAATTCTGCCTCCAAATATGGGCGCGGCCCAAAACTTTGTATGAAAGAGATTTAAAAACAAGTGGGAAAGTGTAACAGTGGGTATGCAAAAGCTTCATTCCATCTACGACGGATTGCAAAATACCCGACCATACCAAAAAGAAAACTGCCACGCCTCCAAGAAGTGGGTGGGATATAAAAATATAACTGTTGAATGCTTTATACTAGGTGGTTGCATACATTTCGGCCTAAAACTCCGCCTTTTTAACTAAAACAATCACTTTTTTTAACGCCACGCCCACAAAAGTGGGCGGAGGCATATACAATATGCACATAAAAGATAACGCCAATATGTACATAAAGATATAATGCTAATATCTACAGCTTTTGTCATATAATTTTTTGTCAAATTTCATATATATTAATTAACAGTCATTTTAAGCTAAAATCCCTTAAAAAGTGGGCGTGGTCAATGAAAAAGCTAAAATTTTTTGGCTACCTTAAGTACAATTATAAGGCAATTTTACGTACCAAAAATGAATGCGCTAGCGTCATTGTAACATAGCTAAAATTTGCAAAATGTATTTTTTTAAATTAGAGATGGTCGCACATACAGGCCTGTAGTGGGCGTGTCTGTGGGCGGATTCAGCTTATTTTCAAACTTGATCTGAAGGAGTGGACTTCCAACCAACCCACAAAATTTCAGCTCTCTGCCTTAAAATTTAAGGCCTAAAAGTTGTTTGCATACGGACGAACGGACGGACGGACGGACGGACGGACGGACATGGCTTAATCGATTCTCCTGTCGGTCCCATTCATATCTCTAAAAGGTCTTAGGGGCCTACGGTGATTATTTCACTGCGTTACAAACTATACATCAAACTTAATATACCCTGGGTCGGGTATAAAAAGTGTTTTTTACATAATATATTAAGTAAAATATTTTCGATTTGGAACGAAAATATTGAATAAATTGCATGTGAAAGATTATACTTTCAATCGATGCCAGTCTGCGGAGCTTATTTTTATTTTTAATGACTAAAAAGATGCTAAATAATAAATTTCAGCTTTTCACGACGTCTTACAGTCTTGTAAGCACCGTAGGTTGTTTCACATTTTGACCGATTGTAGGCGTGTCTGTGGGCGGATCTAAAAAATTTTAACACCTGTATTGCTTGGGGTGACAGAAGATTTCTCAAATTTCAGCTTCCTAGCTCAATATTTAAGGCCTAAAAATTGGTGATATAAGGACGGACAGACGGACATGGCTCATTCGACTCAGAATTCGGTCTCGATCATATGCCCTTAAGGTCTTGGGGGTCTATCGTCATTATTTCTCTGCTACATTTTCGCCTGTATCAAACCTAATATACGCCATTCCTGTGGAATAGGGTATAAAAACCGAGGTTTAAGCAAAGAAAAGCCGCAAGCACCTGCAGCAAAAAAAAAAACGAAAAATATTAACTTGAATCAGCCGAATGCCTGACAAAAACTGAATTAATTTTTTTTAACCCACATAACAAGATGAACATACTTACTTTGTAAAAACCAACGGCAGCAGCGAAGCGGTCCCTCCTACCAAACCTATCATCTGCGTAAGTTTCGTCGATTTGCACACAAAACAGCGAATAATGTGCGCAAAGAAGACGAACAAAAACAAACTCAACACGCGCATGGTTGGTGACGATCGCGACGGTGCCTGCGCCAGCGTCAGCAGCATGGGGAACAACGGCAGCCAAAAAAACAGCAAGGGCACTAGCATTTTTATCAACGATGCTCTTACAAGTTATACGGCAGCTCTCTTCATGAAGGCGAAAGAAATCTGTAAGCAGAAAGGCGTAAAATATGTTTGGTTCAAGGGAAATAAAATTTGTTTAAGAAAGATTGAAAGAGGACAGGTCATCTCAATTAAATCGTTTAATGATTTAGCACTTATTTAGTGCTTTCTCCTGCTAAATGAATAATATGATATGCGATAATTTAGATGACTTTTCCTCCTTTAATCTTAGTAGCTATAATTTTGAAAAAGTTTTTACTGATAGTTCCTTTTGCAAAGACAAATTTTTAATTATACACCAGAACGTTAGAAGTCTAAGAGAGAATTTTGCTGCTCTTGTCACACATGTCGATTCTTTCCTTTGCGTTCCAGATATAATTTTTGTTTCGGAAATCTGGATTTATAGGTTTGAGATAAAAGATTATTTTATTCCGGGTTTTAATTTTTTCGCGAATACAAATGAAAATTACGCTGCAGGTGGTGTTGGATGTTTTATAAAAGAGAAAGAGGAATACGTTATTCAAGAAATCCTTAATGTTGATTGTCTCAGTGCTGATGTTTTGAAGGTTTTCATGGAAATTAACCATGAAACATTTGTTTTTTTGTGTGTGTATCGATTACATATGTTCACTGTTTCGATGTTTTTGGAAGAATTTTCTTGTATACTTAAAAGGGAAAAATCAAGAAACCTCATGGTAGTAGGTGATTTAAATATCAACATTCTGGAAAATTGTAGTCTCGCCTTAAACTATCTAGAACTGTTAGCAATGCACGGTCTCGAAAGTTACATTAACGAACCGACAAGACTTGCTTCGGGTAGGTGTTTAGACCATATTTGCGGAAGATACAGAAATGGGTCGTTCAGTAATTTCGAGAATTGCGTTCTTGACCTTATGATTACCGATCATTCAATGACTGGGTTTTTATTTAGCTCTTCTACAACCAAAAGCAAGCCTAGTAAAGAACCACCTGATAGTTTTACTAATGCTAATATAGGGAAACTACAAACCGCTCTTTTGAATGAATTTTGGGTTAATGTCTATTCGTGTACTGACGTCTGTTCCTTTTATTCAGTTTTTATTGAGTGTCTAAAGAGTCATATTTTTGATTGTTCCACCACTTTGAGTGCAAAATGTCTACCGAAGAGGCTTAAACCTTGGATCTCCAGTTTTTTATAAAACAAAGTTAAGATTAAAAACAAACTTAGACTAAAACTGTATAGAGAACCTGGTAATATGAGTTTAAAAAACAGTTATAAGAAGCTTTGTGGGGAACTTAAAAAGGAAATTCCAGTTTGCCGCGATAATTACTACTGCTCGAAATTCAGTTCAGTGAAGGGTAACCTAAGAAGTGAATGGAGACTAGTAAACAGCATCTTAAATAAACCTTCTGGTACAAAAAAACTGTCACTTATTTTGGTTAATGACCATCCTGTATCTGACAAGCAAGCTATTGCAGATGCTTTTAATGGCTATTTCACCAGCATAGCCACCAGTTTGCAGTCTTTTTCTGTGCAACCACATTGTTTTTCAAGTAGATGTCTTTTGGAGTCGTCTTCCTCTACTAGCTTTAGATTTGAGCCTATAACTCCACTAAAAATTCTAAAGGTAATCGGCTCTCTAAGGAACAGCAGGTCATGTGGGTTTGATGGTATCTCTAGTACTCTACTTAAAAATATTGGTTGGTATACTATAGATGTACTGTCCTTTGTCTTCAATCGCTGCATTTTTGAGGGAGTTTTTCCAGAAGAGCTGAAGTGCGCTGATGTGTTACCGCTTTTTAAAAAAGGTTCCGCTTTACAAATGTGTAATTATAGGCCTATTTCACTTCTTCCAACTTTAAGCAAAATCTTTGAAAAACTCGTTAAGGATAGACTGGTTTCTTTTCTAAGCAAAAATAATTTTTTTTCATAAATCTCAGTTTGGCTTTCAAAAGGGAAAATCAACAGAGGATGCGCTGCTTGAATTTTGTACCATAGTTATGGCCAATCTTGATGGTAAGAAGTGTACGGCTGGCCTATTCATAGATATTACTAAAGCCTTTGATATGGTTGATCACCATATCCTTCTTAACAAAATTGAAAAGGCAGGCATTCGTGGCTTTATGTTGGACTGGCTTAGATCGTACCTAAAAAATAGATGCCAAAAAGTAAAGATCGGAAATATAAGAAGCAATCTTTGGTTTTTCAACTTAGGGGTGCCCCAAGGTTCCGTCTTAGGTCCAATTTTGTTTCTTATTTACATAAACTCTCTGTTTGAACTGGATTTCAAAGGTGTTCCAACTGCCTTTGCAGATGATGTAGGCTTTTGTTGGTTCAGACAGTCGCCTTGATCTCATCTCGGACATTAATTGGGACCTAAGCCTGCTGAGAATTTGGTTCTCTAAACATAACCTGGTTATGAGTTCCAAAACAAAGATAATGTTTTTTAATTTGTCGCCTATTCCTGCTCCCGATGTGAATGTCTACTTCCATGCACCAGAGTGCCAAAAGCTGAAACTTGCTTGTTGCAACTCTTCGCAAGAATTATCCACTCCTACATTTAATTGTAACATTAATTGTAGTAACAAATGTTTTTTGATTGAATCTGTGATAGAGTTTAAATATTTAGGACTTACTTTAGATTCAAGATTAAGCTTCGCTTATCATATAGATTCCTTGAGGAGGTATTTCCGTTTCACCATTAGACATTTTTACTATCTAAGTAATATATGTTCAGCCAATTTGTTAAAAACCATTTACTATGGCATATTTCAATCAAAATTACAATATGGGATCACTTGCTGGGGAGGCGCGTATATGAACAAAATTCAGCCACTCTTGGTTCTACAGAAAAGTATGGTGCGTAGATTACTCCGCAAACAAAGTAGACATCCTTCTTACCCTTTGTTCTATAACTTGAAAATTCTTCCTGTCCGTCATTTGTATTGTTTTAAGGTATTAAAAACTTTCTTTATGAAGTCTGGTAATCGCAATTTTAGAATTATTTCTAATTATAATTTACGTGGCAACTTTTCATACTCAGCTAATGTTCCTTTTTTCCGCACCACAGCGTATCGTAATTTTTATAGTATTTCCTCGATTCGGCTATTTAACAAACTTCCAGTATCGTACAGATCGGCTTCTCTAACTGTTAAATTTCTTAATCTTGTAAAAAAGTGGCTTCTTGGTTTTAACTTTGCTGCCATTGAACTACTTCTTTCCGAGTATCTGGTGTGACTTAAAAATTTAGTTTTTTCGCTTGATTTTCTCTCAAGTATTAGGTCTTTCGATAAGATTTTCTTTCAACTTCAAATGTAAATTTAATGTATTTTCTTTTGAGACCAAAAGTATGTAATAAAGGTATGCATTGTTTTTATTTTGCTTTTAAGGTTCACCCCACCCATATTTATACTGTATTGTTTTAAAATGCTCAGTAGACATTCAACACTATTTTCTTATTTATTAATATAAAAATATAGAATGTCAAGTAAATTTCCGTACTTTAATTTCTAATTTTAATGAATTGCATCAAATTGTAAATTGATTTTTAGTTTAATAAGATATTGTACTGAAATAAAATAAAATATCTATCTATCTATCTATCTATCTTTGTTATAAACTCTTAATTCGATTCAATTTCAATTCAAAGTTGTTTAAATCTATTGAGAGGCTATGCGATAAATCACCCAATACGAAATCGCCATAAACCAAAAAATGCAAAACTACCCAATATGTTTTTAGCAGTCGTTTTTAGAAGAACTTATCGAATCGGATAAAGCACTGATAAGAGGATCACAAAAAAGCTTTGCCAAGGAGAAAGATCAGTTAATAAAAGGCAATGCATTAAAATCAAGCAGCAAAATATCATCTCTCAACCCGTTCGCTGATGCAAATGGAATATTGCGAGTACTAGGGCGCTTAAGACACGCAAATCTATCTACTATCCAGAAACATCCGATGATCTTACCTTCATCGCACCCACTTACGAAACTAATTGTCAAGCAAACTCACATTGACACACTTCATAGTCGCATAAGATTGGCTTTGAACCACATCAGAAGGAAGTTTTGGATCATCCAAGGAACCAACACCATCAAGGCAATAATAAATCAATCATGTTCAAGGAGACTAGTCAACTGATGTCTCAACTTCTTGATGCGAGAGTAAACTTTTCACGACCATTTACTCTCTGTGGAGTAGACTACGCCGGTCCTATCAACGTAAGATGTTCCCAACTGGGAGGTGCAAGGTCACAAAAGGCCTACATAGCAATTATTGTGTGCATGGCTACAAAGGCAGTGCACATTGAGTTAACATCGGATTTGCTTACAGACGGATTCATGGCAGCATTGCGACGAATGATCAACAGGAGAGGCGAAGTCAACCATTTGTACAGCGATAATGCAACAAACTTTGTAGGAGCAAAAAATGTCATCCAGGCGTTACAGTCAAAACTAACAAACAACGGCATCAAATGGTACTTCATCCCGCCTGGGGCTCCACACTCTGGTGGACTGTGGGAAGCTGGCGTAAAATCCATGATATACCACCTCAATCGTGTCATAGGAGAGCAAACTCTAACGTATGAAGAAACGAACACAACAGTTTGTCCATTAACAAGCAATATTGAAGATCTTGACGCACTAACACCTGGCCATTTTATCATCGGAGCACCATTGATAGCGCCACAGCATGACCTGATTCTTGATTTGACTGAGACTAAAATTAAAAGGTGGAAACTCGATCAAAAAACAGGCATGATCTGTGTAACCGCTGGTACGAGAATTTTTTTTTTTTTTTTTTTTTTTTTGAATACTAGGATGGACGGAGACTAAAACTCCAAAATCTTTCAAAGATACCAATACGCCCACTATAGCAGGTACATAATACCGAAGTAGCCGATATTGGTTATGCCCGATTTCCACGTGCTAAAAAACCACCCATTTATGAGAGACACTATGAAACTGCCAGAACGCACTTCATAGTAGTAAATTTTCGCTCTCTCATAATACTTCTTGACTACAACTAAGTTAACTTAACAAGTAGTTTACGCTTCCATAGTGTTGATCGCATTGGATAGGTTGCTTTCCAGTGAATGCACCTACTAAGCCGTTCATTCATGCGGCTTCACCCTACGTCGCTAGATCGAAGGGTCTTGTTCTTTGTAGTCGTCGCTCGTTGTTAACATCGTTAAGAGTCTCGTTTAGAGTACGGATCATTTCATTGTTGCAATGAACATGAAGGCGAGCATTAAGCTTTCGAGCGAAGTTTGTTACTTCTTCGCCCACGGTAGCTATTCCTAAATCTCTGTGAATATCGCTATTCCTAATATACCATGGAGCATTCACAATTGCTCTTAGTGTTTTGTTTTGGAAAGTCTGCAACATGGACATGTTGCTCGACTTGGTACAACCCCAAAGTTGTATACCGTATGTCCAGGACGGCTTTAACACCTGCCTGTACAAGAGCAGTTTGTTATATGTGCTTAATTTCGAAAATCTTCCGATAAGCCAATACATTTCCCTGAGCCTAATCTCGAGCTCGTCACGCTTCTTCTTTACGTGTGGTTTCCACCTTAGTTTAGCGTCCAGTGTCATCCCTAGATACTTCGCTTCATTTGCATAAGGTATTTGTACAGAATTTATGAACAGAGGCAAATTGTTAACCCTTCTGTAAGTGAAATTCACATGCGTAGACTTGTTCTCGTTAAGAGCGATTCGCCAAGTCTTCGTCCAGACACAAATTCTGTCCAATGCTCGTTGGAGGTTTCTCGTTGATGACTCGACTGATTCACCTGTTGCCAGGATGGCCGTATCGTCCGCAAACGTGGCCACGACTGTCTCGTCATCTAGAGGTATGTCTCTTGTGTAGAGCAGGAACAGGGTCGGACCGAGGACGCTTCCCTGGGGTACGCCAGCCCGAATTTGCTTGAAACTCGAGTATTCACTACTACACCTAACACGAAAGAGTCTGCTTTCAAGATAGTTTTCCAATATTTTAAACATGTCTTCCGGCAAATTTTGCCGTAGCTTATATTTCAAGCCCTCGTGCCATATTTTGTCGAAGGCTTGCGATACGTCGAGGAAAGCACTTGAACATATTTTTTTCCCTTCTAAGGCTTTTTCAATTTCATGCGTTATTCTGTAGACTTGATCTATTGTGGAATGGTTAGGTCTGAAACCGAATTGATGATCCGGGATCAAGCGTCTTTCTGCAATTATTGGTTGTAATCGCTTCAGCAGAAGTTTCTCAAATACTTTCGATATTATCGGCAGAAGCGATATGGGCCTATAAGATTTTTTATCATTTGCGCATTTCCCCGGTTTAGGAACCATAATGACTTCAGCAACTTTCCATTGTCTTGGAACGTATAGAAGTCTAAGAGAAGCGTTTATCATATAAAGTAGCTTGACTAATGCCTTTTTTGGTAGCTCTTTTAATATTTCGCCAGTGATCAGGTCGTAACCCGGGGCCTTATTATTTTTAAGTTTGCTAATTGTCTGTCGGAGTTCAACTAACGAAACTTTTTTCATTCTAAAGCTACCAGGTTCCCCGTTGTTGTTTAGAACGTCAGCCAACGGCGGACCGTCGAAAGGCTTGAATGTTTTTTCTAAATGTTCAGCAAACAAATTCGCTTTCTCTTTGTCTTCTCTTGCCCATTCGCCGTTAGCTTTTTTTATTGGTGCCGAGTGGATTATAGGTTTCTTGATATACTTAACTGCTTTCCACAGCGAGTAGTTTGAGGTCCTATCCGCAGCCAAGCCTTCAAGGTATTCAGTGGTCTCACGATTTTTAAGATCTTGCAACATTCCTTTCAGTTTGTTAGAGAGGCGGTTCTATAGGGTTTTGTCTGGGGGGGCCCTCGTGCCTTGCCATCTCCTACGCGCTCTTCTCTTTTCACGAATCAATTCTTCGATTTCGAGCGGATATGTTTTACGTACATGCCCGTCGGTGCTAACTGAGTTCTTTTGGGACGAATTGTTGTTCCAAGCAGCGCTCTGAATTGCTTCAATGAATTTGTCAACTGCGGTTTCTAACTCGAAAGGAGTTTTCAATGGCACATTCAAGCCAACACCCTCCTTACAGTCCTTTCTGAAAGCGTCCCAGTTCATGTTTTTGCTAGCTAATCTAGGAGCTCTTTCTATTTTCGCCAGTCTTCCACCCATCTTCAAGATAACTCCTGAGTGGTCTGAGCAAAGATCGTAACACTCTTCAATTCGCGTAAGGTATTTGGGGTACCCTTTAGCGATGAAAAAATCGACAAGGTCAGGCTTTTTATTCCTATCGGTTGGCCAATATGTTGGCTTACCCGTGGAGAAAAAGTCCACCCCACGCTTCATACTATTTTTGTACAGTAATCTGCCTCTTGTTGAATTGCATCGTGAGCCCCAAAAAGTATGCTTCGCGTTAAAGTCACCCCCAATGATAAAATTGGACCCAATGAAGTCATACATACGATCAAGATCGTCTTCCACCAGTCTATATCCTGGCGGGAAATAACAAGATGCAATGTTATAATCTAAGCAGTCAATTTTTACAGAAACTGAACTGATCTGCATAGAGTCTAGCTCAACTTCTGTGTTCTTGAAGTGCTTTATGCAGTTCTTAATGTAGAGGGAGGATCCTCCTCTCGAATTTTGCGAAGGGTGATGTGCGTGATAGTCATTGTAACCTTTAAGTTTGGGTGTAGACCCGTTTTTAAGGTGAGTTTCCGTAATCATGCAAATATCAATATTGTTTTTCCGTAGAAATACTTCTAGTTCGTCTATTTTATTCAGAAGGCCGTTTGCATTCCATGTTAGTATTTTAAATAACTGTTTCATATTCATGTTCTCTTGTAATTTTTTCGAGGCTTAAACTCGAGCTTGCTCAGTTTGTCAAATATAATTTTGTTGATTTTAGTCTGATCCTCAAGTTTCTCCAAGATTACAGCGAGGATCTGAGACACTGCATCTGTTGTGGGCGATCTTGCCTTGCTTTCGTTTGCCGCAACCTGTGCGTATGATTTCGGTGCGACCAGTGGTGGTTTCTCCGCTGCACTTGAACTGGCGCCGCTCTTTTGTGGAGCTTTTACGCCTTTTGTCGACGCCTCCTTTGCCAATCTTCCACTTTTGATCGGCTTTGGCGTCTTTGGAGTCTTTGGCTTAGTAGTTTCAGCAGGTTTTGGGCGTCCTAGGCTTTGATTCTGACCTCTAGTATTTTCCTTAAGAGGTTCTCGTCCCTTTTGCAGCTCTATGGCTACTTCGCATCCTCGATAGTTCGCGGGGTGGTTTCCGTGGCAATTGGCGCAAACTGCTGGAGCCTTTATGTCAACCTTGCACTCTGTTGACAGGTGTTTTCCGGCACATTTCACGCAACGTGGTTCTTTTTGGCAGTAGGCACTTGTGTGCCTGAATTCTTGGCATCGCTTACACTGTGGTATCAGTCTATTGCCCTTTCGCATGGGTTCGATTTTAACCCTGATGTTAAGTATCATTTTTATTTTATAAATATCGTTTATGCTCTCAGTTCTTTCAAAGGAGAGCATAAAAATTGGAAGCCCGCGTCTGATCACAGTGTCTCTTTCTCCTTCCGTGCGTTGCTTTTCCTTTTTAATGATATTGACGGCATCAATAATTTTAAGGCCTTTATTTTTTACGTCTTTTACAACGTCTTCTTTTGTGCATGATGGGTGGAGCCCCCTTACAATGACTCGCAGTGGTTTCTCGTACTTATTTTGATAAGTATACCACTCGATTCTTTCTGCATTCAGTCTAAGAGACAGTGCGCGATAGGAATCGGCGTTGTCAACATTTACTTTCCACACGTTATTTCGGTGCGAGGTAAGCTTATAGTTTTCTGTTCTCACCGTGTTTGCAAGAAGGTTGCGCAATCTCCCAAAGTCTGCTATCCCGACGATGTTTATTGCGGGTACGAGAATTATATGACCAAACTGCAACAGAGGTACAAGCGAAAGCAGTCACAGAAAACTATAGAGATTGGTCAACTATTGTTGCTAAAATGGCCGTTAGGAAAAATAATCGAGGTACATAAAGGGACTGATGAGTTGACCAGAGTTGTAACGGTCAAGACAGAGAAGGAGATATTGAAGAGACCTATATCCAAAGTGTGAGCTTATCTCATTGCTCTCAGTTGCATGCGAGAAATCGAGACGAAGTATAACAAGCTGTTGAACGCGTATCTCAAACGAAGTCATTTGTTTGAATTCTTGTCACACAAAAGTCTCGTAACAATAATCACCAAGTGTGCAGAGAAAATTGGACCAGATATGAAGATACTACCAGATCCAATGAACAAATTGGAAATTCTGCCTCCAAATATGGGCGTGGCCCAAAACTTTGTATGAAAGAGATTTAAAAACAAGTGGGAAAGTGTAACAGTGGGTATGCAAAAGCTTCAATCCATCTACGACGGATTGCAAAATACCCGACCATACCAAAAAGAAAACTGCCACGCCTCCAAGAAGTGGGCGGGTTATAAAAATATAACTGTTGAATGCTTTATACTAGGTGGTTGCATACATTTCGGCCTAAAACTCCGCCTTTTTAACTAAAACAATCACTTTTTTTAACGCCACGCCCACAAAAGTGGGCGGAGGCACATACAATATGCACATAAAAGATAACGCCAATATGTACATAAAGATATAATGCTAATATCTACAGCTTTTGTCATATAATTTTTTGTCAAATTTCATATATATTAATTAACAGTCATTTTAAGCTAAAATCCCTTAAAAAGTGGGCGTGGTCAATGAAAAAGCTAAAATTTTTTGGCTACCTTAAGTACAATTATAAGACAATTTTTTGTACCAAAAATGAATGCGCTAGCGTCATTGTAACATAGCTAAAATTTGCAAAATGTACTTATTTAAATTAGAGATGGTCGCACATACAGGCCTGTAGTGGGCGTGTCTGTGGGCGGATTCAGCTTATTTTCAAACTTGATCTGACGGACTGGACTTCCAACCAACCCACAAAATTTCAGCTCTCTGCCTTAAAATTTAAGGCCTAAAAGTTGTTTGCATACGGACGAACGGACGGACGGACGGACGGACGGACGGACGGACGGACATGGCTTAATCGATTCTCCTGTCGGTCCCATTCATATCTCTAAAAGGTCTTAGGGGCCTACGGTGATTATTTCACTGCGTTACAAACTATACATCAAACTTAATATACCCTGGATCGGGTATAAAAAGTGTTTTTTACATAATATATTAAGTAAAATATTTTCGATTTGGAACGAAAATATTGAATAAATTGCATGTGAAAGATTATACTTTCAATCGATGCCAGTCTGCGGAGCTTATTTTTATTTTTAATGACTAAAAAGATGCTAAATAATAAATTTCAGCTTTTCACGACGTCTTACAGTCTTGTAAGCACCGTAGGTTGTTGCACATTTTGACCGATTGTAGGCGTGTCTGTGGGCGGATCTAAAAATTTTTAACACCTGTATTGCTTGGGGTGACAGAAGATTTCTCAAATTTCAGCTTCCTAGTTCAATATTTAATGCCTAAAAATTGCTCATTCGACTCAGAATTCGGTCTCGATCATATGCCCTTAAGGTCTTGGGGGTCTATCGTCATTATTTCTCTGCTACATTTTCGCCTGTATCAAACTTTATATACGCCATTCCTGTGGAATAGGGTATAAAAACCGAGGTTTAAGCAAAGAAAAGCCGCAAGCATCTGCAGCAAAAAAAAAACGAAAAATACTAACTTGAATCAGCCGAATGCCTGACAAAAACTGAATTAATTTTTTTTAACCCGCATAACAAGATGAACATACTTACTTTGTTATAAACTCTTAATTCGATTCAATTTCAATTCAAAGTTGTTTAAATCTATTGAGAGGCTATGCGATAAATCACCCAATACGAAATCGCCATAAACCAAAAAATGCAAAACTACCCAATATTTTTTTAGCAGTCGTTTTTAGCAGACAAACGTATATAATCACAGAGCGATCTGTGGTAACATACATTCTGATCAAAATGTTTATCAAATATGAAGATCAATAAGTTAAGCTCAGTTAAGTCAGCTTAGACTCCCTTAAGTAAACTATGGGAGTCTAAGCTGATACATTGTTTAGCAATACGCCACCTGGTGCGTAGCGTATGCAATATCTTCGCAGTGTACCCTATTCTTCTTTCCATTCCTATTGATTTTCCCATTTCTATATTTTACGTGTGTAAAGTTAGCACTACCCACCCCCTAAAGTTAACATTTCGGAAAACCTAACCATTGCATTAATTGTCGTTTTTTGTACTTCAAGTGTTTTAGAAACCAAAAATTTGTCGCGCGACTTTTTGCGAAGTTATGACCAAAAAACAATATTTTGCGTGAGCAAGCGTGAAAGGATTAAGTTGTAACCTGTTAATACGAATCGAGTTCCTTCGATATACCTACTGGGGAATTTATATCTATAAACCTACTGGGAAGTGTGGTCATAAAACACCATTTCAAAAATGATTACTGACTGAACAACAGTGGTTAAACACAAGTAGGCATTGAATAATATCTGTTTGCCGCCTGACGACTTATGGGCTTTTTTTTCTACAGAGGATCCTGCGAATGAATAAAAAAGGCTTTACAGTACATACCTATAAACATTGAAAACATCACATTGACATAGCATATTTATGAATCGACCATAATGTATCAATTACCTTTAAGTAATGTAAAAAATAAGATATTTAAAATGTGGGCTTTACCTACTTAGAATAAAAAGCATTGTGTCTTCTTATAGTAAAAAAAAGAACCACCATCAAAAGATTGATCATTCTGTATTCCTTGTATCATAGTTTTCGGTAACAAAATATAATGCAGGTCACTTAAATTGCTGGATCAAAAAGTAATTTTTCTGGTACAGGAGTAACCAGGAAGGTCAAAAAATATTCAAATGCCTCAGCTTCCAGTGGCTGTCTAGAAAGTTTTTTGCATGGCGTTGGTTCCTGGACTTGTTTTTGAAAAAACATTGAAATATGAATGAAATTCATAATCGCGGTCGATCTAATGTTGGTTCGGAGCATTTAATAAAAGCAATTTTAGTGAATAAAGAAAAAATTATATTAGGAAACAGAATTTCCCCACCTTCTCATAGTGCGTGGAGTGAAATTGCGTCGGAATTAGGCGGTTCATTAAAAAAAGATCGTTATACTCTAGACAGTTTCGAACCGTTATGGCCTACGCGATATTATTTTAAACCGCAAAGAAACTTCGCTAAATGTAAGCGATGGCTGCAGTGCTGTTGAAAGTAGCCAATCCTTAGACTCAAGTGGTTCTAAAACGTTTTGCTTCTCGGTTACTTTCGGAAAGGAAGAGCTTAAAGAACTTTTAACGGAAACAGAATGTGTGGTGAAGGATGGCGTAAGAAAACGTGTGCGTCAGTACACAATACTACAGCAGAAGCAATGGACCGACATGATGGCGGAAAAAGTATATGAGCAAGCTGGACTTAAGCACGGCTATCACTTCAAGAAACATTATATTTCTCGAGATGAAGAAAGTGGGTATTGCAAAGGTAAGGAATTATTCAATAATATATTTTTTAATTTGCACATGCAAAAATTTGCACAGGCATAAAATTTAAAATAAATTAATTTTTAAATTTATTTATTATTTTTTAATTTAAAAAAGTATATTACCGGGTACAAGAACATGGAACAAACAACACAAAGGAAGAATTAAAATAAGAAATCAGTAGGCCTGTAAATAGTTTTTTGATAGGGTAGGTCCAATAGTTTTCTTTTCGTGGATAGGCAGAAAACTTCATAGGCACTATGACGATCGACTCCGCGTGCTCATTGTAGTTTGGTAAACGTCAATTTTTTGTAAAAAAAAAAATTAGTGAGTAAGAATGTCACACTACTATGAGAACGCCGCGCAGATTCAATAGGTGATGTTGTTCATAAAATTAATGGTCGGGCATAATTCCCCAGTATAAGCCATTTTTTCGATGCTGCTTGACTTTGTAGTGGCCCGCTAGAAAGCTTGCAAAGAAAGAATTTTGTTGGTGGTGATGTTGATACCTACATCACTTAAATTTTTAATGTTTTTGTTGCTGTCTAGATACCTACATAGTTCTAATATGGCATTGTCAAATATTGAAAATTTCGAAGTGGTAGTGCTAACTTTGCACTCAAAATATTGTTTTTTGGTCATAACTTCGCAAAAAGTCGCGCGACAAATTTTTGGTTTCTGAAACTCTTGAAGTACAAAAAACGACAAAATATGGCATTGTCAAATATTGAAAATTTTGAAGTGGTAGTGCTAAATTTACACTCAAAATATTGTTTTTTGGTCATAACTTCGCAAAAATTCGCGCGACAAATTTTTGGTATCTGAAACTCTTGAATACAAAAAAACGATGATTAATGCAACGGTTAGGTTTTCCGAAATGTCAACTTTAGGGGGTGGGTAGTGCTAACTTTACACTCAAAATATTCTTTTTTGGTCATAACTTCGCAAAAAGTCGCGCGACAAATTTTTGGTTTCTGAAACTCTTGAAGTACAAAAAAACGACAATTAATGCAATGGTTAGGTTTTCCAAAATGTTAACTTTGGGGGTGGGTAGTGGTAACTTTACACTCAAAATATTCTTTTTAGGTCATAACTTCGCAAAAAGTCGCGCGATAAATTTTTGGTTTCTGAAAATCTTGAAGTACAAAAAAACGACAAATAATGCAACGGTTAGGTTTTCCGAAATGTTAACTTTAGGGGGTGGGTAGTGCTAACTTTACACTCAAAATATTCTTTTTTGGTCATAACTTCGCAAAAAATCGCGCGACAAATTTTTGGATCCTAAAACTCTTGAAGTACAAAAAACGACAATTAATGCAATGGTTTGGTTTTCCGAAATGTTAACTTCAAGGGGTGGGTAGTGCTAACTTGATTTGAATTGAATTTGAATTGAATTTTTTGTTTCTAAAACTCTTGAAGTACAAAAAAACGACAAAAGATTGCATTACCAGAATATAAATTTTTTGAAGTGGTAGTGCTCACTTTACACACGTCCATGTTTTTTGGTTATCCATCGCCTTCCCGTTACCAGTCCTAAATCATTAATTTACTAAAAAACAAATATTTTATTCCTTTCAAGGTCTTTATACCCCATCCCATAGGATAGGAGGTATATTAAGTTTGTCACATAGTTTGTAACACGGTGAAATAATAATGATCGATACCGGAATTTTGAATCGAAAGAGCCATGTCCTTCCGTCCGCTGTTTTTAGGCCTTTACTTTTGAGCTAGGGTGCTGAAACTTCGTACGTAAGGTCCAAGTTAATTCAGTAAGACGTTCTTAAAGGCTGAAATTTGACATTTAACATGTACTTATAAATGTAAGACACGAAAAAGACAAATTTAATTGGTAAACCTCCTCTAGTGGGCGTGGCATCTGATTTAACGGTAAATTTTCAAATGCAGTTTTCTCAATACTTTTGCTCAAAATTAAAAAAAAAAATGGTTAATATTTTATGTAGAAAACGCTTCCACACATTGTAGCACTTTTTCCCGAGTTAAACTAAATATCGAATATGCGCCGACGATGCGCTCGCGGATGTAAACAATTTATCGAAAACTAAAAGCTAGCGGCGAAAAAGTGCAACAACACAGCAAGTTGTTGCTGTGCTTCCCGACTGCTCAGCAAGGGGGTGGGTTCCGAGAATGCTTAATGATTTTTGTACGTGGATTAAAATCGGCACCAGCTGTTTTATAAGTAAAATAGCAAAACTGTAGGTAGCTGAAAATGATTAGGTCCGATCAAAAGAATAACACAATGATTTAGGTCGTTATAAACGTTCTAAGACGAACGAAGGCGATTTATTAAAAGAAGTTAAGGTTAAAGAATAGGCCAATGAATCACGGCAAGAAATACTCAAACAGATTGGTATCACAAACAAAGAGAAGCAACGCAACCAAGGAAATGGCCGAATGAAATAAAATGAAAAGGTAAACAATTTTATCAATATCGCCGCACAAAGAGAATGGCTTACTATATTAACACGTCCCGAATGCAAAAAGGTGAAAACTAAAAGGGTCGCGCGTCCCGTCTTTTCCAGGGGATTTTCCCAAGACGAAAGTCAACTAGTCAAATAGGTATACAATCTTCTTCACAATAAACACAAACGCAAATCTCGTCAAACACTCTACTTATCTTTTCCTTTTCTCTCTTCAGTTCCTTTTTCCTTTTCCTTTTTTTGTAACTCCTGTTTTCGTCCTTTTCTCAGAACCTCCAGCTCTCTTTTCTTAAACCTCCACCAAACTTGCTTGGTAAACCAGAAGTGATTCACCCAAGCTTGGCTTGGCTTTTTCCCAAACAAACCATGACTCATTCACACACACATTCAACCAATCCTCTCATTCCGGTACAGTGGTTATCGGGCACGGCGTTTCAAGCCACACTCAGCTCTTTGCTGGGCATGCTTGCCGTTATTGAACCTCAGCTGCATTCCTCTCACACAAGAATTGGTACCAATTCGCCCCACTGCGAATTATAGGGTAGAATTCGAAGCCGAACCGAAAAGAGAGCATTCAGTGATCCATCATTTAACCTTATTCTCAGAAGGAGAATAGTGTTATAAATTTTCATAAGGAGAACGAAGAAGGAACTACCATACTCAACTCGCGATATACTACATTACCCTAGTGGACTTTCGCGCAGATTTGGGGAAGGGGACTCTACCTATAGTAAGCCATTCTTTACATTTAGAAACACGGTTAGGATAGGCCCTCGGCCATTGATGTTCTTCGCTCAAGGTGGATGTATGACTTAGGTCTATCTCTCTTTATAATTTGTTTGTGGTAGTGGTGCTCAAGTGTTGGACTCTTTGGCGTTTGAGCTCATTCAAATAAGCTAGAGTCTCCGGATCCTCCATCTGGATTTAAGTTGACTCGCGCGGTCTTGGTCCAGTTCGTCCGTCTTGCTCTAAGGAGCATGTACGGAAGAAAAGAGGGAACACAAGTGGGAAAGGAAGACGGGGAAAGCCCAAAAGTGAAGTGGAGGGATGGGACCAAAAGGACAGACAAAGAGCTTCTTTGTTGCACGATTTTTGACCGCAAAAACTCCACCCTTACCGTGAAATGTGGTACACATGTCAATAGGGCACTTAGGAATCGAAAGGTAAAACAAAACGTAACAGAAGGAGACATGGCCGGACTGACAAAAGATTGGCCATGAACATAGAAGGGGAGCCATGGCCGGGCTAGCAAGAGATTGGCCGATGGTATGGAAACGCTGGTGGGTCCTATGGGTCGTCGATATATGGTTTAAGGTCCTTCACATGCCATGTTCCTCGTTCCTTTCCGGTGTCATCTTCAAGCACGTACGTCCAAGGTGAGACTCGCCTACGAATTTTGAAGGGGCCGATGTATTTTGGGGCTAATTTCGCTGAGTAGTAGTTCGCTGCATCTGAAAGGATGTAATTCCTACGCCATACAATCTCATTCGGCAGATATTGAACAGCTCGCCGCCTAAGATTGTATGCTTTCGATGACTTCTTGGCTGCCTCCACTAACTTCCTACCAACATCTTCCCTTAGCTCCTCAAAACGTTTTCCTAGCTCAGTCATGTTGATTTCCCTAACTCCTAACTCTGACTCACTTTCTGGCCTATTCTCTGTATCCCTATCTAAACTACTAGCTGAAGTACTGGGTGGATCCTGATTCCCTACTGAGTCCCTATCTAGCCTGTCTGAGGTTGTACCTAGGGTCGAAGACATACGACCACAAGTAACCATCTCCTTCCCGAAATTCGCCTAGTACGGGGAAACTCCTAACGCGTCATGTTGCGCACTGCGGATGCAACAAGCTACCTTCTCCAGATGTGTGTCCCACGCCCTATGATTATCCGACACATAGGCACGCAGAACGGTTTTAAGGGTGTTGTTAATCCTCTCCGCGGGATTAGCCTGGGGGTGGTTATTCGCTGTAAATCGTTGCTGTGACCCGTACGCGTCGCATAGCGCTTTCAGTTCCTTTCCTCGAAACTGGGGACCATTGTCACAAACGGTCCACTTGGGTACGCCAAAAAGTATAAACACGTTGTCTTCCAGAACCTTACAGATAGAAGCAGCCTTCCCAGTCCTAAGAGGAAACAATAAGGGGAACTTTGTAAAATAATCAACCACCGTAGGAATATAAACAAAACCTCTATTCGACCTTGGAAGAGGGCCTACCAAATCTACACATATCATTTCCCACGGACTAGAAATAACTTTCCTCTCAACCATCAAACCAGCCGGCTTATCATTTACAGGTTTCACACTCTGACATATTTTACAGTTCCTAACATACTTGGTAATATCTGACCTCATCTTAGGCCATTAATACCTTGTTCCTATCCTGGCAAAAGTTTTCCTTACTCCCATATGACCTGCTAATGGATTGCCATGACATTCTGCTAAGACTTTAATCCTATCCTGTTTTCCTACTACTTCCTTCATTCTAAATTATTGTCATGAACAATCCCGTGACCTGCCTTAACAAATTTATATAAAATTCCCTTGTCGACCCTCCAGGCCGGAAAAGCTAATGGATTCGACTCTACTTTCGTCATCATCTTCGTGATCCAAGGATCAGAAACCTGCTGTTATATTTCCCCTATCACCGGAACCGTCCGTGAAAGCAAATCGGGTACAACGTGATCTTTCCCCTTCCGATGCACGATTTCGAAGTCGAACTGCTGCAACCTAACCGCCCACCTAGCTAGCCTGCCGCACGGATCCTTGAGATTGCTCAACCAGATCAGTGAGTAATGATCCGTCACAACTTTAAATCGAACGCCGTCGATATACTGTCGTAACTTCTCAATAGCCCACAGAACCGCTAAGCACTCTTTCTCCGTGGTTGAAAAGTTTCTCTCGTTCCTATCCAAAGACCTACTCAAGTAACAAATTACTTTCTCACCCTCCTCGAATGTCTGAGAGAGCACTGCTCCGATCCCAAAGTCCGATGCGTCGGTTTGCACGACAAACTCCCGCTGAAAATCCGGACACGTTAATATCGGGGCAGTTACTAAGCACTCCTTTGCTTTTTGAAAACTCCCCTCGCACTCTTCAGACCAGACGAACCTACTCCCTTTCTTTAAAAGATCGGATAACGGCTTTACCAAAACTGAAAAGTTTGGTATAAATTTCCTATACCAGGATACCGTTCCTATAAAACTCCTAACCTGTTTGATATTTTTCGGTACGGGTATCTTTACCGTGCTCTCAACCTTTTCTGGATCCACATGCAACCCATTGCGATCCGCAACATAACCTAAAAACTTAAGAGTTGGCCTACAAAAATTGCATTTTTCCCTACTAACTATAAGTCCAGCAGCAGCGCAACCGCTTAAGGACTTCCTGTAAAATGTCTACCTGTTTGTCGAAGGACTCGGTCACGATGACAATGTCGTTGAGGTACACGAAGACAAAGGGTTCTAAATCGGCTCCCAGCACGTTATCTATAAATCTTTGCCAAGTTGCAGGAGTATTATGCAGACCAAATGGCATGCGCTTGAACTGGAACAGTCCCCGGTTGGCGACTGTGAAAGCCGTGTATTTCCTCGACTGTTCCTCCATAGGTATCTGCCAATAAGCAGATTTAATGTCCAAGGACGAAAGGTACTTGGCATTCCTCAGTCTATCCAGGATGGCGGAAATGTAGGGTAAAGGGTAAGCATCCCTTTCTGTAACCTGATTTAACTTCCTATAATCTACACAGAACCTATAAGAACCATCTTTCTTCTTAATCATCACTATGGGTGAAGCTCAAGAACTATCTGACTTTTCTATCACGCCATCCTTTAACATCTGTTCTAATTCTCTATATATATGTTGTTGAATTGCAGGCGAAACCGGGTAGTATCGCTGCTTAATTGGTTGAGAAGACGTCCTAATCCTATGCTCAACCAACTTAGTACAACCAATGCCCTCTGGCATTTCACCAAATACTTTCTCGATTAGACCCCGAAGTTGCTTTTCCTGCACCTCATCATAATCCGTCCTCTCCCTAATGGACGAAATCGAAGCTACCGCAGCTTGATTTGAAAATCTCCACTGTCCTGATCGTATATCCGGGACGATTCCCGTGCGGGCCCAAAAATCGGCACCCAAGATCAAAACAAGAGGGAGTTTTGGAATCACGAGGCATTCCAGCAACACTGACTTATCCTGCACTACAAATGGTAACGATATGCTACCTTCTACTCCTACTCCCGCACCGTCAGCTAAAGTTACCCTGCCTACTTTTGTCTTTTCTAATTTTAAACCTATATCCTCTAAAACTTTCCATCCATCTCTACCGATGATCGTGCGCGAATCTCCTGAATCTAATAAACCTACTAAATTAACTCCATAAACGCTAACTCCTAAATATGGGCGCACGTCATTCTCCTTTTCCTCAAGTGCGAAACCTAACTGAACGTCCGACTGGTTGCCAGCAGGCAACCTATTTAAAACCGACGGAGCTCTTGTCCTGCTGACACAAGAGACCGAATCCCGTTTCCCGAACATGTCCTACAATCCCTACGAATAACCCCTAGCTGACCACAACCTAAACATCTCCTAGGAGCGGAACATTCCCGAGAAAAGTGGCCTTCCCTGTTACAATTGAAGTACCTCAACCTCCTTACAGGTTGAGGGTCCCTACTTACGACGGCGACTGTTGGTGAGATTGGTTCCTCAACTGACACGTAAGCCAAGTCGGGTTCCAAAAGATTACGCGAACGTGAATTTGGAGGCGGCGCAAATGATTCTACATTCGCTCGGACCATCTCCAACTTCCTTCCCAAAACTACCAGATCGCGAATCGAAGATGGTTCCACCAAGCCCAATTGCGTTTGGTAAAACGGAGAAATGTTACGCTGCAAAATCCCTAATTAACAACGTTCCGAGAGCGGCTCAGACAATCGACCGAACATATTTTCCATGGTGGCCACATATACACCGATGGATTCATCCTTCCCTTGGGTACGACGTCTGATCTCTTCTAGAAGAAGATCATCATAAATTGGAGGCAAAAACTCCAATTTTAGCTCCCTTACTAATTCCTGCCAAGAAGAGACAGTTCTCCTAACCGCCCTAAGCCAAATAAGTGCCTTCCCTGAAAATAAATCAACTGCCGACCTAAGCAACTGGGATTCAGAAATCCCCCTAGCTTCCCTAAATTCCTCAACTCTTTCTAGAAAAGAATTTACCGATGCCCCGCAACGTTCTCCCGTAAATTTTTAATCCCACTTCGAGCGATTTTCCTCTCTCTCGGTAGGGATGTATGCGCGATCGTCTCGCTCACCATCGACTGCATTGCTCCGTAGCAATGCACTAGCCGAAGTCGATGGCGGTGAGTTGTTCGGTGGTACCACTACGGTATGGGTTTCCTTTTCGCGCTGGTGTTCTGCATTCTCCTCTTCTTTGTCGTCATCATCCTCTTCGTCGGCTTCTAGATCCGCTAAAACCATCATAAGTGTTGTTTTTAAACGGATTTTAATTTCTTCATCTTCTCCATAGCCCTAACAGCGCGCAGCGACTTGCGCATATCCTCAACTTTTCCTACTGCTAATCCCCTACACTGAATTTCATACGCGATCTCGTCCTGAGCTAATCGATTAATCTCCATTATTTCTAATTGTATCTTGAAAAAAAACTTGAATGAACCCACTACAACTCGACCAATAACGTAAAAAAAAGGAATGAAATCGCCTAAAATACCAAAGCCGGACCAAGGTATCAAAAAAGAAAATAGCTACGAAAGTACTAAAAAAGTATTCAACGAAAACGAAATCGGCAACCCTGTTTCCCTTGTTGCTTACGACCAAAAGGTAAACAAACTAATTCGGGCAAGCAAAAACAACAACAACTCGTTTGTCCTTGCACTTCTAGATGTGCGAGAGAGATAAACTTATAACACCCGATCACGAATAAACGATAAAAAGAGATCACCGAACAACTTATAAAAAGAATTACCACGAATATAAAATGAATAATGACAAACGATTTAAGTAAAAAAAATACCTATTATACCTAATAAGAAAGAAAAATAAAAACTTACGGAAAACAAACAAACTCGAAACTCCAGACAGTGTTATAAACAATATGCCGCGTATGGACACTGGGCAATTATTGAATTCGTTGCCCCGTTAGGTTGACAATGATTTCCCGATGGTGAATGAATAATTCCTTTAAATTTTGATTGTGTGGCCGTCGCAAATGGGGTTCGCAATATTTTCCTGCAGAACAAAACAAAATAAAAGTAAATCGCACTTGGTAAAGGCAATGTAGGAACGTAAACACAAACTTCCCTAATAATAACCTCAAACACTTTGCACAGATTCAATCAGATAGCACAGAATCGGATAAAACAATGATAAATGTCTTAAGAAAGATTAAAAATAATTAAGGAATTAGGAAATCCACGTTGGCTGCCACTTTGTTACACTTTTTCCCGAGTTAAACTAAATATCGAATATGCGCCGACGATGCGCTTGCGGATGTAAACAATTTAACGAAAACTAAAAGCTAGCGGCGAAAAAGTGCAACAACACAGCAAGTTGTTGCTGTGCTTCCCGACTGCTCAGCAAGGGGGTGGGTTCCGAGAATGCTTAATGATTTTTGTACGTGGATTAAAATGGGCGCCTGCTGTTCTATAATTAAAAAAGCAAAACTGTAGGTAGCTGAAAATGATTAGGTCCGATCAAAAGAGCAAAACTGTAGGTAGCTGGCAGCCCCACGTTGGGCGCCACTTTGTTACACTTTTTCCCGAGTTAAACTAAATATCGAATATGCGCCGACGATGCGCTCGCGGATGTAAACAATTTAACGAAAACTAAAAGCTAGCGGCGAAAAAGTGCAACAACACAGCAAGTTGTTGCTGTGCTTCCCGACTGCTCAGCAAGGGGGTGGGTTCCGAGAATGCTTAATGATTTTTGTACGTGGATTAAAATGGGCACCAGCTGTTTTATAAGTAAAATAGCAAAACTGTAGGTAGCTGAAAATGATAAGGTCCGATCAAAAGAATAACACAATGATTTAGGTCGTTATAAACGTTCTAAGACGAACGAAGGCGATTTATTAAAAGAAGTTAAGGTTAAAGAATTGGCCAATGAATCACAGCAAGAATTACTCAAACAGATTGGTATCACAAACAAAGAGAAGCAACGCAAACAAGGAAATGGCCGAATGAAATAAAATGAAAAGGTAAACAATTTTATCAATATCGCCGCACGAAGAGAATGGCTCACTATGCTAACACGTCCCGAATGCAAAAAGGTGAAAACTAAAAGAGTCGCGCGTCCCGTCTATTCCAGGGGATTTTCCCGAAACGAAAGTCAACTAGTCAAATAGGTATACAATCTTCTTCACAATAAACACAAACGCAAATCTCGTCAAACACTCTACTTATCTTTTCCTTTTCCCTCTTCAGTTCCTTTTTCCTTTTCCTTTTTTTGTAACTCCTGTTTTCGTCCTTTTCTCAAAACCTCCAGCTGGTAAACCAGGTAAACCAGAAGTGATTCACCCAAGCTTGGCTTGGCTTTTTCCCAAACAAACCATGACTCATTCACACACACATTCAACCAATCCTCTCATTCCGGTACAGTGGTTATCGGGCACGGCGTTTCAAGCCACGCTCAGCTTGCCGTTATTGAACCCCAGCTGCATTCCTCTCACACAAGAATTGGTACCAATTCGCCCCACTGCGAATTATAGGGTAGAATTCGAAGCTGAACCGAAAAGAGAGCATTCAGTGATCCATCATTTAACCCTATTCTCAGAAGGAGAATAGTGTTATAAATTTTCATAAGGAGAACGAAGAAGGAACTACCATACTCAACTCGCGATATACTACATTACACTAGTGGACTTTCGCGCAGATTTGGGGAAGGGGACTCTACCTATAGTAAGCCATTCTTTACATTTAGAAACACGGTTAGGATGGGCCCTCGGCCATTGATGTTCTTCGCTCAAGATGGATGTATGACTTAGGTCAATCTCTCTTTATAATTTGTTTGTGGTAGTGGTGCTCAAGTGTTTGACTCTTTGGCGTTTGAGCTCATTCAAATAAGCTAGAGTCTCCGGATCCTCCATCTGGATTTAAGTTGACTCGCGCGGTCTTGGTCCTGACCGTCCGTCTTGCTCTAAGGAACCTGTACGAAGAAAAGAGATAACACAAGTGGGAAAGGAAGACGGGGGAAGCCCAAAAGTGAAGTGGAGGGATGGGACCAAAAGGACAGACAAAGAGCTTCTTTGTTGCGTGATTTTTGACCGCAACAATATTGTTACACAAGATTTCGTGCCACGCCCACATTCGGAGGCAGAATTGAAGAAAAACCTGAAATTTTTTGAAAAACTTAAATTCGACTGGCCTTGAGCCTAATTTACGAAAGCATAAAACAAAAGAAATAGCAGGCTAGGTAAACGAGACTTCAGTCCAGATTTCGTTCATATAAAGTTTTCGGCCACGCCTCCTTTTAGGGGTTTATTTTTCAAAGATATTGAATATGAACCAAAAAATTGCATTTTTACGTACATTTAAATGTGTCATGGAAATATCTGTGGACATATCTTATAATTAATAGTTTGTAATTAGGGCCGGTTGGACCACGCCCCTTTTTGAAGTTTGCATTACTTATAAAATGCCAAAAAATAACTATGCCATCAGCATTTTGCACTGAGGGATAGGATGGGGTATTCAACGGTACGTTTTACGGGCTGTAACTTCTGCGTACACACTGTAGCATTACTCACTGGTTTTAAGTACAGTTTCTATGCCAGTAACTAACTATCACTTGTTTACCCTCCATAAATAAACAAACTTAGAAGTCGAATTTTTTACGTCTAGCATAATGTATAAAACAATCCACTGTACGGCCCTTTGTTTGAAAAAAGTGTAACAATTTTTACACTTGTACTGCTTCGGATGACAATGAACCCATGTACCAAATTTCATCCTAGCTTAAAATTTAAGGCCTAAAAACGTGTAACATACAGACAGACGGACGGACGGACGGACGGACATGGCTTATTCGATTCAAAATTCGGTCTCGATCATATGTCCTTAAGGTCTTGGGGGTCTAACATTATTATTTCACTGTGTTACAAACTATGTGACAAAATTAATATACCTCCTATCCTATGGGATGGGGTATAATTAGTGAAATTAGTGAACTTGCATTAAGACAAACCGCAATTACCAAAGAAGAACACAGATTGTGGACCAACTTCAAGAAGGATGGACCAACCCGATACTCTGTGTACTTTGCGCAGAGATTGGAACGACTTGAGCAGTATTGGGTAATGTTCCAGAAAAATAATCATCATGTTGGAAGATCTTAGGTCTGCGAATCCACAAGATGAGTATTTCACGAAGATGTACTTCAATCCATTAGAGGCAAGGTATCTCGGGATCAAGGATACGCTTAATAAAAAACTTGATGAGGAAAGAAAAAAATTTTAACCGTCGTTTGAGTTACCAACCAATTACCAATTCAGAAAACAATGTTGCCAACAGAAGGCACCTCAAGTGATGAAGGGAAGAAGAAAGAAAAGACGCTGGACAAAAACGAGTGCCCAACGAAGTTCAAGAAGTTTAATCTTATAAAGAAGAATTTTCAACGAATATTTCAAAACGTGGACTTTTATCAAACTCCAGTTTACTATGGGTTCAAATTGGATCAGTTAAGAAATTGCTGGGCAAAACTAACAGCTATAAACAAGAAAATTATATTGTCACTTGAAGATGCTGATTACAATCTGAACTACCTAACAAATTGTGAGTTTATCTTGTACCAAGAGACGTACATTCAGCTAGGAGAAGCAGAGAAAAGAAGCCAACAGGAGGCAGCACCAGCATCAACTAGAGTGCTACATGAAATTTGACTTCCAGGCATAAGTATACTCACAGAACCGAAGGATAACGAGCTACTCATCGGGTCAGACATTCTACCACAATTTCTTACGGAGGGATTAGTAAAAGCGTCTGTTAACACTCCAATGGCCCGAAACTCGATTTGTGGCCATTGGAGTTGTTAGATCCTATCCGGGCCTGTGGTGATTTCAACAACAGGGCACCGGGTGCATGTAAGCATTGTCACCTCTCGCGTCAGTGTGTGCAATGAAGATGAAGGACTAAAAAAGTTTTGGGAACTTGAAGAAGTAACCAATGTAAGCGTCAAATCTGTAGAAGAGGAAAAGTGTGAGACGCACTACAAAACGACACACAAAAGCAGGACGGTACATTGTTAAATTACCATTTTTAAAGGATCGTACTGTTTTGGATGATTCACGCAAAATGGCACTGAAGCGTTTGTTTTTGAAACAAACGAAAAATGAGAAGTTACAGCAAGAATGTACTAAATTTATTGACGAATATATCTCTCTCGGCCACATGGAGGAAGCAGCTCAGGACGGATCCCAAAATTCATATTACTTTGCATATCAAGCAGTTATGAAGGAGCACAGTACTACTTCCAATCTGAGAGTAGTATTCGACGCTTTAGTCAAAACGACATCTGGAGAATCGCTGAACAGCATTATGATGACAGGACCCACTATTCAAAGGCATTTGTTCCTTCTGCTACTTCAGTGGAGGTCATATTCCAACGTACTCACGGCCCACGTCGAGAAGATGTATCGGCAAATTTTGGTCGATCAGTAGGATCAAAACTTGCAGCGCATTTTTCAAGGAATATGTTCTAAAAATTGTCACATACGGAACAGCATCGGCACTATATCTGGCCATAAAAACTTTGCGTCAATTGGCTGAGGATGAGGAACATAACAATCCCCTGGCAAACAAAGCAGTACTTAAGGGATTTTACATAGACGACTGTTTTGGAGGTACCAGCTCAATTAAGGATTGTAAAGAGTTACAACAACAGCTTACAAAGCTTCTTCAGGATGGTGGATTCAACTTGCGCAAATGGACATCAAACAGTTCGGAGTTTCTTAAAGCTTTACCCGAAGAAGTCATCGAAATGAAACCAGAGCACGACTTTAACAGTGAAGTAACATTCAAAATTTTGCGAACTAAATGGTGTCCGAGTATAGATGACTTCCAGTTTAACATCGATGTTTCGTCACTCAGTACGGAGAATACCAAACGATCAATCCAATGCGACGCGGAAAAATCTTCCATCCATTTGGTTGGCTTGCACCAGTTACAATTAAAGCGAAAGTTTTATTCAAAAACTTTGGTTGTCGGGTGAAGCTCCAAATTCAAAAAGAATGGAACGAGTTCAAGACAAGGTTATTGAGATTGGACGAAGTTAGAATTCCAAGATGGACAAGGCAATCGGTAAATTTTCAACCGGAATTACACGGTTGATTTGCTGATGCCTCAGAATCCGCATATGCAGCCGTCGTGTATCAGAAGATTATCAACGGTAGTTCTTTTGGAGTTATGCGCAGCGGCATTGCTGACAAAACTAATGAAATATATCCAAGAGGGAACTGACATGAACTACACCAGAATCATTGCCTGGACAGATTCTACAATAGTTTTTTTTTTTTGAATACTAGGGTGGACGGAGGCTAAAACTCCAAAATCTTTCAAAGATACCAATACGCCCACTATAGCAGGTATATAATACCGAAGTGGCTGATATTGGTTATGCCCGATTTCCACGTGCTAAAAAAACCACCCATTTATGAGAGACACTATGAAACTGCCAGAACGCACTTCATAGTAAATAGTAAATTTTCGCTCTCTCATAATACTTCTTGACTACAACTAAGTTAACTTAACAAGTAGTTTACGCTTCGGTAGTGCTTATTGCATTGGGTAGGTTGCTATCGCTATATAGCTATAGGTGCATTCACTGCTACTAAGCCGTTCATTCGTGCGGCTTCACCCTAAGTCGCTAGATTGAAGGGTCTTGTTCTTTGTAGTCGTCGCTCGTTACTTACATCGTTAAGAGTCTCGTTGAGAGTACGGATCATCGCATTGTTGCAATGAACATAAAGGCGAGCATTTAGCTTTCGAGCAAAGTTTGTTACTTCTTCGCTCACGGTAGCTATTCCTAAATCTCTGTGAATGTCACTATTCCTGATATACCATGGAGCATTCACAATTGCTCTTAGCGTCTTGTTTTGGAAAGTCTGCAACATGGACATGTTGCTCGGCTTGGTACAACCCCAAAGTTGTATACCGTATGTCAAGGACGGCTTTAACACCTGCCTGTACAAGAGCAATTTGTTATATATGCTTAATTTCGAAAATCTTCCGATAAGCCAATACATTTCCCTGAGCCTAATCTCGAGCTCGTGACGCTTCTTCTTTACGTGTGGTTTCCACCTTAGTTTAGCGTCCAGTGTCATCCCTAGATACTTTGCTTCATTTGCATAAGGTATCCGTGCAGAATTTATGAACAGAGGTAAATTATTAACCCTTCTGTAAGTGAAATTCACATGCGTAGACTTGTTCTCGTTAAGAGCGATTCGCCAAGTCTTCGTCCAGACACAAATTCTGTCCAATGCTCGTTGGAAGTTTCTCGTTGATGACTCGACTGATTCACCTATTGCCAGGATGGCCGTATCGTCCGCAAACGTGGCCACGACAGTCTCGTCATCTAGAGGTATGTCTCTCGTGTAGAGCAGGAACAGGCTCGGACCGAGGACGCTTCCCTGGGGTACGCCAGCCCAAATTTGCTTGAAACTCGAGTATTCACTACTACACCTAACAGTCTGCTTTCAAGATATTTTCCAATATTTTAAACATGTCTTCCGGCAAGTTTTGCCGTAGCTTATATTTCAAGCCTTCGTGCCATACCTTGTAGAAGGCTTGCGATACGTCGAGGAAAGTACTTGAACATATTTTTTTCCCTTCTAAGGCTTTTTCAATTTCATGCGTAATTCTCTAGACTTGATCTATTGTGGAATGGTTAGCTCTGAAACCAAATTGATGATCCGGGATCAAGCGTCTTTCTACAATTATTTGTTGTAATCGCTTCAGCAGAAGTTTTTCGAATACTTTCGATATTATCGGCAGAAGCGATATGGGCCTATAAGATTTTTTATCATTTGCGCATTTTCCCGGTTTTGGAACCATAATGACTTCAGCAACTTTCCATTGTCTTGGAACGTATAGAAGTCTAAGAGAAGCGTTTATCATATAAAGTAGCTTGACTAATGCCTTTTTTGGTAGCTCTTTCAATATTTCGCCAGTGATCAGGTTGAAACCCGGGGCCTTATTATTTTTAAGTTTGCTTATTGTCTGTCGGAGTTCAACTTACGAAACTTTTTTCATTCTAAAGCTATCAGGTTCCGCGTTGTTGTTTAAAAAGTCAACCAACGGCGGACCGTCGAAAGGCTTGAATGTTTCTTCTAAATGTTCAGCAAACAAATTCGCTTTCTCTTTGTCTTCTCTTGCCCATTCGCCGTTAGCTTTTTTTATTGGTGCCGAGTGGATTATAGGTTTCTTGATAGACTTAACTGCTTTCCACAGCGAGTAGCTTGAGCTCCTATCTGCCGACAAGCCTTCAAGGTATTCAGTGGTCTCACGATTTTTAAGTTTGTTAGAGAGGTGGTTCAAGAGGGTTTTGTCTGGGGGAGCCCTAGTGCCTTGCCATCTCCTACGCGCTCTTCTCTATTCACGAATCAATTCTTCGATTTCGAGCGGATATGTTTACCTACAATAGTATTGAACTGGTTGCAACAACACACAGTAAAATGGAATACATTTTCGGCAAATCGAGTGCGAAATCGAAATACGTGCAGCAACATTCTAAGGGGCGATGAAGGTTTGTCCTTGGAAACGAGAATCCTGCTGACATACCATCTAGAGGTTCATTTGGTGACTCACTAGTTGCCAATTAACGATGGTGGCCAGTTGACAAGATGTTGATAGACGCACAGGAGATGCCTGAAGCTCGAAAAAATATCACTTGTATGGCAGTGCAATGCAATAATGAAGACCATTACATCTTTCTCGCATACTCGTCTTTAACAGAGCTTCGGGCGCACCAGCGCACATTGTCTTCGATCCATGAACAACTGCCGGAAGAAAATCAGAGCTGAACCACTGCAGCTCAGCAGCTTAACCGTAGAAGAACTTATCGAATCGGATAAAGCACTGATAAGAGGAGCACAACAAAGCTTTGCCAAGGAGAAAGATCAGTTTATAAAAGGCAATGCATTAAAATCAAGCAGCAAAATATCATCTTTCAACCCGTTCGTTGATGCAAATGGAATATTGCGAGCAGGAGGGCGCTTAAAATACGCAAATCTATCTACTGACCAGAAACATCCTATGATCTTACCTTCATCGCATATACTTACGAAACTAATTGTCATGCAAATTTACATTGACACACTTCATGGTGGCATAAGATTGGCTTTGAACCACATCAGAAGTAAGTTCTGGATCATCCGAGGAAACAACACCGTCAAGGCAATAATAAATCAATGCGTAAAGTGTTTCCGATTCATGGTTAATGAGACTAGTCAACTAATGGGTCAACTTCCTGATACGAGAGTGAACTTTTCGAGACCACTTACTCACTGTGGATTAGACTTAGAACATAAGAACATTAGAACATAAGATGTTCCCAACTGTGAGGTGTAAGGTTACACAAGGCCTACATAGCAATTTTTGTGTGCATGACTACAAAGGCAGTGCACATTGAGTTGACATCGGATTTGACTACAAACGGATTCATGGCAGCATTGCGACGAATGATCAGCAGGAGAGGCGCCGTCAACCATTTGTACAGCGATAATGGAACAAACTTTGTAGGAGTGAAAAATGCCATCGACGCGTTACAGTCAAAGTTAACAAACAACGGCATCAAGTGACACTTCATCCCGCCTGGGGCTCCACACTTCGGTGGACTGTGGGAAGCTGGCGTAAAATCCATGAAATACCACCTCAATCGTGTCATAGGAGAGAAAACAGTAACGAATGAAGAAATGAACACAATACTTATAAAAATAGAAGTATGTCTAAATTCGAGAACACTTTGTCCATTAACAAGCAATATTGAAGATCTTGACGCACTAACACCTGGCCATTTATCATCGGAGCACCATTGATAGCGCCACAGCATGACCTGATTCTTGATTTGACTGAGACTAACATTAAAAGGTGGAAACTCGTTCAAAAAATCAAGCACGATCTGTGCTGCAGCATTCCCCCGCGTGAAGCAGCAGAAATTTCAGCATCGAAAGCATCAGTTGCATAAGCCGCGAAGGAATCTGAAAGATAATGCAAAAAAATCAGCATTCATCAACGATGTCAATCGCCTTACTCGTTCTACCGCTAGGTGCACTTGTTATGCCGGCGTCAGTTGAATACAGCATTACCTACCCAGACGCTGGACTATTTGTGGAAAAGATAGGCACAGCCGAGATTCAACGAGGTGTTTTACGAACTAGCGTCCGTTTTCCAATCATGGACTTCGAACGGGAGCAAGTTGATATGAACAGAACCAGGGAGCAACTGACTGAATTGTGTAACAGAGCGGCATCATTACGAAAAAAAGTCAGTGCGAGAAATTGCGTCATCAAAGCGAAAGCGGCATAATTACGAAAGAAAGTCAGTGCGAGAAATTGCGTCATCAAGTCGAGAAATTGCGTCAAAGTGTATACTCAATTTTCAACAGACTCCAAGTAACATATTTGCATCGGAAAAAACGCGGACTATTAGATACTGTTCTCAATTCACTATTTGGAGTAAATGATGAAGTATACCATGACATCGAAAGCCTGGACCCCAATCAAAAGGAACTTATCAAAAGTGCAAGTCGAAAAACGAAGATCATGCTATCCACCATCTGCGGTGTAAATGAAACGGAAGCTCGAATCAGCAAGCAAATTAACAACTTCAGAAAAAATTTAACGCTGGCTTGATAGGGAAAAATAAAATGGAGTCCTGGTACAGACTTGTTGATGAAAATAAGATCAATTTACATGTGACGAATGCTTATCTCATTGCTCTCAGTTGCATGCGAGAAATCGAGACGAAGTACAACAAGCTGTTGAAGGCGTATCTCAAACGAAGTCATTTGTTTGAATTCTTGTCACACAAAAGTCTCGGAACAATATTCACCAAGTGTGCAGAGAAACTTGGGCCAGATATGAAGATACTACCGGATCCAATGGACAAACTGGGGATGTCCTCTACAACAACGGAAATTTCAGTGACAGGCTATTTTATGATCAGTGATGCTGATGAATAGGAGCTGATTCAACCTGATACGGTTCCAGAGATGATTCACTTTCGAGAAGTGCAGATACAGCGGACAGTGTTGGGAGTAAACTACAATTTACAACGGTACTTTGAAATTCCACTAGAAGACCTAACTCGAGCACCAAAACTCAACGAAACAACATTTATTCTCCGACCATCGATATTTTTTGGCATCGAATACATCGAGGATTGCATTGTCCAGGAGTTGCCGTCGTGTATCAGAAGATTATCAACGGTAGTTCTTTTGGAGTTATGCGCAGCGGCATTGCTGACAAAACTAATGAAATATATCCAAGAGGGAACTGACATGAACTACACCAGAATCATTGCCTGGACAGATTCTACAATAGTTTTTTTTTTTTTTTGAATACTAGGTGGACGGAGGCTAAAACTCCAAAATCTTTCAAAGATACCAATACGCCCACTATAGCAGGTATATAATACCGAAGTGGCTGATATTGGTTATGCCCGATTTCCACGTGCTAAAAAAACCACCCATTTATGAGAGACACTATGAAACTGCCAGAACGCACTTCATAGTAAATAGTAAATTTTCGCTCTCTCATAATACTTCTTGACTACAACTAAGTTAACTTAACAAGTAGTTTACGCTTCCGTAGTGCTTATCGCATTAGGTAGGGTGCTATCCAGTGAATGCACCTACTAAGCCGTTCATTCGTGCGGCTTCACCCCAAGTCGCTAGATTGAAGGGTCTTGTTCTTTGTAGTCGTCGCTCGTTACTTACATCGTTAAGAGTCTCGTTGAGAGTACGGATCATCGCATTGTTGCAATGAACATAAAGGCGAGCATTTAGCTTTCGAGCAAAGTTTGTTACTTCTTCGCTCACGGTAGCTATTCCTAAATCTCTGTGAATGTCACTATTCCTGATATACCATGGAGCATTCACAATTGCTCTTAGCGTCTTGTTTTGGAAAGTCTGCAACATGGACATGTTGCTCGGCTTGGTACAACCCCAAAGTTGTATACCGTATGTCAAGGACGGCTTTAACACCTGCCTGTACAAGAGCAGTTTGTTATATATGCTTAATTTCGAAAATCTTCCGATAAGCCAATACATTTCCCTGAGCCTAATCTCGAGCTCGTGACGCTTCTTCTTTACGTGTGGTTTCCACCTTAGTTTAGCGTCCATTGTCATCCCTAGATACTTTGCTTCATTTGCATAAGGTATCTGTGCAGAATTTATGAACAGAGGTAAATTATTAACCCTTCTGTAAGTGAAATTCACATGCGTAGACTTGTTCTCGTTAAGAGCGATTCGCCAAGTCTTCGTCCAGACACAAATTCTGTCCAATGCTCGCTGGAAGTTTCGTTGGAACTCGACTGATTCACCTATTGCCAGGATGGCCGTATCGTCCGCAAACGTGGCCACGACAGTCTCGTCATCTAGAGGAATGTCTCTCGTGTAGAGCAGGAACAGGCTCGGACCGAGGACGCTTCCCTGGGGTACGCCAGCCCAAATTTGCTTGAAACTCGAGTATTCACTACTTCACCTAACAGTCTGCTTTCAAGATATTTTCCAATATTTTAAACATGTCTTCCGGCAAGTTTTGCCGTAGCTTATATTTCAAGCCTTCGTGCCATACCTTGTCGAAGGCTTGCGATACGTCAAGGAAAGCACTTGAACATATTTTTTTACCTTCTAAGGCTTTTTCAATTTCATGCGTTATTCTCTAGACTTGATCTATTGTGGAATGGTTAGCTCTGAAACCAAATTGATGATCCGGGATCAAGCGTCTTTCTACAATTATTGGTTGTAATCGCTTCAGCAGAAGTTTTTCGAATACTTTCGATATTATCGGCAGAAGCGATATGGGCCTATAAGATTTTTTATCATTTGCGCATTTTCCCGGTTTTGGAACCATAATGACTTCAGCAACTTTCCATTGTCTTGGAACGTATAGAAGTCTAAGAGAAGCGTTTATCATATAAAGTAGCTTGACTAATGCCTTTTTTGGTAGCTCTTTCAATATTTCGCCAGTGATCAGGTCGTAACCCGGGGTCTTATTATTTTTAAGTTTGCTAATTGTCTGTCGGAGTTCAACTAACGAAACTTTTTTCATTCTAAAGCTATCAGGTTCCGCGTTGTTGTTTAAAAAGTCAACCAACGGCGGACCGTCGAAAGGCTTGAATGTTTCTTCTAAATGTTCAGCAAACAAATTCGCTTTCTCTTTGTCTTCTCTTGCCCATTCGCCGTAAGCTTTTTCTATTGGTGCCGAGTGGATTATAGGTTTCTTGATAGACTTAACTGCTTTCCACAGCGAGTAGCTTGAGCTCCTATCTGCCGACAAGCCTTCAAGGTATTCAGTGGTCTCACGATTTTTAAGATTTCGCAACATTCCTTTTAGTTTGTTAGAGAGGTGGTTCAAGAGGGTTTTGTCTGGGGGAGCCCTCGTGCCTTGCCATCTCCTACGCGCTCTTCTCTATTCACGAATCAATTCTTCGATTTCGAGCGGATATGTTTACCTACAATAGTATTGAACTGGTTGCAACAACACACAGTAAAATGGAATACATTTTCGGCAAATCGAGTGCGAAATCCAAATACGTGCAGCAACATTCTAAGGGGCGATGAAGGTTTGTCCTTGGAAACGAGAATCCTGCTGACATACCATCTAGAGGTTCATTTGGTGACTCACTAGTTGCCAATTAACGATGGTGGCCAGTTGACAAGATGTTGATAGACGCACAGGAGATGCCTGAAGCTCGAAAAAATATCACTTGTATGGCAGTGCAATGCAATAATGAAGACCATTACATCTTTCTCGCATACTCGTCTTTAACAGAGCTTCGGGCGCACCAGCGCACATTGTCTTCGATCCATGAACAACTGCCGGAAGAAAATCAGAGCTGAACCACTGCAGCTCAGCAGCTTAACCGTAGAAGAACTTATCGAATCGGATAAAGCACTGATAAGAGGAGCACAACAAAGCTTTGCCAAGGAGAAAGATCAGTTTATAAAAGGCAATGCATTAAAATCAAGCAGCAAAATATCATCTTTCAACCCGTTCGTTGATGCAAATGGAATATTGCGAGCAGGAGGGCGCTTAAAACACGCAAATCTATCTACTGACCAGAAACATCCTTTGATCTTACCTTCATCGCACATACTTACGAAACTAATTGTCACGCAAATTTACATTGACACACTTCATGGTGGCATAAGATTGGCTTTGAACCACATCAGAAGTAAGTTCTGGATCATCCGAGGAAACAACACCGTCAAGGCAATAATAAATCAATGCGTAAAGTGTTTCCGATTCATGGTTAATGAGACTAGTCAACTAATGGGTCAACTTCCTGATACGAGAGTGAACTTTTCGAGACCATTTACTCACTGTGGATTAGACTTAGAACATAAGAACATTAGAACATAAGATGTTCCCAACTGTGAGGTGTAAGGTTACACAAGGCCAAGCAATTTTTGTGTGCATGACTACAAAGGCAGTGCACATTGAGTTGACATCGGATTTGACTACAAACGGATTCATGGCAGCATTGCGACGAATGATCAGCAGGAGAGGCGCCGTCAACCATTTGTACAGCGATAATGGAACAAACTTTGTAGGAGTGAAAAATGCCATCGACGCGTTACAGTCAAAGTTAACAAACAACGGCATCAAGTGACACTTCATCCCGCCTGGGGCTCCACACTTCGGTGGACTGTGGGAAGCTGGCGTAAAATCCATGAAATACCACCTCAATCGTGTCATAGGAGAGAAAACAGTAACGAATGAAGAAATGAACACAATACTTATAAAAATAGAAGTATGTCTAAATTCGAGAACACTTTGTCCATTAACAAGCAATATTGAAGATCTTGACGCACTAACACCTGGCCATTTATCATCGGAGCACCATTGATAGCGCCACAGCATGACCTGATTCTTGATTTGACTGAGACTAACATTAAAAGGTGGAAACTCGTTCAAAAAATCAAGCACGATCTGTGCTGCAGCATTCCCCCGCGTGAAGCAGCAGAAATTTCAGCATCGAAAGCATCAGTTGCATAAGCCGCGAAGGAATCTGAAAGATAATGCAAAAAAATCAGCATTCATCAACGATGTCAATCGCCTTACTCGTTCTTCCGCTAGGTGCACTTGTTATGCCGGCGTCAGTTTAATACAGCATTACCTACCCAGACGCTGGACTATTTGTGGAAAAGATAGGCACAGCCGAGATTCAACGAGGTGTTTTACGAACTAGCGTCCGTTTTCCAATCATGGACTTCGAACGGGAGGAAGTTGATATGAACAGAACCAGGGAGCAACTGACTGAATTGTGTAACAGAGCGGCATCATTACGAAAAAAAAGTCAGTGCGAGAAATTGCGTCATCAAAGCGAAAGCGGCATAATTACGAAAGAAAGTCAGTGCGAGAAATTGCGTCATCAAGTCGAGAAATTGCGTCCAGATTCATATTCAGTCCAGATTCATACGATTAGAAGCGAAGTTGTTCCAGGAGACGAGAGTTGTGATGCAATTCATCATCAATTCCAATCCAGACACCCATCTATTTTGCGAATGAAACCGTAATTTCGTGGCATAAAGATCTGATGGAAGTGATCAAGGTAAATGAACGAGAGGCAGCCGAGGTACTAAATCAGCTGCACGAAAACAACTGGAAGACCATAAAACGACATCAATATTGCATGGTTGCATGTATCAACCTGCACGAAGGAAGAAATTGTTGAAGATGTTCAAGCCCAAGGCTTTAAAATTCTTGATGCCGTGAACATACTTAAGAAAGAAAAACAACGTACGGAAGGAGAAAAAGACACCGTGGTCAAGCGCGGTCTTCCTATTTTCATGCTGACGTGCGATAGAATTGAAAACATAAACGAAATATATAAAATAAAAACAATCCTAAATATCAGGGTAAAAATTGAGCCCAAGCGAAAGGGCAATAGACTAGTACCTCAATGTAAGCGATGCCAAGGCTTCCGACATACTCAAGCGTACTGCCAAAAAGAACCGCGATGTGTCAAATGCGCCGGTGGACATCTTTCAAAAGATTGCAACGTAAGCAGTCAGGCCCCAGCGACTTGCGCCAATTGTAATGGAAGTCACCCGGCGAGCTACCGAGGTTGCGAAATCGCAATTGAGCTACATAAACGTCACAAAACTGTTTAGCAACATATTGTAGATAGGGCCACAACCCCAAAACGTTCTAGAGCTGACAAGCCGAAAACTCCAAAATCGTCAGAAATACGAGATTGACAAGGAAAAAAATACAAACTCCGCAAGAAAACGTCGCCGGTCCAAGAACAAAGGGAAAATCATCACTCATCGGCCCAAGATCATACGCTTAATTCGCGTCACACAAAAGCAAACCTCCAGAACCTACCACAACAGATTCGGTATCTCAAATATTATTTATGATATTAAAAAAGCTTGAGCAACAAACTAAAGTTAATCAAGTAATATTTGACAAACTGAGCGAGCTAGAGTTTAAACCTCGCAAAACGAATAACAAATCATGAATATGAAGCTCATTAACATACTTACATGGAATGCAAATGGTCTTTTAAAGAAAATCGACGAACTAGAAGTATTTCTACGGGAAAAAAATATTGACCTATGCCTGATTTCGGAAACACACTTTAAGAAGGGATCCGGACCCAAAATTAGAGGTTACATCGACTACCACGCACATCATCCATCGGAAAATTCGAGATGCGGATCCTCTCTCTACATTAAAGACTGCATTAAGCATTACAAAAACGAAGAAATTGAGCTTGACTCTATGCAAATAACTTCAGTATCGGTAAAAATAATTATTACTAGATTATAATAACAGCTCGAGGTGAACCAGGGCCAACTTCTCAAGAATGTATGCTGGTGTGTAAATTTCTTTACATACAAGGGGACCTACAATTTTTTGCCGAATCCGAACGGCACTTTGAGAAGTTTTTCAAGACAATTAATACTCTCGGAGGGCTTGTCAAACCCTCGCGGAGGTGGGGACCGTGAAAAAGAACAAGTCTTTTTTTTTCAGGTGACGATGGCAGGATTCGAACCGAGACCTCCGGCGTAGTAAGCACACACACTTACCACTACGCCACGGCACCCCAGATTATAATATTGCCTCGAGTTATTTTCCTCCACAGTATAGGCTAGCGGACGACGATCTTACTCCCCTCTTTGACTTACTTGGGTCGAATTTTATCATACTTTAATGCGAAAAACACCTTTTGGGGATCACGGTGCAATTCAACAAGAGGTAGAGTACTCTTCAAAGCTAGCATGAAACGTGGCGTGGTTTTCCTTTCGACGGGAAAGCCAACGTATTGGCCAACCGACAGAAACAAAGTACCTGACCTTGTCGACTTCTTTATCGCAAAAGGGGTTCCTCGCCACCTCACAAATGTAGAAGAAGGGTATGATCTCTGTTCGGATCACTCGGCAGTAGTTTTGAAAATCGGCGGAAGTCTAGCAAAAAATGAGAGAGCGACTAGGTTAACTAATAACAACACCGTCTGGGATGGCTTTAGGAAATACTGCAAAGAAAATGTATCTCTACATGTACCACTTACAACCCCTTTAGAAATAGAAGACGAAGTCGATAAACTGGTAAGAACCATTCAAGATGCTGCTTGGAACAATACTTCTTTCCGGAAGACTGGAGTAAGGAATAGCAGATCAATTTACCCGCGCGAAATTGAAGAGCTCATACGCGAAAAGAGAAAGGCTCGAAAGAGGTGGCATTTGTCTCGAGCTCCTCCTGATAAAACCATTCTGAATGGGCTATCTAACAAAATAATCTTACTTCAAGATTTTAAGTCGCGAGACTACCAACTACCTCGAAAACTTGACTGCCGATAGAGGGTCAAACTATTCAATTTGGAAAGCCGTGAAGTCCATTAAAAAGCCCATAGTACACTCGGCGCCAATAAGAAAAGATAACGGTGAATGGGTAAAAGGCGACAAAGAGAAAGCAGATGTATTTGCAGAACATCTAGAAGAAACATTCAAACCGTTTGACGGGGAGCCGTTGGTTGACGATCTGTATCGCAATGCGGAACTAGACAATTATCGAATGAAAACCGTGACACTGTCTGAACTTCGTCAAACAATCCGAAATTTGAAGAATAACAAAGCTCCAGGCTACGACCTAATTACTGGGGAAATTTTGAAGGAGCTACCGAAAAGAGCGTTAGTCAAGCTTCTCTACATCATAAACGCATCAATGAGAATTTCATACGTTCCACGGCAATGGAAAGTCGCAGAGGTAATAATGGTTCCGAAACCAGGGAAATGCCCGAACGACAAAAAATCATATAGACCGATTTCGCTTCTGCCGATTATATCTAAAGTCTTCGAGAAACTTGTGCTCAAACGACTGCAACTAATAATTGAAGAAGACGATTGATTCCGGATCACCAATTCGGCTTTAGGGTCAAACATTCAACACTTGACCAGGAATATCAAATAACTAATGAAATTGAGAAAGCCTTAGAAGCGAAAATGATATGTTCTACCGCTTTTCTTGACGTATCCCAAGCCTTTGATAAAGTTTGGCACGAAGGCCTAAAATATAAGCTACGGAAAGTTTTGCCGGAAAAAATGTATGAACTCTTAGAGTCTTATCTTGACAACAGACTATTTCGAGTGAGATACGGGAGCGAATATTCAGAATTCAAAGAAATACAAGCCGGCGTTCCACAAGGTAGCGTCCTCGGTCCAACACTGTTTTTACTTTTTACATGAGATGTACCTCGAGTAGAGAAAACGACTGTAGCCACGTTCGCTGACGACACGGCTATCCTCGCTACGGATAAGACAGTCAAACTATCAACGGGAAAACTCCAACGCGCTTTGAATAAAATATGCGAATGGACAAAGGCCTGGCGAATCCTCCTAAATGAGACAAAATCAACGCATGTAAATTTTACTTACAAGAGGGTACTCAACTTACCTCTATTTATAAACTCGGTACAAATTCCATACGCAAACGAGGCGAAATATTTAGGCATGACCCTAGACGCAAAACTTAAGTGGAAGCCACACGTTAAAAAGAAACGCGATGTACTTGAAATCAAGCTACGAGAACTGAATTGCTTATCGGACGTTATTCGAAACTAAGCGTATATAAGAAACTGCTTTTGTATAAGCAAGTGCTAAAACCATCTTGGACGCACGGTATACAACTTTGGGGTTGTACCAAACCAAGCAACATATATATTTTAGAAACTTTTCAGAATAAGACACTAAGAGCAATCGTAAATGGTCCATGGTATATAAGAAATAGCGATGGTATCGCAACCGTGACCGACGAAGTAAGAAACTTTGCTCGCAAACTTCACACTTGCCTTCACGGCCATGGCAACCACGAAATAATCCGAACTCTGGATCAGACAAATCTTGCACGCCGACTACAACGAACAAGACCGTTGGATCTAGCGTCGTAAGAGGGAACCGCACATAATGACGGTATTGCAGGTGCTTTCGTTGGAAGGTAGCCTGCCAAACGCGATTACTATACAGAAGCTTGAACTAACTACTTGTTAAGGAAACTTAGTCGTAGTCTTACAAATATTGGGAGGTTTTTTAGTGAGTAAGAATCTCACACTACTATGAGCACGCGCGTTCGATTCTCATAGTGCCTATGAGGGTTTTTACCTACCCACGGAAAAAAATGGGCTCTGCAATATGCCTCTTGGCTGTATTAAGGAAATACGGGGACTATTGAGCTAAAAAAAATAATCCGATCAACATTGAGCTAAAACAAGACAGGAGCACTGAAGACATGCAATTCGAGATTGGTTGGAACTCATCTGTGGAGGAGGCAAAATGTTAAAAAAATCAACAAAAATAGCTTTGGTCAACAAAATAATCGATCAAAGCTGTCAACCTAAGCTTGTCCTCCAATATAGCTAGCACGGCAATAACCCTACCCTACTACAAAAATGTGCAAGGCGGGTAGAATTATACCTGCCTAAGTAAATTTACTTGCGCTGTCATCTCTTTTGTAACCATAAATGTTTCAAGTTCTCACATACCTTTTGTAAATATTATACAACTTGCACTTTTGTTTACGTTAGCATAAGTTTTTTATAAATAGGTAGAATAAATAAATTGAGATTGATTCCATGTCAACAACCAAACAAGAAAAGTCTGTTTTTTTCAATTTGGTATCACGTCAATATTATAAATCGAAGTGTGTACCCTGCACATAAATGGAGCTCCATTAAAACAGGTGGAGAAGTTTAAGTATCTCGGGGTCTTTTTCACGATAGATGGGAAGAGTGATACTGAGTTGTCCTGTAGAATTGGCCAAGCTGGAGCAATAGAAAGGAACTGTGAAAGCAAAGATCTCAGTTTTTAATTCAGTGTTCGTTCCGACCCTCATCTATGGTCATGAAATTTGGGTAATGACCGAAAGAATTAGCTGCCGAAATGAGATTCCTGAGGTGCGTTTCTGGTGTTACTCTAAGGAATAGAGTGAGAAACGTCAGTATTCGTGGGAACCTTAATGTTGAGCAGCTACTTCTCCGAGTGGAGCGATCGATTCTTTAATGGTTTGGACACGTTATTCGCATGCCCCCTGACAGACTTCCTAGACAGATCATGCTAGCCGAGATGCGAGTGCGTCGCCCCCCTGGTAGACCAAGGAACAGGTGGTGGGATCAGGTAAAGAACCTCTCTGAGTCCCGCCTGGGGATTGCGCCGGAGTCTCTTGAGTTGCAGGCGGAGGATCGAGAAAGATGGAAGGACCATTTAGCCACCCCCGCTCCGCGACCCTTTTAAAGGATATGCGGCATCTGAAAATGATGATGATGATCATGATTGTGTCGTGATCAGATATTTATTTGTTTGTTGTAAAGAATGTCTTGTTTCAGAAAAATTGTGTGATCGCTCTGCACTCATCATGGCCACACACGCTCGCACTATCGATTTCCACCAACATTCTTTTTTAGTAGACATTAAAATCGGAAGTGCTTCTTGAAAATTGTCAATAAAGAAAAGAAAACCATTTCCAAGACTCTTGCGTTCAGTTAAGTTAATCCAATGCTTAAATTAGTTCAGGGAAGTGGCATCCTTTGCCTCCCATTTAATAAGTAATGCAAACTTCGAAAAAGGGCGTGATCCAACCGTCCCTAATGAGAAACTGCATATATATCTAAGTTACACTTAAATGTACGTAAAAATGCAATTTTTTGGTCCAAATTCCATATTTTTGAAAAATCGACCCTTGAATTTTAGGTTTTTAATCAATTCTGCCTCCAAATATGGGCGTGGCCCAAACTCCTGTATGAACAAAATGTAGAACTAAGCGTTTTTTACATAAAATATTAAGCAATTTTGTTTTAATTTTGAGCAAAAATATTGAGTAAACTGCAATAATAGTAATTTGAAATTTTACCTTTTAAAATAGATGCCACGCCCACTAGAGGAGGCTTACCGATAAAATTTTTCTTTTTTGTATCTTACATTTATTAGGAGATGCTAAATGTCTAATTTCAGGCTCTTAGAACGTCTTAAGTTTTGAAAACTCTGGAGGTAGTTTCACATTTTGACCGTGGGCGTGTTTTTGGGCGGATTTCAAAAATTTTTACACTTGCACTGCTTCGCATGACGCGAACCTGACGTACGAAGTTTCAGCATCCTAGCTCAAAAATTAAGGCCTTAAAACATGTGACATGCAGACGGACGGACGGACATGGCTCATTCGATTCAGAATTCGGTCTCGATCATATGCTCTTAAGGTCTTGGGGGTCTACCATTATTATTTCACCGTGTTACAAACTATGTGAAAAACTTAATATACCTCCTATCCTATGGGATGGGGTATAAAAAAAAATAAAAAAAAATTAATACACTCGCCCGTAACCCATCGAGTGCATCGCGTGCATAACCCGCTCCCTCCTCATCCGCTTAATCAATTCACCCACCACTCCATTTCAATTTCTTTTCTTTCTTTTCTTTTTCCCCTGAATCTACAACGGTGTGCTTTCGCTGCACACGGATGGAGTGCCTGTACCAGCGGTGGCACTGAGCGTACGAGCGTATAGCGGATTGTTGTTGGTTTTTTCTCAGCTTGATCCACCGTGCAATGTTTTTCCACCGTGCATAGTACTTGCAAATCATTGTTGCGGTGTTTCTTTGCGAAAATTTACACGCAACAATTCTGCTCAGTGTTGTGTCGTTCAGTAATTGTTGTGAATAGTTGTTTGTTTGTACTTTTTGCGTTATGAAGGACTTTCGTGTTGACATTCGTGGGCTGCGGAAAAAAATCACAACTGCATACGTCCATACCTGTATATACAGCCCAGCTGTTTTGGCTCCTTGCGAAAGTCAGGTTTTTGGCAAAAATCTTGAAACAGCCAAAACCGACCCGGGTTTCAAACTGTCTGGGTATCGCTTAGGGCCATTATTCTTTCCTCGCCGACGCCTCGCCGTGTATATACGTGAAGATATTGTCTACCACATTCCTCCACAACTCAACACCTGTTCCAACCCGGAATTTAATTTCATGTGGATAGATTTCACCGTCCGTAGACAAACCATTCATTACTGTTTCGTGTACAAAAGCCCAAACTTTGGCAGTGCATTAACTTGTATTGAGATTGATGCACTGTCAGATTCCATTACAAGAATTGTTTCTCTGTATCCTAATAATGAAATCGTGATTACGGGCGATTTCAATATTCACAATTCTAAGTGACTTCGACATTTTGGTCAGTCAACACCCGAAGGAAGGTATGTTGAGATCTTTGCTGCGTTAAATAATCTGACGCAACTTGTAAACCAGCCTACACGGGTACCAGACATTAACAATCTTTCCGCCAACACTCTGGACTTGTTTCTAAATTCCCGATAAGTACACCGTAAATGTACTATCTCTTCTAGGTTCGTCAGACCTCTGCGTCATATAAGCCAAAATCTTATTGGGTGGCCAAACCAATAAGGAAATAACTCCTAAGCAAACAGCCTGGCGGTACGAGAAAGCAAACTGGGACGGCTTTAATAACTTCTTTGGTCGTTTTAACTGGTCCTTGTGCTTTCTCGATAACAACGTAGATGCTGCTGCTGATATGATTACCAACACCATTCTCCTTGGTATGGGGTCTTTTATCCCCCACAGGATTAAAAGCATCAAACCTCAGGTGAACTCGTGGTGTGACTCGAGCTGTAAAGAGGCGATTAGGTTGAAAGAGATATGTTTTCGGTCCTACAAGGCCAACCCATCTCAGGTAAACCGAAAAAAAATTTAAGGAAGCCAGAAATGATTGCAATGCTCATATTCGTGAGATGCTAAACATTAAAAGGGTAGCCAATCCCTTGTTCGCGAGTAGATTTTAAAACAAAAAAAAAATTAAAACAAAATTTGACTTTGCATCTGCTTTCCTCGTTCTGCGTTTTTTGAAGTCAGGTGTGCAAATCCAAAAAAAAATCGTAATGATAAGCTTTTTCAGCAGGTTTTGCATAAAATGGGTGTGTTTGAAGTTAGTGCTTATTTCGGCAAACTTTGATAAAAAGTGGAAATCAGCTGGTACGCGTAAGGAAAGATTCTTACTTAAGTATAAAGATTCGTTTGATGAACGTGATTTTGTTATAATATAAATATTGATGGAAATAATGTTAATGATGTCACCGACCAACGAATTGAAGACAGCAACCATAAATCCCACAGGGTAGGAAGACCGAAAAAATCTTTCGAGGTGTGCGGAGAAAACTCGAAACGTGCCAAGGTTCGTGATCTCTTAGACTCAAGGTCTTCATCGGAGCTACTTTACGCTGCACAAATGGCTACGCGTGCAAGTGGCAGCCGTTAGGAAGCAGATTTTATAAAGGAGGTTTTACAATGCCCTCAAACAGCGAAAGACTTAAAAATGAGTCAGGAAAAGATAAAATCGCAAAGGGCGCACAGTAAAAAAGAAGCACTTGCATTGTATATAGATGCAAAATCAACAGTCAATAGTTATAAAATTTTAAGAAAGCAAGCATTTGCGGGTCACTTATTGTATCCTTCTATTTTCCTCCGCCTAGGAAAAGCGAAGAAGGATCGTTTTCCTTTAGAAAATGCAATTAATGTTGACGAGTCCACTGTTTCTAATAATGTGAAAGATATTATCGATCACACAACTGCACGTTTATTAAAAACGCAAAATGTTGTTATTTCTAATAACGTCGATGATGGTGCCATGCTCTCTTTAGTTTTTAGTTTATAAATGGGGTGGTGACGGAAGTTCAGCTCACAGCACATATAAGCAAAGGTTTGATGACCACGGAAAGACTGATGAGTATTTATTCCTTATTTCATTCGTCCCAATACAGCTAAGATTTACAGAGAACCCGTTAAAGGGTAGTCTGGCAAGAACCTAATCCTTCTTCCACTCGTTTGTGTCGATCAATTAAATTTTTATTCGCCAAAGAAACGGAAGAAATGTCAGTCAATGAATTAGAATTGATCCGCGCTCAAATTGGTGATCTTCCAGAACTTGCAATAACAATTGGGAACAAGTTTACCGTAGGTCCAAGTGTAGTAGTTGTTATTTTTATGCTTATAGCTATATGTATTTTAGTGTCCTGAATACGATTTTGTTAATAAAAATGGTCGGTCTCATATAGTTTAAAAGTTGAATAGCTATTCAAATTTTCAATTTTTCCATACAAAGTACCTCATCTAAGACTTTTAATTTGTGCCTAAGAGTATGCTATAGAAATCTGACAAGATTCGCTGTAAAATAAATTTGCTTGTGGATTGTAATGTTTTCGGCCTGAGGTTCGTCGAATAAAACTTAATTTCACTTTTATAATCACACAATGAAACACTTTATTTATCAAACAAACTTATTTAAACTCAGATCACACTGTTATTCAACTTTACTATTTAGAATTCAACACTTTATTTCAACTCAACTTTTTACTTTATTACCGATTTTCACAAATCCACGTCCCGTACGAGCCTGTCACCCGTGTATTTATACAAAATTAAGCACCTTCTAGTAACCCCTTTGGTAATTTTCCATTGGTACCCCTCCGCTGAATTCCAAATAGGGGAAATCGAAATTCGAACATCGAATATGACAGCTGCTGTCAGATGACTGGAATGACAGTTGGGTATGTTCGTTTAGTGAATCGAGCGGTTGCGTTTGTAGAGTGAATCGATGGGTGCATTCAGACATTCTTGTCGCCACATAACATTGCCCCCCTCTTAGTTTTGCTCGTCCCAAACAAGTACGTCATCGTTGCTTCCGTGGTAGCGATGTAGGCGATCAACATGGACAACTTTCATCTTCGCTCTTGGCCCACTTTGGATTCGGAATACGACATCATTAATTCGCGTTACAACTTGGTAGGGACCTTCCCAGTCCTTCTGAAGCTTTGGCGATCTTCCCTTTTTACGATGTGGGTTGTAGAGCCATACCAGATCTCCCTTGATGAACTCTAGTGCCGTCGGTCGCGCATCGTATCTCGTTTTCATGCGGTCGCTTGCAACTTTTATATTGCTTCTGGTTCTCTGGTGGATGTCATTAATCCTTTCCCTAAGGTCAACCACGTAGTCCTCCTCGCATGTTGGGTCTTCAGTGGGAAATCCGAATTTAAGCTGTAGGCCATGAGGAATAAAGGTTGATCCTGCTGATCATGCTATAGCAATTAAAAATAAAATTCGCCTTATTTCGGCAAACTTTGATAAAAAGTGGAAATCAGCTGGTTCGCGTAAGGAAAGATTCTTACTTAAGTATAAAGATTCGCTTGATGAACGTGATTTTGTTATAATATAAATATTGATGGAAATAATGTTAATGATGTCACCGACCAACGAATTGAAGACAGCAACCATAAATCCCACAGGGTAGGAAGACCGAAAAAATCTTTCGAGGTGTGCGGAGAAAACTCGAAACGTGCCAAGGTTCGTGATCTCTTAGACTCAAGGTCTTCATCGGAGCTACTTTACGCTGCACAAATGGCTACGCGTGCAAGTGGCAGCCGTTAGGCAGCAGATTTTATAAAGGAGGTTTTACAATACCCTCAAACAGCGAAAGACTTAAAAATGTGTCAGGAAAAGATAAAATCGCAAAGGGCGCACAGTAAAAAAGAAGCACTTGCATTGTATATAGATGCAAAATCAACTGTCAATAGTTATAAAATTTTAAGAAAGCAATCATTTGCGGGTCACTTATTGTATCCTTCTATTTTCCTCCGCCTAGGAAAAGCGAAGAAGGATCGTTTTCCTTTAGAAAATGCAATTAATGTTGACGAGTCCACTGTTTCTATTAATGTGAAAGATATTATCGATCACACAACTGCACGTTTATTAAAAACGCAAAATGTTATTATTTCTAATAACGTCGATGATGGTGCCATGCTCTCTTTAGTTTATAAATGGGGTGGTGACGGAAGTTCAGCTCACAGCACATATAAGCAAAGGTTTGATGATCACGGAAAGGCTGATGCGTATTTATTCCTTATTTCATTCGTCCCAATACAGCTAAGATTTACAGAGAACCCGTTAAAGGGTAGTCTGGCAAGAACCTAATCCTTCTTCCACTCGTTTGTGTCGATCAATTAAATTTTTATTCGCCAAAGAAACGGAAGAAATGTCAGTCAATGAATTAGAATTGATCCGCGCTCAAATTGGTGATCTTCCAGAACTTGCAATAACAATTGGGAACAAGTTTACCGTAGGTCCAAGTGTAGTAGTTGTTATTTTTATGCTTATAGCTATATGTATTTTAGTGTCCTGAATACGATTTTGTTAATAAAAATGGTCGGTCTCATATAGTTTAAAAGTTGAATAGCTATTCAAATTTTCAATTTTTCCATACAAAGTACCTCATCTAAGACTTTTAATTTGTGCCTAAGAGTATGCTATAGAAATCTGACAAGATTCGCTGTAAAATAAATTTGCTTGTGGATTGTAATGTTTTCGGCCTGAGATTCGTCGAATAAAACTCAATTTCACTTTTATAATCACACAATGAAACACTTTATTATCAAACAAACTTATTTAAACTCAGATCACACTGTTATTCAACTTTACTATTTAGAATTCAACACTTTATTTCAACTCAATCACTTTTTGCTTTATTACCGATTTTCACAAATCCACGTTTAAAGTATAACTGTGCCGTACGAGCCTGTCACCCGTGTATTTATACAAAATTAAGCACCTTCTAGTACGTTCCATACCCCCTTTGGTAATTTTCCATTGGTACTCCTCCGCTGAATTCCAAGGAGGGGAAATCGAAATTCGAACATCGAATATGACAGCTGCTGTCAGATGACTGGAATGACAGTTGGGTATGTTCGTTTAGTGAATCGAGCGGTTGCGTTTGTAGAGTGAATCGATGGTTGCATTCAGACATTCTTGTCGCCACATAACATTGCCCCCCTCTTAGTTTTGCTCGTCCCAAACAAGTACGTCATCGTTGCTTCCGTGGTAGCGATGTAGGCGATCAACATGGACAACTTTCATCTTCGCTCTTGGCCCACTTTGGATTCGGAATACGACATCATTAATTCGCGTTACAACTTGGTAGGGACCTTCCCAGTCCTTCTGAAGCTTTGGCATCTTCCCTTTTTACGATGTGGGTTGTAGAGCCATACCAGATCTCCCTTGTTGAACTCGGGTGCCGTCGCTCGCGCATCGTATCTCGTTTTCATGAGGTCGCTTGCAACTTTTATATTACTTCTGGTTCTCTGGTCATTAATCCTTTCCCTAAGGTCAACCACGTAGTCCTCCTCGCATGTTGAGTCTTCAGTGGGAAATCCGAATTTAAGCTCACTGGGTAGCCTGGCAGTTCGTCCAAATAAAACTTCAGGTGGAGTATATCCAGTTGTACTGTGAATGGCATTTCGGTAGGCCATGAGGAATAAACGTATTCGCCGATCCCAATCCCGTTGATCCTCGTCCTTGACTTTAGAGAGATATTCCTTCAGCGTCTTGTTGAAGCGTTCCACCATTCCATCTGATTGTGGGTGAAGAGGTGTGGTCCGTGTCTTCTGTAGTCCGATTGCTGCGCATACTTCCTGGAATATCTTTGACTCGAAGTTTCTTCCCTGGTCGGAATGTAATTCCATTGGCACTCCAAACCAAGCAGTCTTGATAACACAATAATTTCTCTCTGGTCGGGTAAGCACTTTGCTGAGCTATGCTACGACTTTCTCCTGCCCATCGTCTAACTGCGACAATACTGCGCCAACACCCATATTGCTAGCGTCTGCGTCCACAATAAATGTCTTGCCGGGGATGGGGTAAGCTAGTACCGGTGCTTCGCAAAGTCGCTGCTTCAGATGCTGAAAGCTTCTTTCGCACTTACCTGACCATTTAAATTGTCTTCCTTTCTCAGTGAGCTAGTGCAGACACTTTGCAATTGCGGCAAAATCTTTGACAAACCTCCTGTAGTACGTAGCAAGACCGAGAAAGCTCCTTAGCTGGTGTTTGTCCTTGGGAACTGGCCAACTTTTCACAGCTTCGATTTTCTCTGGATCCGTCTTCACGCCATCCGTCGATATCACATGCCCCAGATACTTTACTTCTGCTCTGAAGAGCGCACACTTCTTTGGATTGAGCTTTAAGTGTGCTGCTCGAAGTCGTGAGAAGACCCCCTCAAGTTGTCGCGATGTTCTGCAAACGTCTTTCCCAAAACGATGACGTCATCCAAATATACCAGGCAGGTTTTCCACGTCAGACCATGTAAGACACGTTCCATAAGACGCTCAAAGGTGGCCGGAGCGTTAGACAGACGAAATGGCATTACTGTATACTGCCAAAGCCCATTGCCAGTTGTGAAAGCCGTCAGTTGTGTCAAAGCCCATTGCCAGTTGTGAAAGCGGCTCTTTGCCTTCTGGATGGATCTGTACATGCCAGTAGCCACTTTTCAGGTTGAGAGTGGAAAACCATTTTGCCCCAAAGAGTGTGTCCAATGTGTCATCTATTCGAGGTAAAGGGTAGCCGTCCTTCTTTGTGACATCATTAAGCCTCCGGTAATCCACGCAGAATCGAGTGCTGCCGTCCTTCTTTTTCGCCAGTACAACAGGCGCCCATGGACTTTTCGAGCTTTCGATCAAACCTTGTTTTTCCATGGTCGATATCATCTCGGCGGCCTCATCCTGTTTAGCCAACGGAAGTCGTCTGGCAGGTTGGCGAATTGGTCTAGCATCTCCGGTGTCTATGCGGTGTTGTACTAAGTATGTTCGACCATAGTCTCCATCCTGTGAGGCAAATATATCAGCAAACTCGCCAATGAGATTTTCCGCTATGGTTTGCTGCTCCTGATTTAGCTCACAGTCTCCGAGTATAGTCTTACATACCTCGGCCAATTTTGATGGAGAGACAGGACTTGCAGGCTCACTCTCAGCTATTGTCGAAATGGCTGCAACGGGCACACATCTTCCGATCACCTCTCCTTGTCTGAGCTTAATGGTGCGCTTATTTGGGCTCATCAGTCTTACCGGCACCATGTTGTTCTTGGGCTCTGCAAGAATTTTTCTCACGACGTAATTTTTAAATTCACTTTTGTTATCTGGCTCGATGAGATAGAATCGGTGGTTCCCAGGATCACCCTCCAAACGTGTCCAAAGAACTGTCTCTGAAGAGGGCCGCAGAACTTCATCGCCTCCCAGTATTGCTCGAAGATTCACAGCGTTGTCGTTTCCGTATACCATAGGGATCTCGACGGTTCGATACCTTAGCACCTGCATTCGAAGGTCAAGAATTACCTTGTGTGCCTTCGTGAAGTCCACTCCAATGATGCATTCATCGCATATATCGGCTACCAAAAATGCATGTGAGAAGGTCAATCCCTCTAGTTGTATCTGTAGCTGCACCTCCCCGTATACTTTGGCCGCTTCTACTGTAGCTGTCTTCAGACTGTAGCAGCTGGTGTTATGTAGCCAGGACGTCTGAACAAGGTCTCTTCGGATGATGGAGGCCGTGGCACCTGTGTCAATAGTGGCCACGCATTTTCTGTTGGCGATGATTGCCTCTACTGTCAGACTCTTGTTGCAGCGTTTTGCTTGCGAGACTTGGATGATGGTCCTGGGGGCGTCGAATCCATCAACCAACTTCTGCCCCGACATCCTGCCAGATTCTTCTTCATTCTGTCTCCTTCTAGCGCAATGTGTGCAGCCCGATTGTCTAGCTGAGGCTCGGCACTGTCGCTGCAGGTGTCCCAGTTTGTTACAATTCCAGCATCTCATTTGTCCCCGAGTGGTGTTCGTGTATTGTCTCTCCATTTCCACGCGCTGACATGAGCATTCTAGCGTAGCCATTTCCCTTATGCGACGGCTTCCTTGCGAAGCTTGGTCTGCAGCTTCCATTTTCAGGGCGAATGCTAGTGCTTCAGCGGGAGTCTTCTTACCTGCCATTCTTACAGCCATTTGTAGCTTTCCATCCGCTATGGCATTGGTACATGCATCGGTTGCCAACTCGTTTATTATCTCCCTGCTGGTGTTGGGATAAGACAAATTCGCTAATCGCTCGATGTCGGCTTGCAACTTTTGAAGCGTCTCACCCCTTGTCTGAACTCTTCTGCGCAACTCGACCCGGTAAACTTGTTGCATGTGGTCGTCGCCAAACCTCATCTCGATGGCCTTCACCATCATAATCTTTTTGCTTTTCTTCAGGGATGGTCTGCAGCAGTTCGGCAGCTGTTCCTCTGAGCACAAGCGTGAGAGTAATTGATTTATCTTCGTTTTCCCAGTTGTTTGTCCTTCGACGCTGCAGCTTCGAATTGTCTCTTATAAATCGGCCACGATGTTTGGCCATCGAAGACAGGCGGCTGCATTGCTTTGCGTCGTGGACCGTCGGGCAAATATTCACGCTTTTTCTGTTTCTTAACTAACTCCAGCTCCTTAGCCAGTTGTTCAACTTCCGATTTGACTTCAGTGAATTTTTCCTCCACGCTTTCAATTCTTTGATCTACCTCCTGGAACTTTTCCTCAAAAAACGCATTCTGGGAATCAAGTTTGCTTTCTAGAGCTTTCTTCTGCTCATCGAACTTAGTATCTAGCTTTTCATCGAGAGCGTTCTTTTGTTCTTTTTGGCCGCTCTCCAGCTTCTCGAATTTGTCTTCGAGAGTGTTCTTTTGTTCTTCGAAAGCGTTCTTTTGTTCTTCGAGAGCATTCTTTTGGCTACTCTCCATCTTTTCGAATTTCTCCAGAAGCAACTTCATGAAAGCGGGCATTTCATCGGCAGTACTTACTGTGCTTTGTTGCTGTTCTTCTTGAACTTCAAACAGCATCGTGTCTGGATGTACACCTTCCTCGGTAATAGCGTCCTGGAGTCGGAGGAACAATCCCCTTTTGAGCCCCGAAGTCTGGAGGTTTCTTTTACCCAATTCTATTTTTAACTCAGCTGTTATCAATTGTTCAATTTTTCGACCCATTTTGAATTGTCTTCACACAATTTTCACAACACAATCAGTTTATGTCTTATATCTGTTCCAGAAAATTCACTCGCGAATAAACAAATCACTGAAACCGTTTTTATAACTTAGTTAATTATAGCTTTATCCCACTTCTGACACTGAGGTTCGTCGAATAAAACTCAATTTCTTTTTTATAATCACACAATGAAACACTTTATTTATCAAACAAACTTATTTAAACTCAGATCACACTGCTATTCAACTTTACTATTTAGAATTCAACACTTTATTTCAACTCAATTACTTTTTACTTTATTACCGATTTTCACAAGTCCACGTTTAAAGTATAACTGTCCCGTACGAGCCTGTCACCCGTGTATTTATACAAAATTAAGCACCTTCTAGTACGTTCCATACCCCCTTTGGTAATTTTTGTGCCATTCAGACAATCTTGTCGCCACATAACAGGATATAACAGTAATAGGGTGGCCCGCTTCGTGGGTTTAAAGGATTTCAACTCCCTTTTTTGCAGGGTCTTGCCGCTCACGCGACTTCGTCGCTCCGCTAAGGGTAGGTGCCAGTTGTCTGGCAGGCGCCTGTAGCCATTTACCGGTATGTTAAGGTTGCTCTTTTTGAACTTTTTTGGCTAATAACTTCCAAACTAATCGAGACCGACAATTTTTAATAGTATATTCTGAATCAGGACACCCAAACCCATATATTAAGATAAAAAAAAATCCAATACATTCCACGTGGACCTACGGTAAACTTATGCCTAACAATTGATTCAAAAAATATCAAAATTAAATATCAATTTGTTTTTTTAATGGTAGATGGTAAGATTGCCAATTATTTAACAGCGAATAGGTCTACCCAGTCATATATTTGTGGTGCCAAACCTAGTGACATGAACAAAATAATAAATGAAAGAATACCCAGGCCAGAGTTTTATGAATATGGTCTATCAAGTTTACATGCATGAATTAAAGCACTTGAATGTCTTTTGCATATAGCCTATAGGTTGGATGTGAAGAAGTTGGCAATTCGAGACAAAAATTAAAAAAATTTAGTAGAAACAAGAAAAAAAGACATTCAAGCACGTTTTAAATCTGTAATGGCTTTAATTGTAGACAAAAACCTAAACAAGGCTTTGGCAACACAAATGATGGCAATACTGCTATCAATTTTTTAAAAATCACAAGAAAACTGCGGACATTCCTGGATTAGATAAGCGTCTTATAAAACAGTTCTATGTTATTCTAAGCTCTATATCGTCAGGCTTTAACATAGATATTCAGCCCTTTCAAACATATCTATGTGAAACCCAGACACTCTATTTAGAGTTATACAGTTGGTATGTTATGCCTATTAGCATTCATAAATAATTATGTCATGCAATTGATGTAATAAATTAGTGCATAGTACCTTTGTTATCATACTCTATAGTAGTCTAACCGATGCACAACAAGCCACAGCGCCTCCTGCCCTTGGATCAAATAATTTGCAAACTAACAAAAATGTATTCGCTATGCAGAAATGAAAAGCGGTTTTTGTCACTGATGAGATGACTATGAAAGAGAGATCTGCAGATCTGCAAAAAAAATCACAAACAATTTTGTTGTTCGCTTTGCAGTGGCTGTGGGGCTGTTGTGTGTGGGGCTGTATGTGGTCTGCGGCTGCGGTATGCGTTCTGCTGACGGTGAAGAGGGGACTATTTTTTTTTCGGACAGCAAAAAAAGGAAAAGAGAATCAAAGTTTTTGTTTTTCTGCTCGTTTTTTACGTAAGGAAGGAAGTGGTGGAAGCTTGTGGTTGTAAAATATCAGGAGTCATGATAAGAGACTTCTTATTAATAGATTCTCAGCAAATTTGTTGTTCGCCTTGCAATCGCAGTGGAAAATATTTTATATGCTATGTACTCACCCTGCTGCTGATGATGAAGAAGGGTGATTTTCTTTGAAGCGCCACGAAGAAAAGTAGAAAAAGAACGTGAAAATTGTTCGGGTAGTTTTTATTAGAGTTGAAACAGGTGCATAGGTGTGTGAAAATAATTTTTAGACCCAGAAGAAGCTTTTCTGTTTCTAATTGTCTGATATAATACCTGACTGTCAATCACTGCACCTGCAAACAGGGTACCTTACCTATCGCATCCACACGGGTTTTTTTCGAACTCGCTTGTTACTCGTTTCGAAAAAAACCCGTATGGATGGATCGCACTTGTGTTTTCAATATGTTATTCGATCGCGGCGAACATTTTTCGGCTTGTTTATCCTTTGGTAGATAGCGTAACCAGTAACCGGCCACACTGGCGATTTTCTGACTTCAATACTATTTTTTTCCTTAACTAGATATTTGGTCTGTGTAGTTGAAGCAATTCTCACTGTGCTTCTTAGAATACCTATATACTCCTATATATCAAATGGCAAAAAAAAGATGCTGTCGTTGTGCTTAACCCTGTGTGTGATGTAACCCTGTTTGCCAATCGCTAGGTGCTTTCCCGCTTTCCCAGGCCACCTTAATGACACGTGTTAGCCATTTAACAGCTTCTTCACCCATTGACTTGAGCATTTCTGACCGGATTTCATTAGCTTAAGCAGACTAACCCACTTTAAGCGATTTAATCGCGGCAGTGACTTCATCTACTACAAGACTATTCCGTGCATTTGCATGATGCTCAAATTCGAAACGGTTTTCTAGTTTTCAATAGATAAAGAGGAAAGTGGCCGGTCAACGGAGATGTCCGGTAATTGGAGCAATCATTACTTTTTTTCACCTAAATCAATACAAAAATATAAACTTCCGCTTGTACTGCATGGAAAGTGCAAACGGAACGAGGACTAGGCCTACAGGGGAACCTCGAGAAAAAACGCGTTTAGTTTTCTACCTCTTGGGCAGAGTTGTACTTTGATGTACTTTCTTAGAAGAATAGATAGTATAAGGTCTTAAGACAACATTAATGCATGCAACATTTAAGTGCTCAAACAATTCCCCTAACTACGCAGCTCTGCACTTGGGTGATGTGGAAAAGAGCATAATGTATGTATGTATGAACCTGTCCAAATATGTACCTACATCATTCGTTTTTAACGAATCTGTAACTAGTTAAATTCTACTAAATGTAAAGCGAAAAATGTCGCTCTTCAATTTTAGACGTACCTATTCGATACCCTTACAAATATCCTAACAAGGGTCCTTGATTCCGTTCTTAAAAAACAGCTTTGCCAAATTAATTGAGTACCTACATAGGTATGTACCTTAGCTTACCAAATCTTGCATTACCTACCTTTCTGTTTCAAAAGCTGTGCAAAATTTCAAAAGATAAATGTACGTATCTATGAAACACTGTAATGTTATACCTGAATATTCCTATATAAATGAACTTGCCTTACAAATAAATACACTGAGGAAAAAATTAAATCCATTCATGTTTAAATCAAACTCAAATACACCCGTTTTGGCTTCGATTGAGTTTCTGTTTAATTTTAATCGAAACCTATTAAATTATGCGTTGACTTGATAAATTATGCGTTGACTTGATATAAACATGATTCTGTTTAAATTTACTTCATTTTGTGTTTGACATTAACGTATTTGTGTTTGTTTTAATTAAACCTTTTCAATTTAGTTTCAAATAGAATTATGATAATTTTTTCAAATATTTTCGTGTTTAACCCAAAAACGTTTCTGTTCGAAACTCATTCTGAATTAGTATTTTTTTTTTTTTGCAATCGTTTATTACACAATACATTATCACTTTTCCAGAAAATTATATCACTTCAAATTTTTAGGAAGACAGTTTTCACAAGAAAATACTTTCTGCTACTGAGGACTTCACAATTGTTTGTAAAAAGCCAGCTGGTCCATCAATAAAACGAAACCGTTGATATTGAACTAGAAATAACACAAAAAACATTAGAAATATTGGTCGATTTCTCTATAAATGTAGATGTATATTAGTATAAATACGTACCTTTTATTTCTTCTAAATAAGAGCTTTCCTTAAACACAACAAAACCGCAACAGCTTGACTTAAAAAATATATTTTCAATAAATTTTAGCAAGCAAACAACACCTTTTCCCTTAAAAGATTTACTTAGAATAACATTTTCAAAGATGACGCGACAATGACGCCAACACAACGCAAGAAATTCACAGTTACACATTTTTGTACTTAACATCGTTACGGTTTGATTGAAATCGATTTGAGTTTAAATGTAACTTTTGTGTTTAATTTCATTCTTTTGTAAATATTTTAAATTAGTTCAAATTTAATACAAACGTGTACGTATTTACTTCAATTTTATTTGAATTTGTCCAGTTTTGAACTTATTTCGTTTGTGTTAATTTTAAATCGATTCGAGTTTGAGCGTAATAATTTCTGTTAGATGCCATTCTTTTAATCAAGCCAAACATGAATGATTTTGATTTAAACACGATTCCATTTAAGTCATAGTTTTTAAGAGTTTAAATAGATTTAAATTTGTATTGAACCAAGTTCTATTTGTTCTTTTTAAACATGTAGCTAAATATGTTTCTTTTTGAATAACTCATAGTAGAGTTTTCTCAGTGTACATATGAACTACCTACCTACGGCTACCACACCACCAACAGTATTTACAAATTTAAATACACTCGACAGCAAATAAACCAGGCCACCCACCACGTTCGAAATCTGATTCGATTTTGTTTAAAAGTTTAAGATATACAAACAAAATACCTTATTTTTAAAATTTAATATTAAAATTACTGGAAATCAACAAAAAACGTTCTATCTGAAGGTACCTACAACATCAAGGTTTGTTAGTTTTATACTTTTACTTGGCCCGTTTTATTTGCTGTCGAGCGTAGTTTCTAATTCACCTGCAAGCAATTCATTTACAAGCAGTAAAAATATCAAAATAGTGTTTTGTTTTATTCTATTTCAATTCGCCAATTCCTACCTACCCTTCAAATATTCTTTTCACCCTTTCGTATGCATAAGGCAGTGCTGCTTCTGATCATGTAGAAATTCTTCTTTGCCGTAATCTTTCACAGCACACCTACCACTCCACCAGCCCCCACACACTTTTCACCGCTCACCGTCAATTATACTCTTCTTTACGCAATACATTTCCTACAAAAAATTCCAAAGTTTTTTTTTCATCTCTTGCCCAAACGCTTTTTTATCGTTATGAATGTGCACAGTCTAAAGCAATATGTGTATACGTATGTGCACTGTGTACCCTGCACGCAACAAACAGCAGTAGCAGTGGTTGTAAAAGCAATGTGAACATAATAATAAGTCATAACAACAGACTCTCTTGCTGTTTAGCAGCTTTCAAATTGTAGATCTTTTTCTCTTCTGCAAAAGCAAAACATTATAACCAAATTTGTCTTTGCTTAAATCGTCTTAGCAAGGATAGCGTCACCGGCAATTCGATCAAAAGTGTTAAAAAAAAACTGCTCCGTGAGATTACTATAGATTATTAACAAAGATAGTACCCAGAGGACAATTATCCGAAGAGACCCAAGAAGCACGTAATAAGGATTGTAGACGATTCCGTATGTGTCATACGCGAACAACATCAAGAGTTGAGACAAATAGGGATTTACTGACTATGCTTTTGATAACACCAGATCCTTTAGTTAATTCGTTTCGAGAAAAACCTTTAAAAAATTTTAGATCAATGCCAACTCAAGTTTTAAAATTTTTAATTCAACCTGAAACAGTCGTTACGTTAGTGCTTATCAACCTGATAAAATAACCAATGAAGGCTACTTAGACACCCATAGTAAAGGCAAAGATAGGTATTGATTTTTCAAGCTAAAATAGAGTGATACAAACACATATTAATGAAATCATATAAAATATATATCATCAGATTTTATTATGATATTGTTAATATATACAACTCGTCTATTTACAAATCAGATTTTTTACGTCTTGCATGACGTACGAAACGGTTCACTGTGGACCGCCTAGTACATTTTTCACAGCACACCCTTCAGACGTGTGTTGTGAAAAACCCCACCGCGAACACACAAAGTCATAAGATTCAGTCGAATTGGAAATTAAAATTGTATTGCATACTTTACGCAAATTTGTCACTTCCGGTTAAAATGATTGCATACCCTTCCGGCGAAATTTAACTAACAAAGTACCATTGACTGAATAGATACAAATTCAGATTCAATTCAGTTAAAGGCATAAGTTTACTGTAGGTCCAAGTTGAATGTATTGGATTTTTTATCTTAATATATGGATTTGGGTGTCCTGATTCCGAAAATGCTATTAAAAATTGTCGGTCTCGATTAGTTTAGAAGTTATTAGCCAAAGAAGTTCAAAATGAGTGCAACTTAAACATACCCGTAAATGACCACAGGCGCCTGCCACACAATTGGCACCTACCCTTAGCGGAGCGACGAAGTCGCGTGAGCGGCTAAACCCTGCAAAAAAGGGAGTTGCAATCCTTTAAACCCGTGAAGCGGGCCACCCAAACACTGTTGTCTCCAAAAGCAAATTTATTTTACAGCGAATCTGGTCAGGTTTCTATAGCATACTCTTAGGCACAAATTAAAAGTCTAAGATGAGGTACTTTGTATGGAAAAATTGAAACTTTGAATAGCTATAACTTTTGAACTAAATGAGACCGACAATTTTTAATAGCATATTCGTATTCAGGACACTGAAATACATAATTCCACTAAATTCCACTTGGACTAAAATTTAGACTTGATTACTGGAATTAATTGCATTCTTTTTGCCAAAATATGCCATTGACTGAATACCACCAGATAAAATTCAGTCAAATTTGGAATAAGAATTTCATTGCATACTTTTACTTACATTTTGGTTACTTCCAGTTAGAGCCGCCAAAAAAATCATTGCATACAGGTTAATGAATCCACTTCCGGTCTAGAACCGCCATAAACTCCCTTCTAAAAAGTACCTAAGGAGAGTAAAACTTGATCTCTGTGACTGTACCCCGCATTAATAGAATCAGCATCCGTCAATGCAGCCGCATCAGGTTTTAAAATTTCTTTGGGCGGCCGACGCGGCCTAATTAGTGTGGTTTTGCTATTTTGTTTCAAAGCGATGGATGACTTCACTAAGCTGTGATATCAGTATCTGAGCCTCTTTACCGCTCCGAAAAGTGTTGACTTAAAACGTTATTTGGTGCAAAATAGTTGTGGATTACATTTTTGACCCGCTGGTAAGCAAGTCTTGTGGTTTTCAGTGTAAAGTTGCATCTTCGTGTTTGGGAAGGAGAATCCGTCTCTTATCGCTCTCGGCACTCTTAATCCGCTTTCGAATGTGCTTCGGTAAAACACGAAACAGTTGAGAGTCGATGTGGAGTGGCATTGAATTTTGACGAATTGCAAACGAGTGGAATTTCACCATTTTCAAAGTAGAAGCTGCAAACGAAAAAAATAGGCAAAGATAAGAAATGACGTGTTGGAAGCTGATTTTAAAAATTTTTATACCCGACCGAGGGTATATTAACTTTAATGCATAGTTTGTAACACGGTGAAATAATCACCGTAGAGCCCTAAGACCTTTTATAGATATGATCGAGACCGACAGGTAAGTCGATTAAGCCATGTCCGTCCGTCTGTATGTCACATGTTCTTAGGCCTTAAATTTTGAGCTAAAAAAAATTTTATGACAAATATTAAAGATATTACCATTTGCTAAGTCTGTTGCATACAGAGCATTGAGCTCCTCCCACTTTTAGGGGGCGTTTTTGGAAAAAAACTGTTTTTTTAAGTATTAATATTCGCTTTTAACGCATTTTCTCGTGATTCCAACGAATTTGAAGTTAGCTAATTAATTTGAATTTTCAGCCTACGCATTTTTTTAGGGGCGTAGCCAATACAAATAATTGACATTCAGTATATGAAACAGACCAAAAAATTCTAAATTTGGTGTTAATGGGTAAAGAGGGTCGGGTATTTAGAAGTTCGTTACAGACGAACTCTTTTTGTTACTAACTTGTTGTTGCTACAAAACTAATTGAACAAAAACACTTTTTTAATACCCGTATAGCTTGTAACGCAGTGTGAAATAATCACCGTAGACCTCTAAGACCTCTTAGAGATATGAATGCGCCAATTGTAATGGAAGTCACCCGGCGAGCTACCGAGGTTGCGAAATCGCAATAGAGCTACAAAAACGTCACGAAACTGTTAAGCAACATATTGTAGATAGGGCCACAACCCCAAAACGTTCTAGAGCTGACAAGCCGAAAACTCCCAAATCGGTCAGAAATACGAGATTAACGAGAAAAAATATACAAACTCCGCAAGAAAACGTCGCCGGTCCAAGTACAAAGGGAAAATCATCACTCATCGGCCCAAGATCGTACGCTGAAGTCGCGTCACACAAAAGCAAACCTCCAGAACCTACCACAACAGATTCGGTATCTCAAATATTATTTATGATATTGGAAAAGCTTGAGCAACAAACTAAAGTTAATCAAGTAATATTTGACAAACTGAGCGAGCTAGAGTTTAAACCTCGCAAAACCAATAACAAATCATGAATATGAAGCTCATTAACATACTTACATGGAATGCAAATGGTCTTTTAAAGAAAATCGACGAACTAGAAGTATTTCTACGGGAAAAAAATATTGACCTATGCCTGATTTCGGAAACACACTTTAAGAAGGGATCCGGACCCAAAATTAGAGGTTACATCGGCTACCACGCGCATCATCCATCAGAAAATTCAAGAGACGGATCCTCTCTCTACATCAAAGACTGCATTAAGCATTACAAAAACGAAGAAATTGAGCTTGACTCTATGCAAATAACTTCAGTATCGGTAAAAATAGGTCACCTAGATTATAATATTGCCTCGAGTTATTTTCCTCCACAGTATAGGCTAGCGGACGACGATCTTACTCCCCTCTTTGACTTACTTGGGTCGAATTTTATCATCGGCGGGGACTTTAAATGCGAAAAACACCTTTTGGGGATCACGGTGCAATTCAACAAGAGGTAGAGTACTCTTCAAAGCTAGCATGAAACGTGGCGTGGTTTTCCTTTCGACGGGAAAGCCAACATATTGGCCAACCGACAGAAACAAAGTACCTGACCTTGTCGATTTCTTTATCGCAAAAGGGGTTCCCCGCCACCTCAAAAATGTAGAAGAAGGCTATGATCTCTGTTCGGATCACTCGGCAGTCGTTTTGAAAATCGGCGGAAGTCTAGCAAAAAATGAGAGAGCGCCTAGGCTAACGAATAACAACACCGACTGGGATGGCTTTAGGAAATACTGTAAAGAAAATGTATCTCTACATGTACCACTTACAACCCCTTTAGAAATAGAAGACGAAGTCGATAAACTCGTTAGAACTATCCAAGACGCTGCTTGGAACAATACTTCTTTCCGGAAGACTGGAGTAAGGAAAAGCGGATCAATTTACCCACGCGAAATTGAAAAGCTCATACGCGAAAAGAGAAAGGCTCGAAAGAGGTGGCATTTGTCTCGAGCTCCTCCTGATAAAACCACTCTGAATGGGCTATCTAACAAATTAAAGCACTTACTTCAAGATTTTAAAAGTCGCGAGACTACCAACTACCTCGAAAACTTGACTGCCGATAGAGGGTCAAACTATTCACTTTGGAAAGCCGTGAAGTCCATTAAAAAGCCCATAGTACACTCGGCGCCAATAAGAAAAGATAACTGTGAATGGGTAAAAGGCGACAAAGAGAAAGCAGATGTATTTGCAGAACATCTAGAAGAAACATTCAAACCGTTTCACGGGGAGCCGTTGGTTGACGATCTGTATCGCAATGCGGAATTAGACAATTATCGAATGAAAACCGTGACACTGTCTGAACTTCGTCAAACAATCCGAAAATTGAAGAATAACAAAGCTCCAGGCTATGACCTAATTACTGGGGAAATTTTGAAGGAGCTACCGAAAAGAGCGTTAGTCAAGCTTCTCTACATCATAAACGCATCAATGAGAATTTCATACGTTCCACGGCAATGGAAAGTCGCAGAGGTAATAATGGTTCCGAAACCAGGGAAATGCCCGAACGACAAAAAATCATATAGACCGATTTCGCTTCTGCCTATTATATCTAAAGTCTTCGAGAAACTTGTGCTCAAACGACTGCAACCAATAATTGAAGAAAGACGATTGATTCCGGATCACCAATTCGGCTTTAGGGTCAAACATTCAACACTTGACCAGGTCTATCGAATAACTAATGAAATTGAGAAAGCCTTAGAAGCGAAAATGATATGTTCTACCGCTTTTCTTGACGTATCCCAAGCCTTTGATAAAGTTTGGCACGAAGGCCTAAAATATAAGCTACGGAAAGTTTTGCCGGAAAAAATGTATGAACTCTTAGAGTCTTATCTTGACAACAGACTATTTCGAGTGAGATACGGGAGCGAATACTCAGAATTCAAAGAAATACAAGCCGGCGTTCCACAAGGTAGCGTCCTCGGTCCAACACTGTTTTTACTTTTTACAAGAGATGTACCTCAAGTAGAGACAACGACTATAGCCACGTTCGCTGACGACACGGCTATCCTCGCTACGGATAAGACAGTCGAACAATCAACGGGAAAACTCCAACGCGCTTTGAATAAAATATGCGAATGGACAAAGGCCTGGCGAATTCTCCTAAATGAGACAAAATCAACGCATGTAAATTTTACTTACAAGAGGGTAATCAACTTACCTCTATTTATAAACTCGGTACAAATTCCGTACGCAAACGAGGCGAAATATTTAGGCATGACCCTAGACGCAAAACTTAAGTGGAAGCCACACGTTAAAAAGAAACGCGATGAACTTGAAATCAAGCTACGAGAACTGAATTGGCTTATCGGACGTTATTCGAAACTAAGCGTATATAACAAACTGCTATTGTATAAGCAAGTGCTAAAACCATCTTGGACGTACGGTATACAACTTTGGGGTTGTACCAAACCAAGCAACATATCTATTTTAGAAACTTTTCAGAATAAGACACTAAGAGCAATCGTAAATGCTCCATGGTATATAAGAAATAGCGATTTACATCGAGATCTAGGCATCGCAACCGTGACCGACGAAGTAAGAAACTTTGCTCGCAAACTTCACACTCGCCTTCACGGCCATTGCAACCACGAAATAATCCGAACTCTGGATCAGACAAATCTTGCACGCCGACTACAACGAACAAGACCGTTGGATCTAGCGTCGTAAGAGGAAACCGCACATAATGACGGTATTGCAGGTGCTTTCGTTGGAAGGTAGCCTGCCAAACGCGATTACTATACAGAAGCATGAACTACTTGTTAAGGAAACTTAGTCGTAGTCTTACAAAGATTGGGAGGTTTTTTAGTGAGTAAGAATCTCACACTACTATGAGCACGCGCGTTCGATTCTCATAGTGCCTATGAAGGTTTTTACCTACCCACGAAAAAAAAAAAAAAAAAAAAAAAAAATGAATGAGACCGACAGGAGAATCGATTAAGCCATGTCCGTTCGTCCGTCTGTCCGTCCGTATATAAACAACTTTTAGACCTTGATTTTTAAGATGAAGAACCAGATCAAGTTTGAAAATTATTTGTATCAGCCCACAGACACGCCACTACACGCGTGCGATCATAACTTTGTGCGACCATATCTAATTTTAAACAATACTTTTTTCACACTTTAGCTATGCTTAAATGGTCTTTGAGGCAGCAGAAAAAGCTTGGCGTTTCTATTGACCAAGCCGAATTTTTAGGGTCTTAACTTGAAATTAATGTTTATAGGAAAGGATGTATATTAAGTTTGTCACATAGTTTGTAACACGGTGAAATAATAATGGCAGACGCCCAAGACCTTAAGGGCATATGATCGAGACCGAGTTCTGAATCGAATAAGCCATGTCCGTCCATCCGTCCTTATGTCTGTATGTCACACGCTTTTAAACCTTAAATATAAAGCTAGGGAGCTGAAATTTGGTACAAAGGTTTAGTGTTATCCGAAGCAGTACAAGTGTGAACATTTTTTAAATCCGCCACTGACACACCCACAATCGGTGCAATTGTGCAACTACCTACAGGGCTTTCAAAGCTGTAAGGCGTCTTAAAAGCCTGAAATTTTGTAATTATTAGCTCCTGTTTATTATAATATACAGAAAATAAAAATTCAATCGCTTTACCTTCCCTATCGGGCGTGGCATCGGTTTAAAGGTTAATTTTTCAAATGCATTTTATTCAATACATTTGTTCCAAATCGAAAAACATTTATTCAATATAATTATTATTATGTAGAAAACACATAGTTCTATATTTCGTTCATACTAGACTTTGGGCCACGCCCACATTTGGATGAAGAATCAAAGCAAAACCTAAAAATTTCCACAAAAACATAATTTCGACTGGCCTTTAGCCTTATTTGGAAAAAAAAACAAGTGGGAAAGTGCAACAGTGCGTATTCAAAAGTTTCAGTCCATCTATGACGGATCGCAAAATACCCGACCATAAAAATCTGCCACGACTCCAAAAAGTGGGCGGGATACAAAAATATAACTGTTGAATGCATTTTATAACCCGCCTTTTTATAACCCATCCCATAGGATAGGAGGTATCTTAAGTTTGTCATATAGTTTGTAACACGGTGAAATAATAATGGTAGACCCCCAAGACCTAAAGGGCGTATGATCGAGACTGAATTCTGAATTGAATGAGCCATGTCCGTCCATCCGTCCGTCCGTCCTTCTGTATGTCACATGTTCTTAGGCCTTAAGTTTTGAGCTAGGGTGCTGAAACTTCGTACTTAAGGTCAACGTCATGCGAAGCAAAACAAGTGTGAACATTTTTGAAATCCGCCCAAAGACACGCCCACAATCGGTCTAAATGTGCAACTACCTCCAGAGTTTTCAAAACTCTAGGGGCTAAAATTCGACATTTCGCATTTCCTAGTGAATGTAAGACACAAAAAAGATAAATTTAATTGTTAAACCTCCTCTAGTGGGCGTGGCATCTATTTTAAGGGTAAATTTTCAAATGCAGTTTACTCAATATTTTTGCTCGAAATTGAAAAAAAATTGCTTAATGTTTTATGTAGAAAACGCTTAGTTCCACATTTTGTTAATACAAGGCTTTGGGCCCCACCCCATTTGGACGCAGAATTGAAGAAAAACATAAAATTTTGCAGAAAAACTTAATTTCGACTGGCCTTGAGCCTAATTAAGGAAAGCATGAAATAAAAAAGATTCATATTTCGTTCATATAAAGTTTTTAAATTGTATCTTAAAAAATTGTATCTTATAATTAAAAGTTTGTAATTAGTGGCGGTTGGACCACGCCCCTTTTCGAAGTTTGCATTACTTATAAAATGTCAAAAAATAACTATGCATTTTACAATTTGGGATAGTATGGGGTATTCAACGGTCCGTTTTACGAACTGTAACTTCTGCGTATACACTGTAGCACTTACTCACTGGTTAACTTAAAAAAATCACTTTTTTAACGCCACGCCCACAAAAATGGGTGGAGGGACATAGTACTTATGCATGAAAGTCAGAAAATGCTAATATCTACAACTTTTGTCATACAATTTTTAGTCAAATTTCACATATATTTATTGAAAAACAGCCATTTTAAAATAAAATCGCTTAAAAAAGTGGACGTGGTCAAAGAAAAGGCTAAAATTTTTTGGCTTTTTCAAAGACAATTACAAGGCAATGTTACCTAATAAAAATGAATGCGCTAGCGCTATTCTAACATTAACCGCTGCAAGGTCGGGGCTAGAATAGCCTTGAGGTAAGGTATGCCTGTCGTAAGAGCCGACTAAAATCCACCGGAAGAAATATTCCTTCATGTTTCAACGGATGTTGTCGATGCTTCTCCATTTGGGGCAACTTTTGGCAGTAAGGTTTTAACTTATACATGAATCTGAAGGTTAAATTATAATCCAGAAGCGTCTGTCACACATTGTGCGGCTCACTGGTCGGCGACTGTCTCCAAAGGGGCGGCTGTATTTAAAAATGAAAATAGAAGTGACTTACCTATTTCTCATAAAAACGACAAGTTAAAAAAAATGGCAATGAACAAAACGAAAGATTTGATTACCCCAGGTGGCAGCCCAGCTTGGAAAAACCACCCTCGTCGGAGGCAGGCTCTACGGATTCTGGGGAGAGCCTTTTATTACTTATAAATCCTTTTGAGAAAAGGACAAAACTAAATCGATCACCACCACCTAGATCGAACATATCCGGAAAAAGCAGTCCTCCGGTAAAACAGGACTCTGTGAAAATTAAGAGCTTAGAAAAGGAGAATAATGAACTCCAAGCTAAGCTTACTGAAATGGAGCGACTCTTCCACGATCTAAAAATGGAAGTTGACTCTCTGCGAAAAGAAAACGGAAATATTAAAAATACTCATTTAACGAAAGACTGTGAGGTAACGAAAGAGTGTGTAACACCGAACCGACCAGCAGTCGAATACTTCACGCACGAGGACGAACTTGCACTTGAGACCGATTCAGTCTCAAGGAAAAGGGCTAGCAAGAAGCGAAAGGCGAATTCCTCTCCCGAAGTAATACAAAAAGAAGATAAGCCCTCTGGCTCAAACAAGGCTAAACCAGAAGCGAAAATTCGTCCACCTCCCGCAATAAGCATCGTCGGCATAGCAGACTTCGGGAGATTGCGCAACCTTCTTGCAAACACGGTGAGAACAGAAAACTTTAAGCTTACTTCGCACCGAAATAACGTGTGGAAAGTAAATGTTGACAACGCCGATTCCTATCGCGCCTTGTCTCTTAGACTGAATGCAGAAAGAATCGAGTGGTATACTTATCAAAACAAGTACGAAAAACCACTGCGAGTCATTGTAAGGGGGCTCCACCCATCACGCACAAAAGAAGACGTTGTAAAAGACGTAAAAAATAAAGGCCTCAAAATTATTGATGCCGTCAATATCATTAAAAAGGAAAAGCCACGCACGGAAGGAGAAAGAGACACTGTGATCAGACGCGGCCTTCCAATTTTTATGCTCTGCTTTTATAGAACCGAGAGCATAAACGATATTTATAAAATAAAAATGATAGTTAACCTCAGGGTTAAAATCGAACCCATGCGAAAGGGCAATAGACTGATACCACAGTGCAAGCTATGCCAAGAATTCAGGCACACAAATGTCTACTGCCAAAAAGAACCACGTTGCGTGAAATGTGCCGGAAAACACCTCTCAACAGAGTGCAAAGTTGACATAAAGGCTCCAGCAGTTTGCACCAATTGCCACCCCGCAAATTATAGAGGATGCGAAGTAGCCATAGAGCTGCAAAAGGGACGAGAACCTCTTAAGGAAAATACTAGAGGTCAGAATAAAAGCCTAGGACGCCCAAAAACTGCTGAAACTCCTAAGCATGGAGAAGAAAACTAATGATACTCCTAAGCATTGCATACTTTACGCAAATTTGTCACCGGTTAAAATGATTGCATACCCTTACGGCGAAATTTAATTAACAAAGCAGCATTGACTGAATAGATACAAATTCAGATTGAATTCAGTTAAAGGCATAAGTTTACTGTAGGTCCAAGTTGAATGTATTGGATTTTTTATCTTAATATATGGATTTGGGTGTCCTGATTCCGAAAATGCTATTAAAAATTGTCGGTCTCGATTAGTTTAGAAGTTATTAGCCAAAGAAGTTCAAAATGAGTGCAACTTAAACATACCCGTAAATGGCCACAGGCGCCTGCCAGACAACTGGCACCTACCCTTAGCGGAGCGACGAAGTCGCGTGAGCGGCTAAACCCTGCGAAAAAGGGAGTTGAAATCCTTTAAGCCACCCAAACACTGTTGTCTCCAAAAGCAAATTTATTTTACAGCGAATCTGGTCAGGTTTCTATAGCATACTCTTAGGCACAAATTAAAAGTCTATGATGAGGTACTTTGTATGGAAAAATTGAAACTTTGAATAGCTATAACTTTTGAACTATATGAGACCGACAATTTTTAATTCCACTAAATTCCACTTGGACTAAAATTTAGACTTGATTACTGGAATTAATTGCATTCTTTTTGCCAAAATATGCCATTGACTGAATACCACCAGATAAAATTCAGTCAAATTTGGAATAAGAATTTCATTGCATACTTTTACTTACATTTTCGTTACTTCCAGTTAGAGCCGCCAAAAAAATCATTGGTTAATGAATCCACTTCCGGTCTAGAACCGCCATAAACTCCCTTCTAAAAAGTACCTAAGGAGAGTAAAACTTGATCTCTGTGACTGTACCCCGCATTAAAAGAATCAGCATCCGTCCATGCAGCCGCATCAGGTTTTAAAATTTCTTTGGGCGGCCGACGCGGCCTAATTAGTGTGGTTTTGCTATTTTGTTACAAAGCGATGGACGACTTCACTAAGCTGTGATATCAGTATCTGAGCCTCTTTACCGCTCCGAAAAGTGTTGACTTAAAACGTTATTTGGTGAAAAATAGTTGTGGATTACATTTTTGACCCGCTGGTTAGCAAGTCTTGTGGTTTTCAGTGTAAGGTTGCATCTTCGTGTTTGGGAAAGAGAATCCGTCTCTTATCGCTCTCGGCACTCTTAATCCGCTTTCGAATGTGCTTCGGTAAAACACGAAACAGTTGAGAGTCGATGTGGAGTGGCATTGAATTTTGACGAATTGCAAACGAGTGGACTTTCACCATTTTCAAAGTAGAAGCTGCAAACGAAAAAAATAGGCAAAGATAAGAAAAGACGTGTTGGAAGCTGATTTTAAAAATTTTTATACCCGACCGAGGGTATATTAACTTTAATGCATAGTTTGTAACACGGTGAAATAATCACCGTAGAAAGACCTTTTATAGATATGATCGAGACCGACAGGTAAGTCGATTAAGCCATGTCCGTCCGTCTGTATGCCACATGTTCTTAGGCCTTAAATTTTGAGCTAAAAAAAATGTTATGACAAATATTAAAGATATTACCATTTGCTAAGTTTGTTGCATACAGAGCATTGAGCTCCTCCCACTTTTAGGGGGCGTTTTTGGAAAAAAACTGTTTTTTTAAGTATTAATATTCGCTTTTAACGCATTTTCTCGTGATTCCAACGAATTTGAAGTTAGCTAATTAATTTGAATTTTCAGCCTACGCATTTTTTTAGGGGCGTAGCCAATACAAATAATTGACATTCAGTATATGAAACAGACCAAAAAATTCTAAATTTGGTGTTAATGGGTAAAGAGGGTCGGGTATTTAGAAGTTCGTTACAGACGAACTCTTTTTGTTACTAACTTGTTGTTGCTACAAAACTAATTGAACAAAAACACTTTTTTAATACCCGTATAGTTTGTAACGCAGTGTGAAATAATCACCGCAGACCTCTAAGACCTCTTAGAGATATGAATGAGACCGACAGGAGAATCGATTAAGCCATGTCCGTTCGTCCGTCTGTCCGTCCGTATATAAACAACTTTTAGACCTTGATTTTTAAGATGAAGAACCAGATCAAGTTTGAAAATTATTTGTATCAGCCCACAGACACGCCACTACACGCGTGCGATCATAACTTTGTGCGACCATATCTAATTTTAAACAATACTTTTTTCACACTTTAGCTATGCTTAAATGGTCTTTGAGGCAGCAGAAAAAGCTTGGCGTTTCTATTGACCAAGCCGAATTTTTAGGGTCTTAACTTGAAATTAATGTTTATAGGAAAGGATGTATATTAAGTTTGTCACATAGCTTGTAACACGGTGAAATAATAATGGCAGACGCCCAAGACCTTAAGGGCATATGATCGAGACCGAGTTCTGAATCGAATAAGCCATGTCCGTCCGTATGTCTGTATGTCACACGCTTTTAAACCTTAAATATAAAGCTAGGGAGCTGAAATTTGGTACATAGGTTTAGTGTTATCCGAAGCAGCACAAGTGTGAACTTTTTTAAATCCGCCACTGACACACCCACAATCGGTGCAATTGTGCAACTACCTACAGGGCTTTCAAAGCTGTAAGGCGTCTTAAAAGCCTGAAATTTTGTAATTATTAGCTCCTGTTTATTATAATATACAGAAAATAAAAATTTAATCGCTTTACCTTCCCTAGTGGGCGTGGCATCGGCTTAAAGGTTAATTTTTCAAATGCATTTTATTCAATATATTTGTTCCAAATCGAAAAATATTTATTCAATATAATTATTATTATGTAGAAAACACATAGTTCTATATTTCGTTCATACTAGACTTTGGGCCACGCCCACATTTGGATAAAGAATCAAAGCAAAACCTAAAAATTTCCACAAAAACATAATTTCGACTGGCCTTAAGCCTTATTTGAAAAAAAAACAAGTGGGAAAGTGCAACAGTGCGTATTCAAAAGTTTCAGTCCATCTATGACGGATCGCAAAATACCCGACCATAAAAATCTGCCACGACTCCAAAAAGTGGGCGGGATATAAGAATATAACTGTTGAATGCATTTTATAACCCGCCTTTTTATAACCCATCCCATAAGATAGGAGGTATCTTAAGTTTGTCACATAGTTTGTAACACGGTGAAATAATAATGGTAGACCCCCAAGACCTAAAGGGCATATGATCGAGACTGAATTCTGAATTGAATAAGCCATGTCCGTCCATCCGTCCGTCCGTCCTTCTGTATGTCACATGTTCTTAGGCCTTAAGTTTTGAGCTAGGGTGCTGAAACTTCGTACTTAAGGTCAACGTCATGCGAAGCAAAACAAAAAACAAGTGTGAACATTTTTGAAATCCGCCCAAAGACACGCCCACAATCGGTCTAAATGTGCAACTACCTCCAGAGTTTTCAAAACTCTAGGGGCTAAAATTCGACATTTCGCATTTCCTAGTGAATGTAAGACACAAAAAAGATAAATTTAATTGTTAAACTTCCTCTAGTGGGCCACAGATAGATGCCACATCTATTTTAAGGCTAAATTTTCAAATGCAGTTTACTCAATATTTTTGCTCGAAATTGAAAAAAAATTGCTTAATGTTTTATGTAGAAAACGCTTAGTTCCACATTTTGTTAATACAAGGCTTTGGGCCCCACCCCATTTGGACGCAGAATTGAAGAAAAACATAAAATTTTGCAGAAAAACTTAATTTCGACTGGCCTTGAGCCTAATTAAGGAAAGCATGAAATAAAAAAGATTCATATTTCGTTCATATAAAGTTTTTAAATTGTATCTTAAAAAATTGTATCTTATAATTAAAAGTTTGTAATTAGTGGCGGTTGGACCACGCCCCTTTTCGAAGTTTGCATTACTTATAAAATGTCAAAAAATAACTATGCATTTTACAATTTGGGATAGTATGGGGTATTCAACGGTCCGTTTTACGGACTGTAACTTCTGCGTATACACTGTAGCACTTACTCACTGGTTAACTTAAAAAAATCACTTTTTTAACGACACGCCCACAAAAATGGGTGGAGGGACATAGTACTTATGCATGAAAGTCAGAAAATGCTAATATCTACAACTTTTGTCATACAATTTTTAGTCAAATTTCACATATATTTATTGAAAAACAGCCATTTTAAAATAAAATCGCTTAAAAAAGTGGGCGTGGTCAAAGAAAAGGCTAAAATTTTTTGGCTTTTTCAAAGACAATTACAAGGAAATGTTACCTAATAAAAATGAATGCGCTAGCGCTATTCTAACATTAACCCCTGCAAGGTCGGGGTTAGAAGAGCCTTGAGGTAAGGTATGCCTGTCGTTAGATCCGACTTAAATCCACCGGAAGAAATATTCTTTCAGGTTTCAACGGATGTTGTCGATGCTGCTCCATTTGGGGCAACTTTTGGCAGTAAGGTTTTAACTTATACATGAATCTGAAGGTTAAATTATAATCCAGAAGCGTCTGTCACACATTGTGCGGCTCACTGGTCGGCGTCTGTCTCCAAAGGGGCGGCTGTATTTAAAAATGAAAATAGAAGTGACTTACCTATTTCTCATAAAAACGACAAGTTAAAAAAAAAATGGCAATGAACAAAACGAAAGATTTGATTACCCCAGGTGGCAGCCCGGCTTCGAAAATCCACCCTCTTCGGAGGCAGGCTCTACGGATTCTGGGGAGAGCCTTTTATTACTTATAAATCCTTTTGAGAAAAGGACAAAACTAAATCGATCACCACCACCTAGATCGAACATATCCGGAAAAAGCAGTCCACCGGTAAAACAGGACTCTGTGAAAATTAAGAGCTTAGAAAAGGAGAATAATGAACTCCGAGCTAAGCTTACTGAAATGGAGCGACTCTTCCACGATCTAAAAATGGAAGTTGACTCTCTGCGAAAAGAAAACGGAAATATTAAAAATACTCATTTAACAAAAGACTGTGAGGTAACGAAAGAGTGTGTAACACCGAACCGAATAGCAGTCGAATACTTCACGGACGAGGACGAACTTGCACTTGAGACGATTCAGTCTCAAGGAAAAGGGCTAGCAAGAAGCGAAAGGCGAATTCCTCTCCCGAAGTAATACAAAAAGAAGATAAGCCCTCTGGCTCAAACAAGGCTAAACCAGAAGCGAAAATTTGTCCACCTCCCGCAATAAGCATCGTCGGCATAGCAGACTTCGGGAGATTGCGCAACCTTCTTGCAAACACGGTGAGAACAGAAAACTATAAGTTTACTTCGCACCGAAATAACGTGTGGAAAGTAAATGTTGACAACGCCGATTCCTATCGCGCCTTGTCTCTTAGACTGAATGCAGAAAGATTCGAGTGGTATACTTATCAAAACAAGTACGAAAAACCACTGCGAGTCATTGTAAGGGGGCTTCACCCATCATGCACAAAAGAAGACGTTGTAAAAGACGTAAAAAATAAAGGCCCTAAAATTATTGATGCCGTCAATATCATTAAAAAGGAAAAGCCACGCACGGAAGGAGAAAGAGACACTCTGATCAGACGCGGCCTTCCAATTTTTATGCTCTCCTTTTATAGAACCGAGAGCATAAACGATATTTATAAAATAAAAATGATACTTAACCTCAGGGTTAAAATCGAACCCATTCGAAAGGGCAATAGACTGATACCACAGTGCAAGCGATGCCAAGGCACACAAATCTCTACTGCCAAAAAGAACCACGTTGCGTGAAATGTGCCGGAAAACACCTCTCAACAGAGTGCAAAGTTGACATAAAGGCTCCAGCAGTTTGCACCAATTGCCACGGAAACCACCCCGCAAATTATCCAGGATGCGAAGTAGCCATAGAGCTGCAAAAGGGACGAGAACCTCTTAAGGAAAATAGTAGAGGTCAGAATAAAAGCCTAGGACGCCCAAAAACTGCTGAAACTCCTAAGCCAAAGACTCCAAAGACGCCAAAGCCGATCAAAAGTGCGAGATTGGCAAAGGAGGCGTCGACAAAAGACGAAAAAGCTCCACAAAAGAGCGGCGCCAGTTTAAGTGCAGCGGAAAAACCACCACTGGTCGGACCGAAATCATACGCACAGGTTGCGGCAAACAGGTTGCGCCCACAACAGATGCAGTGTCTCACATCCTCGCTGTAATCTTGGAGAAACTTGAGGATCAGACTAAAATCAACAAAGTTATATTTGACAAACTGAGCAAGCTCGAGTTTAAGCCTCTGTTCAGAAACATAAGTAAATGGGCGAAACATTACAGCCGCCACTGTAATCAGCGGCCAGCGGTACCTAAATCGAGCATACCGTGTATAAAAAACACCCCAGCCAGTGCAATAATACACAAGAGCCCGCACAACCAACGGTAACCTCCAGCGGCGCGAGGTTAGAATTGTACAAAAGTCTTCATCAGGGCATCGACTGGCCACCGATCCAATAAGAGCAACAACAACACAACAGCAGAGCAGCGGCACATCGACCGACCGATACCACTACGAGCGGCGCAACGAAGCAAAGGAGAATGGAGGAATCAGGCACACAAGCGAAAAAAGCATCTCGTTGTTCGACACCAACCAGTGACTTCAATCGTAAAAAGGCCTTCAACGGCGAAGCAGTGTGCGTGATATTTCCTTTCTGTGCGAGCAAATATATTCATAATAAAAATACAGTCCACAACAGTGCGTTTCTTTTAGTTCGAACATTTTTGGTCCAATCGAGCAAAATATACGATTGAAACCAGTGCGGTATATTAGTGCCAAAAACAATTGTTGAAACTATTGCGGTACCAGTCAGTGCAACAAAACTTAAAGCTAATCAGTGCGATTCAAAAACAAAACACAGTGCAAGTGAAAAAAGACACAGAGCAGTGCGGCGTTTGTACTAAAAACAAAAAATTAAAAGACCCAGTGCAGGGCTAGTGCCTTAGTGCAGGTGCAGTGTGCGTGCTCTTGGGGTGCGCAACCGTTTTACAAACGCGTACACGGTTTGGCGCGCAAACCTTGGTCGTGCGTACTTTATTTTTTATTACCTCCCCTTTAAGTGCGAATAAGTCTGTTCCCGTGCTAAACGCGTGCTAAAATTATTGAGCTCGATTCTGTGCAGGAGCACCGTGATTCCCGAGGGGTCGACCCGAATCGCAGTGACGCCTGTCCAGCCTTACGGTTAGAGCAAGAGCAGAGCAATCCACCGAGCGAGCCATCGAGAAAAGCACCCAGTGAAGCACCTACTGGCAGGGTGGTTGACACGAGGCGCCGCGACACTTTTAGAGCGTCGTTAAATCGCATAATGGCGTTCACCAGTAGCGAAGAGTTCCCCAGTGCAAAGGAGACCTTGCTCACAGCCAAGCTACATGCAGCAGAGGACGCCTATGGCAGGCTACTCTCGGAGCATATGCTGCTGGTGGAGGATGCGGAAGGCGACGCAGAGCTTACAGCTCATGACGAATACCTGGGCGCAGTAGAGGACAACTTCCACAGTCTCGTGGCACAGTTGAACGAGAGACTAAAAGAGATAGATGCGGAGCGAGCCTCGATTGCTGCGGCTGCGGTAACAGCTACCACTTCCGGGCAATCAACCAACGTTATCCAGGTGAGGCAGGAGCGGCCCATAAAGATAAAGCCTTTCGAAGGCGACATTACGAAGTGGAGGGAGTTTAGGGACCAGTTCGTCACCAAGGTCCCCGAGAACGAGCACCTCGCAAACGTCACCAAGATGCGGGAGCTCGTGCAAGCCTTAGGAGGTCAGGCGCTGGGAGTGGTTGCTAGCTGGCGGATCACAGTTGAGAATTATGAAGAGGCCTGGCAGAAGCTCAATGACACATACGACAACGAGCAAAACATCGTCGATGGGCATCTCAACGCGCTCCATGCAATTCGTGCGCTGGACCAGGGAACCTCCAGGGCGAGAGAAATCCGGGATATGGTCAACGAGGCGAACGTCCACCTCAGCTCATTGCGAGCTATGGGGCTGGACATCAGCACTTGGGATCCGTTCATCGTGAATCATCAGGGCGAGACTGGACCCAGAGACTAACCGTGCGTGGCAAATGAGCAGAGAGGACGTGCGGAAGATCAGCACCCTCAAGGAATTCTTGAGCTTCCTCGAGCGGAGAGCGACCGCCATTGATTCTACCTTCTTTGACCAAACACCAGCGAGGGTAGAGAAGCAGAAGCCGGTCAGCAGAGCGACAACCAACGACAAGTGCGTATTGTGCAAGAGCGACCATGCATTGTATCGATGCGGGAACTTTCTTGCCCTGTCGATATGGACGAGGATGGAGAAAGTCCGGCAGTGGAAGCTGTGCGCTAACTGCCTGAAGCCGGGGCATGTTGCTGCCAATTGCCAAGGCGGGACGTGCAGGAGGTTCAACCAAAAACACAATAGTGTGCTATGCATAGAGCACCCCACTGCTCGAGCAAAATGTATAGCGGCGGCGATAAGCGAGCAGAAAGTCAAGTCGACGGTGAGCAAGGAGCTTGGGAGCAATCCATCGACATCCAAGGGCCAATCCTCGAATGATCAACCTCCTGAATTAGGTTGATCATTCGAGGATTGGCCCTAATTGGCTAATTCAGGAGCAGATCATCTGCAGAGCGCAGAAGATGACGACGACGGAGCTGGAGGTATAGGTGCGTTGCTGGCGACAACGCGGATTGACGTCTCTACTGGAGCAGGACGGACACGATAGGCAAGGGCGCTTCTTGATAGTGGGAGCCGGATCAACATCAACATACGAGCAAAAAGGCCAGATCTTCAAGTCACTGGCATCGGAGCAGACACTAATGTGCGGTTGTCCGGGGTCGTGAGCCTACATATTCGCTCTTGGACTGACCCATCATTCACCATGCGGTGTAAGTGCTACACCATGGCGCACATAATTTCGAATCTGCCAGACACAGAGCTGCTGCCTAGCGAAGTGGCAGATATCACTGAACTGGACCTAGCCGACAGAAGCTTCAACAAGGTGGCGAAAATCGACATGTTGCTGGTAGTCCAGGTATGGGCAGAAAGTATCCAGAGCAGGATACATCGGTACGACACTGGCTTAACCGCTCAGGACACACATCTGGGCTGGATCGTCTTTGGGAAGCCGCAGTCGTCGACGGAGCAGAGCGCGAGCGTCATAATTGCGCTTGAAGAGCCATGAAATCAAGAGCTGAACGACCTTCTAAAGGCGTTCTGGGAGACGCAGGAGCAGGACGGAGCCATTCCGGTATCGGCAGAGGAGCAATGGGTAGAGGACAACTTCAAACATACCCACCATTGTGATTCATCGGGCAGATACGTCATCACCATCCCACTCAATCAACACGTAGATAGCTTGGCAGCACCCGCTCAGCAGCATTGCAGAGATTTTTCCAACTCGAGCAGAAGATGCGAACAGTCCAGAGCTTAGGACTAAATACGTCGCCTTCATGCGTGAGTACGAGCAGCTAGAACACATGACGCCAGTCACCAGAGGCTACACCACAGACGGGCCTGTGTACCACATACCACACCACTGCGTCACAAAGAAGTTTCGTGTAGTGTTTGACGCTTCACATCAGAGCGACAGTGGCTTATCGCTGAACGACATGCAGTTCCCTGGCGGGAAGCTTCAAGACGACCTGGCAGACATCTTAACGCGGTTCAGGTCCTGCAAGGTGGCAGTTACCGCGGATGTATAAAAGATGTTCCGGCAAGTGAGCATAGAGCGAAAGCAGTGGGATTTGCAGAGAATCTTCTGGAGAGAGAAATCAGACGATCCGCTACAGGAATTTTGGCTGACAGTGGTGACATAAGGCATGACATCCAGCGGATTCAACGAGGTAAGAGCTATGCAGCAGTGCGGCTACGACAACAAGGAAGAGCATCCTAGAGCATACAGAGCAATCAAGTCCAAATTTTACATGGACGACATGCTCGTCGGAGCAGAGAGTGTGGAGAAGGCCACCACATTATGTGCAGAGATCATCACGTCACTCGGAACAGGAGGCTTCGAGCTTGACAAATTCATGTCCTCAAGCAGGCAAGTGCTGTCCGGTCTAGGCATCGAGGACGACAACCAAACTGAGCTGAGCATATCTGGGGATCGTGAGACTTCGATACTAGGTCTCGGCTGGGATCCAGTCAAGGACGAGATCCTATTCAAAGTGCATCACAAGGAGAAGGAGCCAAAGATGACTAAGCGAGCGGTCGTCAGCGAGATAGCCAAGCTGTACGACGCGAATGGATATTTTGCTCCAGTTGTATCAGTGCGAAGATGTTTATCCAGGACATATGGCGTTCTGGCGTGAAGTGGAACGAAAACATACCTGCAGGCTTGGTGCCGACATGGCGCAACTTCTATGCTACGCTTACGCATCTGACATCCATCAGAGTGCCCAGATGGATGGGTTGCGAGGCTGAAGCTAGTGTTCAGGTGCATGGATTCGCGGACGCGTCTACCAGAGCATATGCAGCTGTCGTCTACCTACGTTCCACGTCAAGAGATGGTGCAACACGGTGTGTCATAGTCGCATCAAAGACGAGGGTAGCGCCCATCAAGACCATGACCATTCCGTAACTTATAACCATAACTTATTGTGCACCCTGATGGCCCGGGTGACAAGTGCAGCAGAACTTCAAGATGTGCCGAGAACTTACTGGTCAGATTCAATAGTCGTGCTTCATTGGATCTCGAAGGTGCCGTGTGAACTGAAAACCTTCGTCGCCAACAGGGTGAGTTCTATCCAAGAGCTAACTGGTGATCAACCGTGGAGACATGTCGCATCTGGCGACATCCCAGCGGACTTGGGATCACGAGGGATCCCAGCAACACAGCTAGCCACTTCAAGCTTGTGGTGGAGCGGACCACAGTGGCTGAGTCAACCGGAGCATCATTGGCCAAAAGAGCAGCCAATCTTGAGCGCAAGAGATCGAGCTAAGGCATCCGTAGCCATGAAGGTAGCAACGGTCAGCCGATTTGCATCATCAGAGCCGAGACTTTATGGCTTTAAGTCTACAACATCAGATTTGCCCAGGCAATCTGCAGGAAGTTCGGCAAGAGAAGCAGCGGTTTCAGTGCAACAGTCGGGCGCAAGGACGCGCTTCCCAACTGGGCGAGGCTAGAGCAGCGACCAGCATATTCAAGGGAACTTACGTGCATCGAGAGCCATCAACCCGTTCCTAAGTCGAGCATCATCAGCAACTTAAATCCTTTTCTGGATGCGAGTGCCGTTCTCCGAGTTCACGGTCGTCTGCAAGCATCGGGCCTTCCATACATGAACATCCATCAGATTATTTTACCAGCTAAGTGCTATCTGACTGAGCTCCTGCTAAGAGAAGCGCATCTCCGCACACTACATGGAGGAGTTCAACTGTGCATGCAGTACATCAGACAGGCGTTTTGGGTGCCATCATTACGCCATGCCTTAAAATCATCCATCGCGAGATGCATCGTATGCTTCCGCCAGAAGCAAGAGGTAGCAGAGCAGCTAATGGGGAGCCTTCCGTCCAGCCGTGTGCAGCCAGCAAGAGCATTCAAGCACAGCGGTGTGGATTACACTGGTCCAGTGCATATAGAGGTGAGGGGAAGGAAGATCCAGAATCATCAGCAAGGGCTACGTAGCGGTGTTTGTCTGCATAGCTACACGAGCGATACATCTGGAAGCAGTCACCGACCTAACCACAGACGCCTTCATGGTTGTTTTTTAAAGATTCACCAGGCGACGCGGCGCATGTTCGGTGTTGTGGAGAGACAACGCAACTACATTCGTCGCAACGCAAGCTGAGAGCCAGAGCCGAGCCATGGAAGAACATTCTTCCTATAGAGCAGATCACAGCAATGGGCACCAAGTGGAAATTCATCGCACCAGGTGGACCATATGCAGGCAGCATCTGGGAAGCTGGTGTGAAGTCCATGAAGCACCACCTTCGAAGAATCATGGGCAAGCAGATCTTAACCTTCGAGACCTTGACGACAACGCTAGTGCAGATAAAAGCGTGTCTCAACTCGAGGCCACTAACCGCCTTGACAAACGACCCCGACGATCTGAGTGCTCTGACACCGGGGCACTTCCTCATCGGAGAGCAGCTAGAGAAGCCACTCAACAAGGACCTTACGCAAGTGCCGCAGAGCAGGCTGAGGTTATGGAACACGATCGACCAGATGCAACAGCATTTCTGGAAGAGATGGACCAGGGAGCACATTCACTCGCTACAGCAGCGCTTCAAGTAAAAACAGGTACGTGAGAACCTTGAAGTGGGAAATCTTGTGCTCATCAAGCAGGAGAATCTTCCACCCACTCTATGGCTTTTGAGTCGGATCATAGCCGTCCACAAGGGACATAACGGTCTGGTGCGGAGCGCTGACATCAGGACAGAGCATTGAACATTGACGCGGCCTATCCAGAAACTGTGCTGCTCCCTATGGAGCAGAGCGATACTCCAATTGAAGCCAACGCCTCAATTGGGGGAGGGGGGAATGTTCAGAAACATAAGTAAATGGGCGAAGCATTACAGCCGCCACTGTAATCAGCGGCCAGCGGTACCTTAATCGAGCATACCATGTATAAAAACACCCCAGCCAGTGCAAAAATACACAAGAGCCAGCACAACCAATGGTAACCTCCAGCGGCGCGAGGTTAGAATTATACAAAAGTCTTCATCAGGGCATCGACTGGCCACTGATCCAATAAGAGCAACAACAACACAACAGCAGAGCAGTGGCACGAGCAACGGCAGAGCGACCATCGACCGACCGATACCACTACGAGCAGCGCAACGAAGCAAATGAGAATGGAGGAACCAGGCACACAAGCAACGGGACGAAAAGGGAATCTCGTTGTTCGACACCAACCAGTGATTTCACTCGTAAAAAGGCATTCAACGGCGAAGCAGTGTGCGCGATATTTCCTTTCTGTGCGAGCAAATATAGTCATAATAAAAATACAGTCCACAACAGTGCGTTTCTTTTAGTTCGAACAGCCTCGAAAAAATTACAAGAGAACATGAATATGAAACAGTTATTTAAAATACTAACATGGAATACAAATGGCCTTCTGAATAAAATAGACGAACTAGAAGTATTTTTACGGAAAAATAATATTGATATTTGCATGATTACGGAGACTCACCTTAAAAACGGGTCTAGACCGTTACAATGACTATCACGCACATCACCCTTCGCAAAATTCGAGAGGAGGATTCTCCCTCTACATTAAGAACTGCATAAAGCACTTCAAGAACACAGAAGTTGAGCTAGACTCTATGCAGATCAGTTCAGTTTCTGTAAAAATTGACTGCTTAGATCACAACATTGCATTTTGTTATTTGCCGCCAGGATATAGCCTGGTGGAAGACGATCTTGATCGTATGTATGACTTCATTGGGTCCAATTTTATCATTGGGGGTGACTTTAACGCGAAGCATACTTTTTGGGGCTCACGATGCAATTCAACAAGAGGCAGATTACTGTACAAAAATAGTATGAAGCGTGGGGTGGACTTTTTCTCCACGGGTAAGCCAACATATTGGCCAACCGACAGGAATAAAAGCCTGACCTTGTCTACTTTTTCATCGCTAAAGGGTACCCCAAATACCTTACGCGAATCGAAGAGTGTTATGATCTTTGCTCAGACCACTCAGGAGTAATCTTGAAGATGGGTGGAAGACTGGCGAAAATAGAAAGAGCTCCTAGATTAGCTAGCAAAAACATGAACTGGGGCGCCTTCGGAAAGGACTGTAAGGAGGGTGTTGGCTTGAATGTGCCATTGAAAACTCCTTTCGAGTAAGAAACCGCAGTTGACAAATTCATTGAAGCAATTCAGAGCGCTGCTTGGAACAACAATTCGTCCCAAAAGAACGCAGTTAGCACCGACGGGCATGTACGTAAAACACATCCGCTTGAAATCGGAGAATTGATTCGTGAAAAGAGAAGAGCGCGTTGCAGATGGCAAGGCACGAGGGCCCCCCCCAGACAAAACCCTCTTGAACTACCTCCCTAACAAACTGAAAGGAATGTTGCAAGATCTTAAAAATCGTGAGACCACTGAATACCTTGAAGGCTTGTCGGCGGATACGAGCTCAAACTACTCGCTGTGGAAAGCAGTTAAGTCTATCAAGCAACCTATAATCCACTCGGCACCAATAAAAAAAGCTAACGGCTAATAGGCAAGAGAAGACAAAGAGAAAGCGAATTTGTTTGCTGAACATTTAGAAGAAACATTCAAGCCTTTCGACGGTCCGCCGTTGGCTGACGTTCTAAACAACAACGCGGAACCTGATAGCTTTAGAATGGAAAATGTTTCGCTAATTGAACTCCGACAGACAATTAGCAAACTTCAAAATAACAAGGCCCCGGGTTACGACCTGATCACTGGCGAAATATTGAAAGAACTACCAAAAAAGGCACTAGTCAAGCTACTTTATATGATAAACGCTTCTCTGCGACTTCTATACGTTCCAAGACAATGGAAAGTTGCTGAAGTCGGTATGGTTCCAAAACCGGGGAAATGCGCAAATGATAAAAAATCTTATAGGCCCATATCGCTTCTGCCCATAATATCGAAAGTATTCGAGAAACTTCTGCTGAAGCGATTACAACCAATAATTGCAGAAAGACGCTTGATCCCGGATCATCAATTCGGTTTCAATTCAATTCAATTCAATTCAAAAAACTTTTTATTTTCATTTCGATAAGTTTTACAAAAAGAAGTTTACAAAAAGTAGTATACAACATGGCTTAGAGCCGTCTGCCGTTGAATGATAGGACCGAGAAAGTTAATTCATAATTAGTGCTTATATTAGGTATTATTAATTCGGTTTCAGACCTTACCATTCTACAATAGATAAGTCAACAGAATAACGCATGAAATTGAAAAAGCCTTAGAAGGGAAAAAAATATGTTCAAGTGCTTTCCTCGACGTATCGCAAGCCTTCGACAACGTATGGCACGAAGGCTTGAAATATAAGCTACGGCAAACTTGCCGGAAGACATGTTTAAAATATTGAAAAATTATCTTGAAAGCAGACTCTTTCGTGTTAGGTGTAGTAGTGAATACTCGAGTTTCAAGGAAATTCGGGCTGGCGTACCCCAGGGAAGTGTCCTCGGTCCGAACCTGTACCTGCTCTACACAAGAGACATATGTACCTCTAGATGACGAGACTGTCGCGGCCACGTTTGCGGATGATACGGCCATCCTGGCAACAGGTGAATCAGTCGAGTCAGCAACGAGAAACATCCAACGAGCATTAGACAGAATTTGTGTCTGGACGAAGACTTGGCGAATCGCTCTTAACGAGAACAAGTCTACGCATGTGAATTTCAGTTACAGTTGTGTCCAACATTTGATGACGCCGAACAATTCGCAGTTCCCAGCAATGCATGAGAATTATTTCAAAACGCAAAGTTATTTCTATCATTCCCATGCGTTCAATTACAATTATTGTAATTGAACCTCATGATAACAAAATGTGTAGCGAGTGTAAATAAACCTTAGAATAAGAAATTGTACAGTAAGCATTATTTTAGTATATATAAGGCTTTAGGATAGAATAAAGTTTTTATGTTCACATTGGACACCCAGCAATACGGTCATTTTATTTAGTCATTTCCCCTCCAGCGGTAAGAACTACAATAAATCTTTATTGCTGCTTAAACACTGGTCCTTCGAGCCTTTTTTGAATAACTAGCGTTACCAGAGCTACAATACTGGTAGTGAATAAACGTAAATACAAAGCGTAAACACACCTACAAACTACTTACTAGCGTTACCAGAGCTACAATACTGGTAGTGAATAAGCGTAAATACAAAACGTAAACACACCTACAAACTACTTATTAGCGTTGCCAGGGCTAAGACACTGGTAGTGAAATAAAAAGTGATACATTAAACAACAACAACAAAAAAAGCCAAGAAAGATGACCGATGAAATCGACATATACGTCATAGTAGCCAAACAAAAGGCACTCGCTGAAGATTTGGAAAAAACTATTATCAATTTCAAGAAAGACAGCCCATCCAGAAAAACTCTGAAATATAAGGAAGAGCGACTGACAAAAGTTGAGGCCATTTGGACGGAGTGTAAACGGAACCATGAAAAGATCAGACCACTGGTGAAACTAGACACCAATTATATGCAGAGAAATACGTATGGAAAGGTGGAAGAAATGTATGTAGAGATAAAAACTCTGCTGGAAAAACTCAATCCACAGAAAGACGTCACAACGCCTGCACAAACCTCAGGCCCCGATCAGAGTACAGCATTTGAAGATTGAGGCAATTCTGCAAAACATGGAAGAGTTTGAGGGCACATTTGCTGAGTACTCGAAAGAGATATACGAGTATCAGCAAAATATAATCATGGAGCAGATGAGAAACCTAACGGATGTGCATGAGGCCTTCATGGCAAATGCTTCAGAGTCTGACATTCAAAATCCATACGTAAAAGACTCTAAGTAAAACGATATAAAAAAAGACATTAACCAATGTCTGCATAGAATGGCATGTACGCTGAGGGAATGTCATTCCACAAATGTTGTCAAAGAGTCCAGTTCAAATGCAAAACTACCAATGCTCAAAATTCCAACATTTAAGGGAAATTATCTTAAATGGCGCTCATTCTGTGACATTTTCTCTATAATAATACACGAGAGGTCATCACTTAGTGCTACAGAAAAGATGGAGTACTTGAAAACTCATTTGGAAGGCGAGCCGATGCATTTGATTCAACATTTAACAATATCAAGTGTTAATTATCTCTGTGCATGGGAAACATTGAAGACGCGTTATGACAATGAAAGAAAAATTGTCTCGATGTACATTGACAAGATGATAAAGCCTGGACATCAAGGAAATCAGCCAACATCAACATCAATCAAGGCAATTCTAGATGCAGCAAAGGAAGGGTTGTCAGCAATAAGCAACATGGGTTTCAACAACTCTTCGTGGGACCCTATAATCGTACATCTTTTAACCAAAAGCTTAGATCCAGAAAGCAGAAACCTGTTTGAACTAGGTTTAGAGCAACCAAACAAGGTGCCGCGTAATAAAAATTATTTTCGAGTTCCTCTCGAGAAGATATCAAGCTGATGACAAAACTGAAAATGAACCACACACGTCAGTGAGAAACTTTCACGTAGCCTCGAGATCAAATCAATGTTCTTTATGCAAAGGGGACCACGTGATATACTCATGTTTCAAGTTTATAAGTGCACCACCAAAACAAAGGTTTCAGCAAATAAAGCAAGCCAATTTGTGTCATAATTGCTTACGACATGACAAGCAGAGTCAGTGCCTTAGCAAAAGAACCTGCAGATACGGCAACAAAAATCATCACTCTCTTCTACATGTGGAGGGTTCTGAAAAAGCACCTCAAAATAAGAGAGTGGAGGTCCAACAAACTCAGGGGAGTCAACAACCGGCAGTTCAACAACCAGGTGTTCAACAAAAGGTCGAATCTAAACAGATAGCCCATGTCCATCAAAATCAGAGTGTCCTTCTGGCAACGGCTATGCTTCACGCAAGCAGCAGTGATGGGATAAAAAGTGTGAGGATACGAGCCCTGATCGATCCAGGATCTCAGGCGTCCCTTATAACTGAGGCAATCACCCAATCGTTGCGGCTTAAAAAGCAAAAAGTACTCGTTGAAGTATGCGGACTTGGTGCAATTGGCGCAGGAACAGCACGACACAGAGTAGACGTGAGTGACAATATCTCCACGCTTCTCGTCTAAATTCAAACTTCATCTAGAAGCCCTTGTATTATCAAAACTAACAAGGCAGCTGCCATCCTCTTCAACCCACAACCTTACAACGGATAAGTTTGACGATATAGAATTGGCAGAACCTACATTCAACATTCCAGGATCAATCGACATGATTATTGGGGCAGATGCTTATGGTGACATTATCCTCAACGGTTTACGGAGAGAAACCAGTAATATGCTGAAAGCACAAGAGTCACACTTAGGATGGCTTATTTCTGGTCGCACATCTCCGAAACTGGACAGAGTTGGCACAATAAACGGATTCGTGGTACAAACAGCAGCTGATCAGCAACTTCAAAGGTTTTGGTTTTTATCCCCTGCAAGGTCGGGGTTAGAATAGCCTTGAGGTAAGGTATGCCTGTCGTAAGAGCCGACTAAAGTCCACCGGAAGAAATATTCTTTAATGTTTCAACGGATGCTGTCGATGCTGTTCCATTTGGGGTAACTTTTGGCAGTAAGGTTTTAACTTATAGATGAATCTGAAGGTTAAATTAAAATCCAGAAGCGTCTGTCACACATTGTGCGGTACACTGGTAGGTGTCTGTCTCCAAAAGGAGTGGCTGTATTTAAAAATTAAAATAGAATTGACTTACCTATTTCTCATAAAAACGACAAGTTAAAAAAAAAAATGGCAATGAACAAAACGACAGATTTGATAACCTCAGGTGGCAGCCCAGCTATGCTGGAAAATCCACCCTCTTCGAAGGCAGGCTCTACGGATTCTGGGGAGAGCCTTTTATTGCTTATAAATCCTTTTGAGAAAAGGACAAAACTAAATCGATCACCACCACCTAGATCGAACATATCCGGAAAAAGCAGTCCACCGGTAAACCAGGACTCTGTGAAAATTAAGAGCTTAGAAAAGGAGAATAATGAACTCCGAGCTAAGCTTACTGAAATGGAGCGACTCTTCCACGATCTAAAAATGGAAGTTGACTCTCTGCGAAAAGAAAACGAGGATATGAAAAATACTCGTTTAACGAAAGACTGTGAGGAAACGAAAGAGTGTATAACACCGAACCGACCAGCAGTCGAATACTTCACGGACGAGGACGAACTTGCACTTGAGACCGATTCAGTCTTAAGGAAAAGGTCTAGCAAGAAGCGAAAGGCAAATTCCTCTCCCGACGTAATACAAAAAGAAGATAAGCCCTCTGGCTCAAACAAGGCTAAACCAGAAGCGAAAATTCGTCCACCTCCCGCAATAAACATCGTCGGGGTAGCAGACTTTGGGAGATTGCGCAACCTTCTTGCAAACACGGTGAGAACAGAAAACTATAAGCTTACCTCGCACCGAAATAACGTGTGGAAAGTAAATGTTGACAACGCCGATTCCTATAGCGCACTGTCTCTTAAACTGAATGCAGAAAGAATCGAGTGGTATACTTATCAAAATAAGTACGAAAAACCACTGCGAGTCATTGTAAGGGGACTCCACCCATCATGCACAAAAGAAGACGTTGTAAATGACCTAAAAATTAAAGGCCTTAAAATTATTGATGCCGTCAATATCATTAAAAAGGAAAAGCCACGCACGGAAGGAGAAAGAGACACTGTGATCAGACGCGGCCTTCCAATTTTTATGCTCTCCTTTGAAAGAACTGAGAGCATAAACGATATTTATAAAATAAAAATGATACTTAACATCAGGGTTAAAATCGAACCCATGCGAAAGGGCAATAGACTGATACCACAGTGAAAGCGATGCCAAGAATTCAGGCACACAAGTGCCTACTGCCAAAAAGAACCACGTTGCGTGAAATGTGCCGGAAAACACCTGTCAACAGAGTGCAAAGTTGACATAAAGGCTCCAGCAGTTTGCGCCAATTGCCACGGAAACCACCCCGCAAACTATCGAGGATGCGAAGTAGCCATAGAGCTGCAAAAGGGACGAGAACCTCTTAAGGAAAATACTTGAGGTCAGAATCAAAGCCTAGGACGCCCAAAACCTGCTGAAACTCCTAAGCCAAAGACTCCAAAGACGCCAAAGCCGATCAAAAGTGGAAGATTGGCAAAGGAGGCGTCGACAAAAGGCGTAAAAGCTCCACAAAAGAGCGGCGCCAGTTCAAGTGCAGCGGAGAAACCACCACTGGTCGGACCGAAATCATACGCACAGGTTGCGGCAAACGAAAACAAGGCAAGATCGCCCACAACAGATGCAGTGTCTCAGATCCTCGCTGTAATCTTGGAAAAACTTGAGGATCAGACTAAAATCAACAAAGTTATATTTGACAAACTGAGCAAGCTCGAACTTAAGCCTCGAAAAAATTACAGGAGAACATGAATATTTAGCAGTTATTTAAAATACTAACATGGAATGCAAACGGCCTTCTGAATAAAATAGACGAACTAGAAATATTTCTACGGGAAAACAATATTGATATTTGCATGATTACGGAAACTCACCTTAAAAACGGGTCTACACCCAAACTTAAAGGTTACAATGACTATCACGCACATCACCCTTCGCAACAATCGAGAGGAGCACTTCAAGAACACAGAAGTTGAGCTAGACTCTATGCAGATCAGTTCAGTTTCTGTAAAAATTGACTGCTTAGATTATAACATTGCATCTTGTTATTTCCCGCCAGGATATAGACTGGTGGAAGACGATCTTGATCGTATGTATGACTTCATTGGGTCCAATTTTTTCATTGGGGGTGACTTTAACGCGAAGCATACTTTTTGGGGCTCACGATGCAATTCAACAAGAGGCAGATTACTGTACAAAAATAGTATGAAGCGTGAGGTGGACTTTTTCTCCACGGGTAAGCCAACATATTGGCCAACCGATAGGAATAAAAAGCCTGACCTTGTCGATTTTTTCATCGCTAAAGGGTACCCCAAATACCTTACGCGAATTGAAGAGTGTTATGATCTTTGCTCAGACCACTCAGGAGTTATCTTGAAGATGGGTGGAAGACTGGCGAAAATAGAAAGAGCTCCTAGATTAGCTAGCAAAAACATGAACTGGGACGCTTTCAGAAAGGACTGTAAGGAGGGTGTTGGCTTGAATGTGCCATTGAAAACTCCTTTCGAGTTAGAAACCGCAGTTGACAAATTCATTGAAGCAATTCAGAGCGCTGCTTGGAACAACAATTCGTCCCAAAAGAACGCAGTTAGCACCGACGGGCATGTACGTAAAACATATCCGTTCGAAATCGAAGAATTGATTCGTGAAAAGAGAAGAGCGCGTAGGAGATGGCAAGGCACGAGGGCCCCCCCCCCAGACAAAACCCTATTGAACCACCTCTCTAACATACTGAAAGGAATGTTGCTAGATCTTAAAAATCGTGAGACCACTGAATACCTTGAAGGCTTGTCGGCGGATAGGAGCTCAAACTACTCGCTGTGGAAAGCAGTTAAGTATATCAAGAAACCTATAATCCACTCGGCACCAATAAAAAAAGCTAACGGCGAATGGGCAAGAGAAGACAAAGAGAAAGCGAATTTGTTTGCTGAACATTTAGAAGAAACATTCAAGCCTTTCGACGGTCCGCCGTTGGCTGACGTTCTAAGCAACAACGCGGAACCTGATAGCTTTAGAATGAAAAAAGTTTCGCTAATTGAACTCCGACAGACAATTAGCAAACTTAAAAATAACAAAGCCCCGGGTTACGACCTGATCACTGGCGAAATATTGAAAGAGATACCAAAAAAGGCATTCGTCAAGCTCCTTTATATGATAAACGCTTCTCTTAGACTTCTATACGTTCCAAGACAATGGAAAGTTGCTGAAGTCATTATGGTTCCAAAACCGGGGAAATGCGCAAATGATAAAAAATCTTATAGGCCCATATCGCTTCTGCCGATAATATCGAAAGTATTCGAGAAACTTCTGCTGAAGCGAATACAACCAATAATTGCAGAAAGACGCTTGATCCCGGATCATCAATTCGGTTTCAGACCTAACCATTCCACAAAGATCAAGTCTACAGAATAACGCATGAAATTGAAAAAGCCTTAGAAGGGAAAAAAATATGTTCAAGTGCTTTCCTCGACGTATCGCAAGCCTTCGACAAGGTATGGCACGAAGGCTTGAAATATAAGCTACGGCAAAACTTGCCGGAAGACATGTTTAAAATATTGGAAAATTATCTTGAAAGCAGACTCTTTCGTGTTTGGTGTAGTAGTGAATACTCGGTCCGACCCTGTTCCTGCTCTACACAAGAGACATACCTCTAGATGACGAGACTGTCGTGGCCACGTTTGCGGACGATACGGCCATCCTGGCAACAGATGAATCAGTCGAGTCATCAACGAGAAGCCTCCAACGAGCATTGGACAGAATTTGTGTCTGGACGAAGACTTGGCGAATCGCTCTTAACGAGAACAAGTCTACGCATGTGAATTTCACATACAGAAGGGTTAACAATTTACCTCTGTTCATAAATTCTGCACAAATACCTTATGCAAATAAAGCGAAGTATCTAGGGATGACACTGGACTCTAAACTTATGTGGAAACCACACGTAAAGAAGAAGCGTGACGAGCTCGAGATTAGGCTCAGGGAAATGTATTGGCTTATCGGAAGATTTTCGAAATTAAGCATATATAACAAACTGCTCTTGTACAGGCAGGTGTTAAAGTCGTCCTGGACATACGGTATACAACTTTGGGGTTGTACCAAGCCGAGCAACATGTCCATGTTGCAGACTTTCCAAAACAAGACACTAAGAGCAATTGTGAATGCTCCATGGTATATTAGGAATAGTGATATTCACAGAGATTTAGGAATAGCTACCGTGAGCGAAGAAGTAACAAACTTTGCTCGTAAGCTAAATGCTCGCCTTCATGTTCATTGCAACAATGAAATGATACGTACTCTCAACGAGACTCTTAACGATGTAAACAACGAGCGACGACATTAAAGAATAAGACCCTTTGATCTGGCGACGTAGGTTGAAGCCGCATGAATGAACGGCTTAGTAGGTGCATTCACTGGAAAGCAACCTATCCAATGCGATTAACACTATGGAAGCGTAAACTACTTGTTAAGTTAACTTAGTTGTAGTCAAGAAGTATTATGAGAGAGCGAAAATTTACTACTATGAAGTGCGTTCTGGCAGTTTCATAGTGTCTCTCATAAATGGGTGGTTTTTTAGCACGTGGAAATCGGGCATAACCAATATCGGCTACTTCGGTATTATATACCTGCTATAGTGGGCGTATTGGTATCTTTGAAAGATTTTGGAGTTTTAGACTCCGTCCACCCTAGTATTCAAAAAAAAAAAAAAAAGGTTTTGGGAGCTGGAAGAGTTACCACAGCCAACATTGAAAACGCAAAGTGACAAGGAATGTGAAGATATCTTCAAGAAAACACACCGCAGAGACATAGATGGCAGATATGTAGTTGAAATCCCTTTTAACCAGAAAAAAAGGGAATCACTGGAGCTGGGACAATCCAAACACAGAGCTGTGGCAAGATTCCGTCAGCTAGAAGCAAGGTTGAGTAAGGACAAACAACTCAAAGCAGACTATACGAAGGTGATAGAAGAGTTTCTGGAACTGGGACATATGATTGAAGCACCTCCCAACACGAAATCAATGAACAACAGTTACTACATACCTCATCATGCTGTTTCGAAACCTGAGAGTACTACATCCAAACTACGAGTAGTATTTGACGGATCAGCAAAGACTTCGACAGGAGTCAGTTTAAACGAATAAATGCAAGTTGGTCCAAAACTTCAAGAGGACATAACAACAATTTTAATGCGCTGGCGAAAAAATTGTATATCTACACTGCGGACATAGAATAAATGTACCGCCAAATAAAGCTAAACGAAGACGACCAGGACTACCAGCGTATTTTATGGCGAAGTTCGATTAATCATCCAATAAGGGAGTACAAACTCACAACAGTGACCTACGGTACGGCCGCTGCACCTTATTTGGCAGTTAAAACACTTCAACAACTGGCTCTAGATGAGCAGGAGAGGTATCCGCTTGCATCAGACATTGTTAAAAACGATTTCTATGTTGATGATGTGATGTCTGGACGAGATACCTTAAAAGAATGCGAAGAAACTCAAATGCAATTGACAACAATGCTTAAAGAGCAGGTTTGAACCTTCGTTAGTGGGCTACCAATGACATTCGGCTGCTTAAGAACATTCCACAGGAGTCTCAGAACCTCAGCAGCATACAAATCGACAAAGAAGAAACCATTAAAACACTGGGTATCCACTGGAGTCCTTCAAGTGATACCTTTCAGTTTAAAGTCCATATAAGCCCACCAAAAGAAGAAATTGAAGCTCTTACGAAGAGAACGACATTATCAGAAATAGCAAAGCTGTATGACCCGCTCGGATGGTTGGCTCCGGTTACTGTAAGCGCAAAAATCTTAATGCAACAGATCTGGAAAACTGATCTGGATTGGAATCAACCACTCACAACTGAACTAGAAGATCAATGGAATAAGCTGAAGAATAACCTTGTGGTATTGGAAAACATCAGAATTCCGAGATGGCTGGGAGTTGATCAATCCAAAAAAATAGAATTACATGGATTTTGTGACGCGTCTGAAGCCGCTTATACAGCTGTTGTATATTCGAGGGTGCCTATGCGCGGAGGTAGCTATGTTACAGCATTACTGATTGCGAAGACTTAAGTGGCTCCTATTAAGAAGAGAATTCCACTTCCTAGACTAGAACTTTGTGGAGCTCATTTGCTGTCCAAAGTCTTGTTGGAAACAATGCGGATATACAACTCGCAAGTAGGCAAGGTATTTGCGTGGACAGACTCCACAATAACATTAGCTTGGATACAGAAGTGCCCATCAACATGGAAGACATTTGTAGCCAACAGAGTTTCGGAGATCCAAGAAGTAACGAGCCCAAGTTCATGGAGGCACGTCCGATCATTGGATAATCCAGCTGACTGTGCTTCTAGAGGTATTACACCAGAACAGATTCAACATCTTCCGTTATGGTGGAATGGACCTGAGTGGCTACTTTACAATGAAGATAGCTGGCCGAATCAAGTCGTACCTGAAGTTAAAGTCACAGAGGCAAGAGTAGCGAAAGTAGTCCTTAATACCGTTGTTTCTGATTTGTTCGATATCACCGAAGGATTCTCTAGTTATAACACTTTAATAAAAGCAGTCACCTATTGCAAAAGATTTAGTGACAACTGCAGATCTCCAAACTCAAAACGACCGGGAAGCTTAGAGTTACAACTAAATGAATTCAACACAGCACGCAAAAACATCATACGAGCAGTTCAAAAAAAGACGTTTCCAGAAGAAATCAAACACAAGAAGGAAAAAGCTTAAATTGTAAAAGTAAACTTTTATCGCTTAACCCACACTTGGATGAAGAAGATCTGTTAGTTGTAGGAGGTCGATTGGAAAACGCCAACTTATCGGAAATCGAGAAACATCCTTACATTCTACCAACCAATGACAGATTTACTAAATTATTGGTTGAAAACGTACATCAGCGCACCTTTCATGGAAGCATTCGATTAACACTAGGGACGTTGCGCAAATCATACTGGATCCTTCAAGCAAAACGTGTGGTGCGGCAGATTATACACAACTGTGTGCGTTGTCATCGGTTAAGAGCACAAGGAAAAACCCAACTTATGGGAATTCTACCAGCCTCAAGAGTAACTCCATCAAGGCCATTTACACATACTGGAGTCGATTATGCCGGACCTGTTCAAGTCCTTATATCAAAGGGTAGAGGACACCGTACAACAAAGGGTTACATTGCAATTTTCATATGCCTGGCAACCAAGGCTATTCACATTGAACTAGTGAGCGATCTGAGCTCTGCTGCGTTTTTAGCAGCTGTACGGCGCTTTACATCAAGAAGAGGAATTTGTTCGCATTTCTACAGCGACAATGGGACCGCCTTTGTTGCAGCAAACAAGGAAATTCAAATCCTTCTGCGCAATGCCATAAAACAATCAGAAATAGATGTCTCGAAAAACCTCATCGTGGATGGAACCGAATGGCATTTCATACCACCAGTGGCACCGCACTTTGGAGGGATATGGGAGGCAGCAGTGAAGTCAATGAAATACCATTTAAAACGAGTTATTGGTGACACCTCTCTCAGTTTTGAAGAACTTTCCACATTGCTGGCCCAAATCGAAGCATGTCTGAACTCTCGGCCGTTAGTTGCAATCAGTAACGACATCGGCGAATCACCAGCAATCACACCTGGGCACTTCTTCATTGGAGATTCACTCAATGCACTTCCTGGACCAATCGTGAGAGAATCGAACAGCTATCGCTCCCGTTGGGTACTTACACAAAAAATGTACCACGATTTTTGGAAAATTTGCTCCTCGGAGTATCTTTCGCAACTCCAACAACGAACAAAGTGGAAACAGAGGGAAGACAACATAGAAGTCGGGGACATCATGTTGATAAAGGAGGATCGACTTCCACCAACAGCTTGGATGATGGGCAGAGTCTCTGAAGTTCACCCGGGCAAAGATCATGGAGTTAGAGCTGCAACTGTTTTTTGCAACAAAAAATATGTTAAGAGACCTATTACAAGGTTGTGTCCCTTACCGATCGAAACGGAGAAAGAAACAGAAACTTCAGAAGATGCTAGCTCCTCAACAGCACCCAGGGCATCTTCTCAGCAAGTTAACATTGCAGTGACTTCGGAAGATATCCAGAAGCCAGCAAGTCTTCATAGAATGGAACGAAACCTTCACAAAAACAGAAATATAAACCCCTTTCTATGGATTTGGTGTTTGTCAGCACTTCTGAACTCCTCAATCGCGATGCCAATGAAACAGGAATTCGAAATTACCCAGTTTAGAAGTCAACCTGGTATCTACTTCGAAAATTCGGGCAGTGCAAATTTGATCGCGAGCTCGTGGAAAACGATAGTGTTTTTTAACATGAGCAACTACTGGTCAGACTTCTACGCATACAAAAACAGCGTAACAGAAATGAAAAACCTATGTCTACTTACGAATTTGACAGACGTTAAAGATTTGCTTTGTGAAGGCACTTTAAGTCAGTTCATACGCCAGCTTCAACAAATCGAACTGAATAACGATGTGCTTCTTCATACAAACAAGGATAAAATACACCGATCGAAACGCTCTCCATTTGACTTTATTGGAACTGTCGCAAATGAGTTATTTGGAGTACTGGACCAACGATTCGCCCAGGGTTATGAAGAAACTATAGAACATGTGCGACTGAATGAAAATCATCTTATAGAACACATGAGAAACCAAGCAACTATAATCGAATTTACGGTTAACATTTTCAAACAAGATAAGTTAGAAACTGAAAAACAGCTCAAGTCGCTTAGTAACATCATAAGCCGTCTAAGTAATGAAGTCGACAAGTACAACACGTACAAAATGCTTAGCTCAACAGCTCTTAACGCACTTCTCATGATGATAAACTATCAGAATACTCAGAATGTGCTGTAAGATGTCATCCTGTCAACACACAATGGAAGAATCCATCCTCTCATCCTATCGGTGAAACAGTTGAAGGAAGAGCTTACGAGAATTCACGACAACATTCCCCGATCAATGATGATACCTGGAGAACGGCATCACAAGTGAATTCTTCAACTCTACAAGAATCTTCGCCCGAGAGGAAGGGTTACAAGCAGCAACATTAAAATAGAGATTTCACTTAAACTTCTCTACAATGAAGACTTCAAGATTTACAAGTTGCTTCCAGTTCCCACATGGACCACTGAAAATTTTACATGCATTGTTCCGTCCTCGGATTATTTATTAGTCAATCATCAAGGAGATCACTTTTACCCGATCAACAAAGATGAATTCATGTCATGCCAACAAAGGTCAACTAATAGATATTGGTGCAACTTGCAACATCCATTATTGATGTATGGATCAGAGGTCAGTTCTTGTGAAATGAACATGTTGCGATAAAACCAAAAATTGTCAACATCGTGCGTTTTAAGAAATATCCCAGCAAAGGCATACTGGATAGAGATGCACCACATACATACATGGATATTCAGCATGCCGCAGCAGACAACGATCAACATCTGTATATAGCTCTTTTGCTATATATGAATATGTTATTATGTTTATAGACCACGGTTCTTGTACCGTGACTATCAGTGGTATTGCCGGTACATAAACCGGAACACCAGAAATTATTTGATTATTGAGTTCTAAGCAGACTCACTTAGAAAATGTAAAAAATGTCTTACTATGTCGGTGGTTGCAAAAAAGACTCACACCGTAGAATTTTATTCACCGGTTTTTATACATAAATTTTGCTTAGTCTAGCTTAAAATTACATTATTATAAAAATCTAATACAAATTGAATTTATTGCTGACGTTTATAAAAACAGCTTAAGTCAACAAAATATGAATGACAAAAAAAAAACACCAATCGAAAGAGCAATAGAGCCAAGAGCCAAGGTGAAAAACAAATAATATTAATTTAAATGTATCTAATTGCAATGAGACATATGAGGAACAAGAGAAAGAAAGAAAAATGACAGAGTAAAATAATAACGTGAATGCGTAAATGAAAAAGTATCAAATTCTGTTGTGAGGTCGTTGTCGTCTAGATTTTGCTCGCCGTCGTTGGTGTTTGTTGCGACATGACCTATCTCAACATCCTGCCCCGCGCTGATGATTCTAGGTTCATCAGAAGTATATATAAAAGCTGATTTGATATATCACACCTTTGTGATTGAGTGTGAAGAGTGTGAAGCTGATGATCTCGGTTGTGGGATTGGTGCTGTAGCCGTGCGCTTGCTAATTCTTGGACCGTGTTTCCAGAAAAGATACGTTAGAGTGATAATGGCCAAGAATAATCCAGATGATCCCATGATGGTATGCCGAATTTTATGATGTCGTATCAATATAGGTAATTCGGATTGCTGTGCGTAGATTTGTTCACGAAGAAGATGCAACTTCCTTTTGTGTGACGTAATATTTAGCGTATTGAGTTGAATGACTGCTAAGTCACCTATGTTGTCGAAATTTGGCAAATGACTCAGTCTCGTATAGCACACACGAACCTCGCTCGAGTAAGTTGTCTGTCCTCGAAGAGTTACCAGGTCCTGCTTGGCGATGCAATTTGGAGGTAATTTAAGGATTCCAACTCCCTTTACTGTACTTATTGAATTTTAGCCATCACATACAGTGTTTAGTAGTGTCTCCCTCGTTACCGCGAAAATCCATTGATTAGTATTGGGAATCCACGTCCATACCGGGCTATGCTCCATGATCTTTACCTTGCATGATGTGAGGGATGTTATGTTGTTAAGAAGGTTCAATTCGCATAGGCTGATGTTGGCTCCTCGACGATAAATTGGCTCGGATTGGAGGCACAATATGTGAGAAAAACACAATACACTCTTACATCTGCAACAAGTAAGCTCTCAACCATCGGGTGTCCTTGTAAAGTCTTCAACTTTAGCAGCTGCCTCACTTCCACACATTGAAACCCAGACTACGCAAAACAATATTTCACTAACAACGACTAATATAGAAGCCAGACCAAGCTATGTCTTCTTGAGCACCGTTGCAGTGAATTTGGTTAGCAAAAACGGATCAGTCGTCCGCTGCCGAGCGATCTTGGATTCTGGTTCACAAATAAACATTATCACAGACAGAATGATGCGCAAGCTCGAGATACCAATCACACGTAGCCCGTTGGTAGTGCATGGTATCGGAAGTTCAAGACATGAGACACAGCGCAGAGCTAGTTTCGAATTAATGTCAGGTGCAACACACTTCTCCACAAGAATAGAAGCAGTCATCATGTCACAAATAGTAGCACCGCAGCCATCGCAATCATTCGACACCTCAACATGGCAGATTCCAGCAAACATAAAATTGGCAGATCCACAGTTTAATAAGCCAAACAAGATTGGTCTACTCATTGGAGCTGAACATGTCCATCAATTGCTTTGCATTGGGCAAATAAAATTAGGAAAAGGTCTGCCATTACTACAAAACACGTTACTTGGGTGGATAGTCACCGGAAGACTAGTTGAACCAACTTCTTTATCTCCGACTTGTGGTGTCTTTACTTCAAACGAAGCCCTAGAAAAATCTATTGAACGATTATGGGAAACTGAGAACCTGCCTGAACGCAACTCCGAAAAAACGTTAGCAGAACAGCGGTGCGAGGAGATCTTCCATTACACAGTTAGAAGAGACACTAATGGCAGATTCATTGTGAGTCTTTTTTGCAACCACCGACATAGTAAGACATTTTTTACATTTTCTAAGTGAGTCTGCTTAGAACTCAATAATCAAATAATTTCTGGTGTTCTGGTTTATGTACCGGCAATACCACTGATAGTCACGGTACAAGAACCGTGGTCTATAAACATAATAACATGTTCATATATAGCAAAAGAGCTATATACATTTTGGTGACCCCGACGTGATGAGCTTCCGATACCATGCACTACCAACGGGCTACGTGTGATTGGTATCTCGGGCTTGCGCATCATTCTGTCTGTGATAATGTTTATTTGTGAACCAGAATCCAAGATCGCTCGGCAGCGGACGACTGATCCGTTTTTGCTAACCAAATTCACTGCAACGGTGCTCAAGAAGACATAGCTTGGTCTGGCTTCTATATTAGTCGTTGTTAGTGAAATATTGTTTTGCGTAGTCGGGGTTTCAATGTGTGGAAGTGAGGCAGCTGCTGAAGTTGAAGACTTTACAGGGACACCCGATGGTTGAGAGCTTACTTGTTGCAGATGTAAGAGTGTATTGTGTTTCTTCTCACATATTGTGCAACCTCTGGACATGCAGCTGGATGATGTGTGTCTATCATTTAGACAATTTATGCAGCTCTTAGAAGTCTTGATAAAAGCGAATCTTTGCGAGGGTGTCATATGCAAGAATTTGTTGCAGGCATATAATTGGTGCAATCCCTTGCAACATTTGCAGCATTTTGCATCAACTGTCTTCGTTAAAGCAGCTAGTGATTTTTGTGACGCTAGTCTCCTGTTTGTCCCATCAACAGAATTCAATTTGCCACCCAATGCTTCGAGAGATTGAAATCTAGTTTCCAAAAATCCAAGAAAATCCTTCAGGGGCTGGTGACTGCTCCCACAATGTGTGTGTAGCCTTATCAAGTTTCTTCGTAAGAATGTGTATCAGAATTGGATCCCAAGTAGCCGTGTCTATTCCCAGACCGCCCAATGCCAACAGGCATTCTTGTGTGTTATCATGCAATTGTCTTATTGCCGCGGCGCTTTCTAGGTTCACTGCTGGCTGTGACATAAGTTTGTTAAGTACAGCGTTGACTAGCAGACGTTTATTTTCGAACCTATCCTTAACTATTTTCCATGCGGCTTCATAGCGAATTAACTTCTCTGCATCGCCAATCAAACTAGTTTTCAGAAAATAAATTTTTTGAACATCTGCAATCGGTTGCTTATGCACTAGTTCGATGAATAGATCGTGGAACTGTCGCCATTTCATATAGTCCCCGTCAAACTTTGGGAGAACTATGTTTGGCAATCTGAGGGCATTCGGTAGGGGTCCGGCATCGTTGTTGTTGGATGAGCTCTGTTGATTTAGGCTTGTTAGCTCATATAAATCAATAATCTTCTGCTGCACTTGCTCTTCCATGTCATAGTAATGCTTCACATCGTAGCCATGGAGAATGGGATCCGCAGAATGTTCGTATATTTCCGCGTGTATGTTTTGGATGTTGTCCCAATAGCGTTCTATCGATTTGATCTTTACTTGATAGAATTTCCTTGATCTCCGACTAGTGTTATCTATTATCCCACGAAGAGCTCTATCCAGCCCTTCCATTGTTGCTTGCTGCCTTCTTATTGAATTATCTACGCTTTTACTAACTCCATCACCAGCACATTGTTTTTGGAGTAATTATTTTCTTCTGGCTGTGGCTAGAGCCTGGCAGATATAATATAGGCCCGGATCTAGCGACGTAGGGTGAAGCCGCATGAATGATCGGCTTAGTAGGTGCATTCACTGGAAAGCAACCTATCCAATGCGATTAACACTACGCAAGCGCAAACTTCTTGTTAAGTTAACTTAGTTGTAGTCAAGAAGTATTATGAGAGAGCGAAAATTTACTACTATGAAGTGCGTTCTGGCAGTTCATAGTGTCTCTCATAAATGGGTGGTTTTTTAGCACGTGGAAATCGGGCATAACCAGTATCGGCTACTTCGGTATTATATACCTGCTATAGTGGGCGTATTGGTATCTTTGAAAAATTTTGGAGTTTTAGCCTCCGTCCATCCTAGTATTCGAAAAAAAAAAATTCTAACAAAGCTCAAATTTAGAAAAAGTATTTTTTTTAAATTAGAGATGGTCGCACATCGGGGTCGGGGTGCCGTGGCGTAGTGGTTAGTGTGTGTGCTTACGACGCCGGAGGTCTGGGTTCGAATCCTGCCATCGTCACCTGAGAAAAAAAAAAGACTTGTTCCTTTTCAAGGCCCCCACCTCCGCGAGGGTCTGACAAGCCCTCCGAGAATATCATTTGTCTTGAAAAACTTCTCAAAGTGCCGTTCGGATTCGGCAAAAAATTGTGGGTCCCCTTGTATGTAAAGAAATTAACACACCAGCATACATTGTTGAGAAGTTGGCCCTGGTTCACCTCGACCTGTTGCGCCTCTCTATTTATTTATTTATGATGGTCGCACATGAGGACCTGTAGTGGGCGTGTCTGTGGGCTAATTTTCGGCTATTTGGCTAATTTTCAAACCTGATCTGGTCCAATGGACTTCCAGCTAACCCACAAAATTTAAGATCTGTACTAAAATTTAAAGCCTAAAAGCTGTTTACATACGGACGGACGGACTGTCAAGCTCCGAAATACGTCAAAAATCTTGGTTGTTGAATTTCAGTTTCTATTAACTTCAATTGTGTTAAGAATTCGTCAGTTAAGAATCTTCTTTCTAAAAAGATTCTTTCGATAACATAATTTTCTTATACCCCATCCCATAGGATAAGAGGTACATTAAGTTTGATTCATTGTTTGTAACATAGAGAAATGAACACCGTAGACCCCCAAGACCTTAAGAGCACATGATTGAGACCGAATCGTAAGTCGAATGAGTCATGTCCGTCCGTCCGTCCGCCCGTCCGTCTGTCGGTAGTTTTTAGGCCTTAAATTTTTAGCTAGGAACTTGAAGCTTGATATCTGTTCTTTCTAGGTCCTGAAGCAGTACAAGTGTAAATTTTTTTGGAATCCGCCCGATGACACGCCTGCTTTACTTAAAAGCATGAAATATCAAAGTTGTCAAAGAAAGCTGAAATTTGGTATGAATATCCTCGCTTAAGTGTTTTGGTTGGTTCTCATTTTGTACAGACAAGGTATGAAAATTGAGAAGATCCGCTTAAAGCAACGCCCAGAATTGGCTCAAATGTCAGACAACCTAAAATTTACAAATTATTTCAAAAAGCCTTTTGGTCAAGATAGACAAAACATATGAACTCAAATTTTGGTGGAGAGCAATATCGCCCAAAAGCCTTTAATTAGACAAAAATTGGACCGTCCACTCTATTGATCATGCCCACTTTTAACACCTGAAATCTTTGAAAACCTGATTTTTTGGGAAATTCATTCTAAATTGAAAAAATATAATATGAAAAATATTAAAGATATTACCATTTGCTAAGTTTGTTGCATACAAAGCATTGAGCTCCACTTATAGGAGGTGTTTTTGGAAGAAAACTGTTTTTTTAAGTATTAATATTCGCTTTTAACGCATTTTCTCGTGATTCCAACGAAATTAGATTTAATTGATCTTAATTTTTAGCCTACGCCCTTAAATTTGGTGTTAACAGGTAAAGAGGCTCGGGTATTTAGAAGTTCGTTACAGACGGACTCTTGCACTTACTTATTTGTTATACCCCATCCCATAGGATAGGAGGTATATTAAGTTTTCACATAGTTTGTAACACGGTGAAATAATAATGGTAGACCCCCAAGACCTTATGGGCATATGATCGAGACCGAAACCTGAATCGAATGAGCCATGTCCGTCCGTCCGTCCGTCTGTATGTCACATGTTTTTAGGCCTTAAATTTTGAGCTAGGGTGCTGAAACGTACCTAAGGTCCATGTCATGCGAAGCAGTACTAGTGTAAAAATTTTTGAAATCCGCCCAAAGACACGCCCACAATCGGTCTAAATGTGCAACTGCCTCCAGAGTTTTCAAAACTGTAAGACGTTCTAAAAGGCTGAAATTTGACATTTAGCATCTCCTAATGAATGTAAGACACAAAAAAGACAAATTTAATTGGTAAACCTCCTCTAGTGGGCGCGGCATCTATTTTGAAAGTAAATTTTTAAATGCAGTTAACTCAATATTTGCAAAATATTTTATTAAGAAAACGCTTAGTTCCACCTTTTGTTAGTACAAGACCTTGGGCCACGCCCACATTTGGAGGCAGAAATAAAGAAAAACCTAAAATTTTCCAGAAAAACTTAATTTCGACTGGCCTTGAGCCTAATTAAGGAAAGCATGAAACAAAAAAAGTAGCAGGTTAGGTAAATGAGACTTCAGTCCAGATTTCGTTTATATAAATTTTTTAGCCACGCCCCCTTTTAGGGGTCCATTTTTCAAAAATATTGAATTTGAACCAAAAAATCGCATTTTAACGTACATTTAAGTGTAAGTTGGAAATATCTGTGGAAGTATCTTATCCTTTTTTCGAAGTTTGCATTACTTACAAAATGTCAAAAAATAACTGTGGGATAGGATGGGGTATTCAACGGTCCGTTTTACGGACTGTAATTTCTGCGTACACACTGTAGCACTTAGAAGGGGTGGATTCCACGCCCCTTTCTTAGGGAGAAGATTCTTAACTGAAATTTAACAACCAAGATTAACGACTGTGGTCAATTGGGATGGGGTATCCAACGTTTCGCCTATATCTATAGCGGATTGTAACCCTCTCACTAGTTTTTATCATATTTTTTATCAGATGTAGTATACACGTGTTGATCGCAGTTTTATATTAAAAATTTGATTTTTTACTTACAAACGCCCCAAAAGGTGGGCGTGGCAAAAATTAATTCATTTGAGCTGATAGCTTACGCAAATATCTGAACATTTTACAGTGCAAGTTTTTTGGATTTAAAGCAAATATATCAAATAACCCATGAGTAAGTACTACAGTGTGTACGCAGAAGTTACAGTCCGTAAAACGGACCGTTGAATACCCCATCCTATCCCACATTATAAATGCTGATGCAAAGCTATTTTTTGACATTTTGTAAGTAATGCAATCTTCGAAAAGGGGCGTGGTCCAACCGCTCCTAATTACAAACTGTTGATTATAAGATATTTCCACATATATTTCCAAGTTACACTTAAATGTACGTAAAACGCAAGTTTCGGTGCTCCTCTACCGCGTCGTCCCTGCGGTGTGGATTCGAAGATTTTCCGGGCCGGGGCGTTGGTGTCCATCCGCTCTAGATGACCCAGCCATCGTAGACGTTGTGTTTTGACTCTTTTGGCTAGGTCGGTATCGCTGTACAGCCCGTACAGTTCGATGTTATATCTCCTCCTCCACTCTGCGTCTATGCAGACGGGACCGTAAATCGTCCGAAGAATTTTCCTCTCGAAGCAGCCTAAAGTGTTTTCATCCGCCTTTGACAGGGTCCATGCTTCTGCACCGTAAAGCAGGACTGGGATGATGAGGGTCTTATACATGGACACTTTAGTTGCTCGAGAGAGGGCTTTGCTACTCAATTGCCTTCTTAGCCCAAAGAAACAGCGATTGGCAAGAGTTATCCTTCGTTTGATTTCAGCGCTGGTGTCATTGTCTGAATTGATAGCGGAACCCAGGTAGAGAAAATCCCTAACTACCTCAAAGTTATAGCTGTCGATGGTGATGTTTTGTCCAAGACGTCGGTGTTGGGTGTCTTTTCTTGATGACAGCATATGCTTGGTTTTGCCCTCATTGACTGCTAAACCCATATTCGCCGCTTCCGTCCCAAAACTCACGAGGGCTTCACTGACATCACGCTTTGTTCTACCGATTATGTCAATGTCGTCTGCGTATGCAAGTAGTTGAACGGACTTTTGAAAGATTGTACCTCTGGTGTTGGCGCGAGAGTTCTGCACAATTCTCTCAAGTATGATGTCGACATCATACTTGACAGCGCGTCGCCTTGTCTAAATCCTTTTTTTACATCAAAGGGGTCGGTGAGGTCTTTGCCGACCTTGACGGAACAGCGTGAGTTTTCCATCGTCATCCTGCACAGACTGACGAGTTTGGCAAGGATGCCAAAACTAGATATTGCGCTATATAGCTCGTCACTATAGATGCTGTCATACGCGGCCTTGAAATCGATGAAGAGGTGGTGTGTATCGATTTGGAATTCCTGGGTTTTCTCCAAGATCTGCCGCAGTATGAATATTTGATCGATGGTGGACTTTCCTGGCCTAAAGCCACACTGATACGTGCCTATCAGATTGTTGACAAACGGCTTCAGGCGTTCACAGAGTACAGCAGAAAAGATCTTGTATGCGATGTTAAGAAGACTTATGCCTCTGTAGTTGGCACAACTCAGAGGGTCTCCTTTCTTCAGGATCGGGCAAACAATGCTGAGGTTCCATTCGTCGGGCATGCTTTCTTCCGACCATATCTTGCAGATGAGCTGGTCCATGCTCCTAACCAGCTCATCGCCAGCGGATTTAAAAAGTTCGGCAGCTAGGCCGTCTGCTCCGGCTGCTTTGTTGCACTTGAGCTTAGACACAGCTACTTTCGCCTCCTCCAGGTCGGGTGGGCGGTATCGTTCGTATGCTTCGTCGGTAACGTCTTCGCCCGGGTTGAATGGTTCGTTCTGCCTGACAGCGGTATTTGGTTCGTCCTCGCCGTTATACAGTCTGCAGAAGTGGTCTTTCCAAATCCTCAGCACCGACTGCGATTCTACAACGATGTTCCCTTGATGGTCCTTACAGGCTTCAGTTCGAAGTTTATACCCTTGGCAGGACCTTTTGATCCTTTGGTAAAACTTTCTAACCTCATTCCTGTTGTAACATCTCTCTATCTCTTCAACCGCGCGCTTCTCGTGCTCTCTCTTTTTCCTTCGGAGAAGCCGGTGCTCCTCTCTCCTCCTCTGCTCGTAGAGCTCGCGAGCAGCTCTAGTCCTTCTGTGCAGCGCCGCTTTGTATGCTTCCTGTTAAGCTGCATGTGCTTGCCGGCATTCATCGTCAAACCAGGGGTTGCGTTGTGGTCGCCGTGTGAAACCCAGCACTTCAGAGGCGGCGTCTCTGCTGGCATTTTGGCAATGTTGCCACTGGCTATCAATACTTGATGCTGGTTGCATAGGACTTCGTAGAAGGTTTTGAGAGACTCGGTTGGAGAAGGACCTGGCGATCTCTTGCGATTGTAGACGGCCGACGTCAAACTTCCTCACAGTACTTCCATTACTTGGCGCTGGTCGGGATATCCGCAGCCGTACCTTGGCTACAACAAGGTAGTGATCCGAGTGAATGTTGGCCCCTCGGAAAGTTCGGACATCCATGATACTGGAGGAGTACCTTGCGTCGATTGTAATATGGTCAATCTGGTTGACGGTTGATTGATCGGGAGATCTCCATGTCCCTTTGTGGATATTGAGATGCGGGAACTGTGTACTAGCTACCACAACGTGTCGCCCCGCAGCAAAGTCGATCAGCCTGAATCCGTTATCGGAGGTCGTGTCGTGCAGGCTATGCTTTCCGACACTACGACCAAAGATGCCCTCTTTTCCTAGCTTGGCATTAAAATCGCCTAGGACAATCTTAATGTCGTAGCTAGGGCACTGCTCATAAGTTTTGTCCAGGAGCTCGTAGAACATATCTTTGGTCTCGTCATCTTTCTCCTCTGTGGGGGCATGTGCGCATATCAGGCTAATGTTGGCGAATTTAGCCTTGATGCGGATCGTCGCGAGGCGCTCGCTTACAGGGTTGAAGCTCAAGACTTTTTGCCTAAGTCTGCCTCCAACAACGAAACCATATCCAAATAGGCACTGTCTTTGATGCCGATAGCAGTCGCCGTAGTAGATGTCGCAGTTTTTCATCCTTCTTTTGCCCGGCCCATCCCACCGCATTTCTTGGATGGCAGTAATGTCTGCCTTGCAGTCGTTAAGGGCCTCCACTAGTTGCTCGGCTGCACGTGGTTTGTTAAGGGACCTAACATTCCACGTGCAGATCCGGAGCTCGTTGTCCTTTTCTCGTTTGCATTGGTCGTCAACAGTAAATCCGTCCGAATCCGAGGCTTGTTTCCGCTTCGTGACTGGTGTTTCTTTACATGGCCGGGAAGTCACCCCGACGGCACGACCCCCAACCTGGAGGACCAGATCCTTTGCTTAGCCCTAAAGACGGAGAGCCGGATAGCCCGCTCCTTATAGGCCTGAGCTCCGAATACGTCGTAGTAGCCCATATAAGGTGTTCACTAAGTAGTTCGGCCTAACTGGAACTATGGACGCCACCGTTGATTCCATCTGGGGAATTCCTCCGCTGCCGTCCGGATGCAAGGAGAAGTGCCTTAGTGGGAACACTCCTCCCCCCTCTCTCGTCTGCTACCCCCAACAACCTTCCAAAGGGGTTGGAACCCAATCTCCAGTTGAGGTACTAGGCACCCGGTGTTCACCACGGGGAGGTGAGAGTAGGAGTTGATAGACAGAGGTGGGCTTAGAAAACCTGTGGATGCTTGTATCCTCTTGAGTGCACATGTCTATCCTTTCACCACCAAAAGGAGGCGTGGCTAAAAAACTTTATATGAACGAAATCTGGGCTGAAGTTTCGTTTACCTAACCTGCTACTTTTTTTGTTTGATGCTTTCCTAAATTAGGCTCAAGGCCAGTCGACATTAAGTTTTTCTGGAAAATTTTAGGTTTTTCTACAATTCTGTCTCCAAATGTGGGCGTGGCCCAAAGACTTGTAGAGACAAAATGTGGAACTTAGCGTTCTCTATATAAATTAGTTTTTTTCATTTTCGAGCAAATATATTGAGATATTGAAACTTTATATGAGCGAAATCTGGACGGAAGTATTGTTTACCTAACCTGCTACTTTTTTTGTTTCATGCTTTCCTAAATTAGGCTCAAGGGCAGGCGAAATTAAGTTTTTCTGGAAAATTTTAGGTTTTTCTTCAATTCTGCCTCCAAATATGAGCGGCCCGAAATGTGGAACTAAGCGTTTTCTTTATAAAACATGAAGCAATTTTTTTCAATTTCGAGCAAAAATACTGAGTAAACTGCATTTAAAAATTTACCCTTCAAATAGATGCCACGCCCACTAGAGGAGGTTTACCAATTAAATTTGTCTTTTTTGTGTCTTATATTCACTAAGAGATGCTAAATGTCAAATTTCAGCCTTTTAGAACGTCTTACAGTTTTGAAAAATCTGGAGGTAGTTGCATATTTAGACCGATTGTGGGCATGTCTTTGGGCGGATTTCAAAAATTTCGAATGACTTGCACCTGACGTACGAAATTTCAGTACCCTAACTCAAAATTTAAGGCCTAAAAACATGTGACATACAGACGGACGGACGGAAGGACGGACATGGCTCATTCGATTGAGAATTCAGTCTCGATCATATGCCCTTAAGGTCTTGGGGGTCTACCATTATTATTTCACCATGTTACAAACTATGTGACAATGGGATGGGGTATAAAAACCGTTTATTAGAATGCATATTATATATGACCACCCTACAAGAGGGCGGTTTTCGCTTTTAATTAAATGCCAATTACAAAGCACTTAAGCGAGGATATCGCATACCAAATTTCAACTTCCTTCGACAACTTTGATATTTCATGCTTTTAAGTGAAGTGGCGTGTCAGCGGGCGGATTTCAAAAAATTTTACACTTGTACTGCTTCGGGACTTAGAAAGAACAGATATCAAGCATCAAGTTCCTAGCTTAAAATTTAAGGCCTAAAAACTACGGACAGACGGACGGGCGGACGGACGGACATGGCTCATTCGACTGTTAATTCAGTCTCGATCATAATGCCCTTAAGGTCTTGGGGGTCTACAGTGATTATTTCTCTGTGTTACAAGCTATGAATCAAACTTAATATACCTCCTATCCTATGGGATGTGATATATAAATAGCAGGTTCGATAAACGAGATTCGATTTTATTCTAGATTTCGTTCATACAAAGTTTTTAGCCACCCCACCCTTTTAGAAGTCGATTTTTCAAAAATATTGAATTTGAGCCAAAAAATTGCATTTTTACATACATTTAAGCGTAACTTGGAAATATCTGCGTTATAATTGATAGTTTGTAATTAGGGCGGTTGGACCACGCCCGTTTTCGAAGTTCGCACTCCTTATAAAATCTCAAAAAATAACCAGTGAGTAAGTGTTACAGTGTGTAGGCAGAAGTTACAGTCCGTAAAACAGACCGTTGAATACCCCATCCTAACCCACTTTATAAAATGCTGATGTTATTGTTATTTTTTGACGTTTTTTCAGTAGTGCAAACTCTTAAAAGGGGTGTGGTCTAACCGCCCCTAATTACAAACTATCGATTATAACGCAGATATTTCCAAGTTACGCTTAAATGTACGTAAAAATGCAACTTTATGATTAAAAAAAAAAATTTGTGATTCAAAAAAAGTGAAAAATGTTTACACTTGTACTATTTCCCCTGCAAGGGCGGGGTAAGAATAGCCTTGAGGAAAGGTATGCCTGTCGTAAGAGCCGACTAAAATCCACCGGAAGAAATATTCTTTCAGGTTTCAACGGATGTTGTCGATGCTGCTCCATTTGGGGCAACTTTTGGCAGTAAGGTTTTAACTTATACATGAATCTGAAGGTTAAATTATAATCCAATTCAATTCAATAATCCAATTCAATTGGCCTTTTTTTAGTTGTCGAATGGATTGTTTTATTATATATAACTAAGGCTTTAAATATTTTATTGCGAAGAGTGTCCCTATTAGTTTCGTCAGCTGTGAATGTACGAATATGCTCGTTCAGAGTCGAGTGGAATCTTTCGATATCCGAATTTCCTGTATGGTGGTAAGGCGTGGTAATATGAAGTTCAACGTTGTTTTCTCTGAGAAATTTGATCAAAATTGATGAAAAACCAGACTCTCCATCTGTTACTATTTTCCTTGGGGTCCCAAATGATGCGAATCTGCATTTAAGGGTTTTCAGAAGTTCTACCCACGTTCTATGTTTAACTTCTTGCATGGTAACGTGTTTTGTAAATTTGTCGATCATAGTTACGTACATCAAATTAATGTTGGCATACCAGATATCTATATGAATTATTTGATTTGGTTTTGTTGGAGTTTCTGTTAGTTTCATTGGAATTTTATGCGGTAATCGTTCATACTTTGACTTATTACAAATTTCACAATTATTAATATGTTATTGAAATTTTTCTTTTAACTTAGGTGCATAATAAACGTCTCTAATTTCAGCAAAAGTTTCATTTATACCTCTATGGTTAAGTAGTTGATGAGTTTTCGTGATAACCGTTGCTAGCTTTTCCTCATCTTTTAGGTCTCCTAAAAATTTACTATGTTAACAAATCTCAATAATTTATTTTTACTGAAATATCTTATGTATGTGTTTTGAAACTGAGCAAATAAATGATCGTGAATGCAGTAGACTCCTACTATTCCTTTTGGTGGGATGAACTGTTTCATAATATCAAAAATTAGTTTTTCTTTAAATGTTTTTATATTGATAACGATTCTTCTTTTTCCAAATTGACTGTATACTTTGTGGTTACTCGCATTTTCTGTGGTATTCAATATAACTTGGGTTTTGTAGATGTTTACAGGTGACTCTACGATTGATATATAGTCGCTGCTGTCTTCATCAGCGCTATGAATAGTAGCTAAAATAGATTGGTTTTCTGGCATGTCTTCGCTATTACCATCATGAATTAAGTTATCTTGACGACCTGTGTTCTCGGTTTGTTCATTGAAGTATACTTCTATTCTTGATAAGCCATCTGCTACTTGATTATCCTTCCCTTTAACGTATTCTATATCAAAATTGTATTCCTCTAATCTTATTTTCCATCTTTGGAGTTTGGCGTTGGATTCTTTTAGCGAACTTAGCCAAACTAGTGGGCGATGATCTGTTCTAACTGTAAACTTGCGTCCGTATAGGTACGGTCTGAAGTACTTCATTGACCATAAAATGGCCAGAAGCTCCTTCTCGATTGTCGAATATTTGACTTCATGCTCGTTAAGAGTTCTGCTTGCGTAGCAGGTTGGATGGCCTTCCTGGGAAAGGACTGCGCCTAGGGCGAAATTCGAAGCATCTGTTGTCAAAGTAAATTTTTTACTAAAGTCCGGGTATTTGAGTATTGGTTCAGAGGTTATTAATTTCTTTAAAGTCTCAAAGCTGTCGATATAGTCGGGGTCATTTAAATTGATCTTTGCATTTTGTTTCAGATAAATTGTCATTGGTTTCGCAACTTTGGAATAATCCTTTATAAACTTCCTGTAATACCCAGTAATGCCTAAGCGCTACTGGGTATTACAGATTGCGCTCTGCCGAGTTTATCGAATATGTCTTCGATGTTTGGTATCGGGAATTTGTCATCTATGGAAACTTCGTTTAACTTCCGATAGTCGACAACAATTCTCCATTTCTGCTGTCCGGAAGCGTCCTGTTTTTTTGGAATGATCCAAATAGGAGCCGAATATGGGGAATTGCTAGGACGAATAATGCCCTGTTCCAACATTTCATCAATTTGTCTTTTAACTTCGTCTTTATGTACCTCTGGGTACCTATAAGACTTAAGGTAATAAGTCGGGATAAATCGGGATGTCATTTACGGTCCTTATGCGGTGCTTAATTGCATTAGTAAATGACAAGTCACTCCCTTCTTGATAGAATATGTCAGGATATCGAGAAGTTAGTTTGGTGATAGCGATTTTCTCTTCTGTGTTAAGATGAGCGGTTCTGATTTGGCTAGAGATTGGTTCTCTACTCGTTTCTGTATAATATATCTCGAATTGTGGTACGTGCTCTTCGTAGGTTTCTTGATTAAATATTTCCTCATCTTGGTTAAAGTAAACAGGAATTTTTTCTTCTCCGACTATTAAAATTTTATTTTTAAAGTCGAGAATTGATTTTATTGGCAGAAGAATATTATTTCCGATCAAGCCGTCGAACTTGTCGTGAAATTTATGTTCTAAAAATTCTGCTGTTTTTCTTGGAATTCCTAATTCCTTAAATAATGGAATTCTTACTTTTTTGTTTATGTATATCGGTGTGTTAGTGGTTTTAATTTGAACGGGTGGGTTAAGATTGATTTGCCATTTAGGTTGGCATATACCCGTATTTATAATGCTTGTTTCTGAGCCTGGGTCGATTAAGATGCGAAGGCTATTATTGTTATTAGTTTTAACTATTATATAGGGTAATTTTCCTGGAGGCCTTGTTTCCGAAAATCCGAACTATTTGTTATGTTATTAATTTGCCTAGCATAGCTCCCAGACAATGTGTCCATTGGTTCCATTCCATTCCTAAAATTTCCTGAACTGTTACCGTTAGTCCTATGGATTCCTGAGTTATTACGATTTACGTTCCTATTTTGGTTATATTGTTCACTACTATTCAGATCTCTATTATTATACCTGGTGTTTGTATTATTATTTTGTCTATATTGTCCACTTTAATAAGGGCTAGTTTGAGTATTTTGATTGAGTCTAACTTGGTTTCTGTTATTGAAGTTATGGTAACTATGATTGGAGTTGTAATTGTCACCATTGTTACCACTGTGGTTGTACTTATTCATGCTTTGTCTTTGAAATTTTATGTTACTCTGGTCTTGCCCTACAAATTTGTTAACAACGTTCCCAATTTCTCCTATATCATACGTATTCATTATTGCGTATGCTAGAGAACCAGCTACGATTTCCTTGACTTTTTGTCCTAACATGCCGTTAAATATTTGTGTTATTTCTTGAGGGTTTTCACAAAAGGCCGCGAATTCTGTTATTTCCTCGATTATTGCTTTAAGCTCATAATCTAATTCATAAACGCTACTTACTCTTAAACTACCTATGTCCTTGGTAATTCTCATTTCGTCTTTTGCCGCCCGGAAGTGTTGCTTGAGGGTCCGTTGGCAATTCTCCCAAGTGCGTGGTGGGTTGATGTTAACGATGTTTTTTGCTGCTCAGTGGATTTTTAGGTCATAAATAGCATTGAAAACATGCTCCTTCTCCTCTACGTTATAGTCCTTTAATGTTCTTGTCACTAATCTGCCGAATGATGGCAGTATCCCTCCCTTATACCCTTCGAATATTGGGATGTACCAAATTTCTTTTTCGATCCGTGCTCATAGGCTCGTTGCCTGGTTGTTTTGCGTTTTGCACCAGCAGTTACTTGTGCCATCCTCGCTCTTCGTTGATGGTCAAACTGTAGATTCCGTTGGTTGTTTATTTTGAAATCTTTTTCACTTTCTTACATTAATTTTTGTATTTTGCGCGAATGTTCCTTTAGCGGATTAAGTCACCTTTTTTTTTTTTACTTTAATTCTAGTATTTTTTTACGCGATTTTTTCTTAAGCGGATTTGTTCACTTTTGCTGCAATTTTAGCTTTTTTTTCGAATATTCCTTTAGCGGATTTAAAGCACTATCAGAACTGTGATGCAGTTTGTTTAATACAAACAATATCTGCAGCAGAAATTTGCCAAGCAGAAAACTGCCAACACGGGCTCATCAGTTAGTGCAAGTGTTAGTGGTTAATAAATTAAACATAAACTAACACCAAACACAAAACACTAAGAATTACAAAAAAGCAAATGATAGAAACATTATTATTACAACAGATAAAAAGTAAATTTCAACAAGTAAAAAAAAAAAAACATAAAAATAAAAGTATATTTAATATTTAAGACGAATAACACCGAAGCAGCCTCTTAAGTTTGGCTTTGTCCATGTCAAAGTCTAAAATACTGGTATGTGCGTTGTAGGTGGAACACATACGGCTGATAGGCTCATTTTTCCCATAATTTGTTCTGTGCCGTGGAACGTGTAAAAGCTGGATTCTTCGGAGGTTATGAGAGCCTCCACGAAATTTAAAGCTTATACTAGATAGAAGGTCCGGTGCATCTATTAGACCTTGGATCAATTGCTGAATAAAAATCAAGTCATTATTTATCCGTCTTTGGGAGAGACTTTGAATGTTAAGCAATTTAAGCCGGTCGAAGTATGAGGGGAGATTGAGTGGATCCTCCCAGGGAAGTCCCCTGAGCGCGAACCGAATGAACCTCCGCTGGATCGCCTCGATCCTATTCGTATGGCATACTTGCGATGGAGACCACACTTGTGAAGCGTATTCAAGGTGAGTACGAACAAAGCAATTGTAAAGGGAAAGCGTGACGTAAGGGTCATTAAATTCTTTAGACCAACGCTTAATAAAGCCAAGCATGCAATTGGATTTATTTACAATGTAGTTTATGTGTTTTGAAAAGTCAAGGTTTTGACTAAAGAAAACACCAAGATCCTTAAAATGTTCAACACGGCAAAGAGCATGCTCACTGATGGAGTAAGAGAATGTTGTTACGATACGCTTTTTAGAAAAAGTGATAACTTGACACTTAGCTGGATTGAGGAAAAGACCGTTTTTGTTACACCATGTAGCAAAGCTGTTTATATCAGTCTGAAGAAGAACATGGTCATCAGAACTCTTAATAGTTCTAGATAACTTCATATCGTCTGCATATGATAGAATTTCGCTATAAGCGACACACGAAGGCGCATCGTTTATAGCAAGAATGAATAAGAGTGGGCCTAGATGACTTCCCTGGGGAACGCCGGAAATGGCAGGAAAAGAAACTGAAAAAAGTCCTCTAAATTTAACTTGGTAAGATCTTAAATGAAGATAAGACATAATCCAACAGATGAAATTTGGTGGAAAGCCAAGAGAAGTAAGCTTAAAACCAATAATTTCATGCGAAATCAAATCGAAAGCTTTGGAAAAGTCGGTGTAAACGCAATCAACCTCGAAGCCATTTTCTACTGCATCAGAACATTTTCTATAAAACGATAAAAGGTTAGTTACGGTAGACCTAATTTTAACGAAACCATGCTGTTCTTTGCAAATTATGTTTCGGCAGTAAAATATAAGGCTATCGCAAATTAATTTTTCAAACACTTTTGGAATGGTTGAAAGTTTAGCAATCGGCCTGTAGTTCACAATATCAGATTTAACACCTTTTTTAAAGACAGGCGTAATAAATGAGAGTTTCCACATGGAGGGGAAGTGACCGGACGATAGCGAAAGTTTGAATAAATTTTGTAAAGGAGTGGCAAGAACATCCTTACAGTTTTTTAAAACGATAGGTGGTATACCGTCTGGACCAGTAGAACAATCGTCTTTAAGGCTAGACAAGAGCTCATAAATAGTTTCTAAATGTACTGGTATATCACAAAAATTAACTTGAGCAGATTCTGTGAGATATTTAAAATAATCAGTGTCGACGGTAAATGGAGAATCTCTAAATGATTTGGAAAAGTGATCAGCGAAAACATTGCATATCGTGCCAGGATCGTTGGAAGAACTGCCATTATATTTGAGAGTGGATGGATAGCCATCAACTTTTCTTTTAGAGTTAACAAACTTCCAAAATTCCCTGGGATTAGTTTTAAAATCTGAACCAATTTGAGAAACATAGTTGTAATACAAACGCTCTGCGAGAGCATTGAATTCACTGAAATGAAACATGAAATTATCAAGGTCAAATGTACTCAAATTTGTGATGTACTTTTTCCATGCTTTATTGCGTTTATTACGTAGGACTTTCAGTTCCTTGGTATACCATGGGTGGCTGAAGTTAGAGTTCTTGTTTTTCTTTATAGGTATAGTATTACTGATACAGGTATTGAGTATAGCATAAAATTTTTCTACAGAGCGCTCAAGGTCACTGGAGCAAACTATATTAGAAATACCGGATTTATTCAGTTCGTCAGATAGTGTGCGAAAGTTAGCCTTTCGGAAGTCAAAAGTGTATGAACAGTCAAATGAGTGGACATTCTCATGTATGTGACAGTTCAAGTCAAGAAAAACATCCAACGGGGGATGGTGAGTATCTATCTTAGTAATGCTGCACTTGGATTTACAAGCAACAGTACTAATTGCGTCAGAAGTAAAGACCAAATCGAGTATTCGATTATTTATGTTTTTTATACAGCTTACTTGCTGTAAGTCAAAAGAAATAATGTTATCTAACTTGTGATCTTATCTTGTGAGATTATCTAACTCTAATGAAAACTTGGATTTATTCACTTTTTACTTCTTTTTTAATGTTTCAACGGATGCTGTCGATGCTGCTCCATTTGGGGCAACTTTTGGCAGTAAGGTCTTAACTTATAGATGAATCTGAAGGTTAAATTAAAGTCCAGAAGCGTCTGTCACACATTGTGCGGCTCACTGGTTGGCGTCTGTCTCCAAAGTAGCGGCTGTATTTAAAAATGAAAATTGAAGTGACTTACCTATTTCTCATAAAAACGACTAGTTAAAAAAATGGCAATGAACAACACGAAAGATTTGATTACCCCAGGTGGCAGCCCAGCTATGCTGGAAAGTCCACCCTCTTCGGAGGCAGGCTCTACGGATTCTGGGGAGAGCCTTTTACTGCTTATAAATCCTTTTGAGAAAAGGACAAAACTAAATCGATCACCACCACCAAGATCGAACATATCCGGAAAAAGCAGTCCACCGGTAAACCACGACTCAGTGAAAATTAAGAGCTTAGAAAAGGAGAATAATGAACTCCGAGCTAAGTTTACTGAAATGGAGCGACTCTTGCACGATCTAAAAATGGAAGTCGACTCTCTGCGAAAACAAAACGAGGATATGAAAAATACTCGTTTAACGAAGGACTGTGAGGTAACGAAAAAGTGTGCAATACCGAACCGACCAGTAGTCGAATACTTAACGGACGAGGACGAACTTGCACTTGAGACCAATTCAGTTTTAAGGAAAAGGTCTAGCAAGAATTGTAAGGCGGATTCCTCTCCCGAAGTAATACAAAAAGAAGATAAGCCCTCTGGCTCAAACAAGGCTAAACCAGAAGCGAAAATTCGTCCACCTTCCGCAATAATCATCGTTGGGATAGCAGACTTCGGGAGATTGCGCAACCTTCTTGCAAACACGGTGAGAACAGAAAACTATAAGCTTACTTCGCACCGAAATAACGTGTGGAAAGTAAATGTTGACAACGCCGACTCCTATCGCGCACTGTCTCTTAGACTAGAGGGACTTAGACTTTCCACCACAATAAATACAGGAATTCAGTTTCTGTTGGGATATTATGTACTATATTGTTTCACTCTTAATACGGTCTCAATAATATTTAATATATAATTGGAGAGACCGACATGCGGCCATACAGCGTGAAACGTGAAACGTTCTCTTTCGTTTCGGCGCGTCGTTCTTCGTACCTTGCGTTCATTGGTCTCGGAACTTTTTCGTTGGCTAGGTGCTTCCGATTTGACAGGCAACAGAGTTGCCGTATACGCCACATGCCCTCAGCGGACCGTACCCTTATATCCGCGATATATCTGCGGCCTTCAAACTACGCGACCTGATCGTGAAATTCTTATTTTCTGGGGCTCACATGTTTCAACCCTTTAAGCAAACGAAACCCTTCGCTTTGGCTTGTAGACCTTGTTTGTTTCTACCTGATCTGACATCGCCTGGCGTTTTTTGGGTTCTTGGCGTCTTTCGAGCTTTTCAGTGCAGGCTGGTTTCAGCCGATCGATGCTAACCGTCTTCACTTTACCCTTAGTTATGTCTTATGTCTTATGTTCTAATGCTTTTCTGACGAAAGCATGCTGGCAAGTAGACAAATCCTTGAACACGAAAGAGCTTTGTGAGGCGTGGTTGCTCGCAGGAGGAGGCCTAACTTCATCAAAATGTTCCTTAAGCCGTTCCACAAACTCACCTTGTTGAACCTCCGTTCCGCTGGGCTGGAAAAAATCCCCTGGGAGACGGATGTTTTGCCCATATACTAGTTCTGCGGATGAAGCTTGGAAGTCTTCACGAAAAGCTGCCCGAAGTCCCAACAAAATCCACCGCAATGATTTTGACCATGACTTAACTTGGGTGCTAATAATATCTTCCTTTAGAGTCCTGTGCCACCTTTCCACCATACCGTTGGACTTCGGGTTGTACACGGTGCTTCGATTTCTTAGAAATCCTAAAATCTTTTCAACTGTTCGGATAGACCTGATTCAAACTGCCTGCCCTAGTCAGTAACAATCGTTAAGCGTATCGCGAACCGTGGAACCCTATCTGCACCCAAACCGCACATCTTTATTGATTGAAGGCCATGTGAACCTTTTCGCCACCTCTTTCACCGTTGCTCTGAAAGAACTGAGAGCATAAGCGATATTTATAAAATAAAAATGATTCTTAACATCAGGGTTAAAATCGAACCCATGCGAAAGGGCAATAGACTGATACCACAGTGTAAGCGGTGCCAAAAATTCAGGCACACAAGTGCCTACTGCCAAAAAGAACCACGTTGGGTGAAATGTGCCGGAAAACATCTCTCAACAGAGTGCAAAGTTGACATGAAGGCTCCAGGAGTTTGCGCCAATTGCAACGGAAACCACCCCGCAAACTATCGAGGACGCAAAGTAGCCATAGAGCTGCAAAAGGGACGAGAACCACTTAAGGAAAATACTCGACGTCCGAATCCAAGCCTAGGACGTCCAAAAACTGCTGAGATTTCTATGGCAAAGACTCCAAAGACGCCAAAGCCGATCAAAAGCGCGAAGCTGGCAAAGCAGGCGTCGATAAAAGGCGTAAAAGCCAAACAAAAAAGCGGCGCCTGTTCAAGTGCAGCGGAGAAAACGCCACTGGTCGGACCGAAATCATACGCACTGGTTGTGGCAAACGAAAACAAGGCAAGATCGCCCACAACAGATGCAGTGTCACAGATCCTCGCTGTAATGTTGGAAAAACTAAAGGAACAGACTTAAATCAACAAACTTATATGTGACAAACTGAGCAAGCTCGAGTTTAAGCCTCGAAAAAATTACAAGAGCACATGAATGTTAAACAGTTATTTGAAATACATGGAATGCAAATGGCCTTCTAAATAAAAGAGACGAACTAGAAGTATTTCTACGGAAAAATAATATTGATATTTATTGATATTTGCATGATTACGGAAACTCACCTTAAAAACGGGTCTAGACCCAAACTTAAAGGCAACAATGACTATCACGCACATCACCCTTCGCAAATTCGAGAGAAGCTTCCTCCCTCTACATTAAGAACTGCATAAAGCACATCAAGAACACAGAAGTTGAGCTAGACTCTATGCATTTCAGTTCAGTTTATGTAAAAATTGACTGCTTAGATTAGAACATTGCATCTTGTTATTTCCCGCCAGGATATAGACTGATGGAAGACGATCTTGATCGTATGTATGACTTCATTGGGTCCAATTTTATCATTGGGGGTGACTTTAACGCGAAGCATACTTTTTGGGGTTCACGATGCAATTCAACAAGAGGCAGACTACTGTAAAAAAACAGTATGAAACGTGGGGAGGACTTTTTCTCCACGGGTAAGTCAACATATTGGCCAAACGATAGGAATAAAAAGCCTGACCTGGTCGACTTTTTCATCGCTAAAGGCTACCCCAAATACCTTACGCGAATCGAAGAGTGTTATGATCTTTGCTCAGACTACTCAGGAGTAATCTTGGGATGGGTGGAAGACTGGCGAAAATAGATAGAGCTCCTAGATTAGCTAGCAAAAACATGAACTGGGACGCCTTCAGAAAGGACTGTATGGAGGGTGTTGGCTTGAATGTGCCATTGAAAATTCCTTTCGAGTTAGAAGCAGCAGTTGACCAATTCATTGATGCAATTCAGAGCGATGCTTGGAACAACACTTCGTCCCAAAAGAAGGTAGTTAGCACCGACGGGCATGTACGCACAACATATCCGCTCGAAATCGAAGAATTGATTCGTGAAAAGAGAAGAGCACGTAGAAGATGGCAAGGCACGAGGGCTCCCCCAGACAAAACCCTCTTGAACCACCTCTCTAACAAACTGAAAGGAATGTTGCAAAATTTTAAAAATCGTGAGACCACTGAATACCTTGAAGGCTTGTCGGCGGATAGGAGCTCAAACTACTCGCTGTGGAAAGCAGTTAAGTCTACCAAGAAACCTCTAATCCACTCGGCACCAACAAAAAAAGCTAACTGCGAATAGTCAAGAGAATTTGATTGCTGAACATTTAGAAGAAACATTCAAGCCTTTCGAAGGTCCGCCGTTGGCTGACGTTCAAAACAACGCGCAACCTGAAAGCTTTAGGTTCCAAACAAACTTAAAAATAATAAGGTCCCGGGTTACGACCTGATCTCTGGCGAAATATTGAAAGAACTACCAAAAAGTCCACTAGTCAAGCTACTTTATATGATTATCGCTTCTCTTAGACTTCTATACGTTCCAAGGCAATGGAAAGTTGCTAAAGTCATTATGGTTCCAAAACCGGGGCAATGTGCAAAAGATAAAAAATCTTATAGGCCCATATCGCTTCTGCGGATAATATCGAAAGTATTCGAGAAAATTCTGCTGAAGCGATTGCAACTAATAATTGCAGAAAGACGCTTGATCCTGGATCATCAATTCGGTTTCAGACCTAACCATTTCACAATAGATCAAGTCTACAGAATATCGCATGAAATTGAAAAAGCCTTAGAAGGGAAAAAAATATGTTCAAGTGCTTTCCTCGACGTATCGCAAGCCTTCGACAAGGTATGGCACGAAGGCTTAAAATATAAGCTACGGCAAAACTTGCCGGGAGACATGTTTATAATATTGGAAAATTATCTTGAAAGCAGACCCTTTGGTAAGGTTACTCTTTGACTCTTTGTTTAGACTCGTCGTTAGGTGTAGTAGTGAATACTTGAGTTTCAAACAAATTCGGGCTGGCGTACCCCAGGGAAGTGTCCTCGGTCCGACCCTCTTCCTGCTCTACACAAGAGACATACCTCTAGATGACGTGGTTCGTTTTACGGACTTAAACTTCTGCGTACACACTGTAGTACTAACTCACTGGTTTTCAATAAATATATATGAAATTTTATAAAAAAATATATAACAAAAGTTGTAGATGTTAGCATTCTCCAACCTTTTTTGTATATATTATATTTGTTTCTGCTCACTTTTCTGGGCGTGGCTTTAAAAAATATAATTTTTTTAGTTAAAACCAGTGAGTAGGTGCTACAGTTTGTACGCAAAAAATCGTAAAAGTTCGTTAAAAAATTCCGATGGGACCGTAATTTACCCCATCCTATACCACATTGTAAAATGCTGGTGTTGTAGATTGGTGAGCAAAGATGAAAAAACTTTAATGAAAAAGAAAAGTTTAGCTAATTTAATACTTACCTTCAAAGCTAGACTTGAAGTTTTCGTAGATATTCGCAGCACCACCGCTTCCAGAAGTTCTGCTGCATTTGCTTAAGCTGCACTGGGTAAACCCACTAGTTTTAACGTCGAGCAGACTGGGCTCCGGAACATTAGTGATCGGGCCGCCCTGATCGTCTGATATTGCCGAGATGGGCCTCGAGTTGAATACTGCTTCAATCTGCTTCAGAACGGTGTAATATTCCTTAAATGTTAGGGTGACTTCCCCGATGGTACGTTTAAGGGTATGCTTCATTCTATTGATGCCATCCTCTCATATGCCCCCAATGTAGGAGAAGCCTGGTGGAATAAAGTGCCATGAGACACTGTGAAGTGCAGTGGCACGCATACCATCCTCTAGCTGCTCTGCTTAGTGTACGCCCTTAAATCCTCGCACAGAACTGTGTTGGCACTAACAAAGGCGGTCGAAAAATCACTATAGATGTCTAAGCCATATCCCCGTACAGCAAAAGAACGATGGAGCGCTGCGGGGAACGTTTCCATAGTCATGTTGCTAACAATTTCCAAATGAATAGCGTGAGTGCTTAAGCAAACATCGAAATATCGTGTGTAGCTGCGTTTACCTCTTCTGTTAGTTGTACGGATTTGGTACGGTCCTCCATAGTCAAGTCCACAGTGTTTAAAAACAGACGCTGCTGAGCACCGGCGAGTGGGCAGGCTCCCCATTAAATGGTTTGAACTGGCAGCCCTCTGCACCAAACAAGGCTTGCAGTGCCGTATACATTTTTGAATCGCAGTACGACCGTCGATTAACCACTAGCAGCGCCTGAGGAAGTTCAACGTTGTTTGCGTGCCACCATGCATGGTAGAAGCGTCAGCTTGTTTGATAAGAAGTTTGGTCACGTAGCTGTCTTTTGGCAAGATTATAGGAAACCTCTCAGTCTTCGGAAGCATTATATTTTTCAGTCGTTCATTCAACCGAAAAAACCCCATTATCTTCTTACATCGGGTTGAGCTTAAGTAATTTACTCTTCGCGGCAACAGGCTTACTTTGTAAGAGACACGAGATTTCATTAGTAAAAAATTCGTTTTGGACGTACCTTATCAAGAATCCCAAAGCAGTGTGGTACCCGATCGTAGTGCACCATAAATCCGCATCGCGTCGTGAGGTTTCTTCAGTTTGGCAGCAATATAACGCTTACACCAAGCAATGACTGCGAGCAGAGATTGGATGTCAGAGTATTTATTTAATATATTCCGAAGAAACTCTTTTTTTAAGTTTTTCACGCGGACAGGAAGAGCAACAAGCGCTGTGACTTCGTTAGGTTAGTTTAGTTTTGACTTTATTTGAATTCATAATAATATAAACAAAAACATTAAAATTAACATAAGTCTAATAAGGTTTGGCCTATGGCTGTCTACCAAATTGACAGTTATAATAAATAATTTAAACTACAAAAAAGATTTTCCTTATATACGTGTATATATCTGGATATTCGTTTTCGCTTAAAAGTCTTCATCTGTTATACATTTTCGGTATTTAAGTGCTATCGTCGCATAATTATACAGAGTGTCCCAACCCTGCTCGCCATTTAAGATACTGATTACTTCGTTCTCATCCAGGAAAGATTTGCCAAGGAAGCCCACACGAAATTTTCTTAATACAGGGCAGATGCCCAAAAAGTGAAAGATGTCCTCTCTAGCTTTTAGGTTGCAGATGTAGAGCTGCTGTTTACGAAATATGTGTTCTCGTGAAGATGGTTATTCATTTTACTGTAGAAGCACCTATACTGTGAAGAACGAGCTTCGTTATCATACAACTTATCATACAAGCAGCGTGCTGTATTTTCGAGGATGGCGTCAAACAAAGCTTTCAATGTCGACCGTTGGGCGTTATGAGTTATAAGCATGCGTAAACCGCAGTCAGATGCGAGTCCCTCCCACTCTTCCCTTCAACTTCGTTAGGTCTGGCCTCCGCAGACTGTTGTTTCGGCCATTTACCCTCATTCTGCCTCAACCACGGTGGGCGACGGTCACGGTCCTCCTCACAGCCGCCTTTAAGACTTAGCAGAAATTCACTGGAATCGGAGTTCCATTTTCAAAGAACAAACCCTCCACGTTGCAAAAGCTCTTGAATTTGACCTTGCAGTTCAATGGCTACTTCAGATGTTTCGGCTCTATTGGGACAGTCATCCATATAAAAGGCCTCCTTGAGAATCTTGGATGCCTCTGGAAAGTCAAGTTCCTCGTCCTTATCCAATCTCTAAAGTACTTTAGTAGCACATTAGGAGAGCAGTTCATGCCAAAAGTCACGGTCAGTAGTCTGAAAGTCGTTGTATTGCCATCTTTTTCCTTTCATATAATACGGTGCATGTCCGCAACATCTCTCTCCATTAGAATCTGCCTGTAACGCTTTTCAAAGTCGGCTATGAAACCGATTCGATTAATACTATGAAACCGATTCAAAATGATAGCGGTCAAGTCATTTTAAAGCTTAGGTCCCACGTGAATGCAATCATTCAATGACACACCTGTTTTGTCTTTTCTTGCGGCATTGGAAACGACCCGCAGCTTAGTTGACACGCTGGAATCCTTGTAAACGCCGTGGTATGGAAAATAACAACTCCATTGCGGCTCGGTTTCCGAAAATGGAGCAGGTTGCATGTGTCCGAGGCTCATATACTTATCCGGACTTCGGATCCTTGTCGAACCGGGCCTGCTGATGTTGGGAAAGCTTAACAGCATCTAGCTTTGTTTCGGCAAGATTGACGTAATTTTTGAATGGATATTTGATCACGAAACACCCACTGTCATTACGCCGTACAGTGCGTTTAAAAGACTCTTCACAATAATGCTCGTCTTGCGTCATCTTTGAGGAGGAATCTACTTTTTCATGATCGTTGAATCGCCAGAGACTCTGCACTACTTCACAGAGTTCAGCGGAAGTAGTGGCACACAAGCGTGTGTCCAGTTGAGTGTGTGTCGGGCAAACATCCGAAAATCACCCATCCGAGATGAGTACGCTATGCTACAGGAGCATTGATTGATTCTTGTTTGGTTTCACCAAATAATAATGAACAATAGACGTCGGTTGCCATGATAACCTCGACTTTTCCAGGTTTATTAAACTGCGGATCAGCTTACTCGAGGTGCAATAAGTCTCCAAAGTGCTACAAACCACATCGCCATGGTGGTGTCAGATGTCCTAAGCGTGGTAAGATCAGAGCTGTGTAGTTGATAATGAAGTCTGGTTCCCTAAGAAAGCTAACAGAAAATTCTACAAGACCCGTTGACAAAACAGTTGACCCACCAACTCCAGTAACAGGTACACAGAGCCGGTGCCGGCGTAGGCGTAGCTGTTGTGCAGCATACTCACTAATGAACGATACTTGTGATCCGCTGTCCAAAAGCGCGCGAAGGTGAAGCCAGTGACCGGTAGATGATCGAACACCGATCTGGCCTGTGGCGAGCAATACAGACGGCAACTGGACTGGATCCATCCGCTGGATATCTGCAATTGGATAGCTGTTGTTACATCCCAATTGCAGCCATACATCCTCTGGATAGCTGCAATTTACACCGCTGGAAGCTGCTTTTTGTCGACAAGTTTGACATGAATATGTTGATGGACAACCTGCGTAACCACGACCTGCTTTCAAACAATTCTTACACAGATGGATTTTTATACCCGACCGAGGGTATATTAATTTAAATGCATAGTTTGTAACACAGTGAAATAATCACCGTAGACCCCCAAGACCTTTTAGAGATATGATCGAGACCGACAGTTTAGTCGATTAAGCCATGTCCGTCTGTCCGTTTGTATGCAGTTTTGAGGTCTTTAAGATTAAGCTAGGAAACTGAAACTTGCAGCGTTGCTTGGCTCTCATTTTGTACAGACAAGGTATGAAAATTGAGAAGATCCGCCTACAGCCACAATTGACAATCTCAAATTTACATTTTATTTCAAAATGCCTTTTGGTCAAGATAGACAAAACATATGTACTCAAATTTTGGTGGAGAGCAATATCAATCAGCAGCCTTTAATTAGGCAAAAATTGGACCGCCCACTCTATTGACCATGCCCACTTTTAAGATCTGAAATCTATGAAAACCTGATTTCTCGGGAAATTTATTCTAAATTGAAAAAATATTATATAAAAATTATTAAAGATATTACCATTTGCAAAGTTTGTTGCATACAAAGCATTGAGCTCCGCCCACTTTTAGGGGGCGTTTTTGGGAAAAACTGTTTTTTTAAGGATAAATATTCGCTTTTAACGCATTTTCTCGTGATTCCAACGGAACTAGAGTAAATTGATTTCACTTTTCAGCCTACGCCCTATTTAAGGGACGTGGCCAATACAAATAATTGACTTTCAATATATGAAACAGGCCAAAAAATTTTAAATTTGGTGTGAATGGGTAAGAGGGTCGGGTATTTAGATTTATTCTTGCACTTACTTACTTGTTGTTACAACCTTTAATTTTTCTGATGGCGACATTTTCCGAAAATCCTGACAGAGCATTGGTATGTGCTTACCTGAGCTGCATGGGCAACGATAATAACTAACTACCAGTGTTAGCCTGGTAGTTACGCACAGGCTGCGCCGCAGACGGTCTAACACTCGGCTGTGAGGATTCACTCTGAGGTACAGAAACTGCCTCCAGGCCCTGTAAACGATTTTCAAACTTTGTCAAGTCCTCGAACTTCGGACACTTGTGTCTGTGTCTGTGTCTATCGCTGTGTCTCGGCACATTTTTCACCTTAAATCAGAGACACAGCGAGATACGCATTATGGCTATATACGTGTTCCCGTAAGCTGAACTGCGAGACACAGACACAGACACAGATAATCATTGTTTCCCAGCTATAAGGCTTAGGTTGTGTGCAGTTTCAACATATCCAATCACAAAGGAGCCCATGGTGATAGGGGGAAGAGTTGCTGTGTCAAGCTTAGTACGATAGATCGTCAAGACTTTTGACTTGGTAGAGTTTAAGTCTAGGCCGTTCGCAACGGACCAAGCTCGAATGCACTCAAGATCTTCCTTCATTGTGTCTACACAGCGATCAATGATCCTGATGGGGCACGAAATATGCAACTGCAAGTCGTCAGCAAACATGTGAACCTTGGAATGTGTTACGACAGATGGAAGTTCGTTGACATACATAAGAAAAAGTAAGAGCCCCAATATAGAACCTTGCGGAACTCCAGCAGGCACAGAGAGAAAACAAGAAGATTTGACATCAATGAACACAGATTGCAACCTTTCTGAATGATATGATTTGATAAGCTAAGCTGAACTTAACGAGAACCAGAACTCCCTTATCAGTTTGAGGTACAGCAACCGATGGTTCACAGTGTCGAAAGTTTTCGAGAAATCCAACCGCGTAAAAAATGTCACCTCCTTCTCGTCCAAGGCACTACGAATCTGCTCAGATACCAGGAGAAGCACAGATTTAAAGCTCCGCTTAGAACGGACTCCTGACTGGACGCAGCTAAGCAAAAATTTTCTGCTTAAGTAAGACTGAAATTGGAACAGAAGAGCTTTTTCAAATACCTTGGAGAGGAAAGATAGGATTGCAATTGGCCTGTAATCATTGATGGTGCAGTTGATTTTTTTTGGGTACTGGAACTATCTTCGCTTTTTTCCAAGACAACGGAAACTCACATGTGGTTAGGATCGCGTTAAGAACATGAGTGATGGAAGGAACTATGAATGGTAAAATTAGTTTGATAAACTTTGGATTTAGCCCATCGAACCCAGTGGCATTGGATTTGACACATAATACCGCTTGCACAACATCCGCGTCTCACAGTCTTAGAAATTGGAAACAACCATTCTAAACTGGATCTAGAGGGTCGCTTGTTACCACATCTGGCAAACCATTAGAGTTTGGAGAGCTGACGAAAATTTCATTCAACTGATCGAGGTTAATGTCCTCAGCAGGCATGTGTTTCTGCTTCCCAACACCTAACTGGCGTGAGGTGTTGACCTTGGATTCATAAAACTTGATTTTAGCCCTTCTTATTTTTAGAACAACTAGATTTCGCAAGCTGCGTTAGAGGGTTTTAAGCTCTTGCAATTTATAACGCTTCCATCGATTATAAGCAATGTCACGCTTTTTAATAGCTATTTTTATTTCGTTTGTGAGCCAAGAAGTAGATGAAGATTTAAGCTTTTGAGTCGATTTGTTTTGAGTGTTTGAGTACCAAATTAAACAGAACTGTATTTCTTTTTCCTAGGTGACACAAAGAAAGCAAATTTGAGTGGATGTGAGTATATGCACCTGTATACTTCCTTGGTTAGATTAGGACTTAAATCGGATAATACTTGCAAACACGACACAATTTTCGAATACCGACTGAAGCGTTACACTGTGCATAATAGATTATTACTGCGGTTTAGTCTTATTTGTTTTGTTTATTTAGTGATTACGCATCTAAGCTTTATTACTGCGGTCGGGCTAAGAGAAACGAGTTGTGCCTACCAGACGACACTTCAAAAAATGCAAACGTCGCACATCTGAAATTCAAATGTCATCGATAACACTGCTAGTAAATATCGCCTTGAATGTCAACCATTGTGAGAAGGAGCCATCCAAGGCTCCCTGCCTTGACATTTGCAGTTGAATTGAATTTTGCATGACTTTGGCCAGTGCTTAATGTGGATGATGTCTCTGCCATCGTGCCGTTCCCTGTAGCTGCAAAATCTATTATGAAATCGTTTAGCTCACTGAAAGCGTGGCAATACGCTGACTCTATCTGCATAAATCAATCTTCAGAGAGTAACATTTTTAACTCCGCTTAGCTTCTATCATCCTCCGCCATTGATGATAGTTGCTCCCCCAGTAATCCTCCAGCAATTTTCGTCTGCCGACAAAGTAACCCTTTGTATGGTTTTGCTTGGCAATTTTGAGCGTATTTGACGAAAAGTTAAGAATATATTTTGCCACCGTTTCTTCCTTAGCAAGTGCTATAGTGGGTTTTTGGTTCTCTACTCCTAATAGAGTTTCCCGCGGGAATTTGAGAATTTCGTTGCCAAAAAAAACTTTCTAGGAGGGATCAGGTTCCTTGCAAGGGATGCCAAATAAAGATTGGTGAGCAAAGATAAAAAATTTTAATGAAAAAGAAACTTTTAGCAAATTTTATATCTAACCTTCGCGACTAGACAAGTATATTTCAACTCATTGACTTCTTATGTGTCACATTACCAGTCTGCTCTGACAATTGACAGACCTGACAGTTCGCACCTTTTACGCTATTCAAGTGCTGCCATCTCCTGAACAGGTATTACTTTTATTTTTTGACATTTTAAAAGAAGTGCAAACTTCGAAGGGCGTAATCAAACTGCCTTTCACTACAAACTATCAATATAAAACAAATATTTCCAAGTGACGCTTAAATGTTCGTAAAAATGCAATTCTTTGAATCAGATTCAATATTTTTGGAAAATCTACCCCGAAAAGAGGGCGTGGCCAAAAACTATGTAGGAACAAAATCTGGAATGAAGTCTCAATTACTTTACATGATATTTTTTTTATACCCCATCTCATAGGGTAGGAGGTATATAAAGTTTTGATTCATAGTTTGTAACATAGAGAAATAATCACCGTAGACTCCAAAGACCTTAAGGGCATATGACCGGTAGTTTTTAGGGCTTACATTTTTAGCTAGGAACTTATAACTCGAAGCTGAAATTAAGTATGCGATATCCTCGCTTAAGTGTATTGTGACTGGCATTTAAAAAAAAAGCGAAAACCGTTCCCTTGCAGGCGTGGTCATATTTAATATGCATTTTTATAAACGGTTTTTATTTGATAAATACATACTTTATCGAGGGGGCGCTTTAAGTCCAAAAAACTTGCACCATAAAATGTTCAGATATGTGCGTAAGCTATCAACTCAAATGAAAAAATTTTTGTTACACCCATCTTTGGGCGAAAAACTGCGATTAACACGTTTAAACTACGTCTGATAACTAATATGTTAAAAAACCAGTGAGTAAGTGCTACAGTGTGTACGCAGAAGTTACAGTCCGTAAAACGGACCGTTGAATACCCCATCCTATCCCACATTGTAAAGTGCTGATGGCATAGTTATTTTTTGACATTTTGTAAGTAATGCAAACTTCGAAAAGGGGCGTGGTCCAACCGCCCCTTATTACAAACTAATGATCATAAGATATCTCCACAGATATTTCCAAGTTACACTTAAATGTAACGTAAAAATGCAATTTTTTGGTTCAAGTTCAATATTTTTCGAGTTTTCAAGTTCAAAAATCGACCCCCAAAAGGGGCTTAAAATTTTATATGAACGTAATGTAAAGTAAAGTCTCGTTTACCTAACCTGCTACTTTTTTTGTTTGATGCTTTCCTAAATTAGGCTTAAAGCCAGTCGAAATTAAGTTTTTCTGGAAAATTTAAGGGTTTTCTTATATTCTGCCTCCAAATGTGGGCGTGGCCCAGAGACTTGTATTGACAAAATTTGGTACTAAGCGTTTTCTATATAAAATATTAAGCAATTTTTTTTCGATTTCGAGCAAAAATATTGAGTAAAATGCATTTGAAAATTTACCCTTAAAATAGATGCCACGCCCACTAGAGGGGGTTTACCAATTAAATTTGTCTTTTTGTTTGTCTTACATACATAAGGAGATGCTAAATGTCAAATTTCAGCCTTTTAGAACGTCTTACAGTTTTGAAAACTCTGAAGTATGTTGAACATTTAGACCGATTTGGGCGGATTTCAAAAATTTTCACACTTGTACTGCTTCGCATGACGTGGACCTTACATACGAAGTTTCAGAATCCTAGCTCAAAATTTAAGGCCTTAAAACATGTGACATACAGACGGACGGATGGACGGACGGACGGACGGACGGACATGGCTCATTCGATTCAGAATTCGGTCTCGATCATATGCCTTTAAGGTCTTGGGGTCTACCAATATTATTTCACCGTGTTACAAGCTATGTGACAAACTATATATACCTCCTATCCTTTGGGATGGGGTATAACAAGAAAATAAACGAATGGAAAGGAGAATAGGAATGGAAAGGAGAAAAGGAATGGAAAGGAGAAAAGGAATGGAAAGGAGAATAGGAATAGAGATGGGAATAGGAATGGAAAGGAGAAAAGGAATGGAAAGGAGAAAAGGAATGGAAAGGAGAAAAGGATTGGAAAGGATAATAGGAATAGGCGCGGTCCGTTACCGAAGCTATTTCATATGCACTGTTGCACTTACTCACTGGTCCTATATAATATTGAAATATATTTTCTTTTTGCCTTTGGTTTTCTTTAACTGCAACTGCACGTTGCTTTGATATTTTCTTAAAAGCTTCGTGCGCTTCACATCCGCTAAACGAGGCTGGGTGACCATTCGTTTTGCACAGAACACAAAAAAGATTCTCCTTCGCTGAAGATTGTTCTATAGCGCATTTACCTGGACCATGGTTACCACCACATTTAATGCACCTATGTTCCATTTTGCAATTTATAGTGCTATGCGAGAAGCGCTGGCACTAATGACACTGGACCTTTTTTCTCTTTTTAAGGTTTCCCATTTTATTACGCGGTTAAAAAAATACTTGACATCACGTAATATACCAGCTTTACTCTCTGGAGTTGAACTACAATAATTGGTAGTGCCCTTTGCTCCCTTTTGCTACGATTTTGCTATGACTTGCGTTCATTGGAGTTCCTGGTCTAGTAGTACTCAAAAATGATATGCTTTCCCTTTATAAGGGATCCCTGCAGATCCTGCCCATTTCTTCGAGAATTCCTTGGGTCCATTACAGTATTACTTGGGTTCATTGGAGTTATTGGCCTGGTATTACTCAAAAATGATATGTTTCCCCTTTAATCCCCTTAATTCCTTAGGTTCATTGGAGTTCCTATCCTGGTAGTATCGAAAAATTATATCCTTCCCCTTTTTAAAGGATCCTTCCAGCTCTTGCCCACTTCCTCCAGAATTCTTTGGGCTCATTACAGTATAACTTGGGTTCATTAAAATTCCTTGCCTGGTCGAAACGAAAAATGATATGTTTCCCAATTACATAGTCTCTTTACACGAACGGTAAAAAAAACTTTATTTAAAATTTCTTTACAAATGTTTTATTACATCTGTTATTATGTATAATCTATTATATCTATTATATTTATTTTATTTCAAAAAGTAAGGCCGCTGTCCATAGCAAAAGGCTGCACCTTTCCTTTTTGATGGTTGAGTTAAGACTGAATAAAATTAATTTGAAGTTTTTTACAGATAGATAATTTCGCGTTCTAGTTCCCTTGGGAATGGAATGTACTTGTTGACAAAATATTCATATTTCATTGCGGTGCAATGTAACATGAGTATTTTAATCTGCTGTGTGCGCAAAAATGGCTGGCGCGTGAAAAACTGTACCCACGGGCGTGTTAATTTGAATTCCCGTTATGCATGTAAAATGCTGACTATGAGAATAACCGTAAAGGTTCAAATGGGCGTTGGCATGGAGTATCCGACGTAACTCCTCCCCCCTTAAGATTCTGCTCCGAAGAATCATTATTTTTAATATCGACTTTTCGACTTATCGAATTTTCGTTTTGTTATTGTTTTTCTTTGCGATGAAAATGAAAATTATTGAAATTAAAATTGAAATTATAACGAAAGTCGTTCCAAAATTTAAATACTCGTGCGCCATTGTTCTCGATTTAATTTCTTCTATAAGTTTACGATTTTCAATAATTTTTACTTGAATTGCTTCTGAAGAAAAGTTCATTACAATATTGTTAATTGAAACATTACTAAAACTTGGTATTATAAAGTTGTCATAAGTTACAAAATTTTCGTATTTAATATTATTTATCTCTAGTTTACAATTTTCGAATTTAAGCAAATTATTTCCCAAAATGTTAAGAGTGAAATTATTACAATTGTGTAGAATTTGTGTGTAGTGAATGTTTTTTGTAACAACGATATTGTTGTGTATTTGCTTAATTTCTTGGTTCTTATTTTCTCTTAAGTTACATTTCGCATTTCGTTTAAAAATGTTAGCAATACAATTATCTTTTATAATTTTTAGATCTTTAAATTTTATTACTTGCTCCGTAAATTCATGAATATGTTTTCCATCACTTATAATCTGATTATATGAAGTTACTAGTTCTAAGTTATTTTTATTTGGGATTGGTTCTATAATAATTTTATAAAATTTAACATTTGAATAGTTTGGAGCCAATAGTACGAATAGAATTTCATCATCGTGTATAATAACGGTGCTTTTAATATTGCTTAATTTGGTAGTGGTTATATTAAATTCTTCGATTTCCTTTTGTGAAAGTATGTCTTTTCCTAATACTCCTAACTTGCTAAGCATAAGATTTTCCTTTACCTTTCTTATCTGTTCCCTTAATAATTGAATGTCGTATTGGATTTGAAATGCGTGTTGCATATTGCTTATCTCTGAGAATTCTTTGTTGATAGCGTTACCTAAGTTTTGTAGTTGTGTCTTTATTTGTAACTGTTGTCCGTTTATGTGTCTTGAAATGTCGTCTATAGCTTCGTTGAAATGATGGTTTATTTTAATTTGTTCGTTCATTCCGTCAATAAGATTTTTATTATTTTTTTTATTTGTTTCTAAGCTATTTTTGATTTCTTGTTCGTCTTCATAATCCATTGTCTCTGCTAAGTATTTTAGACCTTTGCCAACTATGTTAGCTAATCCTCTTTTTTGCTTACGTTTATTTTGTAGTAAGTTTTCTATTTCTTGCGTTAAAAGTTTAAAATCATGTGTCAAAGTGGGGTATTGGTTTTTAAAGCTAAGTTTGTTAATGCTATGTTCGATTATGTCTAGGTTGTCTGTCCATGAGGTCAAATTTATGTTGTGAAGCAGTTTTGTGTGTCCCAATATAACTGGGTCTTGTTCGTCTCTAATTGTAATGAATCCATGCCCTGTGTTTAAGTTCTGTACTTCGAGTTTCTGTCCGTTTGTCATTGCTATAGTTGTCGCTAGGGTAAACATAAATATCTGGAAAAATCGGGAATTTTCGAAAAGGTTTGCTGAAAAAAAACTTTATTCGTCGTTTCATACTAATTGATATTTTAAATCGCAAGCTTTCTTGATTATATTCATAAAACTCTTTATGCAACTAAGAAAAATGGATTTCCTTTTTATAAATCCTTTAATGATGATAAGCTTTTACCTATTCTCATGTTTGTACCTTCTTTTGACTTGAGTTTTATAGAATTTTCAACCTCTTTCGTCTTTAACGTAATCTCTATCCATAATTTCCGGATTTGTTTTCTTATGGATTGGTTTAGGTTTATTGTTGTCCCTATTTTTTAAATATACGGGTCTTTCGTCTGTCAAATCTACGTCGTTCTTGTCTTTATTAATTTTTTCTACATACTTTTCCTTGTTTTTATTGACCAATTCTATAATCTTCGGGTATTCGTCTCTGCTTATAACGGGTGATTTTTTAAGAGGTTGAGAACTTTTTAAAAAAAAAAACACAAAAAATTCGAAAAAATTAATGAAATATTTATTTGAATCGATAGCTTAAGCCTTGCAATTTAATGTTTAAAGATAATTTCATCCAAATGTTGACCGCGGCTGCGTTTCAGGTAGCCCATCCGCTGAGTCCAATTTTGGCATACTCTTTCACACATATCGGCCGGTATCTCACGAATGAATGCATGGATGTTGGCTTCCAGTGCGTCAATCGAAGCGGGCTTGTCCCTATAGACATTAGCCTTGACATACCCCCACAAAAAATAATCTAATGGTGTCAAATCGCACGATCTAGGCGGCCAATTGACCGGCCCGAAACGTGAAATTAACAGAAGGTCGAGAATGCTGACCATAAAATGGAAGCAGCGCGCGATGAACATTTCGAACCGAGCACGAATTTTGATAGTAAAATTCAATAATTTGCAAGCGTTGTTCATTTGTAAGACGATCCATGGTTAAATTGCAAACCAAACTGAAGCTGTTTGACAGTGACACAAGGTACTAAACACACGTCAGCTGTCAAAACCAGTGTTGCCAAAACCAAACCAGCTAAGAAATCACCCTTTATCTCCATTAAGAAATTCAATTGGCCTTTTTTTAGTTGTCGAATGGATTGTTTTATTATATATAACTAAGGCTTTAAATATTTTATTGCGAAGAGTGTCCCTATTAGTTTCGTCAGCTGTGAATGTACGAATATGCTCGTTCAGAGTCGAGTGGAATCTTTCGATATCTGAATTTCCTGTATGGTGGTAAGGCGTGGTAATATGAAGTTCAACGTTGTTTTCTCTGAGAAATTTGATCAAAATTGATGAAAAACCAGACTCTCCATCTGTTACTATTTTCCTTGGGGTCCCAAATGATGCGAATCTGCATTTAAGGGTTTTCAGAAGTTCTACCCACGTAATATGTTTAACTTCTTGCATGGTAACGTGTTTTGTAAATTTGTCGATCATAGTTACGTACATCAAATTAATGTTGGCATACCAGATATCTATATGAATTATTTGATTTGGTTTTGTTGGAGTTTCTGTTAGTTTCATTGGAATTTTATGCGGTAATCGTTCATACTTCGACTTATCACAAATTTCACAATTATTAATATGTTATTGAAATTTTTCTTTTAACTTAGGTGCATAATAAACGTCTCTAATTTCAGCAAAAGTTTCATTTATACCTCTATGGTTAAGTAGTTGATGAGTTTTCGTGATAACCGTTGCTAGCTTTTCCTCATCTTTTAGGTCTCCTAAAAATTTACTATGTTAACAAATCTCAATAATTTATTTTTACTGAAATATCTTATGTATGTGTTTTGAAACTGAGCAAATAAATGATCGTGAATGCAGTAGACTCCTACTATTCCTTTTGGTGGGATGAACTGTTTCATAATATCAAAAATTAGTTTTTCTTTAAATGTTTTTATATTGATAACGATTCTTCTTTTTCCAAATTGACTGTATATTTTGCGGTTACTCGCATTTTCTGTGGTATTCAATATAACTTGGGTTTTGTAGATGTTTACAGGTGACTCTACGATTGATATATAGTCGCTGCTGTCTTCATCAGCGCTATGAATAGTAGCTAAAATAGATTGGTTTTCTGGCATGTCTTCGCTATTACCATCATGAATTAAGTTATCTTGACGACCTGTGTTTTCGGTTTGTTCATTAAAGTATACTTCTATTCTTGATAAGCCATCTGCTACTTGATTATCCTTCCCTTTAACGTATTCTATATCAAAATTGTATTCCTCTAATCTTATTTTCCATCTTTGGAGTTTGGCGTTGGGTTCTTTTAGCGAACTTAGCCAAACTAGTGGGCGATGATCTGTTCTAACTGTAAACTTGCGTCCGTATAGGTACGGTCTGAAGTACTTCATTGACCATAAAATGGCCAGAAGCTCCTTCTCGATTGTCGAATATTTGACTTCATGCTCGTTAAGAGTTCTGCTTGCGTAGCAGGTTGGATGGCCTTCCTGGGAAAGGACTGCGCCTAGGGCGAAATTCGAAGCATCTGTTGTCAAAGTAAATTTTTTACTAAAGTCCGGGTATTTGAGTATTGGTTCAGAGGTTATTAATTTCTTTAAAGTCTCAAAGCTTTAAGCAAAGGGTCATTTAAATTGATCTTTGCATTTTGTTTCAGATAAATTGTCATTGGTTTCGCAACTTTGGAATAATCCTTTATAAACTTCCTGTAATACCCAGTAATGCCTAAGCGCTACTGGGTATTACAGATTGCGCTCTGCCGAGTTCATCGAATATGTCTTCGATGTTTGGTATCGGGAATTTGTCATCTATGGAAACTTCGTTTAACTTCCGATAGTCGACAACAATTCTCCATTTCTGCTGTCCGGAAGCGTCCTGTTTTTTTGGAATGATCCAAATAGGAGCCGAATATGGGGAATTGCTAGGACGAATAATGCCCTGTTCCAACATTTCATCAATTTGTCTTTTAACTTCGTCTTTATGTACCTCTGGGTACCTATAAGACTTAAGGTAATAAGTCGGGATAAATCGGGATGTCATTTACGGTCCTTATGCGGTGCTTAATTGCATTAGTAAATGACAAGTCACTCCCTTCTTGATAGAATATGTCAGGATATCGAGAAGTTAGTTTGGTGATAGCGATTTTCTCTTCTGTGTTAAGATGAGCGGTTCTGATTTGGCTAGAGATTGGTTCTCTACTCGTTTCTGTATAATATATCTCGAATTGTGGTACGTGCTCTTCGTAGGTTTCTTGATTAAATATTTCCTCATCTTGGTTAAAGTAAACAGGAATTTTTTCTTCTCCGACTATTAAAATTTTATTTTTAAAGTCGAGAATTGATTTTATTGGCAGAAGAATATTATTTCCGATCAAGCCGTCGAACTTGTCGTGAAATTTATGTTCTAAAAATTCTGCTGTTTTTCCTGGAATTCCTAATTCCTTAAATAATGGAATTCTTACTTTTTTGTTTATGTATATCGGTGTGCTAGTGGTTTTAATTCGAACGGGTGGGTTAAGATTGATTTGCCATTTAGGATGGCATATACCCGTATTTATAATGCTTGTTTCTGAGCCTGGGTCGATTAAGATGCGAAGGCTATTATTGTTATTAGTTTTAACTATTATATAGGGTAATTTTCCTGGAGGCCTTGTTTCCGAAAATCCGAACTATTTGTTATGTTATTAATTTGCCTAGCATAGCTCCCAGACAATGTGTCCATTGGTTCCATTCCATTCCTAAAATTTCCTGAACTGTTACCGTTAGTCCTATGGATTCCTGAGTTATTACGATTTACGTTCCTATTTTGGTTATATTGTTCACTACTATTCAGATCTCTATTATTATACCTGGTGTTTGTATTATTATTTTGTCTACATTGTCCACTATAATAAGGGCTAGTTTGAGTATTTTGATTGCGTCTAACTTGGTTTCTGTTATTGAAGTTATGGTGACTACTATGATTGGAGTTGTAATTGTCACCATTGTTACCACTGTGGTTGTACTTATTCATGCTTTGTCTTTGAAATTTTATGTTACTCTGGTCTTGCCCTACAAATTTGTTAACAACGTTCCCAATTTCTCCTATATCATACGTATTCATTATTGCGTATGCTAGAGAACCAGCTACGATTTCCTTGACTTTTTGTCCTAACATGCCGTTAAATATTTGTGTTATTTCTTGGGGGTTTTCACAAAAGGCCGCGAATTCTGTTATTTCCTCGATTATTGCTTTAAGCTCATAATCTAATTCATAAACGCTACTTACTCTTAAACTACCTATGTCCTTGGTAATTCTCATTTCGTCTTTTGCTGCCCGGAAGTGTTGCTTGAGGGTCCGTTGGCAATTCTCCCAAGTGCGTGGTGGGTTGATGTTAACGATGTTTTTTGCTGCTCAGTGGATTTTTAGGTCGTAAATAGCATTGAAAACATGCTCCTTCTCCTCTACGTTATAGTCCTTTAATGTTCTTGTCACTAATCTGCCGAATGATGGCAGTGTCCCTCGTTGCCCTTCGAATATTGGGATGTACCAAATTTCTTTTTCGATCCGTGCTCATAGGCTCGTTGCCTGGTTGTTTTGCGTTTTGCACCAGCAGTTACTTGTGCCATCCTCGCTCTTCGTTGATGGTCAAACTGTAGATTCCGTTGGTTGTTTATTTTGAAATCTTTTTCACTTTCTTACATTAATTTTTGTATTTTGCGCGAATGTTCCTTTAGCGGATTAAGTCACTTTTTTTTTTTTTTTTTTTACTTTAATTCTAGTATTTTTTTACGCGATTTTTTCTTAAGCGGATTTGTTCACTTTTTTGCTGCAATTTTAGCTTTTTTTTCGAATATTCCTTTAGCGGATTTATTCACTTTTTACTTCTTTTTTAATGTTTCAACGGATGCTGTCGATGCTGCTCCATTTGGGGCAACTTTTGGCAGTAAGGTTTTAACTTATAGATGAATCTGAAGGTTAAATTAAAATCCAGAAGCGTCTGTCACACATTGTGCGGCTCACTGGTCGGCGTCTGTCTCCAAAGGGGCGGCTGTATTTAAAAATGAAAATAGAAGTGACTTACCTATTTCTCATAAAAACGACAAGTTAAAAAAAAATGGCAATGAACAAAACGAAAGATTTGATTACCCCAGGTGGCAGCCCAGCTATGCTGGAAAATCCACCCTCTTCGGAGGCAGGCTCTACGGATTCTGGGGAGAGCCTTTTATTGCTTATAAATCCTTTTGAGAAAAGGACAAAACTAAATCGATCACCACCACCTAGATCGAACATATCCGGAAAAAACAGTCCACCGGTAAACCAGGACTCTGTGAAAATTAAGAGCTTAGAAAAGGAGAATAATGAACTCCGAGCTAAGCTTACTGAAATGGAGCGACTCTTCCAAGATCTAAAAATGGAAGTTGACTCTCTGCGAAAAGAAAACGAGGATATTAAAAATACTCGTTTAACGAAAGACTGTGAGGTAACGAAAGAGTGTGTAACACCGAACCGACCAGCAGTCGAATACTTCACGGACGAGGACGAACTTGCACTTAAGACCGATTCAGTCTTAAGGAAAAGTCTAGCAAGAAGCGAAAGGCGAATTCCTCTCCCGAAGTAATACAAAAAGAAGATAAGCCCTCTGGCTCAAACAAGGCTAAACCAGAAGCGAAAATTCGTCCACCTCCCGCAATAAACATCGTCGGGATAGCAGACTTTGGGAGATTGCGCAACCTTCTTGCAACCACGGTGAGAACAGAAAACTATAAGCTTACCTCGCACCGAAATAACGTGTAGAAAGTAAATGTTGACAACGCCGATTCCTATCGCGCACTGTCTCTTAGACTGAATGCAGAAAGAATTGAGTGGTATACTTATCAAAATAAGTACGAAAAACCACTGCGAGTCATTGTAAGGGGGCTCCACCCATCATGCACAAAAGAAGACGTTGTAAAAGACGTAAAAAATAAAGTCCTTTAAATTATTGATGCCGTCAATATCATTAAAAAGGAAAAGCAACGCACGGAAGGAGAAAGAGACACTGTGATCAGACGCGGCCTTCCAATTTTTATGCTCTCCTTTGAAAGAACTGAGAGCATAAACGATATTTATAAAATAAAAATGATACTTAATATCAGGGTTAAAATCGAACCCATGCGAAAGGGCAATAGACTGATACCACAGTGTAAGCGATGCCAAGAATTCAGGCACACAAGTGCCTACTGCGAAAAAGAACCACGTTGCGTGAAATGTGCCGGAAAACACCTGTCAACAGAGTGCAAAGTTGACATAAAGGCTCCAGCAGTTTCCGCCAATTGCCACGGAAACCACCCCGCGAACTATCGAGGATGCGAAGTAGCTATAGAGCTGCAAAAGGGACGAGAACCTCTTATGGAAAGTACTAGAGGTCAGAATCAAAGCCTAGGACGTCCAAAAACTGCTGAAACTCCTAAGCCAAAGACTCCAAAGACGCCAAAGCCGATCAAAAGTGCGAGATTGGCAAAGGAGGCGTCGACAAAAGGCGTAAAAGCTCCACAAAAGAGCGGCACCAGTTCAAGTGCAGCGGAGAAACCACCACTGGTCGCACCGAAATCATACGCACAGGTTGCGGCAAACGAAAACAAGGCAAGATCGCCCACAACAGATGCAGTGTCTCAGATCCTCGCTGTAATCTTGGAGAAACTTGAGGATCAGACTAAAATCAACAAAGTAATATTTGACAAACTGAGCAAGCTCGAGTTTAAGCCTCGGAAAATTTACAAGAGAACATGAATGTGAAACAGTTATTTAAAATACTAACATGGAATGCAAAAGGCCTTCTGAATAAAATAGACGAACTAGAAGTATTTCTACGGAAAAATAATATTGATATTTGCATGATTACGGAAACTCACCTTAAAAAACGGGTCTACACCCAAACTTAAAGGTTACAATGACTATCACGCACATCACCCTTCGCAAAATTCGAGAGGAGGAACCTCCCTCTACATTAAAAACTGCATAAAGTACTTCAAAAACACAGAAGTTGAGCTAGACTCTATGCAGATCAGTTCAGTTTCTGTAAAAATTGACTGCTTAGATTATAACATTGCATCTTGTCATTTCCCGCCAGGATAAAGACTGGTGGAAGACGATCTTGATCGTATGTATGACTTCATTGGGTCCAATTTTATCATTGGGGGTGACTTTAACGCGAAGCATACTTTTTGGGGCTCACGATGCAATTCAACAAGAGGCAGATTACTGTACAAAAATAGTATGAAGCGTGGGGTGGACTTTTTCTCCACGGGTAAGCCAACATATTGGCCAACCGATAGGAATAAAAAGCCTGACCTTGTCGATTTTTTCATCGCTAAAGGGTACCCCAAATACCTTACGCGAATTGAAGAGTGTTATGATCTTTGCTCAGACCACTCAGGAGTTATCTTGAAGATGGGTGGAAGACTGGCGAAAATAGAAAGAGCTCCTAGATTAGCTAGCAAAAACATGAACTGGGACGCTTTCAGAAAGGACTGTAAGGAGGGTGTTGGCTTGAATGTGCCGTTGAAACTCCTTTCGAGTAAGAAACCGCAGTTGACAAATTCATTGAAGCAATTCAGAGCGCTGCTTGGAACAACAATTCGTCCCAAAAGTACGTAGTTAGCACCGACGGGCATGTACGTAAAACATATCCGCTCGAAATCGAAGTATTGATTCGTGAAAAGAGAAGAGCGCGTAGGAAATGGCAAGGCACGAGGGCCCCCCCAGACAAAACCCTATTGAACCACCTCTCTAACAAACTGAAAGGAATGTTGCAAGATCTTAAAAATCGTGAGACCACTGAATACCTTGAAGGCTTGTCGGCGGATACGAGCTCAAACTACTCGCTGTGCAAAGCAGTTAAGTCTATCAAGCAACCTATAATCCACTCGGCACAAATAAAAAAAGCTAACGGCGAATGGGCAAGAGAAGACAAAGAGAAAGCGAATTTGTTTGTTAAACATTTAGAAGAAACATTCAAGCCTTTTGACAGTCCGCCATTGGCTGACGTTCTAAGCAACAACGGGGAACCTGATAGCTTTAGAATGAAAAAAGTTTCGTTAATTGAACTCCGACAGACAATAAGCAAACTTAAAAATAATAAGGCCCCGGGTTACGACCTGATCACTGGCGAAATATTGAAAGAGCTACCAAAAAAGGCATTAGTCAAGCTACTTTATATGATAAACGCTTCTCTTAGACTTCTATACGTTCCAAGACAATGGAAAGTTGCTGAAGTCATTTTGGTTCCAAAACCGGGGAAATGCGCAAATGATAAAAAATCTTATAGGCCCATATCGCTTCTGCCGATAATATCGAAAGTATTCGAGAAACTTCCGCTGAAGCGATTACAACCAATAATTGCAGAAAGACGCTTGATCCCGGATCATCAATTCGGTTTCAGACCTAACCATTCCACAGTAGACCAAGTCTACAGAATAACGCATGAAATTGAAAAAGCCTTAGAAGGGAAAAAAATATGTTCAAGTGCTTTCCTCGACGTATTGCAAGCCTTCGACAAGGTATGGCACGAAGGCTTAAAATATAAGCTACGGCAAAACTTGCCGGAAGACATGTTTAAAATATTGAAAAATTATCTTGAAAGCAGACTCTTTCGTGTTAGGTGTAGTAGTGAATACTCGAGTTTCAAGCAAATTCGGGCTGGCGTTCCCCAGGGAAGCGTCCTCGGTCCGACCCTGTTACTGCTCTACACAAGAGACATACCTCTAGATGACGAGACAGTCGTGGCCACGTTTTCGGACGATACGCAACAGGTGAATCAGTCGAGTCATCAACGAGAAACCTCCAACAAGCATTGGACAGAATTTGTGTCTGGACGAAGACCTGGCGAATCGCTCTTAACGAGAACAAGTCTACGCATGTGAATTTCACTTACAGAAGGGTTAACAATTTACCTCTGTTCATAAATTCTGCACAAATACCTTATGCGAATGAAGCGAATTATCTAGGGATGACACTGGTCGCTAAACTAAGGTTGAAACCACATGTAAAGAAGAAGCTTGGTACACTTTGGGGTTGTACCAAGCCGAGCAACATGTCCATGTTGCAGACTTTCCAAAACAAGACACTAAGAACAATTGTGAATGCTCCATGGTATGTTAGGATTAGCGATATTCACAGAGAGTTAGGAATAGCTACCGTGGGCGAAGAAGTAACAAACTTCGCTCGAAAGCTAAAAGCTCGCCTTCATGTTCATTGCAACAATGAAATGATCCGTACTCTAAACGAGACTCTTAACGATGTTAGCAACGAGCGACGACTACAAAGAACAAGACCCTTCGATCTAGCGACGTAGGGTGAAGCCGCATAAATGAACGGCTTAGTAGGTGCATTCACTGGAAAGCAACCTATCCAATGCGATTAACACTATGGAAGCGTAAACTACTTGTTAAGTTAACTTAGTTGTAGTCAAGAAGTATTATGAGAGAGCGAAAATTTACTTACTAAGTAAGTAAGTAAGTAAGTAAGTAATTTATTTAGTTCAAATATACAAATATACATATTTTAAATATTAATAAATTAAATGTGGCCTTGGTTTATAACCGTCTGCCAGATGCCAACTTTCTAATGTTCTTTTATTATAATATATTCAATAGTGATTGATATTTTAATGTTTACAAAACTTAAAGTATACAATGGAAATTTACTTTGGTGAGTAGAGATTGTAGTTAAAAAAAAAGAAAAAAAAAAACATTTTAACAATAGGACAATTATTTTTAATTATTCTTACAATGATTAAAGATTTATTTGCTTCGACAAATGTGGAGTTTTATTCGGTAAAACGTAGTGTAGCTATAAGCTTTTTGGGTATAATCCGCTAATATTCAATGTAATCCTTTCTATATTTTTGAGCTTCAATGCAGTATTTGGCAAGAAGCTTCCAATTTTTTCCATTTAAAACATTTATAGAGTCTTCTTCGCTTAATTTTGTCTTTTGGAAGTACACGTATCTTAATTCCTGTAGAATCGGACACACAGAAAGGAAGTGATAAGAGGTTTCCTGTTCTTGCATGTTGCATAATGAGCATATAGTATTTCGGTCCCTTAAATATGGCCTATAGTTCAGCTCGAGGAGCTCACCCCTTATTCTAAAAATTTGCGAGATTTCATACCAGCTCCGGCCATCAGAAAAATAGTTCAGGTCACACAGATTATGTTCCAGTTTCGGGTACATAGATCTACGTGACGAGCCTCTAGCTTCCTCTATTAGGTCTGATCTTATTTTCTCGTCCAGCAATCTAAGAACGGTTGACAGACTTTCACTTAGAAACTCAATTCGCCAGTCTAAAGTTTGAATCTTGCAACCAATTAACGTAAATATGTCTTCCCATTTCTTAAACCAGCTTACATTTTTTTCTATACTATGCCTGGCAAGCAGTTTGGGAAGGCGATTTTCGCCGTATGAAAGTATTCTGATGACGTACTCGAAGTGCATTTTCAGAGTGAATAAGTATATAGGCGGAAGACCCGTTTCCAAGAGGAGCATGTAATTGGGGGTCGAATTTGGTAGCCTGAAAGTTTTTTTGAGAAAGACACGTTGCAGTTTCTCAACCTCATCGTGCTCTTGATACCCCCATACTTGCGAGCCATATGACATGATTGATCTTAAGGCGGCTTCAAAAACTTTAAATTTGACGCTATGCGCAACGTTTCTGTTTCTGAACAATCTGATCCATGTTGAGTTAATTGCTGACATTGATCGCTTAAATTTATTTTGGAAATGTTTGGTTCTATTTAGTTGTGGTGTCAGCAACATCCCCAGGTAATTGTATTCCTCAACCACTTCAATGTTTTCTCCATTTAGAAACCATCTCTCATTTCTGCAATACCTGCCTCTTCCTGTTCTAAAAACCATAACCTTCGACTTTGATGTATTGATCAACAAGTTCCACCGTTTGCAATATATATTTAATTTGTTTAACATAAGTTGAAGGCTTTCAGAGGATTCAGCAAGGAGAACCAAATCGTCGGCATATAGAAGACATTTGATAGTCAGCCCTGCAATTCTGATTCCGTTTGGCAAGGCATCAACGATATCATTTATAAAAAGCGCGAACAGTAGGGGCGACAACAAACATCCCTGGCGCACTCCAGTCAGAGTTCTAAACCAGTCAGACAATTTCTCACCGTCCCATACTGCCGATAAAGTATTTTTATAAAGATTTTTAAGCACGTTCAAGATTTTTGAAGATAGCCCTAGACCATTTAATTTGTAGAACAATGAGTCTCGGTCGATGCTGTCAAAAGCCGCTTTAAAATCAACAAACATTGCAAACAGTTTTTTTCCGTTTTCGAGGTAGAAATCAACAATATTTTGTAATGCGAAAAGGTGATCGTTCGTTGAGTAGCCCGCACGGAAACCTGCTTGAAACTCATTTAGTAACTGGTTTTCCCCTACCCACACTTCTAGCCTTTTCAGAATTACGCCTGTGAAAATCTTGGCAATGATGTTAATAAACGATATACCCCTGTAGTTTTCGACATTATTTGTATTTCCTTTTTTGTGTATAGGAAAAATTATTGAATCCTTAAAGCATTGTGGTATATCGGCTGTGTGTAGTATATTGGAGTAAACTTTAGCTAGATGACTTATGAATGTTTGGGGTGCATTTTTGAAAAATTCATAAGAAACTCCATCGTACCCTGGAGCCTTATGATTTTTGGCCTTGTTTAAAATGCCAAGTATCTCTTCGGTGGTGATGTCCTGCTCTAAAGACTCTACAACTACTAGATTTTCGGCAAACTGTACTGGTTCTGATATTGTTACTGGGTTTAAAAGAGTTTCAAAATAATCGGCCAGAATGTTAGCGTCTAAATTTTTGCCTATCTTAAATTTATCGCCATTCAGTTCCCTAACTAGCTTCCAGAACTCGGATGAATCTTTAACGCAGTTAAGATTATTTGCTAATGCCGAATAGTATTCGCTTTTCTTTAATTTGCAGAGTTCTTTGTATTGCGTATTAGCCTGGATATAAGCTTTTCGAAAGAAGTCGCTATTTAAGGTTCTTGCTAGTTTAAGAAGTTTGAAGGACTTAGCTCTAGCTTTAACACAGTCTCTACCAAACCACTTTTGCTTCGCACGTGCCACGAATCCTCTTTCAGTGAAGGAGGCCGAGTTTTTAATCGCTTCGATGCAAGTGTCAATAGAGTAACTTGTGCTAACTTGGCTTTGGTCGAATTGCTCTGTTAAAAGACTAAGTCTTACCCTATAGCTTTCTCTTTCTTGTTCCCTCCAAAAGAGTCTTGGCAGAAGATTTATTTCTGTTTCATGCTTAGCATTCGCTATCACAGCGGCTACGGATATGGGCATATGGTCGGAGAATATTTGTGTACCTACTTTAAAATCGTGTACTTTTTCACACCATTCGCCCCTTACACCACAGTAATCCGCAACTGATGCCCCTGGACCTCCAACAAACGTTAATTCTCCTAAAAGGTCTCCGTTTGTTGAACCGTTAACAACAAAAATATCAAAATTTTGAAATAGCTCCAAAAGCCTTTTCCCGTTTCCGTTAATCATTTTATCTTTGGAGTTTCGAACTAGTCTAACATGATCACCAAGAAACATCGTATCACTTACTATCTGCCGGTCTGAGATTCGCGCATTGAAGTCGCCAATAAGCATTAAATTATTTGCATCGAAGGAATTAAGAAAGTGCTCTAAGTTATAAAAATCATGATCCCAGTTGTTGCAATTCAAGTAAATTGGGAAGATATGATAGAATTTATCTGAAATTGTTATTTTTAAACCTGTGTGGTTTTCAACTGAATTGAAACTACAATTTTTGAAATCGGCTTTATACCCAAAAAGGCACCCCCCTATTGCTCGCCCGTGAGTGTGCACTTTGGTTGCAGGGGTCCAGTGCAGCTTAAAACCCGGAAAATATTTATCAAAATCTTTGCATTTGTCTTGCATTACATGCGTTTCAAAAAGGAAAAAATAATCAAAGCTATTTATAAAATCGAAAAAGGACGGAAAAAGAAGCTTATTTTTCAAGCCCCCTATATTATAAGATAAAAGGTTAACAACAGTACTCACATCTGATTCTAAATTCTCATTTGGTTTTTTTATAAATTTCTGGCAGACGTTTTTTTCTCATGCGTTGTTGATGCTAATTCTCTGTTGCATAACTTCAGGCCGTTCGTTAAAGAAGTTTTTGTTTTGCTGGTTGTTGTCTCCGCTACGACTCGTCCCTCCATCTGTTGCAAATCTCAGAAGCTCCGCGTTGGTTAGGTTGAAGCCGCCGTACAATTCGCTCAGAATCACACAGCCGTCAGATCTGTCAGCAAGCAGCCCCCTTTCACTGCTTCAATTTACTTACTATGAAGTGCGTTCTGGCAGTTTCATAGTGTCTCTCATAAATTGGTGGTTTTTTAGCACGTGGAAATCGGGCATAACCAATATCGGCTACTTTGGTATTATGTACCTGCTATAGAGGGCGTATTGGTATCTTTGAAAGATTTTGGAGTTTTAGCCTCCGTCCATCCTAGTATTCAAAAAAAAAAGAAAAACTTTTTACTTTAATTTTAGAAATTTTACGCGGATGTTCCTTAAGCGGATTTCTTCACTTTTTTTCTTTAATTTTAAAATTTTTACGCGAATTTTCCTTAAGCGGATTTCTTCACATATTTTTTTTTGTTTTTTTTTACGTTTAGCCGAAAATTTTCCTTAAACGGAAACCGACTGTTTCTACGCGGTAACTTGCTTTTGCGTTTAGCCGAAAATTTTCCTTAAGCGGAAACCGACTGTTTCTACGCGTTTAGCCGAACTTTTGGGTTTTATTTCTCAGGTTATTAATTTTCACTTAATAACTTGGTTACAATTTTCCTTAAACGGAAACCGACTGCGCCAATTACATAGTCTCTTTACACGAACGGTAAAAAAAAACTTTATTTAAAATTTCTTTACAAATGGTTTATTACATCTGTAATTATGTATAATCTATTATATCTATTATATTTATTTTATTTTAAAAAGTAAGACTAAAACTTTATTTAGTCTTACTTTTTAAAATAAGACTAATAATAACTTTTTAACTTTATTTTAAAAAGTTACTAAAAAGTAAAAGTAAGTATGTCCATAGCAAAAGGCTGCACCTTTCCTTTTTGATGGTTGAGTTAAGACTGAATAAAATTAATTTGAAGTTTTCTACAGATAGATAATTTCGCGTTCTAGTTCCCGTGGGAATGGAATGTACTTGTTGACAAAATATTCATATTTCATTGTGGTGCAATGTAACATGAGTATTTTAATCTGCTGTGTGTGCAAAAATGGCTGGCGCGTGAAAAACTGTACCCACGGGCGGGTTAATTTGAATTCCCGTTATGCATGTAAAATGCTGACTATGAGAATAACCGTAAAGGTTCAAATGGGCGTTGGCATGAAGTATCCGACGTAACTTCCCCTTTATAAAGGATCCCTCCAGCTCCCACCCACTTCCTCTAGAATTCCTTGGGCTCATTACAGTACTACTTGAGTTCATTGGAGTTCCTGGCCTGGTCGAAACGAAAAATGATATGCGTCCCCTTTATAAAGGACCCCTCCAGCTCCTGCCCACTTCCTCCAGAATTCTTAGGGCTCATTACGGTATAGCTTGGATTCTTTGGAGTTTCTGGCCTGGTAGCAGGCCCGTAGGGAGGAAGGGGAGGGCCCAGCCTCTCCAAGGGGGCCCGCTAATACAAGGCATCTAATCAAAGTCTAAAATTACATTTTTTTACTTCAAATCTCGTGTTTATTCAACCGTGTAGGTGCAGGTATCGAATCAACCAACGTGCTACCAAGATTCCCCATCTGCTCGCGCAAAGCATCAAAATCATATCTATTGCATTTCCTTTCTCTCCATCTTCCGACATCTGTAAAACGTTTTAAGAAACCCTGAACTTCTTGTAGCTACTATGCGCAAATGTGTAAATGGGGTAAAAAAAAGTTCCTTGATACAATAGGGCTTTTTAGGTTACATCTCTCTTATGAGAGCGCAATCTCTATCCAAATTTATCAAATAAAGTTAATAGAAAACAAAGCAAAATCCTCAACCTTTAATTTATAACTTACCCGTGTGTACGCAGAAGTTACAGTCCGTAAAACGGACCGTTGAATACCCCTTCCTATCCCACATTGTAAAATGCTGATGACATAGTTATTTTTTGACATTTTATAAGTAATGCAAATTTTGAAAAGGGGCGTGGTCCAACCGCCCCTAATTACAAACAAGATATTTCCACTGATATTTCCAAGTTGCACTTAAATGAACGTAAAAATGCATTTTTTTTGGTTCAAATTCAATATTTTTGAAAAATCGACCCCTAAAAGGGGGCGTGGCTAAAAACTTTATATGAACGAAATCTGGACTGAAGTTATGTTTACCTCTGAAACTTCTGAAACTTCGTACGTCAGGTGCACGTCATGCGAAAATTTTGAAATCCGCCCAATGACACGCCCACAATCGCTCTAAATAAACTACCTCCAGATTTTTCAAAACTGTAAGACGTTCTAAAAGGCTGAAAATTTGACATTTAGCATCTCTTAGTGAATATAAGACACAAAAAAAACAAATTTAATTGGTAAGCCTCCTCTAGTGGGCGTGGCATCTATTTTAAGGGTAAATTTTCAAATGCAGTTTACTCAGTATTTTTGTTGTTGAATGTAACATGCCGGGCACAATGTGTGTCTGTGTCTGTGTCTGTCGCTGTGTCTCAGCACGTTTTTCACCTAAAATCAGAGACACAGCGAGATACGCATTGTGGCTATATACGTGTTCCCGTAAGCTGAACTGCGAGACACAGACACAGACACAGATAATCATTGTTTCCCAGCTATAAGGCTTAGGTTGCGTGCAGTTTCAACATATCCAATCACAAAGGAGCCCATGGTGATAGGGGAAAGAGTTGCTGTGTCAAGCTCAGTACGATAGATCGTCAAGACTTTTGACTTGGTAGAGTTTAAGTCTAGGCCGTTCGCAACGGACCAAGCTCGAATGCACTCAAGATCTTCCTTCATTGTGTCTACACAGCGATCAATGATCCTGATGGGACACGAAATATGCAACTGCAAGTCGTCAGCAAACATGTGAACCTTGGAATGTTTTACGACAGATGGAAGTTAGTTGACATACATAAGAAAAAGTAAGGGCCCCAATATAGATCCTTGCGGAACTCCAGCAGGCACAGAGAGAAAACAAGAAGATTTGCCATCAATGACAACAGATTGCGACCTTTCTGCAAGATATGATTTGATTAGCTTAGCTGAACTTAACGAGAACCAGAACTCCCTTATCAGTTTGAGGTACAGCAACCGATGGTTGACAGTGTCGAAAACCTTCGAAAAATCCAACCGCGTAAAAAATGTCACCTCCTTCTCGTCCAAGGCACTACGAATCTACTCAGATCCCAGGAGAAGCACAGATTTACAGCTCCGCTTAGAACGGAACCCTGACTGGACGCAGCTAAGCAAACATTTTCTGCTTAAGTAAGACTGAAAATGGAACAGAAGAGCTTTTTCAAATACCTTGGAGAGGAAAGATAGGATTGCAATTGGCCTGTAATCATTGAAGGTGCAGTTGTTTTTTTTTTTTTGGGTACTGGAACTATCTTTGCTTTTTTCCAAGACAACGGAAACTCACATGTGGTTAGTTGCGCGTTAAGAACAAGAGTGATGGAAGGAAGGATGAATGGTAAAATGAGTTTGATAAACTTTGGACTTAGCCCATCGAACCCAGTGGCATTGGATTTGACACATAATACCGCTTGCACAACATCCGCGTCTCACAGTCTTAGAAATTGGAAACAACCATTCTAAACTGGATCTAGAGGGTCGCTTGTTACCACATCTGGCAAACCATTAGAGTTTGGAGAGCTGACGAAAATTTCATTCAACTGATCGAGGTTGATGTCCTCAGCAGGCATGTGTTTCTGCTTCCCAACACCTAACTGGCGTGAGGTGTTGACCTTGGATTCATAAAACTTGATTTTAGCCATTCTTATTTTTAGAACAACTAGATTTCGCAAGCTGCGTTAGAGGGTTTTAAGCTCTTGCAATTTATAACGCTTCCATCGATTATAAGCAATGTCACGCTTTTTAATAGCTATTTTTATTTCGTTTGTGAGCCAAGGAGTAGATGAAGATTTAAGCTTTTGAGTCGATTTGTTTTGAGTGTTTGAGTACCAAATTAAACAGAACTGTATTTCTTTTTCCGAGTTGACACAAAGAAAGCAAATTTGAGTGGATGTAAGTATATGCACCTGTACACTGCTAGTAAATATCGCCTTGAATGTCAACCATTGTGAAAAGGAGCCATCCAAGGCTCCCTGCCTTGACATTTGCAGTTGAATTGAATTTTGCATGACTTTGGCCAGTGCTTAATGTGGGTGATGTCTCTGCCATCGTGCCGTTCCCTGTAGCTGCAAAATCTATTATGAAATCGTTTAGCTCACTGAAAGCGTGGCAATACGCTGACTCTATCTGCATAAATCAATCTTCAGAGAGTAACATTTTCAACTCCGCTTAGCTTCTATCATCCTCCGCCATTGATGATAGTTGCTCCCCCAGTAATCCTCCAGCAATTTTCGTCTGCCGACAAAGTAACCCTTTGTATGGTTTTGCTTGGCAATTTTGAGCGTATTTGACGAAAAGTTAAGAATATATTTTGCCACCGTTTCTTCCTTAGCAAGTGCTATAGTGGGTTTTTGGTTCTCTACTCCTAATAGAGTTTCCCGCGGGAATTTGAGAATTTCGTTGCCAAAAAAAACTTTCTAGGAGGGATCAGGTTCCTTGCAAGGGATGCCAAATAAAGATTGGTGAGCAAAGATAAAAAATTTTAATGAAAAAGAAACTTTTAGCAAATTTTATATCTAACCTTCGCGACTAGACAAGTATATTTCAACTCATTGACTTCTTATGTGTCACATTACCAGTCTGCTCTGACAATTGACAGACCTGACAGTTCGCACCTTTTACGCTATTCAAGTGCTGCCATCTCCTAAACAGGTATTACTTTTATTTTTTGACATTTTAAAAGAAGTGCAAACTTCGAAGGGCGTAATCAAACTGCCTTTCACTACAAACTATCAATATAAAACAAATATTTCCAAGTGACGCTTAAATGTTCGTAAAAATGCAATTCTTTGAATCAGATTCAATATTTTTGGAAAATCTACCCCGAAAAGAGGGCGTGGCCAAAAACTATGTAGGAACAAAATCTGGAATGAAGTCTCAATTACTTTACATGATATTTTTTTTATACCCCATCTCATAGGGTAGGAGGTATATCAAGTTTGATTCATAGTTTGTAACATAGAGAAATAATCACCGTAGACTCCAAGGACCTTAAGGGCATATGACCGGTAGTTTTTAGGGCTTACGTTTTTAGCTAGGAACTTATAACTTGAAGCTGAAATTTAGTACGCGATATCCTCGCTTAAGTGTATTGTGACTGGCATTTAAAAAAAAGCAAAAACCGTTCCCTTGCAGGCGTGGTCATATTTAATATGCATTCTAATAAACGGTTTTTCTTTGATAAATACATACTTTATCGAGGGGGCGCTTTAAGTCCAAAAAACTTGCACCATAAAATGTTCAGATATGTGCGTAAGCTATCAACTCAAATGAATGCATTTTTGTTACAATCATCTTTGGGCGAAAAACTGCGATTAACACGTTTAAACTACGTCTGATATCTAATATGTTAAAAAACCAGTAAGTAAGTGCTACAGTGTGTACGCAGAAGTTACAGTCCGTAAAACGGACCATTGAATACCCCATCCTATCCCACATTGTAAGTTGCTGATGGCATAGTTATTTTTTGACATTTTGTAAGTAATGCAAACTTCGAAAAGGGGCGTGGTCCAACCGCCCCTTATTACAAACTATTGATTATAAGATATCTAAACAGATATTTCCAAGTTACACTTAAATGTACGTAAAAATGCAATTTTTTGGTTCAAGTTCAATATTTTTCGAGTTCGTGTTTTCAAGTTCAAAAATCGACCCCCAAAAGGGGGCGCGGCTAAAAACTTTGTATAAACGTAATGTAAAGTAAAGTCTCGTTTACCTAACCTGCTACTTTTTTTGTTTGATGCTTTCCTAAATTAGGCTTAAAGCCATTCGAAATTAAGTTTTTCTGGAAAATTTTAGGGTTTTCTTCAATTCTGCCTCCAAATGTGGGCGTGGCCCAAAGACTTGTATTGACAAAATTTGGAACTCAGCGTTTTCTATATAAAATATTAAGCAATTTTTTTTCGATTTCGAGCAAAAATATTGAGTAAAATGCATTTGAAAATTTACCTTTAAAATAGATGCCACGCCCACTAGAGGAGGTTTACCAATTAAATTTGTCTTTTTTGTTTGTCTTATATTCATAAGGAGATGCTAAATGTCAAATTTCAGCCTTTTAGAACATCTTACAGTTTTGAAAACTCTGGAGTTAGTTGAGCATTTAGACCGATTTAGGCGGTCATGACGTGGACTTTACATACGAAGTTTCAGAATCCTAGCTCAAAATTTAAGGCCTTAAAACATGTGACATACAGACGGACGGACGGACATGGCTCATTCGATTCAGAATTCGGTCTCGATCATATGCCCTTAAGGTCTTGGGGGTCTACCAATAATTTTTCACCGTGTTACAAGCTATGTGACAAACTTTATATACCTCCTATCCTTTGGGATGTGGTATAACAAGAAAATAAACGAATGGAAAGGAGAAAAGGAATGGAAAGGAGAAAAGGAATGGAAAGGAGAAAAGGAATGGAAAGGAGAAAAGGAATGGAAAGGAGAATAGGAATAGAGAGGAGAATAGGAATGGAAAGGAGAAAAGGAATGGAAAGGAGAAAAGGAATGGAAAGGAGAAAAGGAATGGAAAGGAGGAAAGGAATGGAAAGGAGGAAAGGAATGGAAAGGAGGAAAGGAATGGAAAGGATAATAGGAATAGGCGCGGTCCGTTACCGAAGCTATTTCATATGACACTGGACCTTTTTTCTCTTTTTAAGGTTTTCCATTTTATTACGTGGTTAAAAAAATACTTGACATCACGTAATATACCAGCTTTACTATCTGGAGCTGAACTACAATAATTGGTAGTGCCCTTTGCTCCCTTTTGCTACGATTTTGCTATGACTTGCGTTCATTGGAGTTCCTGGTCTAGTAGTAGGTCTAAATATGCAACTACCTCCAGATTTTTCAAATCTGTATGACGTTCTTAAAGGCTGAAATTTGACATTTAGCATCTCTTAGTGAATATAAGACACAAAAAAGACAAATTTAATTGGTAAACCTCCTCTAGTGGGCGTGGCATCTATTTTAAGGGTAAATTTTCAAATGCAGTTTACTCAGTATTTTTGCTCGATATTGAAAAAAATTTTGCTTAATATTTTATGTAGAAAACACTTAGTTCCACATTTTGTTTATACAAGACTTTGGGCCCCACCCACATTTGGAGGCAGAATTGAAGAAAAACCTAAAATTTTCCAGAAAAACTTAATTTCGACTGCCCTTGAAGCTAATTTAGGAAAGCATGAAACAAAAAAAGCAGCAGGTTAGGTAAACAATACTTCCGTCCATATTTCGTTTATATAAACGAAACTCCAGAGTTTTCAAATCTGTATGACGTGCTAAAAGGCTGAAATTTGACATTTAGCATCTCTTAGTGAATATAAGACACAAAAAAGACAAATTTAATTGGTAAACCTCCTCTAGTGGGCGTGGCATCTATTTTAAGGGTAAATTTTCAAATGCAGTTTACTCAGTATTTTTGCTCGAAATTGAAAAAAATTTTGCTTAATATTTTATGTAGAAAACACTTAGTTTTCTTTGACTTTGGGCCCCACCCACATTTGGAGGCAGAATTGAAGAAAAACCTAAAATTTTCCAGAAAAACTTAATTTTGACTGCCCTTGAAGCTAATTTAGGAAAGCATGAAACAAAAAAAGCAGCAGGTTAGGTAAACAATACTTCCGTCCATATTTCGTTTATATAAAGTTTTTAGCCACGCCCCCTTTTAGGCGTCGATTTTTCAAAAATATTGAATTTGAACCAAAAAATGGCATTTTTACGTACATTTAGGTATAACTTGGAAATATCTGTGGAAATATCTTATAATTAATAGTTTGTAATTAGGGGCGGTTGGACCACGCCCCTTTTTGAAGTTTGCATTACTTATAAAATGTCAAAAAATAACTATACTATCAGCATTTTACAATGTGGGATAGGATGGGGTATTTAACGGTCCGTTTTACGGACTGTAACTTCTGCGTACACACTGTAGCACTTACTCACTTTTTGAAAACGGGTTGATGCCACGCCCCTTTTTAAGAAAGAATATTCTTAACTGAAAAATTCTTAACACAATTAAATTTAATAGAAACTGAAATTTTACAACCAAGATTTTTGACGCATTTTGGAGCTTGACAGCGGTCAATCGGGATGGGGTATCCAACGATTTGCCTAGGCGGATTGTAAACCTCCGACTAGTTCCTTCTTACATTAGGCTTATGGTTAGTCGAAATTACATTTTTCTGGAAAACTTTACGGTTTTTCTTCAATTCTGCCTCCAAATGTGGGCGTGGCCCAAAGACTTGTATTGACAAAATTTGGAACTAAGCGTTTTCTATATAAAATATTAAGCATTTTTTTTTCGATTTCGAGCAAAAATATTGAGTAAAATGCATTTGAAAATTTACCTTTAAAATAGATGCCACGCCCACTAGAGGAGGTTTACCAATTAAATTTGTCTGTTTTGTTTGTCTTATATTCATAAGGAGATGCTAAATGTCAAATTTCAGCCTTTTAGAACATCTTACAGTTTTGAAAACTCTGGAGTTAGTTGAACATTTAGACCGATTTAGGCGGTCATGACGTGGACCTTACATACGAAGTTTCAGAATCCTAGCTCAAAATTTGAGGCCTTAAAACATGTGACATACAGACGGACGGATGGACGGACGGACGGACGGACGGACATGGCTCATTCGATTCAGAATTCGCTCTCGATCATATGCCCTTAAGGTCTTGGGGGTCTACCAATATTATTTCACCGTGTTACAAGCTATGTGACAAACTTTATATACCTCCTATCCTTTGGGATGGGGTATAACAAGAAAATAAACGAATGGAAAGGAGAATAGGAATGGAAAGGAGAAAAGGAATGGAAAGGAGAAAAGGAATGGAAAGGAGAAAAGGAATGGAAAGGAGAAAAGGATTGGAAATGATAATAGGAATAGGCGCGGTCCGTTACCGAAACGATTTCATATGCACTGTTGCACTTACTCACTGGTCCTATATAATTTTGAAATATATTTTCTTTTTGCCTTTGGTTTTCTTTAACTGCAACTGCACGTTGCTTTGATATTTTCTTAAAAGCTTCGTGCGCTTCACTTCCGCTAAACGAGGCTGGGTGACCATTCGTTTTGCACAGAACACAAAAAAGATTCTCCTTCGCTGAAGATTGTTCTATAGCGCATTTACCTGGACCATGGTTACCACCACATTTAATGCACCTATTTTCCATTTTGCAATTTATACTGCTATGCGAGAACCGCTGGCACTAATGGCACTGGACCTTTTTTCTCTTTTTAAGGTTTCCCATTTTATTACGTGGTTAAAAAAATACTTGACATCACGTAATATGCCAGCTTTACTATCTGGAGCTGAGCTACAATAATTGGTAGTGCCCTTTGCTCCCTTTTGCTACGATTTTGCTATGACTTGCGTTCATTGGAGTTCCTGGTCTAGTAGTACTCAAAAATGATATGCTTTCCCTTTATAGGGGATCCCTGCAGATCCTGCCCATTTCTTCGAGAATTCCTTGGGTCCATTACAGTATTACTTGGGTTCATTGGAGTTATTTGCCTGGTATTACTCAAAAATGATATGTTTCCCCTTTAATCCCCTTAATTCCTTAGGTTCATTGGAGGTCCTATTCTGGTGGTATCGAAAAATTATATCTTTCCCCTTTTTAAAGGATCCTTCCAGCTCTTGCCCACTTCCTCCAGAATTCTTTGGGCTCATTACAGTATAACTTGTGTTCATTAAAATTCCATTATTTCCACTGATATTTGCACTTAATTTGCACTTAATTTGCACTCAAGTTGCACTTAAATGAACGTAAAAATGCATTTTTTTGGTTCAAATTCAATAGTTTTGAAAAATCGACCCCTAAAAGGGGGCATGGCTAAAAACTTTATATAAACGAAATCTGGACTGAAGTTATGTTTACTTAACCTACTACTTTTTTTGTTTCATGCTTTCCTAAATTAGGCTAGTCGATAGGAGGTATATTAAGTTTGTCACATAGTTTGTAACACGGTGAAGTAATAATGGTAGACCCCCAAGACCTTAGGGCATATGATCGAGACCGAATTCTGAATCGAATGAGCCATGTACGTCCACCCGTCCGTCCGTCCGTCTGTATGTCACAAGTGTAAAAAATTTTGAAATCCGCCCAATGATACGCCCACAATCGGTCTAAATATGCAACTACCTCCAGATTTTTCAAAACTGTAAGACATTCTAAAAGGCTGAAATTTGACATTTAGCATCTCTTAGTGAATATAAGACACAAAAAAGACAAATTTAATTGGTAAACCTCCTCTAGTGGGCGTGGCATCTATTTTAAGGGTAAATTTTCAAATGCAGTTTACTCAGTATTTTTGCTCGAAATTGAAAAAAATTTTGCTTAATATTTTATGTAGAAAACACTTAGTTTTCTTTGACTTTGGGCCCCACCCACATTTGGAGGCAGAATTGAAGAAAAACCTAAAATTTTCCAGAAAAACTTAATTTTGACTGCCCTTGAAGCTAATTTAGGAAAGCATGAAACAAAAAAAGCAGCAGGTTAGGTAAACAATACTTCCGTCCATATTTCGTTTATATAAAGTTTTTAGCCACGCCCCCTTTTAGGCGTCGATTTTTCAAAAATATTGAATTTGAACCAAAAAATGGCATTTTTACGTACATTTAGGTATAACTTGGAAATATCTGTGGAAATATCTTATAATTAATAGTTTGTAATTAGGGGCGGTTGGACCACGCCCCTTTTTGAAGTTTGCATTACTTATAAAATGTCAAAAAATAACTATACTATCAGCATTTTACAATGTGGGATAGGATGGGGTATTTAACGGTCCGTTTTACGGACTGTAACTTCTGCGTACACACTGTAGCACTTACTCACTTTTTGAAAACGGGTTGATGCCACGCCCCTTTTTAAGAAAGAATATTCTTAACTGAAAAATTCTTAACACAATTAAATTTAATAGAAACTGAAATTTTACAACCAAGATTTTTGACGCATTTTGGAGCTTGACAGCGGTCAATCGGGATGGGGTATCCAACGATTTGCCTAGGCGGATTGTAAACCTCCGACTAGTTCCTTCTTACATTAGGCTTATGGTTAGTCGAAATTACATTTTTCTGGAAAACTTTACGGTTTTTCTTCAATTCTGCCTCCAAATGTGGGCGTGGCCCAAAGACTTGTATTGACAAAATTTGGAACTAAGCGTTTTCTATATAAAATATTAAGCATTTTTTTTTCGATTTCGAGCAAAAATATTGAGTAAAATGCATTTGAAAATTTACCTTTAAAATAGATGCCACGCCCACTAGAGGAGGTTTACCAATTAAATTTGTCTTTTTTGTTTGTCTTATATTCATAAGGAGATGCTAAATGTCAAATTTCAGCCTTTTAGAACATCTTACAGTTTTGAAAACTCTGGAGTTAGTTGAACATTTAGACCGATTTAGGCGGTCATGACGTGGACCTTACATACGAAGTTTCAGAATCCTAGCTCAAAATTTAAGGCCTTAAAACATGTGACATACAGACGGACGGATGGACGGACGGACGGACGGACGGACATGGCTCATTCGATTCAGAATTCGCTCTCGATCATATGCCCTTAAGGTCTTGGGGGTCTACCAATATTATTTCACCGTGTTACAAGCTATGTGACAAACTTTATATACCTCCTATCCTTTGGGATGGGGTATAACAAGAAAATAAACGAATGGAAAGGAGAATAGGAATGGAAAGGAGAAAAGGAATGGAAAGGAGAAAAGGAATGGAAAGGAGAAAAGGAATGGAAAGGAGAAAAGGATTGGAAAGGATAATAGGAATAGGCGCGGTCCGTTACCGAAACGATTTCATATGCACTGTTGCACTTACTCACTGGTCCTATATAATTTTGAAATATATTTTCTTTTTGCCTTTGGTTTTCTTTAACTGCAACTGCACGTTGCTTTGATATTTTCTTAAAAGCTTCGTGCGCTTCACTTCCGCTAAACGAGGCTGGGTGACCATTCGTTTTGCACAGAACACAAAAAAGATTCTCCTTCGCTGAAGATTGTTCTATAGCGCATTTACCTGGACCATGGTTACCACCACATTTAATGCACCTATTTTCCATTTTGCAATTTATACTGCTATGCGAGAACCGCTGGCACTAATGGCACTGGACCTTTTTTCTCTTTTTAAGGTTTCCCATTTTATTACGTGGTTAAAAAAATACTTGACATCACGTAATATGCCAGCTTTACTATCTGGAGCTGAGCTACAATAATTGGTAGTGCCCTTTGCTCCCTTTTGCTACGATTTTGCTATGACTTGCGTTCATTGGAGTTCCTGGTCTAGTAGTACTCAAAAATGATATGCTTTCCCTTTATAGGGGATCCCTGCAGATCCTGCCCATTTCTTCGAGAATTCCTTGGGTCCATTACAGTATTACTTGGGTTCATTGGAGTTATTTGCCTGGTATTACTCAAAAATGATATGTTTCCCCTTTAATCCCCTTAATTCCTTAGGTTCATTGGAGGTCCTATTCTGGTGGTATCGAAAAATTATATCTTTCCCCTTTTTAAAGGATCCTTCCAGCTCTTGCCCACTTCCTCCAGAATTCTTTGGGCTCATTACAGTATAACTTGTGTTCATTAAAATTCCATTATTTCCACTGATATTTGCACTTAATTTGCACTTAATTTGCACTCAAGTTGCACTTAAATGAACGTAAAAATGCATTTTTTTGGTTCAAATTCAATAGTTTTGAAAAATCGACCCCTAAAAGGGGGCATGGCTAAAAACTTTATATAAACGAAATCTGGACTGAAGTTATGTTTACTTAACCTACTACTTTTTTTGTTTCATGCTTTCCTAAATTAGGCTAGTCGATAGGAGGTATATTAAGTTTGTCACATAGTTTGTAACACGGTGAAGTAATAATGGTAGACCCCCAAGACCTTAGGGCATATGATCGAGACCGAATTCTGAATCGAATGAGCCATGTACGTCCACCCGTCCGTCCGTCCGTCTGTATGTCACAAGTGTAAAAAATTTTGAAATCCGCCCAATGATACGCCCACAATCGGTCTAAATATGCAACTACCTCCAGATTTTTCAAAACTGTAAGACATTCTAAAAGGCTGAAATTTGACATTTAGCATCTCTTAGTGAATATAAGACACAAAAAAGACAAATTTAATTGGTAAACCTCCTCTAGTGGGCGTGGCATCTATTTTAAGGGTAAATTTTCAAATGCAGTTTACTCAGTATTTTTGCTCGAAATTGAAAAAAAATTTGCTTAATATTTTATGTAGAAAACACTTAGTTCCACATTTTCTTTATACAAGACTTTGGGCCCCACCCACATTTGGAATAAAATGTTTTCAGAGTTTTCAAACAGTTTTGAAAACTCTGGAGTTAGTTGAACATTAAGACCGATTTAGGCGGTCATGACGTGGACCTTACATACGAAGTTTCAGAATCCTAGCTCAAAATTTAAGGCCTTAAAACATGTGACATACAGACGGACGGATGGACGGACGGACGGACGGACGGACATGGCTCATTCGATTCAGAATTCGGTCCCGATCATATGCCCTTAAGGTCTTGGGGGTCTACCAATATTATTTCACCGTGTTACAAGCTATGTGACAAACTTTATATACCTCCTATCCTTTGGGATGGGGTATAACAAGAAAATAAACGAATGGAAAGGAGAAACGAATGGAAAGGAGAAAAGGAATGGAAAGGAGAAAAGGAATGGAAAGGAGAATAGGAATAGAGAGGAGAATAGGAATGGAAAGGAGAAAAGGAATGGAAAGGAGAAAAGGAATGGAAAGGATAATAGGAATAGGCGCGGTTCGTTACCGAAGCTATTTCATATGCACTGTTGCACTTACTCACTGGTCCTATATAATTTTGAAATATATTTTATTTTTGCCTTTGGTTTTCTTTAAATGCAACTGCACGTTGCTTTGACCTTTTCTTAAAAGCTTCGTGCGCTTCACATCCGCTAAACGAGGCTGGGTGACCATTCATTTTGCACAGAACACAAAAAAGGTTCTCCTTCGCTGAAGGTTGTTCTATAGCGCATTTACCTGGACCATGGTTACCACCACATTTAATGCACCTATTTTCCATTTTGCAATTTATAGTGCTATGCGAGAACCGCTGGCACTAATGACACTGGACCTTTTTTCTCATTTTAAGGTTTCCCATTTTATTACGTGGTTAAAAAAATACTTGACATCACGTAATATACCAGCTTTACTATCTGGAGCTGAACTACAATAATTGGTAGTTCCCTTTGCTCCCTTTTGCTACGATTTTGCTATGACTTGCGTTCATTGAAGTTCTTGGTCTAGTAGTACTCAAAAATGATATGCTTTCCCTTTAAAAGGGATCCCTGCAGATCCTGCCCATTTCTTCGAGAATTCCTTGGGTCCATTTCAGTATTACTTGGGTTCATTGGAGTTATTGGCCTGGTATTATTCAAAAATGATATGTTTCCCCTTTAATCCCCTTAATTCCTTAGGTTCATTGGAGTTCCTATCCTGGTAGTATCGAAAAATTATATCTTTCCCCTTTTTAAAGGATCCTTCCAGCTCTTGCCCACTTCCTCCAGAATTCTTTGGGCTCATTACAGTATAACTTGGGTTCATTAAAATTCCATTATTTCCACTGATATTTCCAAGTTGCACTTAAATGAACGTAAAAATGCATTTTTTTGGTTCAAATTCAATATTTTTGAAAAATCGACCCCTAAAAGGGGGCGTGGCTAAAAACTTTATATGAACAAAATCTGGACTGAAGTTAAGTTTACTTAACCTACTACTTTTTTTGTTTCATGCTTTCCTAAATTAGGCTAGTCGATAGGAGGTATATTAAGTTTGTCACATAGTTTGTAACACGGTGAAGTAATAATGGTAGACCCCCAAGACCTTAGGGCATATGATCGAGACCGAATTCTGAATCGAATGAGCCATGTACGTCCGCCCGTCCGTCCGTCCGTCTGTATGTCACATGTTTTTAGGCCTTACATTTTGAGCTAGGGTTCTGAAACTTCATACGTCAGGTGCACGTCATGCGAAGCAGTACAAGTGTAAAAAATTTTGAAATCCGCCCAATGACACGCCCACAATCGGTCTAAATATCAACCTACCTCCAGATTTTTCAAAACTGTAAGACGTTCTAAAAGGCTGAAATTTGACATTTAGCATCTCTTAGTGAATATAAGACACAAAAAAGACAAATTTAATTGGTAAACCTCCTCTAGTGGGCGTGGCATCTATTTTAAGGGTGAATTTTCAAATGCAGTTTACTCAGTATTTTTGCTCGAAATTGAAAAAAATTTTGCTTAATATTTTATGTAGAAAACACTTAGTTCCACATTTTGTTTATACAAGACTTCGGGCCCCACCCACATTTGGAGGCAGAATTGAAGAAAAACCTAAGATTTTCCAGAAAAACTTAATTTCGACTGCCCTTGAAGCTAATTTAGGAAAGCATGAAACAAAAAAAGCAGCAGGTTAGGTAAACAATACTTCCGTCCATATTTCGTTTATATAAACGAAACTCCAGAGTTTTCAAATCTGTATGACGTTCTAAAAGGCTGAAATTTGACATTTAGCATCTCTTAGTGAATATAAGACACAAAAAAGACAAATTTAATTGGTAAACCTCCTCTAGTGGGCGTGGCATCTATTTTAAGGGTGAATTTTCAAATGCAGTTTACTCAGTATTTTTGCTCGAAATTGAAAAAAATTTTGCTTAATATTTTATGTAGAAAACACTTAGTTCCACATTTTGTTTATACAAGACTTCGGGCCCCACCCACATTTGGAGGCAGAATTGAAGAAAAACCTAAGATTTTCCAGAAAAACTTAATTTCGACTGCCCTTGAAGCTAATTTAGGAAAGCATGAAACAAAAAAAGCAGCAGGTTAGGTAAACAATACTTCCGTCCATATTTCGTTTATATAAAGTTTTTAGCCACGCCCCCTTTTAGGCGTCGATTTTTCAAAAACATTGAATTTGAACCAAAAAATTGCATTTTTACGTACAATTAGGTATAACTTGGAAATATCTGTGGAAATATCTTATAATTAATAGTATGTAATTAGGTTGGACCACGCCCCTTTTTGAAGTTTGCATTACTTATAAAATGTCAAAAAATAAGTATGCTATCAGCATTTTACAATGTGGGATAGGATGGGGTATTTAACGGTCCGTTTTACGGACTGTTACTTCTGCGTACACACTGTAGCACTTACTCACTTTTTGAAAACGGGTTGATGTCACGCCCCTTTTTAAGAAAGAATATTCTTAACTGACAAATTCTTAACACAATTAAAGTTAATAGAAACTGAAATTTTACAACCAAGATTTTTGACGCATTTTGGAGCTTGACAGCGGTCAATTGGGGTGGGGTATCCAACGATTTGCCTAGGCGGATTGTAAACCTCCGACTAGTTCCTTCTTATATTGGGCTTATGGTTAGTCGAAATCACATTTTTCTGGAAAACTTTACGGTTTTTCTTCAATTCAGGTTTCAAATGTGGGCGTGGCTCAAAGTCTGGTGTGAGCAAAATGTAGAACTAAGTGCTTATTCCCGACCTAGTGTAAATCAATTTTAATGCATAGTTTGTAAAAGTGACATAATCACCATAGAGCCCTAAGACCTTTTAGAGTTATGATTGGGACCGACAAGTGTATCGATTAAGCTATGGCCGTCTGTCCATCTGTCTGCCTGTCCGTCTGTCCGTCTGTCCGTCTGTCCGTCTGTCCGTCTGTCCGTCTGTCCGTCTGTCCGTCTGTCCGTCTGTCCGTCTGTCCGTCTGTCCGTCTGTCCGTCTGTCCGTCTGTCCGTCTGTCCGTCTGTCCGTCTGTCCGTCTGTCCGTCTGTCCGTCTGTCCGTCTGTCCGTCTGTCCGTCTGTCCGTCTGTCCGTCTGTCCGTCTGTCCGTCTGTCCGTCTGTCCGTCTGTCCATCTGTCCGTCTGTCTGTTCGTCCGTCTGTCCATAAGTGTGAAGTTTTTAGGTCTTTAAAATTGAGCTAGGACGCTCAAACTTTTAGTGTATTTTTGGTTCTCTGTACAAAACAGACAAAGTCTAAAAATTGGTTTAATAAGTCAACGGTCTCGCCCAACTGGCTTAAATGTACGACAACCTCTATTTTAAATTTCCTTTCATAATGCCTTTTGGTCAAGTTAGACAAGGCGTAGGAACTCAAATGTTGGTAAAGAGCAATAATGGCCCAAAACCTCTAGGAAGGCATTGACAATCACATTAAAACCGCCACAATATCGACCATGGCCACTTTTAACATGCTAGATCTTCAAAAACCCGATATCTGGGAAAGTTCACTTCAAATCGAAAAAAAATTATGTGACATATACTATATTATCTCTCATATACTTATAGACATACTACTATTTGCTAAGTTTGGTTCATACAAAGTTTTGAGATCTCCCCACTTTTAGGGGTCGTTTTTAAGAAAAAATTTTTTTTTCCGAGATAATTTTAGGTTTTAACGCATTTTGTCATGATTCTAACGAAATAACAATTGATTGGATTTTTTTTAGCCCAGACCCACTTCTGGGAGCGTGCCTATACAAATAATATATGAACTCGGGACATAAAATTTTAAGATTTGGCTTTACACGGTATATAGAGTCGGGTATTATAAAAGTTTGTCACAGACGAACTCTTGCACGTTTCTACATAAAATATCTTGTAATTCTGTTTTATTTTGGAACTGTTTTTTATTTTATTTTGTTTTTAATTTGGAGCAAAAATATTGAATAAAATGCGTTTGAAAATTTACCTTTAAAATAGATGCCACGCCCACTGGGGAGGTTTACCAGTTAATTTTTTTTTTTATCTTTCGAGGAGATGATAAACGTCAAATTTCAGTCTCTTAAGACGTCTTACAATTTTGAAAGCTCTGGAAGTAAATAGTTGCACATTTAGACTGATTTGTACAAACTGTAGAATACGTACACATTGTAGACTGCGTACACACTGTAGCACTTACTCACTGGTTACGCCTTAAACTTTGAACTAGGGAGTTGAAATTTAGGGAGATGTAATTATTATTATACCCTATTCCACAGGAATGGAGTATATTAAGTTTGATTCTGGCGAAAATGTAACATAGAGAAACAATGACGATAAACCCCCAAGACCTTAAGGGCATATGATCGAGACCGACTTCTTAGTCGAATGAGCCATGTCCGACCGTCCGTCAGTCTGTCCGTATGTAACCAATTCTTCAGCCTTAAATTTTGAGCTAGGAAGCCGAAATTTTGTATGTAGACTCTTTGTCATCCGAAGCAATACAAGTGTTTTAGCAATACAAAATTTTTTAAATCCGCCCACAGAGACGCCCACAATCGGTCTAAATGTGCAACAACCTCCACATAAAATCCGCAGACCACCCCTTGTGGGTATGGCATCGATTGAAAGTGTAATCTTTCAAATGCAATTTATTCAATATTTTTGTTCCAAATCGAAAAATTTGTACTTGATATATTATGTAGGAAGCATTTTCCTTAAGTTTCTTTTTTTTAAGTTTTCTTCTTAAGTTTCACAAAGTTTTGGGCCACGCCCACATTTGGAGGCAGAATTCCATAAAAACGTATAAATTTACAGAAAAACATGTATTTCGACTGCTTTTAGCTTTACTAAGGATAGAATAAGAAATAAAATATAGCACATAAAGTACACCTGATACTATTTCAGATTTCGTTCATACAAAGTTTTTGGCCACGCCCATCCTTAGAGTTCGATTTCACAAAATTATTGAATTTGAACCAAAATTTACAGTTTTGCGTACATTTTAGCCACAAACTTGGATATTTCTATGCTAATATTGATTTTCGGTTAAAGGGGCTAGACATGCCACGCCCCTTTTTTTAAAAAAAGGAAACAAAAACTTATAAGGAATAATATTTTTTTCTGCTTAAAATAATGCAAAGAGTAACGGGACGGGGATGGAAAACAAGAAAATAAACGAATGAAAAGGAGAAAAGGAATGGAAAGGAGATAAGGAATGGAGAGGAGAATAGGAGTAAAAAAGAGAACAGGAATGGAAAGGAGAATAGGAATGGAAAGGTTAATAGGAATGGAAAGGATAATAGGAATGGAAAGGATAATAGGAATGGAAAGGATAATAGGAATGGAAAGGATAATAGGAATGGAAGAGATAATAGGAATGGAAAGGAGAATAGGAATAGAACCGTTACAGATGGACCGAAGCTATTACATACGCACTGTTGCCCCTACTCACTTGTTTATTCCTATTTTTTATATCTTACATTCATTAGGTGATGCTAAATGTTAAGTTTCAGCTTTTCACGACGCACGTCTCATAGTTTTGAAAGCACTGGAGGTAGTTGCACATAAAGACCGATTTTGGGCGTGTCTGTAGGCTGTGCCTTAAAATGTCCACCCGCCCGACGGACAGACGGGCGGGTGGACATTTCTCATTTGACTCAAAAATCATATTTCGGTCTTGGTCGCATGCCCTTAAGGTCTTGGGGGTCTACCATTATTATTTCACTGTGTTACAAACTATGTGACAAACTAAATATACCTTCTATCCTATGGGATGGGATATAACCTGTAAGTAATTGCAACAGTGTGTATGTCAAAGTTACAGTCCGTAAAATGGACCGTTGAATACCCCATTCTATCCCACATTGTAAAATGCTGATGTTTTCGTTATTTTCTGACATTTTATAAGAAGTGCATACTTTGGAAAGGGCGTGGAGCAACTGCGCGAAAAATGTTGCGAAAGAGATCTAACCAACAAAGGTTTTCGCCCGAAGTTTACAATGCCTAACCCAACTTTACATGACTTAGAGCTAAAGTGCTGTTGTATAATTACAACGTTTAAACTATTGGATGTACAGAAACTAGCTGAAGAAGAATTTTCAAAAATTACAGTTGTAGATTGGCGCAGAGTTTATGCAAAAGTTATAAGGACAGAGGAGGAATACTTTTCTCATGAAACTGACAGTTCTTCACACTAAATTTTAGTGCCTAATGGTACCTATTTTAAATAAATCAATCAATATTTTTACCTTCAGTTAGTATTAAAACGTGTTTTTATTTTTTTTAATAATGCTCCTTCGTTTTTGCTGCTCGCTTTTAATCTGTTTGATATTATTTCACAATAATTTACACCCTTAATCAAAGCGGTGGGTTCAACAAGCTTTAAAAACTGCTTTTCATAAAAAAATTAAAAACAGACGAAAGTACACCATTTTGTCTGTAATGAACCGAGACAGAAGATCATGCCTTCAGTTACTGGGTAGGATACATAAATCGTTTAAGTTCGCAATATATAATATATGTATATATTTTTTAGATTACTATTACCTAACTGGCCAAAATAAATCTGACTTGCAAAAACTTTTTGCTGTAAACTGCAATTCTCTTACTGCAGTAGTTCTCTAACTTTGTCTACCAACACCAATACCTACACGATCATCACAAGCACTAATGATCAACGAAAGCACAATGAGTAAATCCAAACTCGTAAACCTTCATACACAACTCACTTACACAATCGGTTTATGCGAAATGTTGTGGTTCTTTTATCCAATCGTCATCCCAACATGCGCAAATTCTATACAAAGCCAATCAGACAAAAAAGGAAAAAACGAAACACGACCAACCTATTTTTTTACCCCATCCCATAGGATAGGAGGTATATTAAGTTTGTCACATAGTTTGTAACACGGTGAAATAATAATGGTAGACCCCCAAGACCTTAAGGTCATATGATCGGGACCGAATTCTGAATCGAATGAGCCATGTCCGTCCGTCCGTTCGTCCGTCCGTCCGTCTGTATGTCACATGAAACTTCGTACGTAAGGTCCGCGTCATGCGAAGCAGTACAAGTGTTTTTTTTTTTTTTGAATACTAGGGTGGACGGAGGCTAAAACTCCAAAATCTTTCAAAGATACCAATACGCCCACTATAGCAGGTATATAATACCGAAGTAGCCGATATTGGTTATGCCCGATTTCCACGTGCTAAAAAACCACCCATTTATGAGAGACACTATGAAACTGCCAGAACGCACTTCATAGTAGTAAATTTTCGCTCTCTCATAATACTTCTTGACTACAACTAAGTTAACTTAACAAGTAGTTTACGCTTCCATAGTGTTAATCGCATTGGATAGGTTGCTTTCCAGTGAATGCACCTACTAAGCCGTTCATACAAGTACAAGTGTAAATTTTTTTGAAATCCGCCCAAAGACACGCCCACAATCCAGAGCTACCTCCACACGCCCAACTACCTCCAGAATTTTCAAAACTCTATAAGTCTGAAATTTACCATTTAGCATCTCCTAATAAATGTAAGACACAAAAAAGAAAAATTTAATCGGTAAACCTCCTCTAGTGGGCATGGCATCTATTTTAATAGTAAATTTTCAAATGCAGTTTACTCAATATTTTTGTTCAAAATAAAAAAAAATGCTTAATATTTTATGTAGAAAACGCTCAGTTCTAAATTTCGTTCATAAAAGACTTTGGGCCACGCCCATATTCGGAGGCAGAATTGAAGAAAAACCTAAAATTTGCCTAATCTAGGAAAGCATGAAACAAAAAAAGTAGCAGGTTAAAAAGGTCTGCTAAAATTCTGCCAACTCTTGCACATTTCCACTCACAGGGATGGTACATTAAAAAAAAAAAGTCAGGTATGAAGACATACACGGAGCGGTCCGTCGGCTTTTGTTGAAGGTTGTAGTAATATAGATATATTGCGCAGTTTGTGAAACATTCTATTTATGTATTAAAATTATTTCTGGATATAATTCACAGTCTGTAATATACTTTTTTGGAGTGCTGTCTACTGTTCTTATATTGGGTGATTCTATATAATCATCGCCCAACATAATAATCTATATATTATATTGGGTGATTTTATATCGGATTTCGTTACTCTTAAACTATGTCATCCTATTTTCAGAGTAACGAAACCAAAAAAGCTTTACCATTTCCAAATAGAGGGAAGGACATACTCTTTCTTAGCCTTTTTTAGGATTTTTATAATTTAAAACCCATAAAACAGCAATTTTGATTATTTTTAATTACCGTTAGACTTTTTGATCAATTTTGCAACCACCTGTGTGTCCGTCTGTCTGTCCGTCCGTCCGTCCGTCTGTATGTCACATGTTTTTAGGCCTTAAATTTTGAGCTAGGGTGCTGAAACTTCGTACGTCAGGTGCAAGTCATGCGAAGCCGTACAAGTGTAAAAGTTTTCAAAATTCGCCCAAAGACACGCCTACAATCGGTCTAAATATGCAACTACCTCCAGATTTTTCAAAACTGTAAGACGTTCTAAAAGGCTGAAATTTGACATTAAGCATCTCTTAGTGAATATAAGACACAAAAAAGACAAATTTAATTGGTAAACCTCCTCTAGTGGGCGTGGCATCTATTTTAAGGGTAAATTTTCAAATGCAGTTTACTCAGTATTTTTGCTCGAAATTGAAAAAAATTGCTGAATATTTTATGTAGAAAACGCTTAGTTCCACATTTTGTTCATACAAGACTTTGGGCCCCGCCCACATTTGGAGGCAGAATTGAAGAAAAACCTAAAATTTTCCAGAAAAACTTAATTTCGACTGCCCTTGAGCCTAATTTAGGCAAGCATGAAACAAAAAAATAGCAGGTTAGGTTGTTGTTCATATAAAGTTTTTAACCACGCCCTCTTTTAGGGGTCAATTTTTCAAAAATATTGAATTTGAACCAAAAAACTGCATTTTTACGTACAATTAGGTGTAACTTGGAAATATCTGTGGAAATATCTTATAATTAATAGTTTGTAATTAGGGGCGGTTGGACCACGCCCCTTTTTTTGCATTACTTATAAAAAGTCAAAAAATAACTATGCCATCAGCATTTTACAATGTGGGATAGGATGGGGTATTTAACGGTCCGTTTTACGGACTGTAACTTCTGCGTACACACTGTAGCACTTACTCACTGGTTTTTTTAAATCTATGTCCACCGGCTTATGCGCAAAGAGTAAAACAAGCTCCTTTTTATACCTCATCCCATAGGAAAGGAGGTATATAAAGTTTGTCACATAGTTTGTAACACGGTGAAATAATAACGGTAGACCCCAAGACCTTAAGGGCATATGATCGAGACCGAATTCTAAATCGAATGAGCCAAGTCCGTCCGTCCATCCGTCTGTATGTCACATGTTTTTAGGCCTTAAATTTTAAGCTAGGGTGCTGAAACTTCGTACGTAAGGTGCACCTCATGCGAGTCTGTACAAGTGTTAAAATTTTTGAAATCCGCCCAAACACACGCCCACAATCGGTCTAAGTGTGCAACTACCTCCAGAGTTTTCAAAAATTAAGACGTTCTAAGAGCCTGAAATTTGACATTTAGCATCTCCTAATGAATGTAAGACACAAAAAAGACAATCTTAATTGGTAAACCTCCTCTAGTGGGCGTGGCATCTATTTTAAGGGTAAATTTTCAAATGCAGTTTACTCAATATTTTTCCTCGAAATTGAAAAAAATTTGCATTTGGAGGCAGAATTGAAGAAAAACCTAAAATTTTCTAGAAAAACTTACTTTCGACTAGCCTTGAGCCTAATATAGGAAAGCATGAAACAAAAAAAGTAGTAGGTTAGGTAAACATAACTTCAGTCCAGATTTTGTTCATATAAAGTTTTTAGCCACGCCGCCTTTTAGGGGTCGATTTTTCAAAAATATTGAATTTGAACCAAAAAATTGCATTTTTACGTACATTTAAGTGCAACTTGGAAATATCTGTGGAAATATCTTGTTTGTAATGAGGGGCGGTTGGACCACGCCCCTTTTCGAAGTTTGCATTCGTTATAAAATGTCAAAAAATAGCTATGCCATCAGCATTTTAAAATGTAAAATTGTAAAGGATGGGGCATTCAACGGTCCGTTTTACGTACTGTTTATTTCGTTTTTTAAATAGGCTTCTATGAACTTAGGTTAAAAACGGCAATTTAAAAAAAAATTTAACGCAGGCTTCCTTCTTTTTGTAAACTTTGTACTTTCGTCCGAATCTGAAAAACATCGCTTATACCGTTAAGCAACTAGAAGACTTAAAAAAATTGTTTTTGAAAATGATTTTATGTTTTCCAGTTAAATCTCAGAAGAATTTGAAATGTCAAACTCCGCTATAATTTTCCTTAAAATTTTTTTAATATTTCTGATACGAGTGATTTTTTTCATAGAATTCCATCAAACAGCTCCGGTGATAAGGGGGGGGGGGGGGGCACACGTTTTTTCATGCATTTTTGCGATGTTTTTTCGAAAATGCGTCAAAACTATAGTACTTAAACTGTTTTTGAAAAATATGACCTGAGCACTTGGTTAACTTTGAGTTGCTTTAAAAGTGTGTTCAATATTGATTTTGAGCGATAAGCCGTTCAAAAGTTTTGGCCTCCAACACTTTGAAAAACGTCATTCATTTTTGACTCTGCATTTCTCAAAAACGTTTTGATATTTTCGAAAATTTTTACACACCAAATTTTGTCTTTCTACGACTTACTGTTCAGAAGTTATAAAGCGATTGGGCGGACGGACGGACGGACAACGTAACGATACGATAAGAGGTCGTTTTTCCGTTTTTGGACGGAACGCTAAAAACTAGGCACACACAATGATTGTACCTCGGTGGAAAATCGCCATGCCTGCAGTGCGTTCCTAACTTCAGTATAAAGGAAGGGATATGAAGAAACCACCCTCAGTGAGATCAGAACCACTGATCAGATTATAAGGAGATAGCCAACTTCGGTCGATGGTTCTCTTTTGGCCCGCAAGCTTCGACTGACTGTGGTCTGCATATGTATGTTCAATGCTTAGCTAAAACAGGAAAAAAGTCACTAATACATTCTCAGCTGACAAGTGTTATGACTGGGACAGCCAGAGACCAACTGATTCTCGAATGGACTCTTTAATTGTCAAATGCTCTCTTTGACTTGTAAATGCTCTCTCGCATTGTTAAATGACTGCGTTCTGGAACGCAACCTATCTATTGATTTAATAATTTTTTAAGGTACCGAGGTGAATAAATGTTATTATACTGTAATTTTTTTCTTCAAAATATGTTTCTTAATTACAAAAAACACATTAAAGTAAGAAAAAAATAACAAATACTCTTTTCCCGTGACAAAAAAACATGCGAATTGAGCGAAAAACATAATATTTTTCAATAATATGCAAAAATATATTGTAAAAGATGCTTTAGTGGACTTAGTAATAATCCTAAAATTGAAGCTGTGACTGTTTTTTATAATATTTACAATTTTTGAGAATTTATTTTAAAAAAAAAAAATATTTTTTTCCTGTAAATTCACCAAACTGGCTGAAATTCACCACGGCCATGTTTTTATCCATTCATCGCATTTTTGAACTCTGTTTTGTGTTTTTTATTTCACCTCCTTCAGGCATGGTTAAGTTGATACAATCGATTCGAATTGACTTCAGTACAAAAGTACAATCTTGTTTAATTCGAGCATAAAAGTATGTCACCCGAATACAGAGCAGAATTGAAAAGAAATTTTACCTGAAAATCAGCAAGCATAGAATAGAAATACTGGGAAAATTAGAAATCCAAGTGCATCGATAGTTGTATAAACAACATCTTATTTCGTTCAAAAATTGTTCGTTTAAATAACGCATTATAATTTTTCATGCAAACAATGTATTTCAGTACAATTGGATCAGTTTCAGTACAAACTGGAAAGTAATTTTAGTACAACTCAAAACGATAGTTTTTCATATCTGCTCCTTACCTGTGGAGGGAAGTAATTATAAATGGAAAATCAAAACAAAAATCCATCTGTTTCCAAAAACCCATCTCTGGCGGGGTGGATTGGCAATTGGCAATCTTTGGACAAACATTTCTAATTTGCCAGAGGACAGTCTTTGCTTTTATCATTGGCGGAGTTGATGGTGATTTCTTTAGATTTTCCGCTCCCGCGGATGAATCATTCTAGTTGTTGGATTCTTGTTTGCTGCTAGAAATGACTTACTTTATTATTGCAAGAAAACAATAATTTTTGCACAGAAAATTTTATGCACACCTTCATTTCTTGTCACAATGTCAGCTGTTTTTGATGTCAAAGAAACTCACCTCTGTCAAAATTTTCGTTTGCTGTCATCGCTCACTTCACACGTATTCACGGATAGGACTCAAAGAGAGATCCCGTTATTTTGTTTTTTCCGGGTGTTTAAGGGGAGGGGGTTGCAGAGTTGGCTATCTCTTTATAATCTGATCAGTGATCAAAACTGCGATCTTGAATGCAACGTTGGGGTATAGATCGTTTTATTTATGACTCATCCCACTTTCGTCTTTCTCTGTCTGTTTTTGCAAATTTAAGAGATGCTAAGACAAATTTGAAGAGACCTGCGCCGTAGATGGGCCAGGTGATTTGGTATGCACTATATTTCCAAGGTACGCTCAAATATACGTTACAGTGAACTTATTTTGTTCAAATTCAATATTTTTGAAAAATCGACCTCAAAAAGTGGGCGAGGCTATGAACGAAATCTGAGAAGAAATCTCGTTTACCTTATCTGTTTTTTTTTTTTTTGTTTCATGCTCTCCTAAATAAAAGGAATGGAAAGAAAAATAGGAATGGAAAGGATAATAGGAATGGAAGGGATAATAGGAATGGAAAGGAGAATAGGAATAGGAATACGGTATACCGCGGTCCGTTACAGATGGACCAAAGCTATCACTGTTGCACTTACTCACTTGTTTATTTCTATATTTTATATCTTACATTCATTATGTGACCCCCCTGCAAGGTCGGGGTTAGAATCGCCTTGAGGCAAGGTAAGCCTGTCGTAGGAGCCGACTAAAATCCACTGGAAGAAGTATTCTTTAATGTTTTAACGGATGCTTTCCATGCTACTCCATTTGGGGCAACTTTTGGCAGTAAGGTTTTAATGTTAAATTAAAATCCAGAAACGTCTGTCACGCATTGTGCGGCTCACTGGTCGGCGTCTGTCTCCAAAGAAGCGGCTGTATTTAAAAATGAAAATAGAAGTGACTTACCTATTTCTCATAAAAATGACAAGCTAAAAAAAATGGCAATGAACAAAACGAAAGATTTGATTACCCCAGGTGGCAGCCCAGCTATGCTGGAAAATCCACCCTCTTCGGAGGCAGGCTCTACGGATTCTGGGGAGAGCCTTTTATTGCTTATAAATCTTTTTGAGAAAAGGACAAAACTAAATCGATCACCACCACCTAGATCGAACATATCCGGAAAAAGCAGTCCACCGGTAAACCAGGACTCTGTGAAAATTAAGAGCTTAGAAAATGAGAATAATGAACTCCGAGCTCAGTTCAACGAGAGGCAGATTGCTTTACAAAAACAGTATGAAGCGGGGGTGGACTTTTTTCCACGGGTAAGCCAACATATTGGCCAACCGATAGGAATAAAAAGCCTGACCTTGTCGACTTTTTCATCGCTAAGGGTACCCCAAATACCTTAAGCGAATTGAAGAGTGTTATGATCTTTGCTCAGACCACTCAGGAGTAATCTTGAAGATGGGTGGAAGACTGGCGAAAATAGAAAGAGCTCCTAGATTACCTAGCAAAAACTTGAACTGGGACGCCTTCAGAAAGGACTGTAAGGAGGGTGTTGGCTTGAATGCGCCAATGAAAACTCCTTTTGAGCTAGAAAGCGTAGAAGATGGCAATGCACGAGGGCTCCCCCAGACAAAACCCTCATGAACCACCTCTCTAACAAACTAAATGGAATGTTGCAAGACTTTAAAAATTGTGAGACCACTGAATACCTAGAAGGCTTGTCGTCGGATAGGAGCTCAAACTACTCGCTGTGGAAAGCAGTTAAGTCTATAAAGAAACCTATAATCCACTCGGCACTAATAAAAAAGCTAACGGCCAATGGGCAACAGAAGACAAAGACAAAGCGAATTTGTTGGCTGAACATTTAGAAGAAACATTCAAGCCTTTCGACGGTCCGCCATTGGCTGACGTTCAAAACAACAACGCGGAACCTGACAGCTTTAGAATGTAAAAAGTTTCATTATTGGAACTCCGACAGACAATAAGAAAACTTAAAAATAATAAGGCCCCGGGTTACGACCTGATCACTGGCGAAATTGAAAGAACTACCAAAAAAGACACGAGTCAAGCTACTTTATATGATTAACGCTTCTCTTAGACTTCTATACGTTGCAAGGCAATGGAAAGTTGCTGAAGTCATTATGGTTCCAAAACCGGGGAAATGTGCAAATGATAAAAAATCTTATAGGCCCATATCGCTTCTGCCGATAATATCGAAAGTATTCAAGAAACTTCTGCTGAAGCGGTTACAACCAATAATTGCAGAAAGACGCTTGATCCCGGATCATCAATTCGACCTAAATTCAGACCTAAACATTCCACAATAGATCAAGTCTGCATAATAACGCATGATATTGAAAAAGCCTTAGAAGGGAAAAAAATATGTTCAAGTGCTTTCCTCGACGTATCGCAAGCCTTCGACAAGGTATGGCACGAAGGCTTGAAATATAAGCTACGGCAAAACTTGCCGGAAGAAATGTTTAAAATATTGAAGAACTATCTTGAAGGAAGACTCTTTCGTGTTAGGTGTAGTAGTGAATATTCGAGTTTCAAACAAATTCGTGCTGGGAATTCGTACCCCAGGGAGGCGTCTTCAGTCCGACGCTGTTCCTGCTCTACACACCTCTAAATGACGAGACAGTCGTGCCCACGTTTGCGGACGATACGGCCATCCTGGCAACAGGTGAATCAGTCGAGTCATCAACGAGAAACCTCCAACGAGCATTATACAGAATTTGTGCCTGGACGAAGACTTGGCGAATCGCTCTTAACGAGAACAAGTCTACGCATGTGAATTTAACTTACAGAAGGGTTAACAATTTACCTCTGTTCTGCACAAATACCTTATGCAAATGAAGCGAAATATCTAGGGATGACACTGGACGCTAAACTAAGGTGGAAACCACACGTAAAGAAGAAGCGTGACGAGCTCGAGATTAGGCTCAGGGAAATGTATTGGCTTATTGGAAGATTTTCGAAATTAAACATATATGACAAACTGCTCTTGTACAGGCAGGTGTTAAAGCCGTCCTGGACGTACGGTATACAACTTTGGGGTTGTACCAAGCCGAGCAACATATCCATGTTGCAGACCTTCCAAAACAAGGCGCTAAGAGCAATTGTGGATGCTCCATGGTATGTTAGGAATAGTGATATTCACAGAGATTTAGGAATAGCTACCTTGAGCGAAGAAGTAACAAACTTTGCTCGAAAGCTAAATGCCTTTATGTTCATTGCAACAATGCGATGATCCGTACTCTCAAGGAGACTCTTAACGATGTAAACAACGAGCGACGACTACAAAGAACAAGACCCTTCCACCTAGCGACGTAGGGTGAAGCCGCACGAATGAACGGCTTAGTAGGTGCATTCACTGGATAGCAACCTACCGAATGCGATAAACACTACAGAAGCGTAAACTACTTGTTAAGTTAACTTATACATATATAAGGCATAACCTATATATTATATAGGTATATAATATATAGGTTATACCAATATATATAGGTATATATTAACCAATATTGGCTACTTCGGTATTATATACCTGCTATAGTGGGCGTTTTGGTATCTTCGAAAGATTTTGGAGTTTAAAATAAAACATTCATTAGGTGATGCTGTATGTAAAGTGTCAGCTTTTCACGACGCATGTCTCATAGTTTTGATTTTGGGCGTGTCTGTAGGCTGATTGGTACAAAATTTCAGCTCTCCAGCTTAAAATTTAAAACCTAAAAATATCCTCCCAACGGACAGACGGGTTGGTGGACATTTCTCATTCGACTCAGAAATCATAGTTCGGTCTCGATCACATGCCCTTAAGGTCTTGGGGGTCTCACAGAGACAATTCAATCGTTTACGTATGAAAATCCTCGAGAAGCCGCTGCGGATTATCGCGATAAAAGCAATTAAAATCAAAATAAAAGCAATCCTTAACATTAAGGTCAAAATCGAGCCCAAGCGGAAGGGCAACAGACTAGTACCTCAATGCAAGCGATGCCAAGGTTTCCGACACACGCAAGCATACTGCTAAAAAGAAATGCGATGCGTTACATGTGCTGGTGAACATCTTTCGACAGATTGCAATGTCAGCAGTCAGGCTCCAGCGGTCTGCGCCAATTGTAGGGGAAGTCACCCAGCGAGCTACCGAGGATGCGAAATCGCCATAGAGTTACAAAAACGGCATGAAGCTCCAAAGAATTGGAGAATTGGTACTGAACAAAAGGGTCCAAGCCTAAAACCTACTAAAGTCCATAAACCAAAAACCCCTAAGTCGACCAAGGGTACGGGATTGATTAAAGAAAAAGTTCAAACAGCACAAGAAAACGTCGCTGGTTTAAGTTCAACGGGAATCTACACTTGGTGTTCCAAGATCGTATGCTCAAGTCGCGTCACATGAAAGTAAGCAACAATCGGCCGCACCAGATTCGGTCTCTCAAATTCTACTTATGATCTAAGAAAAGCTTGAGCATTAAACGAAAGTTAATCAAGTAATATTTAACAAATTAAGCGAGCTCGAGTTTAAGCCTCAAAAAACATATAACAAAAATCCATGATTATGGGAAAGTCAATAAAAATTATTACATGGAATGCAAAACAGCCTTTTGCAAAAAATTTACGAACTAGAATTATTCCTACATAAGAATAATATAGACATTTGCCTGATTTCGGAAACCCACTTTAAAAAGGGTTCGACACCCAAAATAAAAGGTTACATCGACTATCACGCGCATCATCCTTCAGAAAACTCGAGACTCAGATCCTCTCTCTACATTAAAGACTGCATTAAGCACTCCAAGAACGAAGAAATGCAAATAACCTCAGTGTCAGTAAAATTAAGTCACATAGATAACAACATCGCGACGAGCTATTTTCCTCCGCAGTATCGGCTGGCAGATGAAGATCTGGCTCTGCTCTTTGATTCACTTGGGTCAATCTTTATCATCGGTGGGGACTTTAACGCGAAAAATACTTTTTGGGGCTCACAGTGCAATTCAACAAGAGGCAGAGTCCTCTTTAATTTAGGACCCTTCCTACCCTGATTAACATAAGTTGCCAGCTTTGCCTGATTCTGTTTCATGCATTCCTCTACTACTTCCCGCAAAAGTTTCATGTCAACGTCATAAGGTTGTTCGCTAATATCTCCTTGCATTGCGAGGCAAAGCTTGTTGTGAACGTTGTTAACTAGCTGGCTCATGAGCGAAGAGCAGTTCATGTGGTCATTAGGTTGTTCGCTAATATCTCCTTGCACTGCGAGGCAAAGCTTGTTGTGAACGTTGTTAACTAGCTGGCTCATGAGCGAAGAGCAGTTCATGTGCAGTCTTTCCCGTCATCTGACCACCCCATTAGTGTTTGTGGCTCTACGCGGCCTCATTATGACATACTTTGTGAATGCATCAATAATCTCAAGAAGGTAAGTATTTTGTCGGCGACTTTTAAGAAAAGGCCCAACATAATCAATGTGTATGGTGTGAAATGGTACCGCCACCTTTTCAATCGGATTTTCGTGCCTTGTCAAGCCCTCGTTTATTATAGAGGCAGTCTACGCAGCTATCAATGTACTTCTTGGAAATTGTTCTCATTTTGGGAAATCAGTAAGTCTGCTTTAGTAGATCGATTGTATTTTCTAAGCCAAAATGACCCACATCATCATGCGTTGAATTAATAACTCTTCACCGTGCAGTTTTAGGCACCACAAACCTGAAACCCCTTCTGTCTTCTTGAAAAGCATTCCATTCTTCAACTCAGATTCCAGTCTCACGTTTCTATTCTGGTTTTTTGATACGTCTTCGTTTCTTTGGATTCCCAATATTTTCACCAGCTCTGGATCTTGTTTTTGCAGTGTCGCTATCGAATCCGTTTTCATCATCCCTATAGGCATCGCATGCTTGTAGCCAGCCATACCAGACTCAGCACACTCTCCCACTGGTGATCTGCTGAGTGCGTCCACGGGATTCATTAGTTTCCCAGCTCTGAATTGCAGACCAAAGTCGAACTCCTGAATACGTAGCCACCAGCGGGCTATCTTTGGCACGAGATCTCTTTTATCTTGGGTCTGCTTTAAGGAGTTACAATCCATAAAGATCGTAAATTTCTTTCATCATTTGACCCGTAGTTTTACAGTTACCTCTCCTAAAACTTTGTAGAATCAAATTCGTCTTTTCATACTTCCCGTTATTCTCATCCGTTGTAGCTGTTTTCATGGTAACCGTCACTACCTAGAAAAATCCCTCTACCATCACCATCTAATAACATTCGTTCGTGCCAGTTTTTTTCATTATCTGCCTCATGGTATTTCTCGAAGCGGCTCTGTGGCTCCTCTAACTCCTTATTGGGGACATTGATCATATATATGACCTACATTCCTACAAACGTAGCAAACCCTTCCCTCTTGAGCTTGACCAGTTGCTTGCCCAAGAGGACGTTAATCTGTTATCAATTACTCTTTCAACCGGCTGATGCTCTTTTGAATAGGGTGTGTATACAGTGCTGTTCATCGCTCTGGTCTTCCTCCTCATAGCCTCTCGTCCTTGATTTGATTCCTGTTGTTTATTAGGCAGGGACAAGGGGTTGCCGGGAATTGCATCCTCGTCTTCCTATACTCTTCGTTTTCCTGCGTTTTTATTACAAATAAAATTACGTTAAGTGACTTTGGTTTTCTTGCATAAAGAAACGCTATTTATGAAGCATCCATTAATCCTGACACCACGTTCTTAACAGTTTCACGCTCGCTGAGCCCAGCCCTTTGTGCCATTGACGACAAATCGTAAAAATAGTCCTCCACTGATTCTGACAACTGTCGTTCGCGCCTCATGATTTGTAATAGATGTCGGTGACTGTCCGTGCTTATTGGAATCCCTTTAAAAACTCCCTTTCACATTCGTCCCATGTCCCCAAAACTATCCGTTGACTCTCATGCCATCGCTTCCCGAGTGCTTTTACTTCACCCAACGACATCCTGAGAGATTCGCTTCGCGTAGCAATCGAAGTCGACGTATCGCTTCTTCTTTCGGTTTCGGCAACGTTCAACCTTTCCCCACTGCCCCTTAACCAAGCCTTAAGCCTTTTTACCTCCTCCAGCAAATCGACCAAACTCGACTCTTTAGTCGCAATCTTCCTCTTCTGTCTCGTTTGACGTTTCATTTCACTTTTCCAATACAGTTTCCAAAACTCTAAGTGTTTTTTTTCTATCTTATGCAATTATCTTACAACTTAACCCTTTACAATAAAAATTAAAAATTTTCCACCTAGAGCCCAACGAGGAGAAGTCACTCAACCAACCACACACACATGCGACACAAAAAATTTAATAAAATTCTGAATATGGCAGGGACAAGAGAAATTAAGGGGTATTTTGAAAGTAATCACACGCACACCAGCTATTGAAAAAAAAATACCACTCAGGAATTTCCCCTTTATGGAGAAGAAACAATTTTTCGGATTAGCCCCCAATAAGCATTCTAAGCCACACAACCCACACGCACACGCTATACACACAGAATGACACTGACACCTCACGGAAAATTTGGGGCGTGGGGAAATTTAGGGATATTATTTTTTTTAGAAATTTACACCAGGAAATTAAAAAAAGTTCACACAGAAAATGATAAAATGTTTATAATTGTTACTATTGCAATACCAACCAATAACATCCGTTTTAAATAAGCAATCAAACTAAATGATTTTTTGTACAGATCCCACTTCTGAAAATGTAAAGATAGCCGATGAATCTAACAAATGTTTACCGCCGAGTAAACCAACGACCGTACCCTTTTGCGTCCAGAGATGACTGACTCAGTTATCCTTCCCCTCTGACCGCCGATCGTTGGCAACTCTAATTTCTGATTTTCTAATTGAGTCGACTGAGAAAAAGGATTATTTTTATTCCCCGTGCAATGCCGCTCAATACTAGAAGAAACATTCAAACCGTTTGACGGGGACTCGTTGGTCGAGGAGCTCAAACCCTATGCGGTACAAGATAATTATAGAATTAAAACCATGTCATTGGCTGAGCTTCGCCAAACGATAAATAATCTGAAGAACAACAAAGCACCTGGCTACGACTTAATTACCAGCGAAATTCTAAAGGAGCTACCGAAAAAAGCCTCCATGAGAATTTTATACGTTCCAAGGCAATGGAAAGTGGCCGAGGTCATAATGGTTCGGAAACCAGAAAAATGTCCAGGAAGAAACCAGGAAAAGTCATACAGACCTATTTCGCTACTGCCGATAATATCTAAAGTATTCAAGAAACTGTTGCTTAAAATGTTGCAAAAAGTCATTGAAGAAAGACGATTGATTCCGGATCACCAATTCGGATTTAGAGAAAAGCACTCAACAATCGACAAGGTCTATCGAATAACAAACGAAATCGAAAAAGTTCTGGAAGCGAAAAAGATATGTACTAGCGCTTTTCTCGACGCATCGCCTGAAGTAAAAGTTAAGACTAAGCTTACCAGAAAAACTCTATAGAGTCTTAGAGTCTTACCTTGAAGACAGAATCTTTCGCGTAAGATACGAAAATGAGTACTCGGAATTCAAAGAGATAAATGCCGGTGTCCCGCAAGGAAGCGTTCTCGGCCCAATATTATTTTTGATTTATACAAGAGACATACCTCATAAAGATGAGGGAACAATTTTAACTACGTTTTCTGACGACACTGCTATTCTCGCAATTGATACGACAATATAAATTATCAACAGAGAAACTTCAGCGCGCTTTAGGCAAAATATGCAACTGGACGAAGAGCTGGCGAGTCGTCCTTAACGAGACTAAGTCAACGCAAGTTAACTTTACTTATAAAAAGATAAACAACAAACCTTTATTCATTAACTCGGTACAAATCCCATGCTCAAATGAAGCGAGTTTTCTCCGCTGCAAGGTCGGGGTTAGAATAGCCTTGAGGTAAGGTATGCCTGTAGTAAGAGCCGACTAAAATCCACCGGAAGAAATATTCTTTAATGTTTCAACGGATGCTGTCGATGCTGCTCCATTTGGGGCAACTTTTGGCAGTAAGGTTTTAACTTATAAATGAATCTGAAGGTTAAATTAAAATCCAGAAGCGTCTGTCACACATTGTGCGGCTCACTGGTCGGCGTCTGTCTCCAAAGGGGCGGCTGTATTTAAAAATGAAAATAGAAGTGACTTACCTTTTTCTCATAAAAACGAAAAGTTAAAAAAAAATGGCAATGAACAAAACGAAAGATTTGATTACCCCAGGTGGCAGCCCAGCTATGCTGGAAAATCCACCCCCTTCGGAGGCAGGCTCTACGGATTCTGGGGAGAGCCTTTTATTGCTTATAAATCATTTTGAGAAAAGGACAAAACTAAATCGATCACCACCACCTAGATCGAACATATCCGGAAAAAGCAGTCCACCGGTAAACCAGGACTCTGCGAAAATTAAGAACTTAGAAAAGGAGAATAATGAACTCCGAGCTAAGCTTACTGAAATAGAGCGGCTCTTCCAAGATTTAAAAATGGAAGTTGACTCTCTGCGAAAAGAAAACGAGGATATTAAAAATACTCGTTAAACGAAAGACTGTGAGGTAACGAAAGAGTTTGTAACACTGAACCGACCAGCAGTCGAATACTTCACGGACGAGGACGAACTTGCACTTAAGACCGATTCAGTCTCAAGGAAAAGGTCTAGCAAGAAGCGAAAGGCGAATTCCTCTCCCGAAGTAATACAAAAAGAAGATAAGCCTGGCTCAAACAAGGCTAAACCAGAGGCGAAAATTCGTCCACCTCCCGCAATAAACATCGTCGGGATTGCAGACTTCGGGAGATTGCGCAACTTTCTTGCAAACACGGCGAGAACAGAAAACTATAAGCTTACTTCGCACCGAAATAACGTGTGGAAAGTAAATGTTGACAACGCCGATTCCTATCGCGCACTGTCTCTTAGACTGAATGCAGAAAGAATCGAGTGGTATACTTATCAAAATAAGTACGAAAAACCACTGCGAGTCATTGTAAGGGGGCTCCAGCCATCATGCACAAAAGAAGACGTCGTAAAAGACGTAAAAAATAAAGGCCTTAAAATTATTGATGCCGTCAATATCATTAAAAAGGAAAAGCAACGCACGGAAGGAGAAAGGGACACTGTGATCAGACGCGGCCTTCCAATTTTTATGCTCTCCTTTGAAAGAACTGAGAGCATAATCGATGTTTATAAAATAAAAATGATACTTAACATCAGGGTTAAAATCGAACCCATGCGAAAGGGCAATAGACTGGTACCACAGTGTAAGCGATGCCAAGAATTCAGGCACACAAGTGCCTACTGCCAAAAAGAACCACGTTGCGTGAAATGTGCCGGAAAACACCTCTCAACAGAGTGCAAAGTCGATATAAAGGCTCCAGGAGTTTGCGCCAATTGCCACGGAAACCACCCCGCAAACTATCGAGGATGCGAAGTAGCCATAAAGCTGCAAAAGGGATGAGAACCTCTTAAGGAAAATACTAGAGGTCAGAATCAAAGCCTAGGACGTCCAAAAACTGCTAAGACTCCTAAGCCAAAGACTCCAAAGACGCCAAAGCCGATCAAAAGTGCGATATTGGCAAAGGAGGCGTCGACAAAAGGCGTAAAAGCTCCAGAAAAGAGCGCCGCAAGCTCAAGTGCAGCGGAGAAACCACCTGTGGTCGGACCGAGATCATACGCACAGGTTGCGGCAAACGAAAACAAGGCAAGATCGCCCACAACAGATGCAGTGTCTCAGATCCTCGCTGTAATCTTGGAGAAACTTGAGGATCAGACTAAAATCAACAAAAATATATTTGACAAACTGAGCAAGCTCGATTTTAAGCCTCGAAAAAATTACAAGAGAACATGAATATGAAACAGTTATTTAAAATTCTAACATGGGGCCTTCTGAATAAAATAGACGAACTAGAAGTATTTCTACGGAAAAGCAATATTGATATTTGCATGATTACGGAAACTCACCTTAAAAACGGGTCTACACCCAAACTTAAAGGTTACAATGACAATCACGCACATCACCCTTCGCAAAATTCGAGAGGAGGATCCTCCCTCTACATTTAAAAGTTAAGTTATATTTGACAAGCTGAGCAAGCTTGAGTTAAAGCCTCGAAAAAATTACAAGAGAACATGAATATGAAACAGTTATTTAAAATACTAACATGGAATGCAAACGGCCTTCTGAATAAAATAGACGAACTAGAAGTATTTCTACGGAAAAACAATATTGATATTTGCATGATTACGAAAACTCACCTAAAAACGGGTCTGCACCCAAACTTAAAGGTTACAATGACTATCACGCACATCACCCCTCGCAAAATTCGAGAGGAGGATCCTCCATCTACATTAAGAACTGAATAAAGCGCTTCAAGAACACAGAAGTTGAGCTAGACTCTATGCAGATCAGCTCAGTTTCTTTAAAAATTGACTGCTTAGATTATAACATTGCAGCATCTTGTTATTTCCCGCCAGGATAAAGACTGGTGGAAGATGATCTTGATCGTATGTCCAATTTTATCATTGGGGGTGACTTTAACGAAACATTCAAGCCTTTCGACGGTCCGCCGTTGGCTGACGTTCTAAACAACAACGCGGAACCTGATAGCTTTAGAATGAAAAAAGTTTCGTTAATTGAACTCCGACAGACAATTAGCAAACTTAAAAATAATAAGGCCCCGGGTTACGACCTGATCACTGGCGAAATATTGAAAGAGCTACCAAAAAAGTCAAGCTTAGTCAAGCTTTTTTATATGATAAACGCTTCTTTTAGACTTTAATACGTTCTAAGACAATGGAAAGTTGCTGAAGTCATTATGGTTCCGAAACCGGCGAAATGGGCAAATGATAAAAAATCTTATAGGCTCATATCGCTTCTGCCGATAATTTCGAAAGTATTCGAGAAACTTCTGCTGAAGCGATTACAACCAATAATTGCAGAAAGACGCTTGATCCCTGATCATCAATTCGGTTTCAGACCTTACGATTTCACAATAGATCAAGTCTACAGAATAACGCATGAAATTGAAAAAGCCTTAGAAGGGAAAAAATATGTTTAAGTGCTTTCCTCGACGTATCGCAAGCCTTCGACAAGGTATGGCACAAGGGTTGAAATATAAGCTACGGCAAAACTTGCCGGAAGATATTTTTAAAATATTGGAAGATTATCTTGAAAGCAGACTCTTTCGTGTTAGGTGTAGTAGTGAATACTCGAGTTTCAAGCAAATTCGGGCTGGCGTCCCCCAGGGAAGCGTCCTCGGTCCGACCCTGTTACTGCTCTACACAAGAGACATACCTCTAGATGACGAGACAGTCGTGGCCACGTTTTCGGACGATACGCAACAGGTGAATCAGTCGAGTCATCAACGAGAAACCTCCAACAAGCATTGGACAGAATTTGTGTCTGGACGAAGACCTGGCGAATCGCTCTTAACGAGAACAAGTCTACGCATGTGAATTTCACTTACAGAAGGGTTAACAATTTACCTCTGTTCATAAATTCTGCACAAATACCTTATGCAAATGAAGCGAAGTATCTAGGGATGACACTGGACGCTAAACTAAGGTGGAAACCACACGAAAAGAAGAAGCGTGACTTGCTCGAGATTAGGCTCAGGGAAATGTATTGGCTTATTGGAAGATTTTCGAAATAAGGCATATATAACAAACTGCTCTTGTACAGGCAGGTGTTAAAGCCATCCTGGACATACGGTATACAACTTTGGGGTTGTACCAAGCCGAGCAACATGTCCATGTTGCAGACTTTCCAAAACAAGACACTAAGAGCAATTGTGAAAGCTCCATGGTATATTAGGAATAGTGATATTCACAGAGATTTAGGAATAGCTACAGTGGGCGAAGAAGTAACAAACTTCGCTCGAAAGCTAAATGCTCGCCTTCATGTTCATTGCAACAATGAAATGATCCGTACTCTAAACGAGACTCTTAACGATGTTAACAACGAGCGACGACTACAAAGAACAAGACCCTTCGATCTAGCGACGTAGGGTGAAGCCGCATGAATGAACGGCTTAGTAGGTGCATTCACTGGAAAGCAACCTATCCAATGCGATTAACACTACGGAAGCGTAAACTGCTTGTTAAGTTAACTTAGTTGTAGTCAAGAATGAGTGAGCGAAAGTTTACTACTATGAAGTGCGTTCTGGCAGTTTCATAGTGTCTCTCATAAATGGGTGGTTTTTTAGCACGTGGAAATCGGGCATAACCAATATCGGCTACTTCGGTATTATGTACCAGCTATAGAGGGCGTATTGATATCTTTGAAAGATTTTGGAGTTTTAGCCTCCGTCCATCCTAGTATTCAAAAAAAAAAAAAAAGCGAAATATCTAGAAATGACTCTAGACGCAAAACTCAAATCGAAGCTGCACGTTAAGAAGAAACGCGACGAGCTCGAATTCAGGTTAAGAGAAATGAATTGGCTTTTAGGAAGATTTTTGAAACTAAGCGTATATAACAAACTGCTTTTGTATAAGCAAGTGCTAAAACCATCTTGGACGTACGTTATACAAATCTGGGGTTGTACTATACCAAGCAATATATCTATTTTAGAAACTTTTCAAAATAAGACACTCAGAGCAATCGTTAATTATCCATGGTACATAAGAAATAGCGATCTACACCGAGATCTAGGAATCGCAACCGTGTCTGACGAGGTAACAAACTTTGCTTGCAAACTTAGTACTCGACTTCACGGACATTGCAACAATGAAATTATCCGAACTTTGGATCAGACAAATCTTACGCGCCTTCTTTAACGAATGAGACCGTTGGATATAGCAGCATTAGATGAAACCGCATAACTTGAAGGTATAGTAGGTGCTTTCGTTGGAAGGCAGCCTGCAACACGCGATTACTACAGAAGCTTGAACTAGTTGTTAAGGAAACTTAGTTGTAGGTCTTGGGGGTCTACCATTATTATTTCACTATGTTACAAACTATGTCTTGTCTTGTCAAGCAAGTAAACTTTGTTGGTATTAAAGCGAAAGTCCTTTGCGAGCGCGGAAAAGCTAGTCTACAGTAAAGGTGCTCAGGTTGATGTGTCAGAATAATATCCTGCAAACAAGATAAAGAACGAAATGCTAAGAAGTTGTCGAACGAACACCCGACAAGACATTTTCGAAGGCCATAACATAGCGAGTTATATTATTGTATATAACATTAAGCCTTCTTTTACTTATACAATCATCCTTACCATAAACCTCGCATCCATACAATAAAATTGGCAATAAGAGCGTGTTTGCCAGCATTTTCCTTATTGTAAGTGGTGTAAACATTTTTGTTGACCAGAGCAATCGAAGACCTCCCCAAACTTTCCCGATAACAGCATTGATATAGTCATCCCATGTAAGTGTGTCACTGAAAACAAGTCCCAGAGCTTTAGCAGTTCGGGTATATGGGACGATTTCTTGACCAAGTGTGATCGGCGGCAAGACCGAAATGTCTAGTGCCTTTCTATTTATTGCAAGGACTTTAGATTTTGCGGGATTTAGGCTGAGGAAGTTACGTTCGGCCCAGAGAAGGATAGCATTTATCTCCGTTTATCTCCGTTTATCTCTGCAACGACTTGACGCAAAGCATCAACAGGACCACTCAGACATAGTTGGACATCATCGGCGTACATATGGATCAGGGAACATCGAGGAATCAGAGATAGATCATTGTTGTACATTGAAAACAAAATAGGCCCAAGTATTGATCCTTGTGGAACGCCACTCGAGACCTTGAAGAAGCTGGAAGACCTTTCGTTAACCACAAAACATTGCCATCTCTCTACAAAGTAAGAGTACATAAGCTTTGCCGACTCTTTTGAAAAGTTGTAAGTGGTCTGAAGCTTTCGACACATCAGAATGTGATTCACCGTATCGAAAGCTTTGGAGGAGTCTAAAAGAATCAGAAAGGCTACAAATTTTTTATCCATCAATTTCCTTATATTGTCAACTGCAGATAACAACGCAGTTTTACAGCTGTGTTTGGGACGAAATACCGACTGACAACTATTTAGAAGTTTTTTTTCCGTCAATTACGATTGAACTTGTTTGAAAACCACTTTTTCGAATACCTAACTCAGAAAAGGCAGAATGGCAATAGGTCTATACTCTTTATTTCCTTTTTTGGGGATTGTTTTTTTCCATTCATGTGGATATTCAGAGGTGGTAACAATACAATTGAAAACATGAGTCAAGGCCGGCAGAACATATGGGAGCAGAAGTTTTACGAATCTGGGATCGATACCGTCAATACCTGTTGCATTGGGCTTTATAGATAATACAGCCTCAACAACATCTGTATCACTCACACATACGAATCCAAAAGATTCATTTGGGGCGCTGATTTCCGATGGATCAAAGGTAGTTTGCTCAGTTTCACTTGCGAGAAATGATGGCGTTGTGACAAATTTTTTATTAATAAGGTCGCAATCAATTTCATCAAACACTTTGGGGTTCTCTTTACCAATTTTGAGTTTTTTAAGATTTTCCATGTGTTCTTTGTCGACCTACTTTGATCAAACCGATTTTCGAAGTTAGTGTTTTTTGGTAGGTACTCTTATCTCTAACACTACTTGATTACGCAAACGGCAGTAATAGTGGTGCAATATTCCAATTTTGTATCGCCTCCAATATAGTACAATACAGTATAAGCCCTATCTTGCTCTTTCATCAGTTGCATAATACTACTGCTAAGCCAAGGTGGCAATGACCTACGAACAACTTTTGACTTCAGTTCAACGTATTTATCAAAAAACAATGCCACCTGCTCTTGAAAAAATCGTACTTTATCATTTAGTGACTGTATACAGGGAACATTATTCCAATCGGTACACTGCAAATCATGCACCAAGCTTTGATATTTTATGTTCTTAAAATCTCTGAACTGGCTGACGGTGTCCTGCGCTGATTTACAAACGGGTGTTAATTTTAGACATTCGCGAATATAAATTGCAGAGCCTCCTCCGCTACGACCTATTTTTTCGCCACGGTAAATCCTTAAACCTGACATGTCATACACACTATCGTCAATATCGGGTCAAACCAGGTTTCAGACACACAGACAACATCAACCTTAGATCCCACAAAGAGATATTTAAATTCTTCTAGTTTCAAACTTTTTTTACGCATTGCCAAATTTCTGTTTAAATTATCTTTGTTGACCGGTAACTCCAGTTTTACTCGCTGGTGTAGTTGGTAAAGCTGTACAGATTTCGTGTTAAGAGTCATAGGTTCGTATCTCGTTCGGTGCGATAACTTTTTTTTGTTTTTTTTTGCTAAATTATTTTAAGCATGGCTTGTTCCGCCTTAAAGTGCGTTGTATCGGACCACATATCAACATTATATTCCTGCTATGGACCCTGTGGTAAAATGTTTCGTGTTGGGTCTACCGTTTTTTTTCCCAGACAAAGTGAATTCCTCCGATATCGCGGTCTGGTACTGTGCACCATGTCGTAAGATATCGCTTTCTCAATTAGCCTTTAAAATGAGTTCTTTCCAAAGTGACATTTTAAAGCTATCAAAAAATTTCGTAGGTCTGTTTGACAATTTCAAGGCCAGTGTTGCTAATGATTCATCATTTAACGTCCCTGTATACACTACTGATGCAACAACTTCTATTGATGCTGAGATTTCGGAAGGGGGCAATTTCATACACGTATCTACTTCTACTGAAGGAGAAATAATTAGTGGGGATTCCCCGTTAGCTACTGACCCTCTTCCTTATATTGATCTGCCCTGCAATACCGTCAAAGATCCAAACATTCTGCGTAAACCTTCTAGTAGCTCAAATAATGCAAACGATCCACCAACTACTGCAGCTAATACAATAACCCCAACAGCATCTGTAGCTGAAGTTGCGATCTCTACTCCTGGTAATTGTTCTATACAGTCAGCTACAAAGCCCGTAATTGTTTTTGTTTCCAGGCTAAAACCTGAAACTTCCGCTGAAGATGTGGTTCGCCATTTGACATCTCAGCAACGTATGCCTTCGGAAACCTCGGTATCTTGCTCAATGATTAGTAAGCCAAACAATTTCGTTTCCTCGTTTAAAATTATTGTTTCGCCCGAATGATTTGATTCAATTTGCAGTAAGGAACAATGGCCCCCAACACCTTGGTCAAAGGCTTCACACAACGCATTACAAAGTTACAGCGTTCTCGTCCTAACGCTCTTCCAAAAACCTAAGTGGCAGACTTAGTTTCTTTTATCAAAATGTTCGCTCGATACGTAGCAAGCACAAGACTGATGATATTTTTAAAAATTCTATGACTTTTCCTCACGACGTTATTACACTAACTGAAGCTTGGCTGAATTCCAGCACTTCTGACTCAGAACTCTTCAATGAAGAGTTCCTTGTTCACCGAGAGGTTCGGAATAAAATCGACCTGGAAGCCTTTGACGGTGGAGTATTAACTGCCATCCGCAAAAATATTTCTTCATATAAAGTGAAATTCCCGTTTCCAGTTAAAGTTGAATTTGTATGTGTAAAGATTGAAAACTTACCTAAATTTTATATGTGTCGTGAATGTTTACATCCCCCCGATAGTTCTGCAAAAATATATTCCGAGCTATCAAAAGCTCTTGAATATATTTTTGAACTATCATCCGACAATAGCACAGTTCTGATTTTAGGTGATTTTAACCTTAGCCCATTAAAATGGGTCACATCGGAAGGCGAAACTCACTTCATACCGACTCGTTCCTCTCCTCAATTTGCTTTAAACAAGCTTGACAATATTATCTCATTTGACTTACAGCAAGTCAGCTGTATTCCAAACTTCAAAAATCGAATTCTCGATTTAATTTTCTCATCTGATGCAATTAGTACTGTTGTTTGTAAGTCTGCTAGCAACATTACTAAAATAGACACTCACCATCCTCCCCTGGATGTGTTTTTTGACTTGAACTGTCACATACACGAGCATAATAGCTCATTTGACAGTTCATATGTATACGACTACCGAAAGGCCGACTTTCGGTTTTTATCGAATGAGCTGAGCAGAATAAATCTTATTGCAACAGCGAGCTCCCTAGACGTTAACGCTGCAGTAGAAGCTTTCTATTGTAAACTTAACACTTGTATAGAAAAAATTGTCCCATTAAAACTAATTAAATTCCCAAAATGAGGGGATCTCGGAGGAATCGTACGCCACTCAACGCCTTCCTTTGTCAAGGTATTCAGCACTTCTTTTTGGTGATCTGAAGATGCTAGGTGAGAGTAAAGTTCTCTTAATTCATTACGTGATCCAATGTAATTAGTAGCATTATCGCTATAAATTATCTTACTCAAGCCACGTCTCCCAAAAAATCTTCGCAGCGCTTCTAGAAAACTAGCGGTGGTCAAGTCACCAACCAACTTCAAGTGAACTGCCTTGGTGCTAAAACATATAAAAATAGCTACGTAAGCCTTAACTGGAGATGCTCTTCTTCTTTTGAAATGTACTAAAAACGGTCCACAAAAATCAGTACCCACCATGGAGAATGGCCGCGAGGGATTTACACGGTGTCGAGGTAAGGCAGCCATACGAGGGATGACAGGTTTCGATTGGCCCTAAAACATTTAACACATCGTCGAATTGTTTTCTTCGCCAACACCCTTCCATGCATCGGCCAATTTTGCCTTACAAGAGCCAACAACCCTTACGCTCCCAAGTGGTGATTTTCTTCATGAAGGTATTGCATCATTGCTTCTGTAAAGAAATGGTTTTCGGGCAAAATAATTGGGTGTTTATAGTCGTAGGGAATCTCAGCCTGTTTAAGACGCCCTCCAACTCGAATTAAACCTTCGTCATCCAAAAATGGGCTTAACGAAGCGATGTGCGATTTCATCTTCACTTGCTGCCCGAGTCGAAGTAACGTAATTTCATCTTGTATTATATATCTATATTGTATATCTCTTGAACTTGCAAATTCTGCAAATTCTTGATGATTTTCTTAAGGGAAGAATTGTATTCGTCTACAGTGATTAGCGGCACCTTCTTGATGAGTTCCTTTATATAGGATTCGCCCTTACTAATACTGATTCCCTGGTTGGCCGCTCAGCTTTTGTTGTCTTTGACTTTGAAGTTTTTATAAACCGCAGAATATACGCAATTGTGTTGACCATTCTTCTATAGGAATTTTCGAACACGATGCCGTCGAAAATGTCCGAGGCAGCGGCGCACACTTTGTCAACAAGTTGCACCATCATAACTGCTGCACATAGTTCAAGCCTGGGCAAGGATACGCGATCCTTATCGATTGGTGCTACTTTAGACTTTGCACAAAGTAGTCTAACAGTCATCTCTCCAATCGATAAGGATCGCGTATCTTTGCCCAGGCTTGAACTATGTGCAGCAGTTATGATGGTGCAACTTTCGCCTTGATTGATCGTACATATAAACAAGTGCCGTATGCCTTCTCTGAGCTTTCGGAAAAAGCGTGCAACTCTGCATGCCTAATAGTATCCTCTAACGCATGTCGACTTATTGTGATTTGCTCTAAAGATACCAAATGCTCTCTGAAATAAAGCCAGGCCTGATGAAGGTCTTGAGGCAATGCTTCATCCCAATGCAGCTAACTCTTCCAGAGTCTTTGCATAAATTGTTTGATTAATCCCAATGGGTCATAAGGTCTCGCAATGTCGGACAAGATTCCTCTTTTGGTAACCTTATCAATGTCTTCTAGTTTTAGCTTTATTTGAAAAGTATCATTGATGGGCTCCAAAATCAGACCAAGAGTTTTGATAACATTGTCTTGTTTAAGCTGAAACAGGTGTTCTCGATCCTCTCTTGGGATATCTTTTATAATTTTCTCCGAATTAGCACACCATTTACGAAGATAAGAACCGCCTCGTTTTAAAATTGATTGAAGTTCCACCTTCATTTTTACCGCTTCCTCTATTGTACTGGCCCCCGCTAGTACATCATCAACATAAAAGTTGTTTTTGAGTACATGCGAGCCAAGAGGAAATAAGTCCCGCTCGTCATCAGCCAGCTGATTCAATACTCTAGTCGCAATATAAGAAGCCGGGGTGGTACCATAAGTAACCGTGCAGAGTCTATATATTTGGATTTTTTTATTAGGGTTTTCTCGCCACAGCACATATTGAAAGCTTCGGTCATCTTCATGCATTACCACTTGCCAGTACATTTTGGTAATATCAGCTGTGAAGACGTATCTATGATAACGGAAGTTGAGGGCGATTGAAAACAAGTCTAATTGTACAACAGGCCCAGTATGCATGATGTCGTTCAACGAAAGCCCACTATCCGTCTTGCACGAGGCATCAAATACGACGCGAAGCTTGGTGGTGGAACTGTCCGGCTTGAGCACGCAGTGGTGCGGCATAAAAAAATGGGGTTTACTGAAGTCGACGCTGTCTATCGGTTCCATATAGGAGAGTGAACAGTACTCCCGCATAAAGCTCATATACTGTTCCAAGATGTTGGCATCTTTGTGGATTCGTTTTTCAAGTCGTATAAAACGGCAGAGAGCTGTATTGTAAGATCGCCCTAACTCGCACGGATCAATTTTGAATGGTAATCGTACCTTATAAGACCCTGTTTCCAAACGTTCGACATTGTTTACAAATAGTTGTTCGAACCCTTGGTCGGCTCTAGTAAGAGGCTGGTTAGAAACTTCGATAAAATTTTCTGTTCTTGAAAACGAACGCATAAGCGATTCAATACTTTCGCTCCCATTCGTACACAAAAAACTCAATTTGTTGTTATCGCGTGTATGTGGGCTTATCATGCCTGATACGATCCAACCGAAAACCGAGTTTTGCAGAACCGGTAAATTTTCGTCAACACGAATCTGTCCAACTGACAAGAGTGATAAAAATGAATTGCACCTAGTAGCAAATCCACTTGTTGTGGCTTATTGAACAGTGGATCAGCAAGCTTGATATTGGAAGGAATTCGAGATATCAATATAATTTTCAGGTAGGGCTTGAGTTATACGTTTAATAATCGTCGTTTCCACAATATGGGAGGCATCATTGTATCATCAGACTTAATAACGATGTTGGCCTTGAATTTTGATGAAAAATGGTTAGCTCCTATGCCAGATATGGATGCATTAAACCGTTCTCTTTTGACTCCTAGGATTTGAGCGAGACGATCGGTAATCAAGTTAAGCTGCGAACCAGAGTCAAGAAGTAAACGACAAGGAATTGGAGTGCTGTATTTGTCCAAAACATTGAAAATGGCTGTAGCCAGAATAGTAGAGGTACCATTAATTGGTCCGGATGCATGGTGGCTAGAATTCAAAGAGACCCGGAAATATATGAGCCCGCAATATATGTATATACATGAGAAAGAGAAAGACAATTAATTCAAGTCTGCCAATACTAAGATTTCAACTCGAAGAAAGTAACCGCCATCTATTGCCCAATATTTTAACTACAATGCAATAAGCTACGAATGAAAGCACTCAGGTGCACTCATCCTTTATATATCGCAAACAAAAGTCAAAGAGTTCACAACCGTTGAGAGTGGAAACACAAGAAAAAAGAAAACAGAGAATAAATTAACTTCGTAATGGGAAGAATGGGAAATGCACGTCTAACCGATTTGAAGGTAGAATTGAGAACGAACAATTCTACCTTCAGAAGTAAGAAAAAAGAACAATTACAACAAAATGCAGCATTGCATTTCTCTTGGCGTATTGACACAAGTTATTGTCAAGCATTGAACTCATAAATCGCACCTTACGCTATACACATGCCAATATAGGCTATTAACGGCAAGAAATGCAACTGTGCACTATGTTGGCATACGCTTAAGCGTCCCACTCATTAATGTAACTTAAGAGTCAAGTTCCATTAAACTTGCATGTTGTTTAGGCTCAAGGTTTAAACATTCTGCCCCGCATTGAACAGAAGGTTCAATTACTTTATGACAAGATAAATTTCGAATATTATTGCAATTCTATTAATATCCATACTGTTAATGAGAAATTATTTGTTCAGCAAAGACAATTAGACTAGATGTAATATGAATTTAACATGTCATATGACGTATTTTATATATGTTATATTTAATTTAGAAAGCACATAGGATATTGCATTAACTAAGAACTGAGGATGTAATGCACCAAACTAAGAAAATGCATGCTTATACTCTATATAGGAAATGAAATTGATTTTTTTATTCGTCAAGATTAACGTCAAGATCCGGCTTCCCGATCTTCTGGATGAGGGGTTGTTGTTCTCATGAATCTGACTATGGGCTGAGTTCTTGGAGCAGGTGTAGGATGAAGTTGGCTTCTCTTGTTTCTTAGATTCATGTAACAGTGGATCAACAAGAAAAGTAGGGTGATGACGGATATTAGCAAACTTATGTATCCCATGGTATTATGAACGTCCAGATGATGAAACTTATTTGGTAGAGAATTTTTCGCCAAGTTGATTTCATTTCGTAACGCCTCCAGTTCTACATCAGCCAGGCAGTTGTAGCTGTTGAAGAACTCTAATGTCGGTGATATTGCCAATTGGAAAGTAAGACACTCGCTAAGTAGTTGAGTATAGATTATGTGTTCGAATGGTAAGAGTTCCTTGTTTGAGTACGCAGTGTTTTTTGATTTTGGCGATCCCTGAGCCTTTAATGGTCAACTGCGTAGTAGTTTTGTTACATACTATGTTGGTTATTGTTTCCTTCTTCAATAAATAGATCCACTCGTTGGGATTATTCAACTGAATCCAGTTAAGGCCACCATCGCACGCTATTATTTGGCAATGACTTGAGGGTGGTAGAGGGTGGTAGATTGAGAAGAGAAAGATCACATGCGCTTATCAAGGCTCCTCTTTAATACACTGGACTATGCTGTTTACACAAATGTTTTCCTACATGAATTGAAATACAATTATGGATTTCGTCCTTAGCCATGGGTAAGTATTGATCTCGATGCAGGTTTATTATTATGAACTGTGTGGAGGGTTCAACCATCATGGTCGAACAGGTGTTGTTGAAATAAACTGGTACTGATATCGACTTGAAAATTTCAAAGCCTTCAGATGTTACTAGAGGAATCTTTATCCTGAAGATGATGTGGTTAATTGCTAATCTTCCTTCAATGGTCATTAAACTATATAGACTTAATAACTCATCAGTCAACGGTGGAAGTCTCAATGAATGCGATAAGTGCTCCTTTATCGTAATTAGCTCCTTTTTTGACTGTGGTACAGAGATAAGAAATGCGTTTTTTTCCCATGCTGAGCGCTAGTCAAGACATCGATGATGGATCCTTGAATCCTTTGAACGTTGGACGGCAATAGTCGTTATAGTTTGAATCGCAAGAGATATAAACAGTTGGGAAACTCTTTCTTCATATAGGTCTGAGGCTATTCCACTAACTCGGATTATTGTGTTGTTGATGTGAGATATAGCTTACTTAAAGTTGCAGTCGAGATTGTTGTTGGTCTCGTTTCATAATGTTCGTTGTAGCTAGGGATGCCAGACGTGCCGCGAAATGTGTTTTGTGCCGAAACTGTCCCGCCGAAAAATTGTCCCGCACAATGTCCCGCAATTGAGGCCATAAGTCCCGCATGTCCTACTCATCGGCGGGTTTGATTATGATTACGTTATAAAACTAAAGTATATGCAACCCAAATGTAACTTGTACCTAAAACCCAAATGTAAACCCTCTCTTTTTATCGGCTAAGCATTTTCTAGTCGCAAGGAGTAACTCAGAAATGTAAACGCAGTAAAATTTGAGGATGACGCAACATTTATTTTAAATTGAGTGCCAACTGACAACAGGCAGCCGTGCAAGCAAGTTGATTTTACTGTTCAGTCTTCAGTGGTTGTGTGGTGATCGTGATATTTTCTTTTTATTGTGCTTTTTCTAAATTGGTATATTTTAGTTTCAATTATAATATTGGAATAATTACTCAAAAGTACACTTATTTGCCTTTAGGTAAACGAAATGAGTGCATCATCAACGGGCGTAAAAACAACAGCGCCCTCAACCAAAGGGACTAAAAGAAGGAAAGTATGGTGCAACAAAGAATGGGAAAAAAATACGATTGGATACGTCCTAACAAAAACGCAACAGAGTTCGCCGAAAGCAGTCTGCTTCTTTAAATTTACAATGGGGGTGAAAACGATGTAAGGCGACACCTGCAATCCAAACACCACACAGATTCGATAGCAGTGTCAAACACACGAAGCCTGACATCATTTTTCGCCAAGGACGATAAGGTAAAAACTGCAGCCAGTGTAGTTGAGGGTACAATAGTGTATCATACCGTGAAACACTTGCATAGCTATAAGTCTGCAGATTGTACCACAAAATTAATGCCGTGCTTATTTCCGGACTCGCAAATCGCCACACAAATATCTTGTGGAAAAACAAAAGGCACAAAAATAGCAGAAAAAATCTTGGCCCCAGCTGCAAGGAACATGGTGATGTTAGATTTGGTCGGAGTGGGAGATTATAGCAAGCCCTTTTCTATTGGAACCGATGCTTCAAACAAAGGTAACGTCAAGACATTTCCTTTGATTGTGCGCTATTTTAAAAGTTCACATGGTGTTTGCACAAAATTATTAAATTTTTATAACTTGGATTCGGAGACATCCAAAGATATAGCCGAATCTCTCAAAAGAGCGATAGTTTCCACAAAACTTTCTGTAAAAAATGTAACTGCTTATTTGGCTGATAATGCCTCCGTTAACTTTGGCAAACATCAATCCGTATTTACCGAGCTACAAAAAGAAAACCATCTTATAATCCCCATGGGATGCAATTGTCATATCCTAAATAACACTTTAAAGAAATCTCAAGTTGCACTTCGATTCGATATAGAAAGTATCATTATAATGACGTATAATGAATTAAGTTCAAGTAAAAAAATATCAACGAGCTTAAAGAATTTATCGACACCATCGACAGCTATAACTTTGAGGTAGTTAGGGACTTTGTCTACCTGAGTTCCGCTATCAATTCAGACAATGACACCAGCGCTGAAATCAAACGAAGGATAACTCTTGCCAATCGCTGTTTCTTTGGGCTAAGAAGGCAATTGAGTAGCAAAGCCCTCTCTCGAGCAACTAAAGTGTCCATGTATAAGACCCTCATCATCCCTGTCCTGCTTTACGGTGCAGAAGCATGGACTCTGTCAAAGGCGGATGAAAACACTTTAGGCTGCTTCAAGAGGAAAATTCTTCGGAGGATTTACGGTCCCGTCTGCATAGACGGAGAGTGGAGGAGGAGATATAACATCGATACAGCGATACCGACCTAGCCAAAAGAGTCAAAACACAACGTCTACGATGGCTGGGTCATCTAGAGCGGATGGACACCAACGCCCCGGCCCGGAAAATCTTCGAATCCACACCGCAGGGACGACGCGGTAGAGGAGCACCGAGACTCAGGTGGCGCACGCAAGTGGAAGGGGACCTCAGCCAACTTCGCGTGCAAAACTGGAGACGGCTAGCTAGAGACAGAGCTGGCTGGCGAAGCTTGTTGGCTGAGGCCCAGGTCCACCCTGAACTGTAGTGCCACCTTAAGTAAGTAAGTAAGTAAGTAAGTAAGTTAAAGAATTTATGCAATGGTGCAACGAGTAATGGTGCATGTTGCTCAGACATGTTCCAACTCGTTGGCTATCTTTAGTGCCTGCTGTTGATCGGCTCCTCAAACATGTCACTTCGGGTAAAAGTTATTTCCTTTCGAAACCAAAGACTCGATCTTATAGGCACCATACACTACACATACCTGCATGCGCATACAGTGCTTGCGCATGCAAACTGACAGTGTTTGGTGTGAACTGTGTGTTTGTGCAAGCGGTATGAGCAATATCAAAAAATTTTGATATTTTCTTGTATGTGCATGCAAGCATGAGTGGTGTGTGTGCTACATTTACTCAGTCGAGGGATGATTCTGACAGAAGCGGACGTCTGGAGACAAGATAACATTAAAATTTCGTTTCTTGTTGAATCTTTTTTTTGCTTTTGCGTCGAATTTTGTTGTTCAAAAATTCATTCATATTCAAAATTCATCATATTCAACAATTCCGTATAACTTTGCTTGTTCATCCTCAAGAAATTTGTGTAGTCGGGCATTGAAGAATCCTCTAGCACTTTCAACAATTTGACATGCCCTAGCTCATTTCTCAGTTTGAGCCGTTCTTTGCACCATATTCTTTTCTTTTTTTTCCTACTTTTACTTTTTATTGCTAAAGCAATCAAAATTGCCGCAGCAGCTGTGTCGGAGCTTGAAATTTTTAAAAGTGTTCTGTTCAGCGGTGAACACACGACTGAATATTGTACAGTTTGCATGCGTAGTGTGTGGGGAAAGAGTGTTTGCGCATTTTTCTGTTTGTTCATGCAGGCATGTGTAGTGTATGGGCCCTATTACCTAAAAAAATTTTTTGAATTTGAAATTGCTGAAGCGTATTTAGCGTTTGTATCGCACATTGGGGAAACTTTTCCAAATGCGGTAATTGCTCTAGAAAGCGAAGACACCACTATCGTCAATTTGCATAGTATCATGAAGGATGTGAGATTTTTCCTATTAAATGAAAAAAACCATAAGTATTTTGGATCGCTTGTTCGGACCATTTTATTAAAATGTGATAATGAACAAATTGTGAATTCGTTTTCTAGAGAGGTTAACGCATTTTATGAAAGAGCGATTAGCTACCTAGAAACAAAATTTGATTTCGACAGTAATCTTCAATGCTTGTCGGCGTTTCATTTTAAGTCAAAACCTGAATTTGAAAAATATTTTAATATTGGTCAAACTTTTCAATTGAAAAATATTTATAACGATTTGTTATTTCAAGAGTTTATAAACCTAGCATTGTTTTACGAAACAGAATTAAGTAATTTAAAAAACGAAAAAGCCGTCAATATTTGGGTGCGTTTCTTAAAAAAGTTCTCAGCACCGAATTTTTGAAAAGATTTGCGACTTGGTTTTTTCCTTGCCTGTATCAAATGCAAGTTCCGAAAGAATTTTTAGTTTTATGAAAAATTCTTGGCGTGATGAGAGGAACAAAATTTCCATGTCTGTTCTAGAAGCTGAAATGATAATAAAACAGAACTTTAATATGACCTGCAAGGAATTTAAAGAATTTTGTAAGACTGACACTTTGGTGTTAAAGAAATAGTTAATAAAGTAACATCATCAACAAAATATTTATAAACTTACCCTAAAGAAAAATTTTTAGGACTTACTTATGTAGCTATGTATATGTTATTTTTAAGTTTTGACTGAATTTATATGTTTTTTTGTTTATAGTTTTTACGAATCCCTGCACTTGTAGTATTTATTTTTGTTATTGTTTCCCTTTTTTATCTTTTTTAAAAAGACAAAACTATTGACCAAATGTGATATATGTACTAAAAAGTGAATTAGTAAATGTTTACTTAAAAAAAATTATTTTAGTTTTTATCAAGAGAAGGCGAGAAAATGATTTTTTGATTTGAGTGCGGAAAGTGTCCCGCAGAAAATTTTCCCAAATCTGGCATCCCTAGTTGTAGCTTCCAGTAACGAAGTTTGATTTTTGATCATATAGAATAGTTAATCTTCGTTTTCTTTAATACCATCAATTGCATTAGACATCTTCTCCAATACCCCAAATAGTGTATTGGCTAAACTTCCTACGATATATATTGCACCTCTCTGCTCTCTATCAACGCTATCGGTTGGTGCCAGTAAAACGCTGCTTTTAATTAAATCATCAGTTAAGTGGCGTACTTGGATTATGATTTTAGAACATTGATCTTGATTTTTAAATGAACTGCAGATTTCGGACAGCCTTGCACTACAGTTACGTAGAACGGCAAATTCCTCCCAATATGGCTTCATGTCATAATAGGCGATTACATTCCATTCGCTGGATATTATGTTAACCGTTCCCAAATTTGCCAAATATATACCCTTAATTACTTGGTACCGATCCGTAACTACTTGGTACCGTTAACAATACTAGTAGTATCGTCACAATCGCTGAGGTAACAGATAAATGCGGTCGTTGTTGAGGTAATTCATCTTTTTGCTGCTGAATTTCGGATTGACCAGAAACATTTTCATTCTGATTGGTTTTGCCGGCCTCTATGGTTCTGTCCATTGGGTGAGATTGAACTTTGCCTTCATTTGAAGTTTCTTCTTCCATTGGTAAGGGTGCTAGTCTGTGTACTACCCGCTTGTATCTCTGTTTCTACGTATGTTCGATATGCATAAGCTGTTATGCGTTGCAGTCTAGGAAAGGAGTTGTGATGATCTATGGATTCTATAATTGAGTTGCAGCCTTCCATGGCTGCCAGCAAAACTGCAGATCTCTTCCTTTCCAGCTCCGTTCCTCCCTTCCATTGCTTTACAGGCCATGTATTTTCTGGACCAAACAGATATAGCGGACCATAAAACTGCATAGTACTTTGTTTCAATTTATGCGGTGCTAGCCCTCGGCACACTGTATCTGCTGGGTTTTGTTTCGATCGTACATGACGCCATTGACTCGCCGTGGTAATATATGATATGATATGTCCAGAAAGTGCAAGATAGAGGTCCCATTTTTAGATCTCCTTCTACCCTGCGCGCAAGTTCGGCAGTAAGCTTGTCTGCACATAATTCGAGACGCCGTTGTTGGCTTTGAATATGATGCATCTTGTTTGATTGGTGCTACCTTTGATTTAGCACATAACAGTTGAACGTGGATAGCCCCATCAGCGGAAGTTGATCGCATGTATATTGCTGCTCCAAATGCTCTTCCGGATGCGTCTGCGAATGCATGTAGTTGCGCGTCCTGCGGTGTCTTGCCCAAAAAGACGTGTCTGGGGAATTCTATGTTCTTGATTGACGTAAGATCCCTCTAAAAATTGTTTCAGGTGGTGTGTAGTTCCATCGGAAGAGAAGCATCCCAGTCTAATTTGAGTTTCCATAATTCTTGCATAAAGAGTTTTGCCATGATAGTGATTGGACTTAAAAGTCCCAACGGATCGAGGATATGGGCGATATCTGATATTGCGGTTTTTTTCGTTATCCTTGTTTCGATGGTTATTGCTGACTTTATTGTGAATTTATCAGTCCTTGGTGACCTTGTGAGTTCTAGTGTCTTAACTTGATCAGCTTCCATATCTCATAATCTGCTTGTATTGCTTGCTCTGCTTCTGGGACTTGCTTAAGTAGTTGTGGGGAATAGCTAAACCATTTTCTAAGACGAAATCCAGCGGGCTCTAAAATTCGGGTTAGTTGTTGTTGTATATCCATTGCTTTTTATAGACTGTTGGACCCATGTTAGTACATCATCCATGTAGAAATCTTGTGCTAATTCCATTGATCCAAGTGGGTATTGGTTACCATTTTTGACCGACAGATATTGCAGGCATTTTGTTTCTAGATATGGTGCGGATGTGGTTCCATAGGTGACTGTACGAAGCCGATAACACTTTAAATCCAGATTTGGGTGGTTTCTCCAGAAGATAACTTGAGAGTTCTGACCGTCCTCTCGTACAAATATCTGCTGATAAATTTTTTCGATATCCGCCGTGAACACATATCGGGGACTTCGAAACCTCAAGAGAATCGAGAATAGGTCATCTTGTATGGTGGGTCCCGACCATAGCACGTCATTTAGAGAGATATTATTAGACGACTTTGCCGATGCGTGAGGAAATGATAAGTTTTTTATAGTCAATCTCCTCCATATGACCTAACCGGAGACATTCTTACATAAAAGCGACATACGCCTGATTTAGCTGCAAATCCTGACTAAGCCTTCGCTCAATTGAGATGAATCGCCGCAGGGCAATATCTCTTGATTTTCCTATTTTCGGCGGCTCGGAAGAAAACGGTAAGGTTACAATAAATCTTCCAGACGCGGATCGTTGCACTGTTCTTTCAAAATGTTCTTCACAATGTTTATCTGCCATCGTCATATCTTCTTGAATTTCTTGTTCCTCTTCCTGGCGACAAAATTTTTCGATGATTTTGCTGAGAGATTCTTCTGTCGCACCTAAAGCACATGTCACTAAGGTAGCGGTTACCCTAGCTACCTTGCCTGCAACGATCCAACCAAAAACTGAATTTTGCAGTATTGGTGGATCCTCTGCTAATCGAATTTGACCGACCATCAACAGTTAATGGTAGACTTCTGCCCCCTGCAAGACATCTATTTTGTCTGGGCGATTGAAATTGGGGTCAGCGAGTGGAATGTTGTTTGGAATCCTCCATTTTAATGTGTTCAATGCTTGAGTTGGTTAACACGACTGTGTTTTGCAACACGAAGGCTTCGATGCTGGATGAATACCCGTTTACTCGAGACCGCACTTCAATGTTTACTCTTGAATTTGATTGATGCCTGCCTTGTCCGATTCCTTTAATGGACAACATATCTGTCACACTACTCAGACCAAGTTTATACACTATGCGTTGACTATTGATGTTGATTTGCGAACCAGAATCGAATAATGCAGGACAATCCAAGGTTTTTCGTTAGGTCCAATTAGTTTCACTCTTGCCTTCCCTAGTATAACAACGGCACGCTGTTGGCTTAGTTCTGACAATGCGCTGCCTACTGTGTTGGTGTCGGTAGCCGTTGGTAATGGTTGTACGATCGGGGCAGCCACTTCCTCGCTCCTGGCACTTTCTGGCACTTTCCGCAGTTTCCCGAAGTGCAATTGGTTGCGAAATGCCCGGACCTCAGGCAGTTGAGACACAGTTTCTCTTGCTTGACCACGCTCAATCTTTTGAACTGTGCTAAGCTTAGAATTTTGGAGCATTAGAACAGTGCGTGATTTCCCTTGCATAATCCACAACTTGGCTGAGACATTGTTACTGCTGCTAATGTTTTCGTACCCGAATTTAGTAGTTTCTGATTACCGTTTTATTCTTACTTCCCAGAGCCTCCAAGGCCTTAAATCGATTTTCTAAGAAGTTTAGAAATTGATTAAATTCGGGAAGCTTTCTTGGTTGACTTAAAGATTGCTCAAAAAGGGTATGTATTTCCTTGTCGAGTTTTTTAAGGAAAAAGTAGAATAGCATTGGATCCCATGAACTCGTATCTATGTTAAATTCCTTGAACCCCATCATACATTCTTGAATGTTATCATGCAAGCCTCGAATAGCCTTCGCGCTTTCTGTATGTATGTTGGGTTGGCCAAACAGTTTTGCAAGCCAAGAGGAGAAAGATAGATAGATAGATAGATAGAAGAGCTTTATTTAGCCATTGGCTATTCAATCACAGTTTCTTTTACAATTTTGAAAATAAGCAGTAAGCTTATTTCATACTAAATATTGAGACTATTAATTATTAAGATTATAAGTCTTTATGTTTTCATTTGTGTACAATATTAAAAATAGATAATTTATATAGATAAACAAATCAATATGTTGCTTTTACATGAGTAATTAGATTTTTTTTTTAAAGTTCTTATGCAAGTTTCATCAGATCAGCAACCTTGTGTTGTCGTAGCGTTCGGACAGTATCTTCCAGGCTGCGGCATAGTTAGCACCTGATACAGAAGTTTTGCGGCTAAATTTTTTCTTTCAGATATATTTTTCTTTCAGATATAAAAAATTTGTCCTTCAGATATATTTTGTCGATGAATCATTTCTTTGTAAAGATCAGAGAATTGTTGCCATTTAAGGTAGTAACCGTCGAATTTCGGTAGAGATTCGAGAGAATGAGACCTTGGCAGTCTCATTGACGTAGGAGATGTCTCCAATCCCTGAACCACTGCTGTCGATTCCATAATTCCGTAAAGTTGTTGCAGTAGCTCTGCAAGTTTCTCTTGCACCTCGAAATATTCTTGTATATCTGCTTGAGTAAGCTGGTTTTCACCCTTCCGGTATATGGCAGTAAACTCATCCCGGTTTTGCTCTAACGTACGAACCTGGATTTGGCAAAACGATTTGCCTTTATTTGGCTGCAATGCCACCTTATCCAATGAACCTTTAATGATTCCCATGACCGCAGTCCGTATCGTCGTCTTAATGAGACAATGGGGGAGTCATCTGGAGCAGACATGAAATCCGCCGCGTTCCTTGGAGTCATTGGTGCTCCTGGATTTTGGTATCGCTCCTTTTGATAATGTCTCCAAACCTTTTTTTTTAGGAAGATCGATAGCTGGTCTGCCTGTTGAAGCATCTAGCTTTTCTCGAATTTCGGCAAGGAATGATTCCTGTATCCTTTTGGTATCCTCATAGTAGTCCTTACTGAAGTATGGATGATTTAGATCGATCTCTGCTGCTTCCCTGATCTGGGAGTCAGTTTCATCGAACTTTGTCCACAGGGAGTTCAATTGCTGGAGTCGATCATTCAAATACCTGATAGTTTTGCGATCAGGAGAGTCTTTCTTGTAGTTCCTACAGAGGTTACCAATTTTCTGCCCAACCTCATTCTGCATCTTGGTCATTGTATCCAAGTCCATTTTATATGCTCTCTTCTAATGACGTGCTCCTTGTAAAGACGCTCCAAAAGCAATCCTATGCTGTACTTCCGTGAATGGTAGGTGAATTCAATTAATGACCGACATTACGATGAACTGTGCTATGGCCCAGTTTACGCCCCAACGCGAAAAAATTTGCTATCAAAATGTACTCAATGTACGCGATCTGGTTTCGAATAGCCACTGTGTTATGGCCCAGTGTACGCACTAGTACGAAGCTAATTAAACTTGTTGTACTGTGTTTAAGCCACGCTTTTTGAAATTCCTTGAACACCAAATGTCAAAGAGTCACGGTCGATGGTTTATTCGATGGTTTATATTTAATCGTAGGTACATAAACCTAAATTCTGAAGAAGTGTTTAGCCGATTCTTGTATCAGTACACTAAAATTAACGTCGGTCTTCAGAAGACTCACTGAAGAATAATCGTAGGGAAAAAAACTCTTTGTTCCAACGTTTATTGAGTTCGACTCCTTCTTTATTAATTTGATCCAGCTATATATACCTAAAACTAATTGCTTATGCTATAGATAATAAAGAAAGAAGAACAATTACAACAAAGTGCAGCATTGCATTTCTCTTGGTGTATTGACACAAATTATTGTCAAGCATTGAACTCATAAATTACACATTACGCTATACACATGCCAATATTGGCTATTAACGGCAAGAAATGCAACTCTGCACTATTTTGGCATACGTTTAAGCGGCCCACTTATAAATGCAATTTAAGAGTCAAGTTCCATTGAACTTGCATGTTGTTTATTTACAATTTGCATCAGGTTCAACGTTTAAACAGTGATTAGAAAGATTAGAATTTCCACTAGATGGCGACTAATTACGTAAAGGATTCTCTCTATTTCTGCCACTAAACTTATATAGTTTTAAGTTACTTACCTACCTTTTCCGGTAGCTATCAGTCTCTTCGATTGTATCCACCAAGCTGGTAAGACGTGCCTAGCAGCAGCAATAAAATTGTTATCAAAACGTACTCTCGACTTGTATTTTATTTTCCGGAACCATATTCATCATTAAACGTTGGAAACACATCCCAAACAGAAGGGTTAACAATTTACCTCTGTTCATAAATTCTGCACAGATTTCTTATGCAAATGAGGCGAAATATCTAGGGATGACACTAGACGCTAAGCTAAGCTGAAAACCACACGTAATGAAGAAGCGTGACGAGCTCGAGATTAGGCCCGAGAACTGCTCTATTACATGCAGGTGTTAAAGCCGTCGTGGACATACGGTATACTACTTTGGTGATGATGCAGACTTTCCAAAACAAGACACTTAGAGCAATTGTGAATGCTCCATGGTATATTAGGATATTCACAGAGATTTAGGAATAGCTACCGTGAGCGAAGAAGTAACAAACTTTGCTCGAAAGCTAAGTGCTCGTCTTCATGTTTATTGCAACAATGAAATGATCCATACTTTTAACGAGAGTCTTAACGATGTAAGCAACGAGCGACGACTACAAAGAGCAAGACCCTTCGATCTAGCGACGTAGGTTGAAGCCGCACGAACTGACGGTTTAAGAAGCTGCAACCTACCCAACGCGATAAACACGACGGAAGCGTAAACAGCTTGTTAAGTTAACTTAGTTATAGTCAAGAAGAATTATGAGAGAGCGAAAATGTACTACTATAACGTTCGTACTGGCAGTTTTCATAGTGTCTCTCATAAATGGATGTTTTTTTTAGCACGGGGAAATCGGACATAACCAATATCAGCCACTTCGGTATTTTATACCTGATATAGTGGGCATATTGGTATCTTTGAAAGATCTTTGGAGTTTAAGCCTCCATCCATCCTAGTATTCAAAAAAAAAAACAGTGAGTAAGTGCTACAGTGTGTACGCAGAAGTTACAGTCCGTAAAACGGACCGTTGAATACCCCATCCTATCCCACATTGTAAAATGCTGATGGCAAAGTTATTTTTTGACATTTTATAAGTAATGCAAACTTCGAAAAGGGGCGTGGTCCAACCGCTCCTTATTACAAACTATTAAATATCAGATATTTCCACAGATATTTCCAAGTTACACTTAAATGTACGTAAAAGTGCATTTTTTTGGTTCAAATTTAATATTTTTGAAAAATCGACCCCTAAAAGGGGGCGTGGCTAAAAACTTTATTTAAACAAAATCTGGACTAAAGTTTCGTTTACCTAACCTACTACTTTTTTGTTTCATGCTTTTCTAAATTAGGCTCAAGGCCAGTCGAAATTAAGTTTTTCTGCAAAATTTTAGGTTTTTCTTCAATTCAGCCTCCAAATGTGGGCTGGGCCCAAAGTTTTGTATTAACAAAATGTGGAACTAAGCGTTTTCTACATAAAATATTTTTTTTCAATTTCGAGCAAATATATTGAGTAAACTGCATTTGAAAATTTCACCCTTAAAATAGATGCCACGCCCACTAGAGGAGGTTAACCAAATAAATTTGTCTTTTTTGTATCTTACATTCACTAGGAGATGCTAAATGTCAAATTTCAGCCTTTTAGAACGTCTTACAGTTTGAAAACTCTGGAGGTAGTTGCACATTTAGACCGATTGTGGGCGTGTCTTTGGGCGGAAATTTTTACACTTGTACTGCTTCGCATGACGTGGACCTCCCGTACCAGTTTTAGCACACAAGCTCAAAATTTAAGGCCTAAAAACTTGTGACATACCGACGGACGGACATGTCTCATTCGATTCAGAATTCGGTCTCGATCATATGCCCTTAAGGTCTTGGGAGTCTACCATTATTATTTTACCGTGTAACAAACTATGTGACAAACTTAATATACCTCCTATCCTATGGGATGGGGTATAAAAAAAGGAAATATCCAAGTTTGCGGCTAAAATGTTCGCAAAACCGTAATTTTTATTTTATCGACCCAGGGTATATTAAGTTTGATGTATAGTTTGTAACGTCGTGAAATAATCACCGTAGACCCCTAAGACCTTTAAGAGATATGAATGGGACCGACGAGAGAATCGATTAAGCCATGTCCGTCCGTCCGTCCGTATGTAAACAACTTTTAGGCCTTAAATTTTAAGGCAGAGAGCTGAAATTTTGTGGGTTGCTTGGAAGTCCAGTCCTACAGATCAAGTTTGAAAATAAGCTGAATCCGCCCACAGACACGCCCACTACAGGCCTGTATGTGCGACCGTCTCTAATTTAAAAAAATACATTTTGCAAATTTTAGCTATGTTACAATGGCGCTAGCGCATTCATTTTTGGTACGTAACATTGCCTTATAATTGTCTTTAAGGTAGCCAAAAAATTTAAGCTTTTTCATTGGCCACGCCCACTTTTTAAGGGATTTTAGCTTAAGATGACTGTTTTTCAATAAATATATATGAAATTTGAAAAAAAACAAGTCGGAAAGTGCAACATTGGGTATGCAAAAGCTTCAATCCATCTACGACGGATTGCAAAATACCCGCGAAAAAAGAAAACTGCCACGCCTCCAAAAAGTGGGCGGGATATAAAAATATAACTGTTGAATGCTTTATACTAGGTGGTTGGCTTAATCGATTTTCCTGTCGGTCCCATTCATATCTCTAAAAGGTCTTAGGGGTCTACGGTGATTTTTTCACTGCGTTACACACTATCCATCAAACTTAATATACCCTGGGTCGGGTATAATTATATGACAAAAGCTGTAGATATTAGCATTTTCTAACTTTTGAATATATATTAAATGTGCCTCCGCCCACTTTTGTGGGCGTGGCGTTAAAAAAAAGTGATTATTTTAGTTAAAAAGGCGGAGTTTTAGGCCGAAATGCATGCAACCACCTAGTATAAGGCATTCAACAGTTACATTTTTATATCCCGCCCATTTCTGGAGGCGTAGCAGTTTTCTTTTTGATATGGTCGGGTATTTTGCAATCCGTCGTAGATGGATTGAAGCTTTTGCATACCCACTGTTGTACTTTCCCACTTGTTTGGTTCAAATTCAATCATATAGTGAAATTTACCTCTACAGATGGGCATGGCCGAAAACTTTGTATGAACGAAATCTGAAATAGTATCCGGTGTTCTTTATGTGGTAGATTTTATTTCTTATTCTATACTTAGTAAAGCTAAAAAGCAGTCGAAATGCATGTTTTTCTGGAAATTTATAGGTTTTTATAGAATTGTGCCTCTAATTATGGGTATGGCTTAAAACTTTGTATTAACCAAATGTAGAACTTAACCAGTGAGTAAGTGCTACAGTGTGTACGCAGAAGTAACAGTCCGTAAAACGGACCGTTGAATACCCCATCCTATCCCACATTCTAAAATGCTGATGGCATAGTTATTTTTTTGACATTTTATAAGTAATGCAAACTTCGAAAAGGGGCGTGATCCAACCGCTTCTAATTACAAACTATTAATTATAAGATATTTCCACAGATATTTCCAAGTTACACCTTCAAATTCAATATCTTTGAAAAATCGACCCCTAAAAGGGGGCGTGGCTAAAAACTTTATATGAACGAAATCTGGACGGAAGTATTATTTACCTAACCTGCAACTTTCTTTGTTTCATGCTTTCCTAAATTAGGCTCAAGGGCAGTCGAAATTAAGTTTTTCTGGAAAATTTTAGGTTTTGCTTCAATTCTGCCTACAAATGTGGGCGGGGACCAAAGTCTTGTATGAACAAAATGTGGAACTTAACGTTGTCTGCATAAAATATTAAGCAAATTTTTTTCAATTTCGAGCAAAAATACTGAGTAAACTGCATTTGAAAATTTACCCTTAAAATAGATGCCACGCCCACTAGAGGAGGTTTACCAATTAAATTTGTCTTTTTTGTGTCTTATATTCACTAAGAGATGCTAAATGTCAAATTTCAGCCTTTCAGAACGACTTACAGTTTTAAAAAATCTGGAGGTAGTTGCATATTTAGACCGATTGTAGGCGTGTCTTTGGGCGAATTTTAAAAATATTCACACTTGCACTGCTTCGTATGACGTGCACCTGACGTACGAAGTTTCAGCACCCTAGCTCAAAATTTAGGGTCTGAAAAAGGCCTAAAAAAGGCCTAAAAACATGTGACATACAGACGGACGGACATGGCTCATTCGATTCAGAATTCGGGCTTGATCATATGCCCTTAGGGCAAATATGTAATTTTTTGCCTTATGAAATCCATGTTTTCTGGAAAATTAGAGGTTTTTCTTAAATTCTACCTCCAAATGTGTGTGGCCCAACACTTTGTATGAAATAAATTGAATAAAAAGTGTTTTCTACATAACATGTTAAGTAAAATTTATTCGATTTGGAACGAATAAATTTGATGTGAAATAAAAATAAATAAATAGAGTGGCGCAACAGCGCGAGTTGAACCAGGGCCAACTTATCAACAATGTATGCTGGTGTGTTAATTTCTTTACATACAAGGGGACCTACAATTTTTTGCCGAATCCGAAGGGCACTTTGTGAAGTTTTTCAAGACAAATGATACTCTCGGAGGGCTTGTCGTGAAAAAGAACAAGTCTTTTTTTTCAGGTGACGATGGCAGGATTCGAACCCAGACCTCCGGCGTAGTAAGCACACACAGTAGCCACTACGCCACGGCGCCCCACGTGAAATAATTGATGTTAATTCAATCGATGCCACACCCACAAAGGGCGGTCTGCGGACTTTATTTTTATTTTTTATGACTTAAAATCATTAGAAGATGCTAAGTAATAAGTTTCAGCTCTTCACGACGTCTTACAGTTTTGTAAGCACCGGAGGTTGTTGCACATTAAGACCGATTGCGGGTGTGTCTGTGGGCGGATTTAAAAAATTTTAACACTTGCATTGCTTCGGATGACAGAGAGCTTACGAACAAAATTTCATTCATACTCCATTTCTGTGGAATAGGGTATAAAAATTCATTAATTATTAGAGCACGGTATTTGAGAGAGCTTTCTAAAAATTTGAATAGTTGTATGTAGTCTTTCTGAAACATCACTCCCGAGAAAATGTCACCTGTATGCTTTTAATATGGAGTAGGCGTTAACCATACTTTAGCCCAGTAGTTTTTGTTTTTTGCGGATTAATACGAAACAAAGAATCTGAGGTAATCGGTTTTATGGGCGCTTTACGACTTTTAATATATACCTAAAGTGGGTTTTTAGGGTGCTCAGGAACGCTTTTTGCAGACTCGTTTCAATAAGAAGAGCATAGTTGGGTGTATTGTTTAGTGACTCCAAGGTGTTTGTATTTGTTAACCACTTTTCTTTCGGTGCTGTTAAAAAACAATTATCGTCTCCAGCTTTGCGACCTCCATTTTGGAATATTACTATCTGTGATTTGTCCAAGTTAACATAGAGTTTCCATTTGCGGCAGTATGACTATGTATAAACTGTGTATAAAGTTTCTAATTCACTGCGATTTTAAAACTAAAATTTATATTTATGACAAGCAACACTATATTATTCTTGAAATGCGTTTTTTCTTTTCCACAAGATTTTTTTTTCGGTTTAAAATGAATTTTCCGAAAAATCTGTTGTTTTTTGTGAGCTCTCGGACCATACCGACTGAAGAAATATTTCTGAAACATGTTTTTTTTTATAATTTACTCGCGAATTAAGGGATTGGCTACCCTTTTAATGTTACACATCTCACGAGCGGAAAGGATTAGAAAAAGAGGAAAAGGAGGAGAGGTACCGATGGACTCTTGTTTTGAACAGTTGCGGGTTGTAACGTGACGGAAAGACTGAACGTGGGAGAACATTCCACATTCGCGTTGAGTGGCTTATAAAGTGTTATGTTATATATTTGTGTTATATAATCATGTTATATATTTTCATATAATTGAAGCCGAAGTCGTTGACTGGAAGTTCCGTAAAAGACGGAAAATGCAGTACTTTGGCTCTTTTGGCAGTACCGACGTACGTAGTTTCAAAAAGCAGTACAAATACTGCAATTGCAGTACTTCGACCCTGGCTGTAATTTAAGACGTTGTGCCGCCAAGGTTTCGTCTACATTCAAATCTGACTTCGGTAGTTTTTCTACTGTCTCTGATCTGTGCTTGACTTCGATCCCCAATAATGTGAATAAATAAATTTGCTGAATACTCTTCCAATTAATTCGAGACGACTCGTTGTTATTTGCAGTTACCACCTCATTCGATGCCGTTGTCAACTCGAAAAATTTTGAACTAGGCAAATAATCAAGAAAGCTTTTAGCAGTAGGCGAAACTAGAATAGCGCCTTCCATATCATAAAGTTTCTTGTCTGAGGGCAACGAGATTGCACCCACTTGTCGATAATATTGCGGCTTGGGACGACGCTGGTGTTTATTGGTATCAAAAGGGTTCATTGGCTTTTTAAGTGAAAACGAGAAAAATGCGGTATATGTAACGGGTGATTTTTTAGCTGGTTTGGTTTTGGCAACACTGGTTTTGACAGCTGACGTGTGTTTAGTACCCTGTGTCACTGTCAAACAGCTTCAGTTTGCTTTGCAATTTAACCATGGATCGTCTTACAAATGAACAACGCTTGCAAATTATTGAATTTTACTATCAAAATTCGTGCTCGGTTCGAAACGTTCATCGCGCGCTGCTTCCATTTTATGGTCGGCATTCTCGACCTTCTGAGCAGTCTATTCGGAAGATTGTGACCGAATTTCGTACCAAATTTACTTTGTTGGACATTAAACCACCAACACGTTTACGTACTGTGCGTAGTGAAGAAAATATTGCGGCCGTATCAGCTAGTGTGACAGAAGACCGCGAAATGTCGATTCGGCGCCGTTCCCAGCAGTTAGGCCTTTGTTACAGCACTACGTGGAAAATTTTGCGGAAGGATTTGGGCGTTAAGCCTTTAAAGATACAGCTGGTGCAAGAACTTAAGCCAGCCGACCTACCACAACGCCGAATTTTTGGTGAATGGCGCAATCACAATGGCGCAATTGCGAGGCGAGTTTGGTGAACAGTTAATTTCACGTTTCGGGCCGGTCAATTGGCCGCCTAGATCGTGCGTTTAGACACCATTAGATTACTTTTTATGGGGGTATGTCAAGGCTAACGTCTATAGGGACAAGCCCGCTTCGATTGACGCACTGGAAGCCAACATCCATGCATTCATTCGTGAGATACCGGCCGATATGTGTGAAAGAGTATGCCAAAATTGGACTCAGCGGATGGGCTACTTGAGACGCAGCCGCGGTCAACATTTGCATGAAATTATCTTTAAACATTAAATTGCAGGATTCAAACTATCGATTCAAATAAATTTTTTGTGTTTTTTTTTAAAAAAAGTTCTCAGCCTCTTAAAAAATCACCCGTTATTACGTTCAAACCGTTTAACGAATCAAAGCATATTATTTTTTATTCCTTGCCTAATTGCAAAAGAAAATCCAGTGCTACAGTGAGTACGCAGAAATTACAGTTCATAAAACGGACCTTTGAATACCCCATCCTATCCCACATTGTTAAATGCTGATGGTATTGTTATTTTTCGACATTTTATAAGTTCTTTAAATTTTGAAAAGGGGCTTGGTCCAATCGCCCCTAATAACAAACTATCAATTATAAGATATTTTCACATATATTTCCAAGCTACGCTTAAATGTACGTAAAAATGCATTTTCTGGTGCAAATTCAGTATCTTTGAAAAAATTGACCTCTAAAAGGGGGGGTGGCTAAAAACTTTATTTGAACGAAATCTGGACTGAAGTCTCGTTTACCTAACTTGTCACTTTTTTTGTTTCACGCTTTCCTAAATTAGGCTCAAGGCCAGTCGAAATTACGTTTTTCTGGAAAATTTTTCTTCAATTCTGCCTCCAAATGTGGGCATGGCCCAAAGTCTTGTGGGAGCAAAATGTAGAACTACGCGTTTTCTACATAAAATATTAGTCGAAATTTTTTCTATTTCGAGCAAAAATACTGAGTAAACTGCATTTGACAATTAGCCTTTAAAATAGATGCCACGCTCACTGGAGGAGGTTTACCAATTAAATTTTTCCTTTTTATCTCTAACATTTATTAGGAGATGCTAAATGTCAAATTTTAGCCTTTTAGGACGTCTCACAGTTTTTAAATCTCTGGAGATAGTTGCACATTTAGACCGATTGTGGGCGTGTCTTTGGGCGGATTTCAAAAATGTTTACACCTGTACTGTACCCTTCGCATGACGTGGACCATACAAAATTTCAGCACCCTACCTCAAAATTTAAGGCCTAAAAGTTGTTTACATACGGTCGGAGGGACGGACGGACATGTCTTAATCCATTCTCCTGCCGGTCCCATTCATATCTCTAAAAGGGGTCTACTATAAATCGAACCTAATTTACCCTAGGTCGGGTATAATAAATGCATTATACTTACCTTTTTATTTGTTACAACTTAAATTTTGGAAATGTTCCTTTTTGAAACAAAAAGCCGGAAATGTGTCTTTTTATATTAGCCTTATTATATTAGCCTTTTAAAAACCTCGGTTTTGAAAAAAATACGCGTCAGACACACCTACAGTGGGCAACAAATTTTCGCTTATAATATATCTTTTGCTTATAATATATATTTCGCTTATAATATAATAGAATATTTCTTTTTGTTGGGGACTTTGTTTACATCGAATCAAACATAGTGTGACCGTAGTTTTATTTTGATTTAGTGGGACCACAGTTGCGTGTGTTATTTTTTATCGTTGTTTTTTTGCGGTTTTGTTATACCCCATCTCATAGTTTAGGAGGTATATTAAATTTGATTCATAATTTGTAATATAAAGAAATAATCGGGTCTACGGTGATTGTTTCTCTTTGTTACCTTAAAGGCATATGATCGAGACCAAATTGTTAGTCGAATGAGCCATGTCCGTCCGTGTGTCGGTAGTTTTTAGGCCATAAATTTTGAGCTAGGAACTTGAAACTTAATATCTGTTCTTTCTAGGTCCCGAAATAGTACAAGTGTAAAAATGTTTAAGATCCGCCCACTGACACGCCCGCTTTACTTAATAGCTTGAAAAATCAAAGTTGTCGTAGGAAGCTGAAATTTAAAACGCGTTATCCTCGCTTCAGTATATTGTGATTGACATTTAAAAAAAGCGAATACCGCCCCCTTGTAGGCGTGGTCATACTTAATATGCATTCTAATAAACGATTTTTATTTGATATATTTGCTTTAAATCCAAAAACCTTGATCCATAAAATGTTCAGATATTTGCGTAAGCTATCAACTCACGTGCATACATTTTCGCCATGTCCACTTTTTTACGTGGGGGCGTTTTTAAGTATAAACCAAATTTTTAATATGAAAATGCAATCAACACGTGTATACCACTTCTGATAAAAAATATAAACAAAAATACGATGTTATTGAGAAGGGGTGGATGCCACGCCCCTTTCTTAGGCAGAAGATTCTCAACTGAGAAATTCTGAATACAATTGAAGTTAAATGAAACCGAAATTTAACAACCAAGGCTTATGACACAATTCGGAGCTTGACAGTGGTCAATTCGGATGGGGTATCCAACGATTCGCCTAAGCGGATTGTAACCCTCCCACTAGTTGTTTTTAATTTTTCTCTGATTATTTTGTTTGTCTGATTTTTATTTTCAATCGTTATAAGTTAAGTTTGCCTTTGTTTTTTATCTAGGCGTTTAGTTTGTTATTGGTTTTGAAACTTTAATCAAATAATTAAAATTAGGAGATTATTGGGTTAGTTATTAATATTCGTGGTTTTTGTTTATAGTGATATGGAGATAAATCGATTAGCGCAGGATGAGATTGCATACGAAATGCAATGCAGGGGCTTAGCAGAAGGGAAAGTTGAGGATATTCGCAAGTCGTTGCGCGTTGTTAGTTCATTCGAATCGTGTGAATACCCATTTCAGTTCTTCGAAGATAGGGAAGCGGTGAGGGGAAAATTGAATAAAATCGAAAGTGCTTTGAATATCAGCCCCAACGGAACTCATCGGAGTTTAGAAAGCTACAAACGAAAATCGAATGGGCGATATCGCGAATAGGCAGGTCGTATCCCAAACTTCCAGAAGAGGAGGAAGCTAAAAAACTGATCGAAAAAGAACTTATGATGTTTCTAGGGGATCTAGAAGCCGACGAAGAAGACGATGACGACAAAAAAGAGGAGAATGCAGAGCACCAGCGGGAAAAGGAAACCCACACCGTAGTGGTACCACTAAACCCTTCATTGCCATCGACTTCGGGTTGTGTATTGCTACGGAGCAGTGCAGTTGATAGTGAGCGAAGTGATCGCGTTGATATCCCTATAGAGAGATCTAAAAACCTCTCGAAGTGGGATTTAAAATTTACAGGGGAATGTTGCGGGGCATCGGTGAATTCATTTTAGGAAAGAGTAGAAGAACTTAGGGAAGCAAGGGGCATTTTGGAATCACAGTTGTTTAGGTCGGCAGTTGATTTGTTTTCAGGGAAGGCACTTATTTGGCTTAGGGTGGTTAGGAGAACTGTTGGTTCATGGCAGGAGTTGTGTAGGGAATTGAAATTGGAGTTTTTGCCTCCAAATTATGACGATCTGCTTTTGGAAGAGATAAAACCACGTACCCAAGGGAAGGATGAATCCATCGGTGTGTACATGGCCACGATGGAAAATATGTCTGGTCGGTTGTCGCAACCGCTCTCAGAGCGAAGAAGATTGAGAATTGTTCAACGGAACATAGCACCCTTCTACCAAACCCAATTGGGTTTGGCAGAACCATCGTCGATTAGGGATCTGGTCGTCTTGGGGAGGAAGTTGGAGATGGTTCGAGCAAATGTGGAATCATTTGCACCGCCTCCAAATCCACGTTCGCGTTACCTGTTGGAACCTGGTTTGGCTTACGTGTCAGTTGAGCAACCAACCTCGCCAACAGTCCCCCTCATAAGTAGGGACCCTCAGCCAGTAAGGAAGTATTGAAGTAGGGACCCCAGCCAGTAAGAGGTGCTTCAATTGCATCAGGGAAGGTCGATTTTCACGCGAATGTTCCGCTCCTAGGAGATGTTTTGGTTGTGGTCAGCTAAGGGTTTTTCGTAGGGATTGTAGGACGTGTTCGGGAAACGGGATTCGGTCTCTTGTGTCAGCAGGACAAGAGCTCCGTCGGTTTTAAATAGGTTGCCTGCTGGCAACCAGTCGGGCGTTCAGTTAGGTTTCACACTTGAGGAAAAGGAGAATGACATGCGCCCATATTAAGGAGTTAGTGTTTATGGCATTAGTCTTGTAGGTTTATAAGATTCAGGAGCTTCGCGCACGATCATCGGTAGGGATGGTTAGAAGGTTTTAGAGGAAACAGGTTTAAAATTAGAAAAGACAAAAGTAGGTAGGGTAACTTTAGCTGACGGTGCGGGAGTAGGAGTAGAAGGTAGCATATCTTTACCACTTGTAGTGCAGGATAAGTCAGTGTTGCTGGAATGCCTTGTGATTCCAAAACTCCCTCATGTCTTGATTTTGGGTGCCGACTTTCAGGCCCGCACGGGAATCGTCCCGGATATACGATCAGGACAGTGGAGTTTTTCAGATAAAGGTGCGGTAGCTTCGATTTCGTCCACTAGGGAGAGGACAGATTTGAATGAGGTGCAGAAAGAGCAACTTCGGAGTCTAATTAATAATAAAGTTTTTAGGGAAATGCTAGAGGGTATAAGTTGTACAACGTTGGTTGAGCATAGGATTAAGACGTTTTCTCAACCAATTAAGCAGCGATATTATCCGGTTTCGGTTGCAATTCAACAACATATCGATAGGGAATAAGAACATATGTTAAAGGATGGCGTGGTAGAAAAGTCAGATAGTCCTTGGGCTTCAACCATACTAATGATTAAGAAGGTAGATGGTTCTTATAGGTTCTGTGTAGATTATAGGAAGTTAAATCAGGTTACAGAAAGGGATGCGTACCCTTAACCGTACATTTCCGCCATCCTGGATAGACTGAGGAATGTCAAGTACCTTTCGTCCTTGGACATTAAATCTGTTTATTGGCAGATACCTATGGAGGAACAGTCGAGGAAATACACAGCTTTCACAGTCACTAACCGGGGACTGTTCCAGTTCAAACTCATGCCATTTGGTATGCATAATGCTCCTGCGACTTGGCAAAGGTTTATAGACAACGTGCTTGGAGCCGATCTAGAACCCTTTGGCTTTGTGTACCTCGATGACATCATCATCGTCACCGAGTCCTTCGACAAACAGGTAGAGATTTTGCAAGAAGTCTTTAAGCGGTTGCGCGCTGTAGGACTTATAGTAAGTAGGGAAAAATGCATTTTTTGTAGGCCATCTCTAAAGTTTTTAGGTTATGTTGTGGATCCAGAAAAGGTTGAGAGTATGGTAAAGATATTCGCACCAAAGGATATCAAACAAATAAGGAGTTTTATAGGAACGGTATTCTGGTATAGGAAATTTATACCAAACTTTGCAGTTTTGGTAAAGCCGTTGACTGACCTTTTAAAGAAAGCGAGTAGGTTCGTCTGGTCTGAAGAGTGCGAGGGATGTTTTCAGAAAGCAAAGGAGTGCTTAGTATCGTATCTGGATTTTAAGCGGAAGTTTGTCGTGCAAACCGACGCATCGGACTTTGGGATTGGAGCAGTGCTCTCTCAGACATTCGAGGAGGGCGAGAAAGTAATTTCTTACTGGAGTAGGTCTTTGGATAGGAACGAGAGAAATTTTTCAACCACGGAGAAAGAGTGCTTAGCGGCTCTGTGGGCCATTGAGAAGTTACGACAGTATATCGACGGCGTTCGTTTTAAAGTTGTGACGGATCATTACTCACTGATCTGGTTGAGCAATCTCAAGGATCCGTGCGGTAGACTAGCTAGGTGGGCAATTAGGTTGCAGCAGTTCGATTTCGAAATCGTGCATCGGAAGGGGAAAGATCACGTTGTTCTTGATTTGCTTTCACGGACGGTTCCGGTGATAGGGGAAATACAACAGCAGGTTTCTGATCCTTGGATCACGAAGATGATGACGAAAGTAGAGTCGAATCCATTAGCTTTTCCGGCCTGGAGGGTCGACAAGGGAATTTTATATAAATTTGTTAAGGCAGGTCACGGGATTGTTCATGACAATAATTTAGAATGGAAGAAAGTAGTAGGAAAACAGGATAGGATTAAAGTCTTAGCAGAATGTCATGACAATCCATTAGCAGGTCATATGGGAGTAAGGAAAACTTTTTCCAGTATAGGAACAAGGTATTATTGGCCCTAAGATGAGGTCAGATATAACCAAGTATGTTAGGAACTGTAAGATATGCCAGAGTGTGAAACCTGTGAATGATAAATTGGCTGGTTTGATGATTGAGAGGAAAGGTATTTCTAGTCCGTGGGAAATGATATGTGTAGATTTTGTAGGCCCTCTTCCAAGGTCAAATAGAGGTTTTGTTTAAATACTTACGGTTGTTTTCTCTTAGAAATGGGAAGGATGCTTTTATATGTAAGGTACTTGAGGACAAAGTGTTCCTACTTTTCGGCGTACCCAAGTGGACTGTCTGTGACAACGGTCCCCAGTTTCTATGCAAGGAACTGAAAGCGCTATGCGAATCGTACGGGTCACAACAATGGTTAACGGCGAATAACCACCCCCAGGCTAATCCCGCGGAGAGGATTAATAATACACTCAAAACCGTCCTGCGTGCTTATGTGTCGGAGAACCATAGGACGTGAGACACGCATCTCGAAAAGGTAGCTTGTTGCATCCGCACTGCGCAACATGGCGTGTTAGGAGTTTCCCCGTACTTCGCGAATTTCGGGAAGGAGATGGTTACTTGTGGTCGTATGTCTTCGACCCTAGGTACCAATTCAGACAGGTTAGATAGGGACTCAGTAGGGAATCATGATCCACCCAGTACTTCAGCTAGTAGTTCAGATAGGGACACAGAGAATAAGTTAGGTAGTGATTCTGAATTAGGAGTTAGGAAAATCAACATGACTGAGCTAGGAAAACATTTTGAGGAGAGTTGCCAAGAAGGCATCGAAAGCATACAATCTTAGGCGGGAAGATGTTCAATGTATTCAAAATCTCCCGAATGAGATTGTATGGCGTAGGAATTACATCCTTTCAGATGCAGCGAACTACTACTCAGCGAAATTAGCCCCAAAATACATCGGCACCTTTAAAATCCGTAGGCGAGAACGTACTCGAAGATGACACCGGAAAGGAACGAGGTCCGATTCCTAGGTGCCCTATTGAAATGTGCACCACATTTCACGGGAGGTAAGGGTGGAGTTGTTGCGGTCAAAATTCGCGCAAGAAAGAAGCTTTTTGTCCGTCCTTTTGGTCCGCTCCTTCCTATTCACTTTTTGGGCTTCCCCGTCTTTCTTCTCCCACTTGTGTTCCCTCTTTTCATCCATACAGGTTTCTAGGAGCAAGATAGACTGTCAGAATGCTCCCAACGTGCGATTCAACTAGGAGCCAGATGGACGGTCTGGAGACTCAAGTTCATCCAAAAATGTGAGCAAGTCGCATAGACTAGAACCCTCGTCGCCACAATGCGCGACGATTGGCCTGATGCCGATGAGCCACCATCAAACAAACATTTCAAAGTGATGGGGGGCAGAGAATGCAGAGTGTATTTGCCTATCGTAATTTATTTATTTTAATAGATTATATAGATTTATATCCACCCAGAGCGAAGATCACCAATGGCCTAGGGCTCATCTTGATAAATTCTGATTATGTAAAGAATGGCTTACTATAGGTAGAGTCTCCTCCCCCAAATCTGCGCGAAAATCCACTAGGGAAAATTGGTACATCGCGTGTTGAGTATTGTGGTTCCTTCTTCGTTCTCCTTATTTAAATGTATAACACTATTCTCCTTCTGAGAATAGGGTTAAATGGTATGGGTCACTGAATGCTATGTTTTCGGCCCGGCTTGAATTCTATCCGAGAGTTCGCAGTGGGGCGAATTGGTACGAATTTTTGTATGAGAGGAATGCAGCTGGGGTTCAATAACATCAAGCAAGCCCAGCAAAGAGCTGAGCGTGGCTTGAAACGCCGTGACCGATAACCACTGTACCGGAATGAGAGGATTGGATGAATGTGTGCGTGAATGAGTTATTGTTTGTTTGTGAAAAAGCCAAGCCAAGCTTGGGTGAATCAGTTCTGGTTTACCTAGCAAGTTTGGGGGAGGTTGTAAAGGTAAGGAGATCTAGAGGAAAAGATTTAATTTTGGGAAAAAGATCCAGAGGAAATACTAAGGAAGCAAAAAGATCCAGGACAAAGGACGCAGTACGAGTAATAGAAAGGAAAAGGAAAAAGGAATGAAAAGGAGAAAAAGGAAAAGATAAGTAGAGTGTTTTATGATTGCGTTTGTGTTTTGTGAGGAAGAAATAGTTGACTGGTAAACTTTCGTTTCGGAAAAATCCCTAAGAAAAGACGGGCCGTGCGACCCTTTTAGTTTTACCTATTTTAAATATTCCGGACCTATATAGTGAGCCATTCTACCCCTACGGCGATACTCGAAATTGTTTATAACTTTGCTTTCGTTCGGCCATTTTCTTTTGCTTGTCTTAATTCTTTTGTTAAACTTTTCGATTAGTTCTTATTATTCATCGGCCAAATCTTTTAACGTAACTCTTTTTGATAAATCGCCCGCGATCACCTCTGAACGTTTATAACGACCCAAACAAAAGTGTTTATTTCTTTCGTTCGGACTTCTTATTCTTTTTCAGTAACCCATAGTTTTGTTGTTTTACTTATAAAACAGCTGGCGCCAGTTTTAAACTACGTACCAAAAAAATCGTATATAATAAATCTTATTTAATACTTAATCGCCTTATCATATCGTGAATTTATCCCAATCGTTCGTCTGTTATCGGAACTCACCCCCTTGCTGAGCAGTCGGGAAACACAGCAACAACCTGCTGTGTTGTTGCAATTTTTCGCCGCTAGCTTTTAGTTTTTACAAAGTGTTTACATCCGCGAGCGCATCGTCGACGCACCTTCGTTATTTATTCTAACTCGGGAATAAGTGTAACACCTTGTGAAAACAGTTTTATGAAATTTTTATTTAATAAAAATTATTTTTATTTTTAAAAGGGCGTTGTTTCCTTGCTTTTCTTCCACTATTTGCTTCTACCGGCAAGACTTAACGTTCATGCACTTCATATAAATTTTATAAACAAAACTTTTTTTTATAAACAAAACAATTACTAAAAAACAAAAATGTTGCTATACCGACTGCCAATATTTTATAGGGATTGGCTCTAGCAATTGAGATGGTTTTACTTAAATAATGAAATAAAAGTCACTTTTCCCGCCAAATATTCTTACTCTCTCATATTCCCATAAATGGGTCTGCAGGCCTTTTTATACCCCATCCCATAGGATAGGAGGTATATTACGTTTATCACATAGTTTGTAACGCGATGAAATAATAATCGAGACCGAATTCTGAATCGAATAAGCCATGCCCGTCCGTCAATCTGTATGTCACACGATTTTAGGCTTTAAATTTCAAGCTAGGGAGCTGAATATTAGTATGTCGGTTCGCTGTTATCCTAAGCAGTATAAGTGTAAACATTTTTTAGATCCGCCCACAGACACACCCACAATCGGTGCAATTGTGCAACTACCTCCAGACCTTTCTAAGCTGCAAGACGTCCTAAAAGCCTGAAATTTGGTATTTATTATCTTCTGTTTATTGTAAGATAAACAAAATAAAAATTGAATCGCTTTACTTTCCCTAGTGGGCGTGGCATCGATTTAAAGTTAATTTTTCAAAATGCATTTTATTCAATATTTTTGTTCCAAATCGAAAAAAATTTACTTAATATATAGTGTAGAAAACACATAGTTCTATATTTCAATCATACAAGACTTTGGGCCACGCCCACATTTGGAGGCAGAATTGAAGAAGAACCTCTAATTTTCCAGAAATTATGGATTTCGACTACTTTTTAGCCTAACTTAAGTAAGAATACGAAAGCCTCAAAATGTGCGCGTGGCCCAAAACTTCATATGAAAGAAACCTAAACAAAAGCGCTTTCTACACAAAATATTAAGTAAAAATGTTTCGATTTGGAAAAAAAATATTAAATAAACTGAATTTGAAAGATAACATTTTCAATCGACGCCACGCCCGTAAGTGGCGGTCTGAGAACTTTATTTACATTTATTATGACTTGTAATCATTAGAAGATGCTAAACAATAAATTTTAGCTTTTCACGACGTCTTACAGTCTTGCAAGCACCGGAGGTTGTCGCATATTTAGACCGATTGTGGGCGTATCTGTGGGCGGATTGAAAATATTTTAACACCTGTTTTGCTTCGAATGACAGAGAGCTTACGTACAAAATTTCAGCTTCCTAGCTCAAAATTTACTACCTTAAAATTGGTGACATACGGACAGGCCGACGGACGGGCGGACGGACAGACGGACAAGGCTCATTCGACTCAGAAGTCGGTCTCGATCATATGCCCTTAAGGTCTTGGGGGTCGACAATGGTGCTTCAAAGACGCCGACGTGTGAGGAAGCCTCCAGTGCTGGCTTTTATTTTTGTTACAGCCGATTTCACATCGAAAAAAAATGTCCGAAGACCGTAAATATATCAGATTCCTCGTGTGGGCAAATAGTTCGATCCCCGGCACTAAGATAGTCAGAGTGTGGACATAAAGGTAATTTGAGTGCGAATATAGAATACGCCATTTTTTCCTTTGAACATTTGCAGAAGTTAAATTATTTAGACAAAAAAAGTCTCTCCTTTCCTCTGTTAACTTCTCCGGAAACATATATCTTACCAAGTTATCGATGAACACAATACCCAAAATACCGGGAGGCGTGTACCTTTTTATACCCCATTCCCATAGGATAGGAGGTATATTAAATTTGATTCATAGTTTGCAACATAGAGAAATAATCACCGTAGACCCCCAAGACCTTAAGGGCATATGATCGAGACCGAATTGTTATTCAAATGAGCCATGTCCGTCCGTCCGTCCGTGTGTCGGTAGTTTTTAGGCCTTAGATTTTGAGCTAGGAACTTGAAACCTAACATCTGTTCTTTCTAGGTCCCGAAGCAGTACAAGTGTAAAACTTTTCAAAATCCGCCCACTGACACGCCCACTTTGCTTAATAGAATGAAAATTCAAAGTTGTCGTAGGAAGCTGAAATTTGGTAAGCGTTATCCTCGCTTAAGTAGATTGTAATAGGCATTTAAGAAAAAAGCGAAAACCGGCCCCTTGTAGGCGTGGTCATATTTAATTTATTTGATAATTTTTTTTTTTTTTGATTTGATATATTTGTTTTTATTTGATATATTTGCTTTAAATCCAAAAAACTTGGACCTTGAAATATGTACGTAAGCTATGAACTTAAATGAATAAATTTTTGCCACGCCCACTTTTAAGGGCGTTTTTCAGTATAAACCAGATTTTTAATGTGAAAATGCAATCAAGACGTGTATATCACTTCTGATAAAAAATGAAAACAAAAAAAGATGTAATTGAAAAGGGGTGGATGCCACGCCATTTTTTAAGGGAGAAGATTCTTTAACTGAGAAATTCTAGATACAGTTGAAGTTAATAGAAACTGAAATTTAAGAATCAAGATTTATGACACAATTCGGAGCTTGAAAGTGGTCAATTGGGATGGGGTATCCAACGATTCGCCTAAGCGGTTGTAACCCTCCCACTAGTTTTTTGCAGTATTGGAATTCATTAGTAGGAGATTCCTTAAATCAACGTTTTTTTAAGAAACTTTGGACTTTGTGAGCTAAAATGCTTGGTTTATAGTACCTAATATTACCAGTTTACTTTCAGCGCTCCTTTTAATATTTGGATTGCCTTGCTGGTCATCTTTAACCTCTGCTGAACTTGATTTTTGAAGCTGTTTTATCGGTGTACATTTTGCGTTGGATACAAGCTCATCTAGATCAGTGCAGATTGGGTATTTTAAAGTGTATCTTTGCTGCATACGTGCAATTATGGCTTCTGTTTTTGGAAGCTTTCGGGCAAGTCTCCCTAAGGAGTTTTGGAGGGGGAATGCAGAGATCAATGCTTTCGAAATCATTATAATGGCCTGAACTGGGCTTTAAAGAGTAAGCTTTTGTTTTTTCCAAATCAGGCTTTGACTTTTCAAAAAAGAATGATGGGCTTATGATATTTTTAATACAATACCCCTTAGTAACTTCTTGTGAGACACTTTTAGTTGGGAAATCATTTTGATCAACTGAATTCATTACACTTGAAATATAATATAAACTCTTTTTAATAAGTTTATTTAAATTTACTTCAGATTTTATATTACTTGAAAGCTTGAGAGAAATGTTCAACGGATTATGAGCATGCGATTGGCATTTGACGCATTCACAAAAAGACGTTTTATATTTTTTGAGAACTAAATTTTCTCTGTTTTCCACATCGGGCTAAACAAGTTTTTCTTTCATTCTCGTTTCAGGTATTACCCCAAGCTTGTTATGTTTGCGGCTTACTTCTAAAGGTTGAAAAGTGTTTTCTATGTCTTTTTTTGACGCTACCGCATCTTCCTGTTTTTCACTACTGGTAATTAATGATATTATTTTTATCTCGTAATTTTTTCCTTTTAACCAGTTTTCTTCTGGCTTATTTTTCTGACAGGTCCTTTTAGTCAGCCAGTTTTTTTTACGTTACTCTCATTTAAGTCATCGAAAGTATCTTCTTAAGCTTTGAGCACCAATTCGTTGTCGTCACTAAGTGACTTCACAAGTGCCGCTGCTGGTTCAATCGATGTTATTACCTCCATGATGCTATTCATTGTATCTTGCCCACTGTCGTATTCAAATAAGTTTTTATACCCTACCCAGGGTATATTAAATTTTGTGGAAAATTTGTGGGTTGGTTGGAATCCAGTTTTTCGGATCAAGTTTGAAAAAAAGCTGAATACGCCCACAGACACACCCACTACAGGCCTGTATATGCGACCATCTCTAATTTAAAAAAATACATTTTGCAAATTTTAGCTATCTTACAATGGCGCTAGCGCATTCATTTGCCTTACGTAACATTGCCTTATAATTGTCTTTAGGGTAGCCAAAAAATTTTAGCCTTTTCATTGACCACGTCCACTTTTTAAGGGATTTTAACGGGTGATTTTTTAGCTGGTTTGGTTTTGGCAACACTGGTTTTGACACTGGTTCAAACAGGTTCAAACAGCTTCAGTTTGGTTTGCAATTTAACCATGGATCGTCTTACAAATGAACAACGCTTGCAAAGTATTGAATTTTACTATCAAAATTCGTGCTCGGTTCGAAATGTTCATCGCCACACAGCACGCGAAACAATGGCGCAATTGCGAGGCGAGTTTGGTGAACAGTTAATTTCACGTTTCGGGCCGGTCAATTGGCCGCCTAGATCGTGCGATTTGACACCATTAGATTATTTTTTGTGGGGGTATGTCAAGGCTAATGTCTAAAGGGACAAGCCCGCTTCGATTGACGCACTGGAAGCCAACATCCATGCATTCATGCGTGAGATACCGGCCGATATGTGTGAAAGAGTATGCCAAAATTGGACTCAGCGGATGGGCTACCTGAGACGCAGCCGCGGTCAACATTTGCATGAAATTATCTTTAAACATTAAATTGCAAGGTCCAAACTATCGATTCAAATAAATATTTCATTAATTTTTTCGAATTTTTTGTGTTTTTTTTTTAAAAAAGTTCTCAATCTCTTAAAAAATCACCCGTTAGCTTAAAATGACAGTTTTTCAATAAATATATATGAAATTTGACAAAAAATTGTATGCAAAAAGCTATAGATATTAGCATTTTCTAACTTTTATATATATGTTGTATGTGCCTCCGCCCACTTTTGTGGGCGTGGCGTTAAAAAAAGTGATTTTTTTTAGTTAAAAAGGCGGAGTTTTAGGCCGAAATGTATGCAACCACCTAGTATAAAGCATTCAACAGTTATATTTTTATATCCCGTCCACTTTTTGGAGGCGTGGCAGTTTTCTTTTTGGTATGGTCGGGTATTTTGCAATCCGTCGTAGATAGATTGAAGCTTTTGCATACCCACTGTTGCACTTTCCCACTTGTTTTTCAGGACTTCGTTGCTTAATTTTGCCTCTGCTGCGAAGTTTTCAGCAATTGAGTTAAAGCTAATTCTTTGAAGTTTCGGAAAACATTTTGGCTTCGATTCTCCTCCTTAGCGACATTTAGCTCCATTTCACACATCTTGAAATGTATGCCAAGGCAGAAAATTCTGGGAATGTATTTTCTTCACTGCCAGTCAAAACACTTTTTATACCCGACCCAGGGTATATTAAGTTTGATGTATAGTTTGTAACGCAGTGAAATAATCACCGTACACCCCTAAGACTATTCTATCTTTTAGAGATATGACTGGGACCGACAGGAGAATCGATTAAGTCATGTCCGTCTGTCCGTCCGTACGTAAGCAACTTTTAGGCATTAAATATTAAGGTAGAGAGCTAAAATTTTGTGGGTTGGCTGGAAGCCCATTGGACCAGATCAATTTTGAAAATTAGCTGAATCCGCTAACACAATCCACTGACACGCCCACTACAGGCCTGTATGTGTGAAAATCTCTTATTTAAAAAAAATACTTTTTCTAAATTTTGGCTGTGTTAGAATATTGCTCGCGCATTCATTTTTTGTACGTAATATTGCCTTGTAATTATCTTTGAAGTGGCTAGAAAATTTTAGCCTTTTTATTGACCACGTCCATTTTTTTAAGGGATTTTAGCTTAATGACTGTTTTTCTGTAAATATATATGAAATTTGACTAAAAATCAGTGAGTAAGTGCAACAGTGCGTATACAATAGCTTCGGTCCATTCCTATTCTCATTTCCATTCGTTTATTTTCTTGTTTTCCATCCCCGCCGCGTAACTATTTATGCATCATTTAAAATAGAAAAAAAATCATTCCTTTTAGGGGCTTGTGCAATTACAATAGGTACCAAATATTTAGCCCCGAAATATACAATAAAAAATATACTTTACCTAACTTACTTTTTTTCTCATGAAATCCTTTCGAATTCAGTCTCGAATATGTACCTACATCCCCAGGGAATCAGCCTTTTTAACTGAAAGTTTCCTATAAATACCTATGCCTTTTTCACCGAACAACTTTGAAACAAACACAAATAAACTTCGAATCATTTGTGAGTCTTGAATGAATTCACAATTTCACACTGTTCTGCGGATTGAGATATGCTACGGACTGAGAACACACACACAAGCATATTACAAAGCCCTACAAGGAAAAAATACAAGGGGGAATAAAATAGTTGTGGGCGTGTCTGTGGGCGGACTTAAAAAAATTTTTAACATTTATATTGCTTCGGATGACAGGGGGCTTACGTACAAAATTTCATTCATACTCCATTCCTGTCGAATAGGGTATAAAAATTCCTTAATTATTAGAGCCGTATATGAGAGAGCTGTTTAAGAATTTGAAAGTTGTATGTAGCTTAGGCCATTTAAAACACTGAAGTAGGCGTTGACCATGCTTCAGCCCAGTAGTTTTTTTGCTGATTATTACGAAACAAAGAATCCGAGGTAATCGGTTTTGTGGGAGCTTTACGACTTTTAGCATATTCTTAAAGTGGGTTTTTTACGGTGGGTGCTTAGGAACGCTTTTTGCAGACTCGATTCAATAAGAAGAGCATAGTTGGGTGTGTTGTTTAGTGACTACAAGGTGTTTGTATTTGTTAACCACTTTTATTATTATTATTATTGTTTATTAACAGGTAATTAAAATTACATGCTAATCTTAAAATTATTGAGCCTAGCTGCGGAGACTTTTAGCTCTAGATAAAAAAATTTATATTACAAGTTTTGTTTTTGTTAGGAAATCTGAGATATTATCAATGTTAGTAGAGTTAGGGGATTTCAGTATATTGTAAATCGAATTGTCTTTAAAAATAATTTTTATAGTAGGTTTAGTTAGTGTACAGTTTTCTAGAATATGTGTTAGGTCTAGTATGGTGTTGCAAGAAGTGCAGAGTGGAGGACTGCTAATTGTAAGAAGATGCTGATGAGTCGATGAGGTGTGTCCAAGTCTCAGTCGCACAAAGTTTGAGATTTTGTGTTTAGGAGTTTTGATGGGGTATACGGGGCTGAGTTTTGCAGGGTTGACCTTTTTATAGTGGTGATGGTATAGGCTCCAGTCGTTGTCCACCTTGCTTGCTGTTGCTGATAAAACGAGTTTAATAAGGTCTTTTTTCGAAAAGATGTTAAACGTAAAAACAGGAGCTCGTTTGGCCGAGTCGGCCGCGGTTTCATCGTTTTCGTTTCCCCTGATACCAACATGTCCAGGAGTCCACATTAGCTTTATTTTAGTTGGAGCTTTAATGAGATGGTATCTGATTTCGGAAATGAGTTCTGTGTCATTGTTGGTATTTTCGATGGCGTTGAGGACAGATATACTGTCGGAGCATACTACATGTTTTCCTCTTCGGTTGTTAACTGATTTAATTGCCTTAAGAATAGCGAAAGCTTTCGCCGTAAATATTGAAGCGAAGTTAGGGAGGTTTCCAATACTAATGATGGAACCATCTTCGAACGTTACTGCAAATGATGTAAAATCTGTAGTTTTGGATCCATCTGAGAATATGAAATTCCATCCTTCTGATTTTATCTCCATTGAGATGCTTGTAAAAAGTTGACGGTAGGTTTGCTTGATTGTGTTTGTTTTTTTGAATGTGGCCAGAGTCAGTATAAGACAGTCAGGGTTAATGTACCAAGGGGGATAGCGTGGTGTAGCTATCCGAGTTTGTTTAGTGGGAACTTCTAGCTCAGCTGCTTTATTGAGGATATTGCTGATGGCGGATGGAATCTTCTTTTTAATTTTTTGATTTGTAGCGCTTTTGGTATCCTTATCGATTATTGAATCTTTGGAGAAGGCAAGTTTGGCAAAAAGTTTTAGGGTGATCACATCTCTTCGTTCCTCGACGGTCAGTAGTCCAGCTTCAGCCAAAATGTTTTTGATCGGAGTAGTAGGAAAAGCATTCAGACTCCTTGCTGCTTGATGATACGGGGGCTTTATAATTTTTAAGACTGATTTCGGGCAGTGACCATATATGTAAAGTCCGTAATCGATTTTACTTAAGACTAGCATTTTAGTAATATTAACTAAGGTGTTTACATGAGCGTTGCTTTTCCTACATGCTAGGTATTTAATAATATTAGTTCTCGCAGCTAGGGATTTCTTAAGCTCTAAACAGTGTGATTCCAGGAGTACTCATTGTTATTTATTAAGCCTAAAATTTTTAAATTAACTACGTTTTCTATTTGGACATTGTTAACGTTGAGAGTTATTTGTGGGCAGTTTTGTTTCCGACATATATGAAGCAGTTTACATTTTTGTAGTGATAGGTTGGCACCTGAGGTTGCAGACCAATGTAAAATCTCGTCTAGTGCGAGTTTTAGCAAAGAAGTACATTTATTGATGTGAAGTGTTTTACATAAAATGTAGATGTCATCTGCATAAATGCAGTGGTCTAGAAGGGTGTGTCTTGATAGTATTGTGTTAATGTCGTCAAATGCAATATTAAACAGTGCGACCGAAAGAGGTGATCCTTGGGGGATGCCGTTAAACAGTGGGTAGTTGGAAGAGTATATGTTATTTGTTCTGATATAGAATTTTCTGTTGGTCAAAAATGATTTTATGTAGTTGTATATTTTATTTCCAACACCCCATTTTTTAAGCTTATTTAAGACAACATGTAACCCTATTCTGTCGAACGCCTTTTCAAAGTCAAGAGAGAGTATTGGAACGTGGTTTTTAGCTGAAAGTGCTCTTGAGGTAAAACAGTCAATATGAAGGAGGGCGTCGATTCATCCTCTGTTGGCTTTGAAGGCTACTTGGTTTGGACTAATCAGCTTGTTCGTTTCGGCGAACCATAGCAAGCGCTTTGCGATTATCTTTTCGAGGAGTTTGGACATGCATGGGATGAGAGAAATCGGTCGATAACCTTCTATTGAGAATCTGTCTTTATGTGGCTTTGGGATCGGTAGTATCGTTGCACATTTTCAGTTTTTGGGAATAACCGCAGCGTTAAGGATCTTATTGTAGAGGCTCACTATTCTCTGTTTAGTTTCTTTGGGGAGGTTTTTAAGCATTGGATACGAAATCCTATCTCTACCCTGGGTTTTACCTTTAACTTTATCTAGCGAGGCTTCGAACTCGGTCAGCGATATCGCGTTTTCGATGCGTCGTGCAGTCGGATTAGTTGCATATTGGGGTGGGGAGCTGTTAATTGCCTCTTTTTTTCGAGATTGAACGCCTTTGAGAAATTGTAATTGTTAGAGTTCGTTGACCAAGTTAGGCCAATAAAGTTGGATATTTCAGTTGGAACAGAAAACTATAAGCTTACCTCGCACCGAAATAACGTGTGGAAAGTAAATGTTTACAACGCCGATTCCTATCGCGCACTGTCTCTTAGACTGAATGCAGAAAGAATCGAGTGGTATACTTATCAAAATAAGTACGAGAAACCACTGCGAGTCATTGTAAGGGGGCTCCACCCATCATGCACAAAAGAAGACGTTGTAAAAGACGTAAAAAATAAAGGCCTTAAAATTATTGATGCCGTCAATATCATTAAAAAGGAAAAGCAACGCACGGAAGGAGAAAGAGTCACTGTGATCAGACGCGGCCTTCCAATTTTTATGCTCTCCTTTGAAAGAACTGAGAGCATAAACGATATTTATTAAATAAAAATGATACTTAACATCAGGGTTAAAATCGAACCCATGCGAAAGGGCAATAGACTGATACCACAGTGTAAGCGATGCCAAGAATTCAGGCACACAAGTGCCTACTGCCAAAAAGAACCACGTTGCGTGAAATGTGCCGGAAAGCACCTGTCAACAGAGTGCAAAGTTGACATAAAGGCTCCAGCAGTTTGCGCCAATTGCCACGGAAACCACCCCGCGAACTATCGAGGATGCGAAGTAGCCATAGAGCTGCAAAAGAGACGAGAACCTCTTAAGGAAAATACTAGAGGTCAGAATCAAAGCCTATTACGCCCAAAACCTGCTGAAACTCCTAAGCCAAAGACTCCAAAGACGCCAAAGCCGATCAAAAGTGGAAGATTGGCAAAGGAGGCGTCGACAAAAGGCGTAAAAGCTCCACAAAAGAGCGGCGCCAGTTCAAGTGCAGCGGAGAAACCACCACTGGTCGGACCGAAATCATACGCACAGGTTGCGGCAAACGAAAGCAAGGCAAGATCGCCCACAACAGATGCAGTGTCTCAGATCCTCGCTGTAATCTTGGAGAAACTTGAGGATCAGACTAAAATCAACAAAGTTATATTTGACAAACTGAGCAAGCTCGAGTTTAAGCCTCGAAAAAATTACAAGAGAACATGAATATGAAACAGTTATTTAAAATACTAACATGGAATGCAAACGGCCTTCTGAATAAAATAGACGAACTAGAAGTATTTCTACGGAAAAACAATATTGATATTTGCATGATTACGGAAACTCACCTTAAAAACGGGTCTACACCCAAACTTAAAGGTTACAATGACTATCACGCACATCACCCTTCGCAAAATTCGAGAGGAGGATCCTCCCTCTACATTAAGAACTGCATAAAGCACTTCAAGAACACAGAAGTTGAGCTAGACTCTATGCAGATCAGTTCAGTTTCTGTAAAAATTGACTGCTTAGATTGTAACATTGCATCTTGTTATTTCCCGCCAGGATATAGACTGGTGGAAGACGATCTTGATCGTATGTATGACTTCATTGGGTCCAATTTTATCATTGGACTTTAACGCGAAGCATACTTTTTGGGGCTCACGATGCAATTCAACAAGAGGCAGATTACTGTACAAAAATAGTATGAAGCGTGGGGTGGACTTTTTCTCCACGGGTAAGCCAACATATTGGCCAACCGATAGGAATAAAAAGCCTGACCTTGTCGATTTTTTCATCGCTAAAGGGTACCCCAAATACCTTACGCGAATTGAAGAGTGTTATGATCTTTGCTCAGACCACTCAGGAGTTATCTTGAAGATGGGTGGAAGACTGGCGAAAATAGAAAGAGCTCCTAGATTAGCTAGCAAAAACATGAACTGGGACGCTTTCAGAAAGGACTGTAAGGAGGGTGTTGGCTTGAATGTGCCATTGAAAACTCCTTTCGAGTTAGAAACCGCAGTTGACAAATTCATTGAAGCAATTCAGAGCGCTGCTTGGAACAACAATTCGTCCCAAAAGAACGGGCATGTACGTAAAACATATCCGCTCGAAATCGAAGAATTGATTCGTGAAAAGAGAAGAGCGCGTAGGAGATGGCAAGGCACGAGGGCCCCCCCCAGACAAAACCCTATTGAACCACCTCTCTAACATACTGAAAGGAATGTTGCTAGATCTTAAAAATCGTGAGACCACTGAATACCTTGAAGGCTTGTCGGCGGATAGGAGCTCAAACTACTCGCTGTGGAAAGCAGTTAAGTATATCAAGAAACCTATAATCCACTCGGTAGCAATAAAAAAAGCTAACGGCGAATGGGCAAGAGAAGACAAAGAGAAAGCGATTTTGTTTGCTGAACATTAAGAAGAAACATTCAAGCTTTTCGACGGTCCGCCGTTGGGTGACGTTCTAAACAACAACGGGGAACCTGGTAGTTTTAGAATGAAAAAAGTTTCGTTAGTTGAACTCCGACAGACAATTAGCAAACTTAAAAATAATAAGGCCCCGGGTTACGACCTGATCACTGGCGAAATATTAAAAGAGCTACCAAAAAAGGCATTAGTCAAGCTACTTTATATGATAAACGCTTCTCTTAGACTTCTATACGTTCCAAGACAATGGAAATTTGCTGAAGTCATTATGGTTCCAAAACCGGGGAAATGCGCAAATGATAAAAAATCTTATAGGCCCATATCGCTTCTGCCGATAATATCGAAAGTATTCGATAAACTTTTGCTGAAGCGATTACAACCAATAATTGCAGAAAGACGCTTGATCCCGGGTCATCAATTCGGTTTCAGACCTAACCATTCCACAATAGATCAAGTCTACAGAATAACGCATGAAATTGAAAAAGCCTTAGAAGGGAAAAAAATATGTTCAAGTGCTTTCCTCGACGTATCGCAAGCCTTCGACAAGGTATGGCACGAGGGCTTGAAATATAAGCTACGGCAAAACTTGCCGGAAGACATGTTTAAAATATTGGAAAATTATCTTGAAAGCAGACTCTTTCGTGTTAGGTGTAGTAGTGAATACTCGAGTTTCAAGCAAATTCGGGCTGGCGTACCCCAGGGAAGCGTCCTCGGTCCGACCCTGTTCCTGCTCTACACAAGAGACATACCTCTAGATGACGAGACAGTCGTGGCCACGTTTGCGGACGATACGGCCATCCTGGCAACAAGTGAATCAGTCGAGTCATCAACGAGAAACCTCCAACGAGCATTGGACAGAATTTGTGTCTGGACGAAGACTTGGCGAATCGCTCTTAACGAGAACAAGTCTACGCATGTGAATTTCACTTACAGAAGGGTTAACAATTTGCCTCTGTTCATAAATTCTGTACAAATACCTTATGCAAATGAAGCGAAGTATCTAGGGATGACACTGGACGCTAAACTAAGGTGGAAACCACACGTAAAGAAGAAGCGTGACGAGCTCGAGAATAGGCTCAGGGAAATGTATTGGCTTATCGGAAGATTTTCGAAATTAAGCACATATAACAAACTGCTCTTGTACAGGCAGGTGTTAAAGCCGTCCTGGACATACGGTATACAACTTTGGGGTTGTACCAAGCCGAGCAACATGTCCATGTTGCAGACTTTCCAAAACAAGACACTAAGAGCAATTGTGAATGCTCCATGGTATATTAGGAATAGCGATATTCACAGAGATTTAGGAATGGCTACCGTGGGCGAAGAAGTAACAAACTTCGCTTGATAGCTAAATGCTCGCCTTCATGTTCATTGCAACGATGTTCGTTAACATCGTCTTAACGATGTTAACAACGAGCGACGACTACAAAGAACAAGACCCTTCGATCTAGCGACGTAGGGTGAAGCCGCATGAATGAACGGCTTAGTAGGTGCATTCACTGGAAAGCAACCTATCCAATGCGATCAACACTATGGAAGCGTAAACTACTTGTTAAGTTAACTTAGTTGTAGTCAAGAAGTATTATGAGAGAGCGAAAATTTACTACTATGAAGTGCGTTCTGGCAGTTTCATAGTGTCTCTCATAAATGGGTGGTTTTTTAGCACGTGGAAATCGGGCATAACCAATATCGGCTACTTCGGTATTATGTACCTGCTATAGTGGGCGTATTGGTATCTTTGAAAGAATTTGGAGTTTTAGTCTCCGTCCATCCTAGTATTCAAAAAAAAAAAAAAAAAATTTCAGTTGGGTCAACGATGATGCCAGATGAACACTTGATGCTGTTAATAAGAAGACCCGTTGAGTCTCCAGTAAGTCGGCGGATGTTTTGCCATATCTTACCAGGAGGGGAGTTTGGGCTAATTGATAGGGTAAAATCCGTAAGGCTTTTTGCTTTACTCCCTTAAAAGTTCTTCTGAATTTGGCGTTTGCTTTTTTATAAGCAACTAAGTTTGCTGTATTGGGATTTTTCTGGAATATTTTTAAGGCGTGCATTTTATCTTTCCTTTGACAAGATAGTTCGCGATTCCACCAAGGTACTACCTGTTTGCGTTTTATTGGGACAGTTTGAGGGATGGCAAGGTTAGAGGCGGTTCTGATGGCTTTTTGCAAAGTGGCAGCCTCCTTGTTAACGTTTAGGGAGATGGGTTTATCAGAAAGGTATTCAGTAGTTTTATTTACGAACAAATTCCAATTGGCTAAATCAGTTTTATATTTTATGTTAGGTGTTTTAGATTTCATCCTACTTCCGGTACTAAACGTAGTTATTACAGGGAAATGATCGCTGTTATGTAGGTCGTCTAAGATTTTCCAAGTTATTTTGGGGAAAAGTTCAGGTGAACAGACAGTTACATCAATATGTGTCAATGTATTATGCGTTGAGAGGTGAGTGAGCGATTCATTGTTAAGTGTGATCAAGTTATTATTTGAAAAAAAAATTTCTAATAGTTTACCTTTGGGGTTTGTAGTGCAAGAGCCCCAGAGGACATTCCAGGCGTTCATATCCCCGCCAATTATAATTGGAAGGTTAACTTGCATCCTAATATTTTCCAAGTCCATACTATTAATTTTTTGGTCTGGAGGGAGGTAAATCGCGATATAAGTAAATTTTATTTTAAGTTCTATTTCAACTGCTAGAGCTTGTAAGTTTGTGGTTAGGGGTACAGGTGTATGAGGGATGTTTTTGTTAATTAAGAGTCCAATACCTTGTTTACTTGTTGTGTTGATTGGCAAGTTGTGGAAGTAGCCGGCAAAGGCCCTAGGATAAAATGGCGTGTAGTTGAATGGGCAATGCGTCTCTTGAAGCGAGACTATCATAGGATTATGGTGCTTTAGGAGGATATTAAGCTCATCGAGGTTATTACTAAATCCCTTCATATTCCATGGCAGAATATTGAGAGCTGATGGATAGGAGTTGCACTGGTTCCACAAGTTTGTTTTACCGCAGGCAAAAGAAGAGTAGGCTGTAGTGCAATGGTTTTGTGTGAGGGTAGTGTCGTTTCTGTTTTGATGTGAAGTTGAGGTTCCAAAATTTGAGAGTTCGGTTGAAGTGAGTTGTTCTGGGCTCTGATTCTGCGACTCAGGGGATAAAGCAACCAGGCTATGCACCGAACAGCCTGGTTGATTTAACCCCCGAGTCGCAGAGTCAGTTGTTTGGTTAGCATTTATTTCATTGCGTATCGGCATCATGCATTTCTGCATTGTCGTCTATGTAATCATTATTGCTTTCCAAAAGTGTTTGGGTAACAGCTGATATGGGTGATTGAGTGACTTGTGAGAAAGGTTAAGCTCGCGTGTCAGAGGATTGCATTTTTGTGTTTGGAGGTGTATTTGAGAGAAATTGTTGCATGTTTGTGGTAGATTGAGTGAATTGAGTGGGTGGTTGGTTTGATTTTGGCGGGGTAATAGCAGTAGGTTGCCTGTTGTTTGTGTCTAGGCGTGGATGTGGCTTATCAGTGAGAGAAGGAGAGACATTTGTGATTGCGACTTGCTGGGATGGAGTGGCAGAAGCGGTGTTGGAGTCGACAGTATTTTTTTTTAAGTATGACTTGGATGGATTCGGTGGGGGGTTTGTTTGATTAGTAGCTTTTTCTACTTTGTCAGTGTTTTTTTGTGTGTTATTCGTATGGTTCTTTAAACTGGGTGCGAGGAGGGAGCCAGATGAGCTTGTTTGATGTAGCTGAAAATCATACTGCTGAATGAGAGAGTTTGTGGTTGTTTTTGTCTTTTCAGCGAAGGTATCGGTTAGTGGTGGGGGGTTATAGGCTGAGTTCTGTTGGCTGTAGATCCGCTTAGCCTCCTGCATGGTGCATTTTTTTATTGTTTTGATCGTTAAGATGTCTTTAGCTTGTTTGTAGGCAGGGCAAGTTTTAGAAGAGGACGGATGGGGGAGGGAACAGTTTGCGCACATGGCGCGAGTGCATGGTTCTGGTGTATGAGGAGGGAGACTACATGATTCGCATATTATCGTGTTGTTGCATCGTTTGCTTGTATGGCCAAGACGCTGACAATTGCGACAACGCATGGGATTCGGTATACATTCGGTACTTTTTGCAGTGTAAAAACCGATATCTACAGATTTGGGGATTTGGTAGAGGTCGAATGTGAAGAGCATAAGACCCGTTGGTTTTTACTTTCCATCATCGCCCTTCCTTAAAGATTTGTAGATGTCCGTGACCCCTTGGGATTTCATTTCGCATACAATTTCTGTCTCGGGCACGTTTATGAGACATGGGGCATAAGCTATGCCTTTTGATTGGTTCAGGCGGTCGTGCAATTTTACTGAAACTGGACAAACACCAGCAAGGTCTTTAGTTTTGAGGAATTGATCTGCAGATTTTTGCGATTTTACAAAGATCAACAGGTTTCCGTCACGTAATTGGGTTATACTTTCATAATCTTTGCTTATTATGTCGATAGCTTTTTTAGGGAGGAATGGGCTAAGGGAAGAAATGGGCTTTTCACTGTCTCTTGAGGACATTACAACAAATCGTGGATTTTTCGCATTAGAATGTTGGGGGAGATCTGGGAACATGTTGATGTTGGTGGGCAATGCGTTATTTTTTTTTTTTCTAGGATGGATGTCAGGGTCGGGGTCAGGGTCCATCAGTGCCCCAAAGCGAGCGCCTATCTGGCTTGGCCCGTAGGCCATATTCGTTTTCACTTAAATAGTATCACTCGCGTGGACACAAAGAGAAAACAAAAAAGTGAAAAAGAAATTACGGTTTAAAGGGAGTAACCGGTTTATGCACTTGGCGAAAAGAGAAAGTCACACAGTGAGTTCTAGTACGATGCTATCGGCACGGCGGTTAGTCGGTGACTGTTAACCACTTTTATTTCGGTGCTGTTAAAAAAACAATTTTCGTCTGCAGCTTTGCGACCTCCATTTTGGAATATTACTATCTGTGATTTGTCTAAGTTAACACAGAGTTTCCATTTGCGGCAGTATGACTATGTATAAACTGTGTATAAAGTTTCTTATTCACTGCGATTTTAAAACTCAAATTTATATATATGACAAGCAACACTATATTATTCTTGAAATTCGTTTTTTCTTTTCCACAACATTCTAAATAGCTAGCACCTTAAGCAAGAACCAAATTAGCGTCAGCGTCGCATGATTTTCAGTTTCTTTAAGTTCGTAGCAAGTTTAATGCTCGGACAACTTTATCAAAGGATAGTTCGCTACACTTCAAACTTTAGTTTGAAGCTACGCTACGTTTTCCCCTGGAAGGTCGGGGTTAGAATAGTCTTGAGGTAAGGTATGCCTGTCGTAAGAGCCGACTAAAATCCACCGGAAGAAATATTCTTTAATGTTTCAACGGATGCTGTCGATGCTGCTCCATTTGGGGTAACTTTTGGCAGTAAGGTCTTAACTTATAAATGAATCTGAAGGTTAAATTAAAATCCAGAAGCGTCTGTCACACATTGTGCGGCTCACTGGTCGGCGTCTGTCTCAAAAGGAGCGGCTGTATTTAAAAATGAAAATAGAATTGACTTACCTATTTCTCATTAAAACGACAAGTTAAAAAAAAAATGGCAATGAACAAAACGACAGATTTGATTACCCCAGGTGGCAGCCCAGCTATGCTGGAAAATCCACCCTCTTCGGAGGCAGGCTCTACGGATTCTGGGGAGAGCCTTTTATTGCTTATAAATCCTTTTGAGAAAAGGACAAAACTAAATCGATCACAACCACGTAGATCGAACATATCCGGAAAAAGCAGTCCACCGGTAAACCAGGACTCTGTGAAAATTAAGAGCTTAGAAAAGGAGAATAATGAACTCCGAGCTAAGCTTACTGAAATGGAGCGACTCTTCCACGATCTAAAAATGGAAGTTGACTCTCTGCGAAAAGAAAACGAGGATATGAAAAATACTCGTTAAACGAAAGACTGTGAGGAAACGAAAGAGTGTGTAACACCGAACCGACCAGCAGTCGAATACTTCACGGACGAGGACGAACTTGCACTTGAGACCGATTCAGTCTTAAGGAAAAGGTCCAGCAAGAAGCGAAAGGCGAACTCCTCTCCCGAAGTAATACAAAAAGAAGATAAGCCCTCTGGCTCAAACAAGGTTAAACCAAAAGCGAAAATTCGTCCACCTCCCGCAATAAACATCGTCGGGATAGCAGACTTTGGGAGATTGCGCAACCTTTTTGCAAACACTGTGAGAACAGAAAACTATATGCTTACCTCGCACCGAAATAACGTGTGGAAAGTAAATGTTGACAACGCCGATTCCTATCGCGCACTGTCTCTTAAACTGAATGCAGAAAGAATAGAGTGGCATACTTATCAAAATAAGTACGAAAAACCACTGCGAGTCATTGTAAGGGGGCTCCACCCATCATGCACAAAAGAAGACGTTGTAAATGACCTAAAAACTAAAGGCCTTAAAATTATTGATGCCGTCAATATCATTAAAAAGGAAAAGCAACGCACGGAAGGAGAAAGAGACACTGTGATCAGACGCGGCCTTCCAATTTTTATGCTCTCCTTTGACATAAACGATATTTATAAAATAAAAATGATACTTAACATTAGGGTTAAAATCGAACCCATGCGAAAGGGCAATCGACTGATACCACAGTGTAAGCGATGCCAAGAATTCAGGCACACAAGTGCCTACTGCCAAAAAGAACCACCTTGCGTGAAATGTGCCTGAAAACACCTGTCAACAGAGTGCAAAGTTGACATAAAGGCTCCAGCAGTTTGCGCCAATTGCCACGGAACCACCCCGCGAATTATCGAGGATGCGAAGTAGTATTTTTAGTAGTAGAAAAAATACTAGAGGTCAGAATCAAAGCCTAGGACGCCCAAAACCTGCTGAAACTCCTAAGCCAAAGACTCCAAGGACGCCAAAGCCGATCAAAAGTGGAAGATTGGCAAAGGAGGCGTCGACAAAAGGCGTAAAAGCTCCACAAAAGAGCGGCGCCAGTTCAAGTGCAGCGGAGAAACCACCACTGTTCGGACCGATATCATACGCACAGGTTGCGGCAAACGAAAACAAGGCAAGATCGCCCACAACAGATGCAGTGTCTCAGATCCTCGCTGTAATCTTGGAGAAACTTGAGGATCAGACTAAAATCAACAAAGTTATATTTGACAAACTGAGCAAGCTCGAGTTTAAGGCTCGAAAAAATTACAGGAGAACATGAATATGAAGCAGTTATTTAAAATACTAACATGGAATGCAAACGGCCTTCTGAATAAAATAGACGAACTAGAAGTATTTCTACGGAAAAACAATATTGATATTTGCATGATTACGGAAACTCACCTTAAAAACGGGTCTACACCCAAACTTAAAGGTTACAATGACTATCACGCACATCACCCTTCGCAAAATTTTTTCCTAAGGTGGAAACCACACGTAAAGAAGAAGCGTGACGAGCTCGAGATTAGGCTCAGGGAAATGTATTGGCTTATTGGAAGATTTTCGAAATTAAGCACATATAACAAACTGCTCTTGTACAGGCAGGTGTTAAAGCCGTCCTGGACATACGGTATACAACTTTGGGGTTGTACCAAGCCGAGCAACATGTCCATGTTGCAGACTTTCCAAAACAAGACACTAAGAGCAATTGTGAATGCTCCATTGTATATTAGGAATAGCGATATTTACAGAGATTTAGGAATAGCTACCGTGGGCGAAGAAGTAACAAACTTCGCTCGAAAGCTAAATGCTCGCCTTCATGTTCATTGCAGCATTGAAATGATCCGTACTCTAAACGAGACTCTTAACGATGTTAACAACGAGCGACGACTACAAAGAACAAGACCCTTCGATCTAGCGACGTAGGGTGAAGCCGCATGAATGAACGGCTTAGTAGGTGCATTCACTGGAAAGCAACCTATCCAATGCGATTAACATTATGGAAGCGTAAACTACTTGTTAAGTTAACTTAGTTGTAGTCTAGAAGTATTATGAGAGAGCGAAAATTTACTACTAGATTTTGGAGTTTTAGCCTCCGTCCATCCTAGTATTCAAAAAAAAAAAAAAAAAACCCTTCGCAAAATTCGAGAGGAGGATCCTCCCTCTACATTAAGAACTGCATAAAGCACTTCAAGAACACAGAAGTTGAGCTAGACTCTATGCAGATCAGTTCAGTTTCTGTAAAAATTGACTGCTTAGATTATAACATTGCATCTTGTTATTTCCCGCCAGGATATAGACTGGTGGAAGACGATCTTGATCGTATGTATGACTTCATTGGGTCCAATTTTATCATTGGCGGTGACTTTAACGCGAAGCATACTTTTTGGGGCTCATGATGCAATTCAACAAGAGGCAGATAACTGTACAAAAATAGTATGAAGCGTGGGGTGGACTTTTTCTCCACGGGTAACCCAACATATTGGCCAACCGATAGGAATAAAAAGCCTGACCTTGTCGATTTTTTCATCGCTAAAGGGTAGCCCAAATACCTTACGCGAATGGAAGAGTGTTATGATCTTTGCTCAGACAACTCAGGAGTTATCTTGAAGATGGGTGGAAGACTGGCGAAAATAGAAAGAGCTCCTAGATTAGCTAGCAAAAACATGAACTGGGACGCTTTCAGAAAGGACTGTAAGGAGGGTGTTGGCTTGAATGTGCCATTGAAAACTCCTTTCGAGTTAGAAACCGCAGTCGACAAATTCATTGAAGCAATTCAGAGCGCTGCTTGGAAAAACAATTCGTCCCAAAAGAACGCAGTTAGCACCGACGGGCATGTACGTAAAACATATCCGCTCGAAATCGAAGAATTGATTCGTGAAAAGAGAAGAGCGCGTAGAAGATGGCAAGGCACGAGGGCTCCCCCAGACAAAACCCTATTGAACCACCTCTCTTACAAACTAAAAGGAATGTTGCAAGATCTTAAAAATCGTGAGACCACTGAATACCTTGAAGGCTTGTCGGCGGATAGGAGCTCAAACTACTCGCTGTGGAAAGCAGTTAAGTCTATCAAGAAACCTATAATCCACTCGGCACCAATAAAAAAAGCTAACGGCGAATGGGCAAGAGAAGACAAAGAGAAAGCGAATTTGTTTGCTGAACATTTAGAAGAAACATTCAAGCCTTTCGACGGTCCGCCGTTGGGTGACGTTCTAAACAACAACGCGGAACCTGATAGCTTTAGAATGAAAAAGGTTTCGCTAATTGAACTCCGACAGACAATTAGCAAACTTGAAAATAACAAGGCCCCGGGTTACGACCTGATCACTGGCGAAAGAGCTACCGAAAAAGGCATTAGTCAAGCTACTTTATATGATAAACGCTTCTCTTAGACTTCTATACGTTCCAAGACAATGGAAAGTTGCTGAAGTCATTATGGTTCCAAAACCGGGGAAATGCGCAAATGATAAAAAATCTTATAGGCCCATATCGCTTCTGCCGATAATATCGAAAGTATTCGATAAACTTTTGCTGAAGCGATTACAACCAATAATTGCAGAAAGACGCTTGATCCCGGGTCATCAATTCGGTTTCAGACCTAACCATTCCACAATAGATCAAGTCTACAGAATAACGCATGAAATTGAAAAAGCCTTAGAAGGGAAAAAAATATGTTCAAGTGCTTTCCTCGACGTATCGCAAGCCTTCGACAAGGTATGGCACGAAGGCTTGAAATATAAGCTACGGCAAAACTCGCCCGAAGACAAGTTTAAAATATTGGAAAATTATCTTGAAAGCAAACTCTTTCGTGTTAGGTGTAGTAGTGAATACTTCGAGTACCCCAGGGAAGCATCCTCGGTCCGACCCTGTTCCTGCTCTACACAAGAGACATACCTCTAGATGACGAGACTGTCGTGGCCACGTTTGCGGACGATACGGCCATCCTGGCAACAGGTGAATCAGTCGAGTCATCAACGAGAAGCCTCCAACGAGCATTGGACAGAATTTGTGTCTGGACGAAGACTTGGCGAATCGCTCTTAACGAGAACAAGTCTACGCATGTGAATTTCACTTACAGAAGGGTTAACAATTTACCTCTGTTCATAAATTTTGCACAAATACCTTATGCAAATGAAGCGAAGTATCTAGGGATGACACTGGACGCTAAACTTAGGTGGAAACCACACGTAAAGAAGAAGCGTGACGAGCTCGAGATTAGGCTCAGGGAAATGTATTGGCTTATCGGAAGATATTCGAAATTAAGCATATATAACAAACTGCTCTTGTACAGGCAGGTGTAAAAGCCGTCCTGGACATACGGTATACAACTTTGGGGTCGTACCAAGCCGAGCAACATGTCCATGTTGCAGACTTTCCAAAACAAGACACTAAGAGCAATTGTGAATGCTCCATGGTATATTAGGAATAGCGATATTCACTGAGATTTAGGAATAGCTACCGTGAGCGAAGAAATAACAAACTTTGCTCGAAAGCTAAATGCTCGCCTTCATGTTCATTGCAACAATGAAATGATACGTACTCTCAACGAGACTCTTAATGATGTAAACAACGAGCGACGACTACAAAGAATAAGACCCTTCGATCTAGCGACGTAGGTTGAAGCCGCATGAATGAACGGCTTAGTAGGTGCATTCACTGGAAAGCAACCTATCCAATGCGATTAACACTATGGAAGCGTAAACTACTTGTTAAGTTAACTTAGTTGTAGTCAAGAAGTATTATGAGAGAGCGAAAATTTACTACTATGAAGTGCGTTCTGGCAGTTTCATAGTGTCTCTCATAAATGGGTGGTTTTTTAGCACGTGGAAATCGGGCACAACCAATATCGGCTACTTCGGTATTATATACCTGCTATAGTGGGTGTATTGGTATCTTTGAAAAATTTTTAGAGTTTTAGACGGAGTGTTAGACTCCGTCCACCCTAGTATTCTACAAAAAAAAAAAAAAACACTTCAAACTTTTTAAAAACTTTCGAGGCTCTGCTTTCCTTAACTTAATTCAAATTGATTTAAATATTTGCTTTATTTCTCTCGATGTTTATCTTTCCGCGCAAAGTCCTTTCAGTATAACAGTTCTGATAAGCTAATTCCAAAATGCAAGCGCACGCATCTTTCTTTTCAATGTGCAATACTTCGCAATACAGCGGCAAATATCATTTTAATATTTGTTATATCATTTTTTTCGATTTAAAATGAACTTTCCGGAAAATCTGTTTTTTTTTTGTGAGCTCTCGGACCATACCGACTGAAGAAATATTTCTGAAACCTACACATGTTATATATTTTCATATAATTGGAGCCGAAGTATTTGAGTGGAAGTTCCGCAGAAGCCGGAAAAAGCAGTACTTTGGCTCTTTTGGCAGTAATGCAAAAAGCAACAGTACTGCAATTGCAGTACTTCGACCCTGGCTGTAATTTGTTTCGTCTACCATTCAGTCAGTTTTGTCTACCAGTCAGTCTATCATTCAAATCGGACCTTGGTAGTATTTGTACTGTCTCTGATCTGTGCTTGACTTCGATCCCTAATAATGTGAATAAATAAATTTGCTGATTATTCTTCCAATTAACTCGAGGCCTCGTTGTTATTTTGAGTTTCCACATTTGATGCCATTGTCAACTCGAAAAATTTTAAACGAGGCAAATAATCAAGAACGCTTTAAGCAGTAGGCGAAACTAGAATAGCGCCACACTTATCACAAAGTTTTTTGGCTGATGGCAATGAGATTGCACCCACTTGTCGATAATATTGTGGTTTGGGACGACGCTAGTGTTTATTGGTATCATAAGGGTACATTGGCATTTTAAGTGGAAACGAGAAAAATGCGGTATATGTATTACGTTCAAACCGTTTAACGAATCAAAGCAGATTCATTTTTAAGCCTTGCACAATGGCTCTGCTGGGCTAATTGCAAAAGAAAAACCAGTAAATAAGTGCTTCAGTGTGTACGCCGAAGTTACAGTCCATAAAACGGACCGTTGAACACCCCATCCTATCCCACATTGTAAAATGCTGATGGCATTGTTATTTTTTGACATTTTATAAGTTATTGAAATTTCGGAAAGGGGCTTGGTCCAGTCGCCCCTAATTACAAACTATATCAATAATTATAAGGTATTTCCACAGATATTTCCAAGTTACGCTTAAATGTACGTAAAAATGCAATTTTTTGGTTCTAATTCAGTATTTTTGAAAAAATGGGCCATTAAGATCGTGTCTAAAAACTTTGTATGAACGAAATCTGGACTGAAGTCTCGTTTACCTAACTTGTCACTTTTTTTGTTTCATGCTTTCCTAAATTAGGCTCAAGGTTTTTCTTCAATTCTGCCTCCAAACGTGGGCGTGGCCAAAAGTTTTGTTTGAACAAAAGGTAGAACTATGCGTTTTCTACATAAAATATCAAGCGAATTTTTTCAATTTCGGGCAAAAATATTGAGTAAACTGCATTTTAATATTTACCCTTAAAATAGATGCCACGCCCACTGGAGGAGGTTAACCAATAAAATTTTTCCTTTTTATGTCTCACATTCATTAGGAGATGCTAAATGGCAAATTTCAGCCTTTTAGGACGTCTTACAGTTTTTAAATCTCTGGAGGTAGTTGCACATTTAGACCGATTGTGGGCGTGTCTTTGGGCGGATTTCAAATGTCGATATGGTAGTAATTTTATGGCAAACCAGACCAGATCCGGTCGAGCAAAACATTTATTTTTTTTTCTAAATCGAAACCGAACGCCTACTTTTATTTAGGTTATTTTCTATCTTTATTACGATTCTCGGCTAGCGTCAATTCAAGTTCGACCATGACCACCTGTGTCATAAAGTCATCAAAGGGGCTGTACGCATAAAGGTTAATATCTAGTACCAAACTTAGGTAGCTAAAAAGATATTTTCCGAATTTCTAATATTCGGACATCCACTTTTATTTGGGTTTATTTTTTTTTATTACGGTTAAGCTCTGTACGGCAGTCGTCGGTATGCTTCTAATATATTTTAAAATAGTTGATCCTTTACCGCACAGTTCCGATTGGTAAAAGCACCCTAGAGAAAAGTGGGAGGATTTTATTTTGGCACTATTTTGTTCATCAATATGAAGAAAAGGCTGCACCGATAAAGGCATTTTCGAAATGATCAACTCGAATTTGAGAGCGCTTTTTGCAGTTGTTTCAATATAGAGTACACAAGATGATAAAATATGAAATATAATATACGGAAAATATGGAAACCGGCAAATTATGGAATCAAAACCTGGTGGTCTTGCGATACCTTAACATTTTATACTCCAAATGGCCAAATTTACACTGCTAAAATAGGGAGCACTAGAGACGTGAACCTAGGCGAGCGGATCGGTAAGGACCTAATTGTACCCCATAACATAACGGTTGATAATTTCTTCACTTCACTGTCATTGCTCCAGGAACTAGTCACATGAAGAATAACAAAAGTGAGGACTTTGAAGAAAAACAAGCGTTATTTACCTACCTGGTGCTTTCTAGGGAGTTTGGATTTGGAAACAATGCAACAATGTGTATATTCCAGCCAAGGGAAAAGCTGTAGTTCTTATGTTGTCAATGCATCGAGATTCATGCCGAATATAAAACAAAAGCCAGAAATGGTCTTTTTTTTATAATTAGACAAAGAGCGGTGTGGACACTGTGGGTAAAATGGTGTCACAATATACTTCTAAAAGTGGAACAACATGTTGGCCAGTAGCCATGTTTTTTAACCTTTTGGATATAAGGCAGCTTACATTTTACCTATATTCAATAAATAATCCACACAGTGAAGTTCGAAGTTCAAAAATTTCGACGAAGAGCGTTCATTTAGAACTTGGGTACAGATCTATGCATACCTCGTATAAAGATTCATGCTCAAAAACTCTTCATAGTCAGCAAGTTTGCCGTAAGAGCAGCAATTCAGTATGTTTTGGGAATATTGATGCTTTGGGTGAAATATTTGAAATATTTTTTAATATTTGTGAATGAAGCTTTATATCTTATTCTATTTTTCTAATAGGCGAGTCAATTTCAGGTTCGAGTAACGAAGTTGAATAATTTGCAGCTGACGAGCACAACGTGATAAAGGTGGGCGTATATGTATAAGACACAAAGGTGGTTGTTTCATATGCTACCGAAAATCTTAGCCTAAGAGCTCTGCACGGCAGGCTTGTATTTAATGCAAGAGGCCAGTATGCATACAACACACTTTCAAGCAGACAAAGTGTCAGGTTGTCATGTGAGGCCACCGACATCGCTTCACAACTTACGTAGATGAATGTATCTTTGTATTTTTTTTTTTTAATTTTTTCTTAATACATACATCATACATGCAGTTCAAAACACATCATATATAATTCATCACATTGAGTATTTCATTTTTCACATTGTCAGAGTATATTTGGATCGATTTTGTGATAAAATTTTTTTTATTTACCCGGGTAGATACTATGATTCCATGAACATTTTACGACAAAACTTCAAAAAAAGTATGTAAAATTGCTTGAAAAACATTTTGTCTTACAATTTCTGGAAAAATTATAAATTAATAACTTAGTCGGATGCATTTCCAGATTATATAAAAATTCGATGAGTTATAAGCAATTGATGATTCTATTATTGAAACAAAATTATTGGAACAAAAATATTGAATAAGTTGCATTTGAGCAATTACTCTTTAATTTGATGCCAAAAATGTAATTTTTTGGTTATAATTCAACAATTTCCTTATAACTACTTTCAAACATGGGCGTGGCCAAAAACTTTGTAGGAATGAAATCTAGTATAGAAGACGTTGAAGCTAATGTGCTAAATTTTATCTCTTATTCTTACTTGACTTAGGCTAAAAAGTAGTCGAAATCCATGTTTTCTGGAAAATTAGAGATTTTTCTTAAATTCTGCCTCCAAATGTGCGCGTGGACCAAACTGTGGGCGTCGTAAAAATTTATTCATTTGAGTTGATAGCTTACTTACATATATGGTGATTTTATGGTCCAAGTTTTTTGGATTTAAAGCAAATATATCAAATAAAAGCCGCTTATTAGAATGCATATTATATATGACCACGCCTACAAGGGGGCGGTTTTCGGTTCTTTCTTAAATGCCAATCACAATATACTTAAGCTAGGATAACGCGTACCAAATTTCAGCTTTGTACGACAACTTTGAATTTTCATGCTATTATGTAAAGTCAGTGGGCGGATTTTTAAAATTCTTACACTTGTACTGCCTCGGGACCTAGAAAGAACAGATATTAAGTTTCAAGTTCCTAGCTCAAAATTTAAGGCCTAAAAACTACAGACACACGGACGGACATGGCTCATTCGACTAACAATTCGGTCTCGATCATATGCCCTATAGGTCTTGGGGGTCTACGGTGATTATTTCTCTATGTTACAAACTATGAATCTAACTTAATATACCTCCTATCCTATGGGATGGGGTGTAAAAAATCACTTTTTTAACGCCACGCCCACAAAAGTGTGCGGAGGCACATATAACTTATACATGAAAGTTAGAAAATGCTAATATCTACAACTGATAGCGTTTAATTTAAAAATGCTTTTTTTAGCTGCAGGTAAAAGTATTTCTTTCAAGCTCAAAGGAAATACTTTGAATTCAAATAACTTTTAAAACTTTCACATTAAAATTTAAAGCAAAATTTTTAAATGTAAAAAACGGAGTTTTGCAGCTTTTTTAAAACGTTCAATGCAAAACTAAAAAATAAATATATTGATCTTAAAGTTACAGTTATTGAAATCATTTCATATGTAATCTTTTAAGTAGTGTGCTTGATTTAAAATATTCAGATTGACTTCAAGCGAAAATTTCAATACCTTCTAATTACGATTTTTCTTTTAAAAAGAAGGTTAGGATTTGTTGCAATATGATTTCTAGGTTTTGAGTGCGAATTAAAGATCTTCTGGCTTGAATTAGCTGTCTTGGCTAATACTCATCATACTTACTTTTCAAAAATCATGAGCCTGAAGCTAAAAGCTAAAAGTCAACACAAAAAATAAATAAAACAACATAAATTCGTCTGTTTATCTCGTATTTTATTACATACATATTATAACCTTACTTTATGATATACAGAATTTTTTTCTAGAATATGGTTTACCAGTTTAAATTTATATCTATTAATTTTAAACAATTTTCTCTTATGCCAATTTAAAAAGATAAAAAAAAATTTAAATTGCTTAATTTTTTAAAGGAAAACATAAAAAACAGATTAAACCACGTTATTGAATAAAAACTTAAGCAGATCTAAAATTTAATAAAATTTATTAAAAGTAAAATAAAATTTAATATGTCACTTTTGTTGGCACGTTGTAGCGTTGAATGCAAATAACTCAAATATCTGCGAAACCAAATGTCCATTGTAGAATCTGATTGTAGTTTTGATGCCGGCGCACAATTCTTCACATGATTTTTTTTCACGGATCTTTTAAGCACTTCGTAGAACTGGTTACATAATACGGATCTTTAATTTATATTGTTATTGCTAATCACAAATTGAAAATTATCATAAGTTCAAGTTTCAAGTTTGTTAAAGAACAAATGGTATGTACATTAAGACATAGGTCTCTTTTAGTACTTAGGCTCAAGAGTTTAAAAAAACTTATTACATAAGGTGCAGTTACAATTAGTATGATATGTTAAATTTTGACTTATATTAGCAAGGTTTACATGCAAAAGTATATAAATATATAATTTAAAGTCACTAAATGTCAAAAAATTTACCTCAAAATAAAAAAGAATAGAAAAGAAGAGAAAATTCAACGAAGATGAAAAGTAGGTAGGAAGTTGAAGAAAAGAAAGAGAAAGAAAAAGAGAAAGAGTAGTTAAATATTCATTAATCTTTATTGTTGCTGAATAGAAATATGCCTAAATATTGCAGTTTTAAAGCTTGCGGCATTGCTTATTCCCTTGATGTTATAGGGCAGAGAATTCCATAACCTGACAGCATGAACGAAGAAGAACCTTGACGAGTTAAGATATTTAAATTTTGGTAAATTTATGTTAAGTGTTCTGCGAGAAGAAGAAAACTCAAGCTTGCAATACAGATAATTTGGAGTTTTAGTCATTATAAGTTTGTGTTTTAATATACAATTTCTTGCATCCATGTGTATTGTACTAAGGTGCAACCCAAGAAACCTTTCACAAAGACCGATATCCGATCGTATCTGCGTAGTCCATGAATGTATCGAACTGCATCATTGAAAGCCACCTGTAACTTATTGCGTGACAACGAATCCATGCTACTAAAAACAACATCGGCATATGTTATTATGGGAAGTATAAGGGCTTGGACGAGATTCCGTCGTGTTTCAAAGGGTGTGTAATTTGCAGCCAAAAACCGTCTACGCAAACAACCATATATACGACCAATGATATAGTTTATATGGTTGTTGCAGGACAGATTGCGGTTTATAACGAACCCAAGGCTAATAGCCGACTCCACTATCGCCAATTTCGATTCTGATATTTTTATATTTGGCATTAAAGTCAGTTCAAACAACTTTTTGATATGGTTAGAACCTGACACTTGGAAGGATTTAGCAGCAACCCGTTTTTGCTTGCCCAGTCGTTAATTGCTGACAAATCCCTGTTTAAACAAAAAACTAATTCGTCAAGTCGATTCAAAGGCATAGACATGTAAAGTTGTACGTCATCTGCGTACATATGCATACGAGTGTGTAAACATACCAATGGCAAATCGTTGACAAACATTGAAAATAAAATCGGTCCAAGTATGGAACCTTGTGGAACACCTTGTAATAAAGGCAAAACAGAGAAAAACCTACCAACAATAACAACCCTTTGAAATCGGTTCGACAAGTAGCTTTTCAAAAGTTTAACAGCTCTGTCGCCAAAGCCGAAAAGGTGTTTAAGCTTCCACAAAAGAATTTTGTGATTCACTTTGTCAAAAGCTTTCGAAAAATCGAGAAAACATGTAATGTGACGAGCCCTTTGTCATAGTCTTGCCTTACATCATCCAAGATCTTCACCATAGCAGACTGACAACTATGTCCTTCTCGAAAGCCTGACTGAGAAGAAGTCAACAGAGAGTTGAATTGGATAAGTGGGATTTGATCTGGCAGGATAAGATTCTCTTAAATACTTTTGACAGGCATGGCAGAATGCTTATTGGCCTAAAATCGTTAACAGAATTTGCGGAACTCCCGTGCATGTTTCCAAGCCTGAGGAAAGGTTGAAGTCATAATATACGAATTTTTTATGTGTGTTATATGGCTAAAGATGCTTGGTAAAATTATTCTTAGAAATTTAACTGGTATACCATCTTCATCGATTGCATTTGATTTGATGGCGGCCATTATTCATATTACTTCAGACTCAGTTGTTATCTCAAACTCGGCTTGCCTTTGCACTGATGTAAAGGTGCTTGGAGGAGAGTCAAATATATCATCAGCAACTACATTGTCAACAAAATGAGCTTTTACGTCATTTGCATTTAACGAACAGTTATCATTCCCTCCTTTGCTAACACCAATTTTTCGAAGGTTCCTCCACAGTTCCTTTGGGGGCAAGGACATACTAAGTTTAGAGGAGAAGTAATTTCGTTTCGAATCCCGCACAATGCTAGTGGCTGTGTTACGAGCATTTTTATAAGCGACCTGACATTTTGGCTCTCAAAAAGCGAGGCGATGTCATTTCCCAGGAGCGAAAAATTATTTTCGCTGTATAAATCACAATAGAAAACGTACTAGTGAGAGATCTGTCGTACTGGGACAGTTTCAGTTTTCTTTTTTGATTCTCAAACTGTTACAAAGGTGCAGAAAATAGGTTTGTGAGTAGGGTGAATGAGATTTATGAGAGGATTTATTTTTCATCGCTTGCCGAGAGGATTTAAATTTGTATGGGAAATCGCGTGATTTGTAAAGGTTTTAATAGAGATTTATATTAATTGCGGATTAGTGCCCGGTAGAGACATGCTATTAAGCATTCAGCAGTTATATTTCTACAATTTGCAGCAAAAATATTGAATCAGGTGCATTTGAGACTTTACCCTTAGATGCCGCGCCCACTGGAGGAGGTTTACCAATTAATTTTTTTCTTTTTTGTGTCTTTCATTTGTTAGGGGATTCTAAATGTCAAATTTCAGCCTTTTAAGACTTGTTAGAGTTTCGAAAGCTCTGGAAATAGTTCTAGTTGCACATTTAGACCGATAGTGGGCGTGCCTTTGGACCGATTTAAAAAAATCGGTACGAAATTTCAGCTCCCTAGCTCAAAATCTAAGGCCTAAAAACATGTGACAAATAGACGGACATGGCGTATTCGATTCAGAATTCGATCTCGATCATTATGACCTTAAGGTCTTGGTCGGCTACCATTATCAATTATTTTTATACCCGACCCAGGGTAGCTTTATTGATTTTAATGCATAGTTTGTAACATCCTTGCAAAATAAAGCACTTTGTGCGTAACTATGTCACGTACGTTCGCCAAATGACAAGTCCAAGTCGTGTGACTCGTGAGCTCACTGCGAGAGTATGCGTTGCATCGATTTAAAGAGTAAACCTTCAAATGCAATTTATTCAATATTTTTGTTCAAAAAAAAAAAAATTTGCTTAATATATTTTGTAGAAAGCACTTTTTTAAGATTTCGTTCCTACAAAGTTTTGGGCCACGCCCATGTTTGGAGCTAGATATTACGAAATTGTTGAATTTTAACCAAAAAATTACCTTTTTGCCATCGAATTAAAAAGCAACTGTTCAAATGCAGCTTATTTAATATTTTTATTCCAGATCGAAAAAAGTTAACTTATTATAATTATGTAGTAGCTACTCTACATTTTGTTCATACAAAGTTTTAGACCACGTATTCGACTGCTTTTAGCTTTACTAAGAATAGAATAAGAAATAAAACTTAGCACATAAGGTACACCTGATACTCTTTCAGATTTCGTTCATACAAAGTTTTTGGGCACGCCAACCCTTAGAGGTCGATTTCACAAAATTATTGAATTTGAACCAAAAAATAACAGTTTTGCGTACATTTTAGCCGCAAACTTGGATATTCAATGCTTATGTTGATTTTCAGTTAAAGGGGTTGGACACGCCACGCCCCCTTTTTAAAAAAAAGTAAACAAAAACTTATAAGGAATAATTTTCTTCCTATTTAAAATAATGCAAATGGTAACGAGGCGTGGATGGAAAACAAGAAAATACACGAATGGAAAGGAGAAAAGGAATGGAAAGGAGAATAGGAATAGGAATAGGGTATACCGCGGTGCCATAGAGACGGACCGAGGCTATTACATACGCACTGTTGCACTAACTCACTGGCTATACCCCATCCCATAGGATAGGAGGTACATTAAGTTTGTCATATAGTTTGTAACACGTTGAAATAATAATGGTAGGCCCCCAAGACCTTAAGGGCATATGATCGAGACCGAATTCTGAATCGAATGAGCCATGTCCGTCCGTCCGTCTGTCCGTCCATCTGTATGTCACATGTCTTTAGGCCTTAAATTTTGAACTAGGGTGCTGAAACTTCGTACGTCAGGTGCACGTCATACGAAGCAGTACAATTGTAAAAAATTTTGAAGTCCGAACAAAGACACGCCCACAATCGGTCTAAATGTGCAACTACCTCCAGAGTTTTCAAAACTGTCAGACGTTCTAAAAGGCTGAAATTTGTCATTTAGCATCTCCTAATGAATGTAAGACACAAAAAAGACAAATTTATATGGTAAACCTCCTCTAGTGGGCGTGGCATCTATTTTGAAGGTAAATTTTAAAATGCAGTTTACTCAATATTTTTGCTCGAAATCGAAAATAATTTGCTTAATATTTTATTAAGAAAACGCTTAGTTCTACATTCTATTGATACAAGACTTTGGGCCACGCCCACATTTGGAGTCAGAATTGGAGAAAAACCTAAAATTTTCCAGAAAAAATTAATTTCGACTGGCCTCGAGCCTAATTTAGGAAAGCGTGAAACAAAAAAAGTAGCTGGTTAGGTAAACGAGACTTCAGTCCAGATTTCGTTTACATAAAGTTTTTAGCCACGCCCCCTTTTAGGGGTCGATTTTTCAAAAATATTGAATTTGAACCAAAAAATTGCATTTTTACGTACATTTAAGTGTAACTTGGAAATATCTGTGGAAATATCTAATAATTAATAGTTTGTAATTAGGGGCGGTTGGACCACGCCCCTTTTCGAAGTTTGCATTACTAAACTTGATTCATAGTTTGTAACATAGAGAAATAATCACCGTAGACAACCAAGACCTTAAGGGCATATGATCGAGACCGAATTGTAAGTCGAATGAGCCATGTCCGTCCGTCCGTCTGTCGGTAGTTCTTAGGCCTTAAATTTTAAGCTAGGAACTTGAAACTTGATACCTGTTCTTTCTTGTTCCCGAAGCAGTAAAAGTGTCAATTTTTTTGAAATCCGCCCGCTGACACGCCCACTTTACTTAATAGCATGCAAATTCAAAGTCGTTGTAGGAAGCTAAAATTTGGTATGCGATATCCTCGCTTAAATGTATTGTGATTGGCATTTGAAAAACAAGCGAAAACCACCCTCTTGTAGGCGTAGTCATATTTAATATGCATTCTAATGAACGGTTTTTATTTAATATATTTGCTTTAAACCCTAAAAACTTAAACCACAAAATGTTCCGATATGTGCGCAAGCTATCGATTCGATTGAATTAATGTTTGCCACGCCCACCTTTGGGGCCGGTTTTAAGTAAAAAAACACATTTTTTATATAAAACTGCAATTAACAAATGTGTACCACATCTGATAAAAAACATGATAAAAAAATTATTTTATTGAAAAGGCTGGATGCCACGCTCCTTTTTTTAGGAAGCACATTACTATCTGACAAATTCTTAACACAATTAATTGGGAGGGTTTCAAAGATTCGCCTTGTATTCGGATTGTAACCCTCCCCCTAGTTTTGTTTCATGCTCTCCTAAATTAGGCTGAAGGCCAGTCGAAATTACGTTTTTCTGGAAAATTTTAGGTTTTCCTTGTATAAAAAAATGTAGAACTATGCGTTTTCTACATAAAATATTAAGCGAAATTTTTTCAATTTCCAGCAAAAACATTGAGTAAACTGCATTTGAGCATTTACCCTTAAAATAGATGGACATTAGGAGATGCTAGTGGGCATTAGGGCTGTCAAATTTCAGCCTTTTAGGATGTCTTACAGTTTTTATACCCCATCCCATAGGATAGGAGGTATATTAAGTTTGATTCATAGTTGGCAACGTAGGAAAATAATCACCGCAGACCCCCAAGACCCCAAGGGCATATGATCGAGACCGAATTGTTAGTCGGTAGTTTTTAGGCCTTAAATTTTGAGCTAGAAGTTTGAGACTTGATATCTGTTCTTTTTAGGTTAGCAGTACAAGTGTAAAATTTTTTGAAATCCGCCCACTGACGCGCCCACTTTACTTAATAGCATGAAAAATCAAAATTGTCGTAGGAAGCTGAGATTTGGTATGCAATATCTTCGCTTTAGTGTTTTGTGATTGACATTTAAAAAAAAGCGAAAACCGCCCCCTTGTAGGCGTGGTCATATTTAATATGCATTCTAATAAACGGCTTTTATTTAATATATTTGCTTTAAATCCAAAAAAATTGCACTATAAAATGTTCAGATACCACCACGCCCAAGAGGATAACGCGAGTTATGTATGAAAGCGATATGTTTCCGCAACATGAGCCGAAAACCGCTGATTCACTCAACAGCGGTCATCACCCCAAATGCACCGAAGAAAACAAACAACAGCCGTCTGGAGAATTAATACATAAAAACACCTTGCCAAAGCCACCTGGGCAACCAATGATTCGTGTATTCTGATAGACTCAAGCTGCAGCGACGTTTGGACGGCGGACTTGAGCTATCTCTAGAAAAATAAATAAAATACTCGAATACTCGGTTCAAACAAAAGTGTTTTCTTTTAATCAAATCAAAATATAAAGGGAAGACATTTAACTGGCGCAGTACGGTAAAAGATTGCAAGTGAAAGAATAAAAAAACAAGTGGGAAAGTGCAACAGTGGCTATGCAAAAGCTTCAATCCATCTACGACGGATTGCAAAATACCCGACCATACCCAAAAGAAAACTGCCACGCCTCCACAAAGTGGGCGGGATATAAAAATATAACTGTTGAATGCTTTATACTAGGTGGTTCCATACATTTCGGCCTAAAACTCCGCCTTTTTAACTAAAAAAATCACTTTTTTTAACGCCACGCCCACAAAAGTGGGCGAAGGCACACACTGCATATACATAAAAGTTAGCAAATGCTTTTATGTATATGCAGTGTGTCAACTTTTGTCATATAATTTTTAGTCGAATTATAGGATAGTAACTTGGATGAGTGAGTAAGTGCTAGAGTGTGTACGCAGAAGTTACAATCCGTAAAACGGACCGTTGAATACCCCATCCTATCCCACATTGTAAAATGCTGATGACATGCTTATTTTTTGACATTTTATAAGTAATGCAAACTTCGAAAAGGGGCGTGGTCCAATCGCTCCTAATGAGAAACCACATATATATCCAAGTTAGCCTTAAATGTAGAAAGGGGACGTGGCTAAAAACTTTATATAAATGAAATCTGGACTGAAGTCTTGTTTACCTAACCTACTACTTTTTTTGTTTCATGCTTTCGTAAATTAGGCTCAAGGCTAGTCGAAATTAAGTTTTCAGGCAAATTTTAGGTTTTTCTTCAATTCTGCCTCCAAATATGGGCGTGGCCCGAAGTCTTATATGAACAAAATGTAGAACTAAGCGTTTTCTACATAAAATATTAAGCAATTTTTTTTTTTAATTTTGATCAAAAATATTTAGTAAACTGCATTTGAAAATTTTAATATTTAAATAGATGCCACGCCACTAGAGGAGGTTTACCGATTAAATTTTTCTTTTTTGTGTCTTACATTTATTAGGAGATGCTAAATGTTAAATTTCATCCTTTTAGAACGTCTTAGAGTTTTGAAAGTTCTGGAGGTAGTTGCACATTTAGACCGATTCTAGGCGTGTCTTTGGGCGGATTTCAAAAATTTTTACACCTGTACTGCTTCGCATGACGCGGACCTAACGTACGAAGTTTCAGCACCGTAGCTCAAAATTTAAGACTTAAAAACATGTGACATACAGACGGACGGACATGGCTCATTCGATTCAGAATTCGGTCTCGATCATATGCCCTTAAGGTCTTGGGGGTCTACCATTATTATGTCACCGTGTTACAAACTATGTGACAAACTTAATATACCTCCTCCTATGGGATGGGGTATAACAACCGTTTATTAGAATACATATTAAGTATGACCACGCCTACAAGGGGGTAGTATTCGCTTTTTTTTTATATGCCAATTACAATACACTTAAGCGAGGATATCGCATACCAAATTTCAGCTTCCTGCGACAACTTTGATTTTTTATGCTAGTAAGTAAATTGGGCGTGTCAGTGGGCGGATTTCAAAAAATTTTACACCTGTACTGCTTCGGGATCTAGAAAGAACAGATATTAAGTTTCAAGTACCTAGCTCAAAATTTAAGGCCTAAAAACTACCGACAGACGGATGGACGGACATGGCTCATTCGACATACAATTCGGTCTCAGTCATATGCCCTTAAGGTCTTGGAGGTCTACGGTGATAATTTCTCTATGTTACAAACTATGAACCAAACTTAATATACCTCCTATCCTATGGGATGGGGTATAATTATAAAACTTGCATGCACTTTAGCTGCAAGGATATTTTAATGATAATATTGACTTTCCTTTAAAAGGGTTGGACATGCCACGCCCCTTTTTTAAAACAAAGTAAACAAAAACTTATAAGGAATATTTTTTTTTTCTATTTAAAATGATACAAATGGTTACGGGACGGGGATGGAAAACAAGCAAATAAACGAATGGAAAGGAGAATAGGAATGGAAAGAAGAATAGGAATGGAAAGGATAATAGTAATGGAAAGGATAATAGGAATAGAAAGGATAATAGGAATGGAAAGGATAATAGGAATGGAAAGGAGTATAGGAATAGGAATAGGGTACGACGCGGTCCGCTACAGACGGACCGAAGCTATTACATACGCACTGTTGCACTCTCACTGGTTAAAAAAAAGTTAACAAAAACTTATTAGGAATAAATTTGTTTTCTATTTAAAATGATTGATATATGGTAACCGGACTGGGATGGAATAGACGATAATAAACGAATGGAAGGGAGATAGGAATGGAAAGGAGAAAAGGAATTGAAAGGAGATTAGGAATAGAAATGGAATATACTGCGGTCCGTTACAGATGCGTACTGTTGCACTTGCTCACTGGTTGTGATTTTAATTTGAATTCAATCGTAGAAATTCGAAATTCAATCGTAGAAATTCGACCGAGGGTAGGTTTATTTACTTTAATGCATAGTTTATAACACAATGAAATAATCACCGTAGACCAGAGCTGTCTCAATCGTTCATTTTTCAAGATCGAATCGATCCAGGATTGATTTGAAAAAGGACCCGATCTTTTCAGTCAATCATTCATTCGTTACTTTTCGATTTCGTTCTTCTTTCAGTCATCGATCCAAAGCCAATCACCGTTCCTCCATTTAATCCGGATTGGTTTAACACGTTGGCAGCAGCCAGAGCCAGCGTATGCGCGTCAAATACACATTTTTCGAAATCTCGTAGCAGTTTCGCTACGTGCATCGATGTAGGAATGGAACGTGTTAATATTGTAAATGATTGAAATGACCCTTTCTCTTTCGTTTCGCTCATTTGACCAACGATAATGGAGAGAGAAAAGTATTGGTTCGTACCGATTTCATTCTTTTCGTTCATTTGAACGGGAAAGAGGATTGATATTAGGAACGATTAGTTTGCCCAACCGGGATTGCAATCGCCAATACCTTTAGAGGAACGGGTCCAAAGGTTCGAATCAATCACGATTTACACAGCTCTACCGTAGACCTTTAAGACCTTTTAAAGATATGATCAAGGCCGACATATGAATCGATAAAAACATGTCCGCCTGTATGTGTGAAGGTTTCAGGTCTTCAAACTCAAGCTAAAGAGCTGAAACTTTGTACACGGCTTGGTTCTTTCGTTGCACAGACAAAAGGTGTGAAAATTGGCTCAATACGTCAACGGCCACGCCCACTACTGGCTTATGTGAAACAACGTTTATTTCACATTTTTTCTAAAAATGCTTTTGGTCAAGTTAGACAAGGTACAGGAGCATACTATATGGTACTGAGTAATATTGACCTTAGACCTTTAGAAAGGCAAAAATTGGACCGCCCACACTATAAACCATGTCCACTTTAAACATGTTAGACCTTCAACCAGTGAGTAAGTGCTACAGTGTGTACGCAGAAGTTGCAGTCCGTAAAACGGACCGTTGAATACCCCATCCTATCCCACATTGTAAAATGCTGATGGCAAAGTTATTTTTTGACATTTTATAAGTAATGCAAACTTCGAAAAGGGGCAAACCGCCCCTTATTACAAACTATTAAATATAACATATTTCCACCGACTTTTCCAAGTTACACTTAAATGTAAGTAAAAATGCAATTTTTTGGTTCAAATTCAATATTTTTGAAAAATCGACCCCTAAAAGGGGCGTGGCTAAAAACTTCATATAAACGAAATCTGGACTGAAGTCTCGTTTACCTAACCTGCTACTTTTTTTTTCAGGCTTTCCTATATTAGGCTCAAGGCCTAAGAGTTTTTCTGGAAAATTTTAGGTTTTTCTTCAATTCTGCCTCCAAATGTGGGCCTGGCCCAAAGTCTTGTATGAACAAAATGTGGAACTAAGCGTTTTCTACATAAAATATTAAGCAATTTTTTTTTCAATTTCGAGAAAAATATTGAGTAAACTGCATTTGAAAATTTACCCTTAAAAAAGATGCCACGCCCACTAGAGGAGGCTTACCAATTAAATTTGTCTTCTTTGTATCTGACATTCATCAGGAGATGCTAAATGTCAAATTTCAGCCTTTAAGAACGTCTTACAGTTTTGAAAACTCTGGAGGTAGTTGCACATTTAGACCGATTGTGGGCGTGTCTTTGAGCGGACTTCAGAAATTTTTTTAACATTAAGCATCTCCTAATAAATGTAAGACACAAGAAAAAAAATTTAATCGGTAAGCCTCCTCTAGTGGGCGTGGCATTTATTTTAATAGTAAATTTTCAAATGCAGTTTACTCAATATTTTTGCTCAAAATTAAAAAAAATTTGCTTAATATTTTATGTAGAAAACGCTTAGTTCTACATTTTGTTTGCACAAGACTTTGGGCCACGCCCATATTTGGAGCCAGAATTGAAGAAAAACCTAAAATTTGCCTGAAAAACTTAATTTCGACTAGCCCTGAGCCCAATTTAGGAAAGCATGAAACAAAAAAAGTAGCAGGTTAGGTAAACGAGACTTCAGTTCAGATTTAGTTCATATAAAATTTTTAGCCACGCCCCTTTTTAAGGGTCGATTTTTCAAAAATATCGAATTTGGACCAGAAAATTGCATTTTTACGTACATTTAAGTGTATTTGAATTTAATTGAATGTATAGGGTGCGAGAATAATACCCACTTGTACTGCGACCTAAAAGATCTATTGTACCCCTTTACTTTGATCTAGGTTTTTAGAGCTATCTTTACAAAACAGATCCCTCCCTCGATGGGATGTTTTCATAGTCTTTTCCTGTTAAATTGGGTATCCCAGTAATTTTAAATCTGTGGAGTGCAAGAGCAGGACACTCTATCAAAAGGCGTTTCATAGTTTCTTTTGTTTCTCCACAGTGTCTACATATTTCAGTGCTGCTGTGGCCTAATTTGGATAGGTGACAGTTACATACTGCATGTCCAGCGAGAGCTCCACATAACAATCTTAGATCGGATCTGTAGAGTTCTAGGGCTTCCTTAGCTCCTTTGGGTTGTACCTGAGGAATTTTTTGGAGTGTTTGAGGCCATCCAGATTATTCCACTTTTGTAGACAAATTCTGATAGTCCAGTTTTTAATTTGATGATAAATGTCTGCCTTAGTGAAACCAAAGAGGGGAAAAGGCCCTATAAAAGGAATCTCAGCTCCTCATTTGGCTTAAATGTCGGCTTTTGCATTATCCTCAGTTTTCGTGTCCCGGCACCCAAATCAGCTTCACACTGTTTTTGGTAGCCAGTTTATTTAGAATCTGGTGACATTCCCACACAGCCTTGGAGTCATATCTGCGCTTGGAGTCATAGTCCTAAAGCGCTCCTTAGAGCTTTTAGGACTGTCTGGCTGTCCGAGAATAGTGAGATCTTCACATTTTTGAGATTTCTATTATAAATGCAATGGGCTGCTTTGTTGATCGCAAAGAGTTCGGCTTGAAAAATGGTGGCTTCTTTACAGAGAGGTATGTGTTTATGACACCTCGATCCTACTATACCAGCCCCAACTCCACTGCTTGACTTCGATCCGTCCGTGTACCACTTTTGGGCGTCTTCATTTAGCCAATGTGGATTGCTAGTCCATTTCTCTCTTTTCTTTGTATGTATATTTGCGTTGAAGACTTATAGCCTGTCTTACTGCTTCTGCCTGAACAGCTATATGTAGTGGTGGAAGGTTAAGGAGGACTTCCATACCAGCTGTGGGAGTGGTTCGCATAGCTCCAGTGGTACAGATGCACGCTAGCCTTTGCAGTTTGTTTAGCTTTCTTATGACTGTCCGCTGCTTACACTTTTTCCACCATATGGCAGCACCGTAGGAAATAATTGGCCTGATCATTTGAGTATAGACCCACAGGCTCATTTTGGGATTGAGTCCCCATGTTTTACCAACGAGCTGTTTTAGGGTCCATAAAGCTTTCGTAGCTTTTTTGCATATTGAATTTATATGTGGATTCCAGGTAAGTTTGTTGTCTAGAGTTATCCCTAGAAACTTAACCTCTGCACTGGTTGTAAGAGGAATATCTTTAATTTTTAGGGTTTTAAGCTTGTTCTGTCTCCTTCTTGTAAAGCAAATAGTTTTGGTCTTGTTGGGATTTGTAGAGCTTTGTAGGCTTTTTGCATAAGATGACCAATTGTATCCTCATGTTTGCCTCTTAAAAGAATGGCTAGATCATCAGCATATCCACATGTATTGACCATAAAAGTGGGGAAAGAACTCCTCCCTGAGGACACCCTTTGATGGTTTTTGTTACTACTTCCACGTGACCTAAGTTGGCTATTATGAGCCTTTCTTTGAGCATATTGCTAATCCATTTAATAATGAGAGGATTAACGTTTTTCCTCCTTAGAGCATTCGTCAAGGAGTTGTGATTTGCATTATCGAAGGCTCCTTCTATGTCCATAAAGTCCCCTACAGCGACCTCTTTAGCCATAAGGTATTTCTCAACCATTTCTGTTAATTTGTGGAGTGCAGTGGTTGTGGATAGCCCTTTCTGATAGGCAAATTGTAGTCTTTGCAGTGGCGCTTTTTGAAGAGCATCACTTTTGATCTCTAGCTCAATAAGCTTTTCCGTTACTTTAAGAAGTACAGACGATAAGCTCATTGGCCTGTATGATTTGGGAAGGTCGGGTGGTTTGTTTCCTTCTTTCGGAATGAATATCACCCTTACTTCCCTCCATTTTTGGGGAATATAGCCTGACAGTAGGCATAATTTAATAATTTCGACTAGACACACCTTTAGTCTGTTGGGGGAATAAAGGAGAAGGGCTGGAAAAATACCATTCATTCCGGGAGCCTTATATGGCTTAAAGCTCCTGATCGCCCATTTAACCTTATCAAAGGTAATATTTTAATATATAGCAGAGCCTCTACCTTTATTGTAGGGAAAGTTGGTTGGGTTCCTTCCAGAATCATTACCATCCTTTAAAGTGCAACCCGGGATATGAGTCTTTAGCAGTAATTCTAAAGTATTTTTGAAGTTTTGTGTGAGGTTTCCCTCAAAGTCTTTGAGCAGTCCAATAGAGTCCTGGTTACCTCTTGAGAGCGCCTTTTGAACTCTTGCCGTCTCCGGTGAGTCTTTGAGGTTCTCACAAAAGTTTTTCCACGACCTCCGTTTAGATTTCCTCAACTCTTTATTATAGTTAGTTAGGGATTCTTTGTACTTGTTCCAGTCGCCTGCTCTTTTGGCTCTGTTAAACTCATCTCTGGCAGCTTTCCTGAGCTTTTGCAGTTCAGTATTCCACCAGGGTATCGATTTATTTGTGAATTTTTCTTTGAGCGGGCAGCTTGAGTGGTATGAGGATAGGATTTTTTCCAGTGAGATTCACGACTGAGTTATCCAGTTCCTCTGGAGTATTTGTGCTCAGATGAAACCCAATCAGATCATTGCTGAGCGAATTTCTGTATAGTTGCCAGTCAGTGGTCCTAGGAGGTCTGTACCTGATAACTCTTTTGGCTTGGGAGTTGATCTTAAGGTTAAACAAGATGTGTTTGTGGTCTGAAAATGAGGCTTCCTTTGAGACTCTCCAGTTGTAGATTAAGTTAAGGTTTTTGTTAGTAATTAGTGTAAGGTCTAACACCTCCGTCCTGGTCGCATTTTGAAAAGTGGGTGTTTTGCCTTTGTTTACTAATGCTAGGTTAGTGCTAAGTAAGAATTCAGTTAAAGACTCACCTCTTGAATTGTTGTTGCTACTACCCCATAGCACATTATGGGCGTTGGCATCGCAGCCAATGAGGAGGATTTTATTCGTCCTTCGGCATTATTGGACCAGTCGTTCAATTATCCTCGGAGGTGCTTCTAAATCCTCTCCTCGAAAGTAGGCTGAGGTAACCACTACCTCTACACTTTCTTCACCAGGCAGATTGATAAGAACGCTGGTCGTGTCCCTGTTTGTGAATTCTGGAATGAGAATGTAGTTAAAAGCTTCTTCTATGATTATTGCTACTTTTGGAGACTCAGCTGTAGTGTCATATTCCAACTTACAGTTCTTAATGTCGAGCCCTCTTATTAGGCCTCTGTTAATCCAAGGTTCTTGAATTAGCCCTAGATTAAATGATCCTGCAACATACTTCGGGCATATCTCTGCAGAAGCAGCCTTTGCAAGCTGCAGGTTGGCTTGTATTGTCTTAATCATATTGAGGCCGAGGGCTCTTCATCACCCTTGGTAACCTCTTTGGCCGCCTTGTCGCCTTCTGGGAGAGTTGCTTCCCCCGTTGTCTTGTCATCCTGAGCTGGTTTCCTCAGGGTGACTTGACCAAATCTGTACCAGATTTTGTTGTTTCCGGATTCTAGCCGTTTTGATATTGTTTGGTCCATCGATAAGACTATGATGGTCTGTCTGGTCGATAAGACTGAGTTGCCCTTATTCACCCTCTTAAGTATCCTCCTGGACTCTACCATACGGCCTTCGTTTTGTCCTTGAATGGTGTCAAGTATTCTTTTTGACTCTGAGCCGGCAGCGTTCGGAAAGTATCCAACTAGGGTACATGGCTGAGGAACTGAACCCTTAAGTCGGATCCTTCCCATGGCTTCGGCTGTTGTGTGGTTATTTTCAACCATTCTGCAGTCTGCTCATTTTCGCAATGCAGCATTAGGAAGCCTGCTTTAAACGTAGCTCCTATGAATTTAGGTTTTACGGTGCTTTCTTTCTGGGCAACTACCTTGTCCATAATAGCCTCTTGTATGGAGCACATCTGGTCTGTGGTCCACATCGTGGCAGGAAAATCTTTGGCTAGGATAGCCATTTTTTTCCCCGAGAAGATATCTCTGTATGGTGTTCCAGAAGTGCTCTGCACATTGGGCCTTATTGGCGGGTTGTCCTCTCTTGCGCGCTTCTTCATCGTGGCCTCTGGGGCGTCTTTTCAGCAGACCTTGCTGTTTTTGTGGCCAGCTTATCAGCCTCTTTCATAGGTTGAAGTGCTTTTAGCTTGGCTTCCTCTACACTCATCCCCGTTTTCAGAAGATAAGCGAGTCTCTTCCTCGGACTTTTCGTCCTCTTTGTTTTTGAGTCTTTTAGGGCTGTCTCCTCCCTTGTTTTCTTTTTCTTTGTTAATGTTGTACCCACAAGTACCGCGAGAAATATAATTCCCGTGTGCCAGAGCTGCAGATTAGCACACTCGGGCAGTTAGTTAAAATGGAGCCTCGCCAAGCACCCCAAGTTTGCATACTCGGAACTATTGCCCACTAGCCATTCATCCTTCGGCATATGCTGTTCCACCTTGGATTAGGGGGATTTATCACTCATGCTAACATTTACCTACACATTCATGCATCTCATTCACACGCCACGCATACAGGGAGTTTTCCAATCTCGCCGCCCAACTAGAATCAGTCAACCCCCCCAGCAGAGACATGACCTTTCTGAGAAAAGGTTGTTTCCAGCGGCCACCGCGTGGAGGTACTAGTTGCTTTACCACCATCCGAAACAGTTACGGTACGTGCTTTTCCGAAGAAATGCTACATGTTATTCCCCCTGTTCGAATGCAGGGCCGACCGCTTTTAGGCCGACCGCATTTAAGTGTAACTTGGATATATATGTGGTTTCTCATTAGTGGCGGTTGGACCACGCCCCTTTTCGAAGTTTGCATTACTTATAAAATGTCAAAAAATAACTATGCCATCAGCATTTTACAGTGTGGGATATGATGGGGTATTCAATGGTCCGTTTTACGGACTGTAACTTCTGCGTGGGGTGCCGTGGCGTAGTGGTTAGTGTGTGTGCTTACTACGCCGGAGGTCTGCGTTCGAATCCTGCCATCGTCACCTGAAAAAAAGACTTGTTCTTTTTCACGGTCCCCTCCTCCGCGAGGGTTTGACAACCCCTCCGAGAGTATCAATTGTCTTGAAAAACTTCTCAAAGTGCCGTTCGGATTCGGCAAAAAATTGTAGGTCCCCTTGTATGTAAGGAAATCAACACACACAGCATACATTGCTCAGAAGTTGGCCCTGGTTCACATCGAGCTGTTGCGCCACTCTATTTATTTTTTTTTTTATTTTACTAGTTGCTAAGTTTGCTCCCTTACAAAGTTTAGACGACTCTTAGCTCCGCCCACTTTTAAGAGTCGTTTTTAGGAAAAAACTGTTTTTTTTCTGAACCTGTTTTTTTTATTCTAACGGATTTTAATTTTAAGCCCATGCCCACTTTTAGGGGCGTTGCCTATACAAATAATACATGAATTCGGGCCAAGAAACTTTAAGATTTTGTGTTACGTGGTATATAGGGTCCGTTATATAGAAGTTTGTCACAGACAAACTCTTGCACTTACTCACTTGTTATACCGCATCCCATAGGATAGGAGGTACATTAAGTGTGTCACATAGTTTGTAACACGGTGATATAATAATGGTACACCCCGAAGACCTAAGGTGCATATGATCGAGACCGAATTCTGAATCGAATAAACCATGTCCGTCAGTCTGTATGTCACACGTTTTTAGGCCTTAAATTTTAAGGGGAGCTGAAATTTGGTACGTAAGTTTACTGTTATCCGAAGCAGTACAAGGGTAAAAATTATTAAATCCGCTCACAGACACGCCCACAATCGGTGCAATTGTGCAAACTACCTCCAGAGCTTTCAAAGCTGTAAAACGTCTTGAAAGACTGAGATTTGGTATTTAATATATCCTATTTACTGTGACATACGCAAAATAAAAATTTAATCGCTTTTCTTCCCCTAGTGGGCATGGCATAAATGTAAAGGTTAATTTTTCAAATGATTTTTTTCAATATTTTTGTTATTAATCGAAAAATATTTGGAACGACCACGCCCACTACTGGCTTCAATGTAAGACAACCTCTATTTAAAATTTTCTTTCAAAATGCATTTTGGTCAAGTAAAACAAGGCTGACGAACTCAAATTTTGGTATAGAGCAATAATAGCCCGAAACCTCTAAGAAGACAAAAATTAAACCGCCCACAACCACATTAAACCTGCCCACTTTTGACATGTTAGATCTTTAAAAACCCCATTTCTCGGAAAGTTTACTTCAAATCGAAAAAAAATTGCTGAAGACATTACTATTTATTAGGTTTGGTTTCAAAAATTTTTGAGCTCCGCCCACTTTTATGGTGTGTTTTTAGAAAAAAACTGTTTTTTTTTCGAAATAATTTTCGGTTTTAACGCATTTTGTTATGATTCTAACGGAATTGTAGTTAAATGATTTTAATTTTTAGCCCAGACATTACTTTTGGAGGCGTGGCCTATACAAAAAATATATAAAGTCGGGACAAAGAGATTTAAGATTTGGTGTTACACGGTATATAGGTTCAGTTATATAGAAGCTTGTCAGAGACAAACTCTTGCACTTACTCACTTGTTTTTCATCTGGATCAAAACAGAGGTGATAAATTGATCGCTGTTTTGATTCAGAGCAGATTCGCCCGACTCCGATTCGATTTCCGTAGACTTACTGAATATGCTGAATAAACTAGTGGGAGGGTTACAATCCGCTTAGGCGAATCGTTGGATACCCCATCCCAATTGACCACTTTCAAGCTCCATTGTGCCATAAATCTTGGTTGTTAACTGTGTTAAGTATTTCTTAGTTAAAAAATCTTCTCCCTTAAAAATGGGCGTGGTATCCACCCCTTTTCAATAACATCGTTTTTATACCCGACCGAGGTATAGAACAGGTAGGTAACACAGTGAAATAATCACCATAGACCACTAAGACCTTTAAGAGATATGATCGAGATCGACAGGTAAGTGGATTAAGCCATGTCCGTCCGTCTGTCCGTAGGTATGCAGTTTTGAGGTCCTTAGTTAGTTTCCTAATTGAGCTAGGAAACTGAAACTTGTAGCGTTGCTTGGCTCTCTTTTTGTATAGAGAAGTATTGAGAAGTATTGAGAAGATCCGCCAACAGCCACGCCCGCTTGAATGTCAGACAACCTCAAATTTACATTTTATTTCAAAATGCCTTTTGGTCAAGATAGACAAAACATATGAACTCAAATTTTGGTGAAGAGCATTATCGAACAGAAGCCTTTAATAAGACAAAAATTTGACCACTCTATTGACACTCTATTGAAGGGGGCGTTTTTGAAAAAAAAAAACAGTTTTTTTAAGCATTAATATTCACTTTTAACGCATTTTCTCGTGATTCCACCGAAATTAGAGTTAATTGATTTTAATTTTCAGCCTACATTCTTTTTTAGGGGAGTGATCAATACAAATAATTGACAATCAGTATATGAAACAGACCAAAGAATTGTAAATTTGCTGTTAATGGGTAAACAGGGTCGGTATTTAGAAGTTCGTTTCAGACGAACTCTTGCACTTACCTACTTGTTTTTTTTATATATTTTATCAGAAGTAATATACACGTGTTGATTGCATTTTCACATTAAAAATTTGGTTTATACTTAAAAATGCCTCCAAAAGTGGGCGTAGCAAAAAATTATTCATTTTAGTTGACAGCTTTCACACATATCTGAACATTTTAAAGCGCAAGTTTTTTGTATTGAAAGAAAATATATCGAATAAAAAATGCTTGATAAAATGCAAATGAAATATGACCACGACTAAAAAGGGGCGGTTGTTGCATTTTTTTTAAAATGTCAATTACAATAAACTTAAGCGACGATAATGCGTACCAAATTTCAGCTTCCTACGACAATTTTGAATTTTCATGCTAGTAAGTAAAGTGGGCGGACTTTAAAATTTATTTACACTTGTACTACTGCGGGTCCTAGAAAGAACAGGTATTAAGTTTCAAGTTCCTAGCTCAAAATTTAAGGCCTAAAAGCTACCGACACCCGGACGGACGGACGGACATGGCTCATTCGACTAACAATTCGGTATCGATCTTATGCCCTTAAGGTCTTGGGGATCTACGGTGATTTTTGCTCTATGTTACAAACTATGAATCAAACTTAACATACTTCCTATCCTATGGGATGGGGTATAAACAGACCCATAACACACTAGTATGGTTTCTTCGACTGCGAGATATGAGTTTTACATAAATTATCTTTCTTCGAAGTATGGTAAACTGGGGCAACTTGGGGCACATTCGGCATCATCATTTTAACCAAGACAGCCGGCGTCTAGACCACTGATTTCTTTTTTGAACGCACCCTTCTATGATAGTGCTAAAAGCTTTGTAGTTTGACAACCCTAGTTTTTTGACGAGCCAAAAAAAGCTACAATTGGTTGTGTAATTTTAAACTGAAGGTTGGAAAGCATTTTTTTATGTTAATTTTAAGTGAATGGAACTGATATTTTGTCGAAGTTAATATTAATCATTAGTTTCTAAAATAAATAGTCCAAATCATTACTTGTCTTTCAAGTGTTTGTGAAATAATTTTAAACAGCAAATTCTAGAAATCAAGAAATCAAATCGCATTCGGCGTTTGTATATGGGGTTCGTTCAGACACCGTACAAAGTATAGCTTTAGCTAAAAGCTTAACTTAATATAATGTTAAGTAATGACTTATTTGAAAAGAGGCAAGTTATTTGAAATCGAGCTAGGACGTTCAAACCTGAACTGTATTTTTTTTTTATTTTGTACAGACAAAGTGTGAAAATAGGTTAAATCCGCCAACGGCTACGCCTACTACTGGCTTCAATGTAAGACAACCTGAAAACAATTAAAAAAAAAAAATTATATGACGAATATTAAAGGTAATAGCTAAGCTTGCTCCATAGAAAGTTTTGAGCTACACCCACTTTTAATTAATAATTTTTTTGAAATTTTTTCGGAATAATTTTCGAAATAGTTTTCGGATTTATCGCATTTTGTCATGATTCTAAAGGAATTGGAGTTAATTGATTTTAATTTTTAGCACAGACCCACTTTTGGGGGCATGGCCTATACAAATTATGTATGAAATCGGGACAAAAAAATTTAAGACTTGGTGTTACACGGTATATAGGATCGGGAAATATAGAAGTTTGTCACAGACAAACTCTTGCACTTACTCACTTGTTTTTATACTCGACCTAGAGTATATTAATTTAAATACTTTGTTTGTAACACAGTGAAATAATCACCATAGACCCTTAAGACCTTTTAGAGATATGATCAAGACCGAGAGGTGAATCGACTAAGCCATGTCCGTCCGTCCGTCAGTCCATTCGTCCATGCGTCTGTATGTGTGAAGGTTTTAGGTCTTCAGAATCGAGCTAGAGAGCTAAAAATTGGTACAGGGCTTGGTTCTTTTGTTGCACAAACACAAGTTTGTGTAAAAACTGGCTCAATCCATCAACGGCCACGCCCACTACTGGCTTCAATGTGAGACAACCTCTATTTCAGATTTACTTTCCAAATGCCTTTTGGTTAAGTTAGACAAGGCACAGGAACTTAAACTTTGGTATTGAGCAATATTCGCCTAAGACCTTTAGCAAGGCAAAAATTGGACCGCCCACAATATCGGCCATGCCCACTTTTAACATGTTAGATCTTGAAAAAGCCCGATTTCTCGGAAAGCTGACTCCAATCCGAAAATTGGTTAAATCCGTCAACGGCCATGCCCCCTACTGGCTTTAATGTAAGGCAACCTCGATTTCAATTGTTTTTCAAAATGCCTTTTGATCAAGTAAGACAAATATTTTATGACAAATATTAAAGATATACAGTGGTGGAAAAAATAATAGAAACGAAGGTACGAATTGTCTCTTGCTAAAATTTCTCCTCAAATCATATTAAGTAAACAACGGATCTTTAAAAAAGTACATTTGTCTTTTCCTATTGTTTCCGTGTTAGTGCTCTGAGAAGAAGAGAGATAGCAATATGCATAATCGTCTGGACAAAAAATAGAAACGAATAATGTTTGCAGTCTTTAAATGACTAGTGGATTTCATTACAATAAAAACAGTTTTTATTTCAGTGAGTCACGTGTTACTTGCGCAGTGTCCAACAGTTTTTAGCAAATTTTTTCTAAACTTTCTTGAATTTACTCGTGCTTTTTTTTAAAGTGAAGTTAAAAATCTGATTCGATGGGTCTTGGAACTCATTGTACTACTTTCGAGCGCGAATTAATAAAAAATTTAAGAAGTGATAACTACACAATGAATGAGATAGCACGGGCTTTAAAATGCTCAAAAGAAAGTATTTACTGCTATTCATTACACCCCCAAAGTGGAAACACGAGGCAGAAAGCGAAAGACAACACCGAGATTTGACAAACAACTTGTAAGATTCAGCAAGAAGAACCCGTTTGCCTCTTCCGAACAGCTAAAACGTGAGTTCACCGGCGCACAAGTAACGAGTCGAACCAGGGCCGGATTTTGCTTTGGAGCAGGTGGAGCAGCCGCACCGGGCGCAAATTAGAATGCTCCGCTTGTCATTTTTAACTTAAATCTATTTATTATTCATGTTTCAGATTTAATGAAGAAATATTAAGCCGTTTATGAATTCGCAATGTGGCAACACTGCGCAAGTGTCATTATTTCAATTTCAAACAAAAACTACATCAAATCTACACTCATACATGTACATAACATCGATGTTCTAGCATTGCGTGTATGTATTGTACAACAGGGCAGCTAAACATCAACATCAATCAAAAATAAAACCCATTTATCCAACCTATACCGAATATAAAAGACCATTCTGTTGCATGAAGTTGTGGAGTATTTGAATCATGCCGCTCCATTCGTCACCAATTTTGCGCCATGTCGCCACAGTTTTGTCAGCCAACAACACAGAAAACACTAACGAAATTAACTTCCTCTGGAGCAAGAATTCTATTCTGCGCAAAAGCTAAGTTAATTACAACAAAAAAACTTTGGTTTGAGCAAGCCAGGCCAAACGTGTTGCATTAAGTCCTCATCACAACAAGTATTAAAGTCGTCATTATCGCGTTTGGGGCGACGGCACTTGGAGGTTGGAGCGTATGTTGGAAAATGTGTGCTAATTATTATGTGTACATTTCAAGTTGCAAAGAGGTTGCTTGTTGTTCCTTCCCATTAGGTTTCTTTTAGACGAACGATAGAACATTCACCGTGGCCATACGAGATGGACCCAAAAAAATGGTTTTTATGGGAGCGACAGTTTTTTCTAGCATAAGGCCGCAGATAAGACTTAATTAACTCAAACACTGTTTCGTTGCTCATGGAAGGACAGCCTAATGGCTACACATTGTTGGTGCACCCTGTTGTGTATCTTGTGTGATATCGTATGCGCCAAATAAAGATATGCGCAGAGGCAAAATGCTTTAAATATTGTGTGTATGTGCTATATATTTTATTATACATATTTGACACATAGAGTTTCTTTTGTAAAGGGTGATTTCTTAGCTGGTTTGGTTTTGGCAACACTGGTTTTGACAGCTGACGTGTGTTTAGTACCTTGTGTCACTGTCAAACAGCTTCAGTTTGGCTTGCAATTTAACCATGGATCGTCTTACAAATGAACAACGCTTGCAAATTATTGAATTTTACTATCAAAATTCGTGCTCGTTTCGAAATGTTCATCGCGCACTGCTTCCATTTTATGGTCGGCGAGTTTGGTGAACAGTTAATTTCACGTTTGGGGCCGGTCAATTGGCCGCCTAGATCGTGCGATTTGACACCATTAGATTATTTTTTGTGGGGGTATGTCAAGACTAATGTCTATAGGGACAAGCACGCTTTGATTGACGCACTGGAAGCCAACATCCATGCATTCATTCGTGAGATACCGGCCGATATGTGTGAAAGAGTATGCCAAAATTGGACTCAGCGGATGGGCTACCTGAGACGCAGCCGCGGTCAACATTTGCATAAAATTATCTTTAAACATTAAATTGAAAGGTTCAAACTATCGATTCAAATAAATATTTCATTAATTTTTTCGAATTTTTTTGTGTTTTTTTTTTTTAAAAAGTTCTCAACCTCTTAAAAAATCACCCGTTATTTGGAAGTAGGAAGGTCATATGTGCCTTCCGAATGGTAGCGGATTTTTATCTTGAAATTGCACGGTGTTGCCAATTTATTCATAATAAAATTATAATAATTTTATTATCAATGACGAATTATAATAATTTTATTATGAATGAAAAATAAAATTGTAATAATTCAGTTACGACTTTTATTGTAGCAGTCGACTTAATCTTGAACATTCATATCACTCAAAAATGTTCTAATGACCAATGGTCTGCTACCTACTAAAACTGATTTTTAGCACTAGAAAAGTTATTCGAGTAATGCAATAAACTTGTACCTACCTACCTAGCTCCTTGACTCTATTTGCTTTACCTCTAATTATTATGTAGGATAGGTCGTAAGTGTACAACTATGGAACATCAAAAAATTCGATAGGTGGACGGAAGGTAGGAACACTTTTCCTACATATTAGGATATTCTGATATTGCTACTTCTGACAAATTTTTCTAAGGAATTAAACTTAAACTTTATTGAGACCGAATTGTGAGTCAAATAACCCATGTCCCGTTCGTCCGTCCTTCCGTATGTCGGCAGTATCAAGGCCCTAACTAAATGAGTTAAGAACTTCAAACTTTAAATCTGCACTTTTAAGATTCTAAAGTAGTAAAAATGTCTTACATTTTTAAAAAATTCGCCCAAACGCACTCCCACATTACTTATAGAAAAAAAAACAAGTGGGAAAGTGCAACAGTGGTAATGGAAAAGCTTCAATCCATCTGCGACGGATTGCAAAATACCCGACCATACCAAAAAGAAAACCGCCACGCCTCCAAAAAGTGGTCGGGATATAAAAATATAACTGTTGAATGCTTTATACTAGGTGGTTGCATACATTTCGGCCTAAATTTCGCATTTTTAACTAAAAAAAATCACGTTTTTTAACGCCACGCCTACAAAAGTGGGCGGAGGCACATACAATATATACATTAAAGTTAGAAAGTGCTAATATCCACAGCTTTTGTCATAAAATTTTTGGTCAAATTATATATATATATATTGAAAAACAGTCATTTTAAGCTAAAATCCCTTAAAAAGTGGGCGGGGCCAATGAAAAAGATAACATTTTTGGCTACCTTAAAGACAATTATAAGGCAATGTTACGTACCAAAAATTAATGCGCTAGCGCCATAGTAACATATCTAAAATATGCAAAATGCATTTTTTTAAATTAGAGATGGTCGCACATACAGGCCTGTAGTGGGCGTGTCTGTGGGCGGATTTAGCTTATTTTCAAACTTGATCTGAAGTACTGGACTTCCAACCAACTCACAAAATTTCAGCTCTCTGCCTTAAAATTTAAGGGCATTTAATAATATTTAATATATAATTGGAGAGACCGACATGTGGCCATACAACGATACAGTCTAGTCCTAAGTGAAGTGTTCTCTTTCTTTTCGGCGCGTCGTTCTTCGTATCTCGCTTTCAGTGTTCTCGGAACTTTTTCGTTCAGTGGCTAGAAGCCTCCGATTTGACAGGCAACAGATTTGCCGTGTACGCCACAAAAGAATCGAATGGAGAAAGAATCGAGTGGTATACTTATCAAAATAAGTACGAAAAACCACTGCGAGTCATTGTAAGGGTCACCCATCATGCACAAAAGAAGACGTTGTAAAAGACGTAAGAACTAAAGGCCTTAAAATTATTGATGCCGTCAATATCATTAAAAATGAAAAGCAACGCACGGAAGGAGAAAGAGACACTGTGATCAGTCGCGGCCTTCCATTTTTTATGCTCTCCTTTGAAAGAACTGAGAGCATAAACGATATTTATAAAATAACCAGTGAGTAAGTGCTAAAACGGACCGTTGAATACCCCATCCTATCCCATATTGTAAAATGCTGATGGCATAGTTATTTTTTTGACATTTTATAAGTAATGCAAACTTCGAAAATGGGGCGTGGTCCAACCACCCCTAATTACAAATTATTAATTGTAAGATATTTCCACAGATATATCCAAGTTACACCTAATTGTACGTAAAAACGCAATTTTTTGGTTCAAATTCAATATTTTTGAAACATCGACCCCTAAAAGTGGGCGTGGCTAAAAACTTTATATGAACAAAATCTGGACGGAAGTATTGTTTACCTAACCTACTACTTTTTTTGTTTCATGCTTTCCTAAATTAGGTTCAAGGGCAGTCGAAACTAAGTTTTTCTGGAAAATTTTAGGTTTTTCTTCAATTCTGCCTCCAAATGTGGGCGGGGCCCAAAGTCTTGTATGAACAAAATGTGAAACTAAGCGTTTCCTGAATAATAAAAGCAAATTTTTTTCAATTTAGAGCAAAAATACTGAGTAAACTGCATTTGAAAATTTACTCTTAAAAAAATGCCACGCCCACTAGAGGAGGTTTACCAATTAAATTTGTCTTTTTTGTGTCTTATATTCACTAATAGATGCTAAATGTCCAATTTCAGCCTTTTAGAACGCCTTACAGTTTTGAAAAATCTGGAGGTAGTTGCATATTTAGGCCGATTGTGGGCGTGTCTTTGGGCGGATTTCAAAACTTTTTACACTTGTACTGCTTCGCATGATGCGCACCTGACGTACGAAGTTTCAGCACCCTAGCTCAAAATGTAAGGCCTAAAAACATGTGACATACAGACGGACGGACGTACGGGCGGACGGACGGACGGACGGACGGACGGACGGACATGGCTCATTCGATTTAGAATTCGGTCTCGATCATATGCCCTTAAGGTCTTGGGGGTCTACCATTATTATTTCACCGTGTTACAAACTATGTGACAAACTTAATATACCTCCTATCCTATGGGATGTGATATAAAAACAAGTGGGAAAGTGCAACAGTGGGTATGCAAAAGCTTCAATCCATCTACGACGGATTGCAAAATACCCGACCATACCAAAAAGAAAACTGCCACGCCTCCAAAAAGTGGACGGGATATAAAAATATAAATGTTGAATGCTTTATACTATGTGGTTGCATACATTTCGGCCTAAAACTCCGCATTTTTAACTAAAAAAATCACTTTTTTTATCCACAGAATAACGCATGAAATTGAAAAAGCTTTAGAAGGGAAAAAAATATGTTCAAGTGCTTTCCTCGACGTATCGCAAGCCTTCGACAAGGTATGGCACGAAGGCTTGAAATATAAGCTACGGCAAAACTTGCCGGAAGACATGTTTAAAATATTGGAAAATTATCTTGAAAGCAGACTCTTTCGTGTTAGGTGTAGTAGTGAATACTCGAGTTTCAAGCAAATTCGGGCTGGCGTACCCCAGGGAAGCGTCCTCGGTTCGACCCTGTTCCTGCTCTACACAAGAGACATACCTCTAGATGACGAGACGGTCGTGGCCACGTTTGCGGACGATACGGCCATCCTGGCAACAGGTGAATCAGTCGAGTCATCAACGAGATACCTCCAACGAGCATCGGACAGAATTTGTGTCTGGACGAAGACTTGGCGAATCGCTCTTAACGAGAACAAGTCTACGCATGTGAATTTCACTTACAGAAGGGTTAACAATTTGCCTCTGTTCATAAATTCTGCACAAATACCTTATGCAAATGAAGCGAAGTATCTACGGATGACACTGGACGCTAAGCTAAGGTAGAAACCACACGTAAAGAAGAAGCGTTACGAGCTCGAGATTAGGCTCAGGGAAATGTATTGGCTTATTGGAAGATTTTCGAAATTAAGCACATATAACAAACTGCTCTTGTACAGGCAGGTGTTAAAGCCGTCCTGGACATACGGTATACAACTTTGGGGTTGTACCAAGCCGAGCAACATGTCCATGTTGCAGACTTTCCAAAACAAGACACTAAGAGCAATTGTGAATGCTCCATGGTATATTAGGAATAGCGATATTCACAGAGATTTAGGAATAGCTACCGTGGGCGAAAAAGTAACAAACTTCGCTCGAAAGCTAAATGCTCGCCTTCATGTTCATTGCAACAATGAAATGATCCGTACTCTAAACGAGACTCTTAACGATGTTAACAACGAGCGACGACTACAAAGAACAAGACCCTTCGATCTAGCGACGTAGGGTGAAGCCGCATGAATGAACGGCTTAGTAGGTGCATTCACTGGAAAGCAACCTATCCTTTGCGATTAACACTATGGAAGCGTAAACTACTTGTTAAGTTAACTTAGTTGTAGTCTAGAAGTATTATGAGGAAATTAGCGAAAATTTACTACTATGAAGTGCGTTCTGGCAGTTTCATAGTGTCTCTCATAAATGGGTGGTTTTTTAGCACGTGGAAATCGGGCATAACCAATATCGGCTACTTCGGTATTATATACCTGCTATAGTGGGCGTATTGGTATCTTTAAAAAATTAAGATAGGGACGGACGGACGGACGGACATGGTTTAATCGATTCTCCTGTCGGTTCCATTCATATCTCTAGAAGGTCTTAGGGGTCTACGGTGATTATTTCACTGCGCCCGGGCGCCAAAAGTCATTAAACCGGCCCTGAGTCGAACAATACGGAATAGGCTCGGAGAAGCAGTTCTTCATGGAAGAAGCCCAAGAAAAGTGCCGTACTTGAGCAAGAAAAATATCCAACAGCGGTTAATTTTTGCTAAAACGCACCTCCATCGTAAAAATTGGGACAACGTTTTATGGGCGGATGAAACAAAGGTAAACTTATTTGGGTCTGACGGGAAATTGTACGTTAGGCGGCCAAAAAACTTGGAATTCGATCCGAAGTACACGAAAAAAACTGTTAAGCACGGTGGAGGAAATCTGATGATTTGGGGGTGTTTTTCAGCGTCTGGGGTTGGACCAATTTTTTGGGTAAAGGAAAAAATGTGTGCTGTCATGTCAAATACTGTCATGCTGCCATTTGCTGAAGAGGAAATGCCACTGAAATGGGAATTTATGCATGATAATGACCCTAAACATACCTCAAAGTTAGATAAAGAATGGTTTAAAAAAAATAAAGTTCCTTCTATGGAGTGGCCATCTCAATCTCCCGACTTAAACCCAATAGAACACCTATAGCGCAAGATTGGAGACTTCAAAGCCAAAAACAAGGAAGAATTATGGTCAAAAATACAAGAAAAATGGTACGCCCTATCTTCCCAGACTTGTGCCAAGCTTGTTCATTCCATGGGACGAAGATGCAAAGCAGTCATAAACAAAAACAAAGGTCGAGCAACAAAGTATTGAAAAACAGTAAACAAATTTTCTGTAAGTTTCATTTTCTTCTCGAAAAAACGCAAAAACAATCTTGTTTCTATTATTTTTTCCAGGATTTCATCATAAGGAATTTTAAAAAGTGAAATTTCGAATAATTGCTTTATTATTTATTACTAAATTTATTACTAAATTCTCATGATTTTAACGAATTTGCAATTAATTGATTTGAATTTTAATCCCATGCCCACTGTTGGGTACGTGGCCTATACAAATAATATATGAATTAGGGCCAAGAAACTTTAAGATTTGGTATTACATGATATACAGAAGTTTGTCGCAGACAAAATTTTGCACCTACTCACTTGTTCTTTTTTGTTTCAAAATTATGGCGTTAATCCAGGCGTTAAGCCTGCACTTCAAACTTCACATTCTGTGCTGCGTGAAGTCTTTATACTTATCGGCTACTGTACTTGTACAAAATAAATATATATTTTTCTACGCTGAAAAACCAAAAGAAAAAAAAATACTATGCAAAATGTCTTATTTAAAAAAATCTACCTGCATCATGATTCCTTTTCTCCATGGTTGTGCTTACTAAGGTTGGCATCGATTTTAAAGTAGTTTTCAAATCATCAAACAACGTGTAAGTTCTGCCCAAGTTGGGCGAGTGCGCTTGTATTCCATTACCGTAGTAAACGTCGTCGGGCATGGAATCGTTCCGCATTGCATCGCCACGCTGTAATTTAAGACGTCGTGCTGCCAAGGTTTCGTCTACATTCGAATCTAACTTTGCTACTTTTTCTATTGTCTCTGATCCGTGATTGAATTCGATCCCCAATAATGTGAATAAATAAATTTGCTGATTACTCGTCCAATTAATTCGAGACGACTCGTTGTCATTTGGAGTTTCCACAATTGATGCCGTTGTCAACTCGAAAAATTTTAATCTAGGCAAATAATCAAGAACGCTTTCAGCAGTTGGCGAAACTAGAATAGCGCCATAAAGTTTCTTGGCTGAGGGCAATGAGATTGCACCTACTTGTCGATAATATTTTGGACTACGCTTGTCTTCTTCCCCTTTGACAATTCGGTCAGGCAAGGTATCGAACGTATCGGATGCGAAAGATGTCTTTGCTTCGCCAATAAGATACAACTTTGCGCCAATAATTGCGCTTCGAACACGTCGACGTGTGAGGAACCCTGCAGTGCTTGCTTGTATTTTTGTTACAGCCGATTTCATATTTGCATCGGTTTCACTCGAAAAAAAATGGTCAAAGACCGTTAATACATCAAATTCGTTGTGCGGGCTAATAGCTCGTTCCCCGGCACTAAGATAGTCTGAATTTGGACACAAAGGTAATCTGAGTGCGGACACAGAATACGCCATTTTTTTCCTGTGGACATTTGCAGAAGTTGCGTCATTTAGACAGAAAAAATCTCTTCTTTCCTCTGTTAACTTAACCGGAAATATATATCTTACCAAGTTATCGATGAACACAGTACCCACAATACCGCCAGGCGTGTACCTTCTTTTTTGTTCAATATTGCAATTCGTGAGTAGGAGATTCTTTAAATCAACATTTTTTTTTGAGGAAACTTTGGACTTTGTGAGCTTAAATGCTTGGTTTATATTACCGAATACTACTAGTTCACTTTCAGCGCTCCTTTTATATGTTGCATTGCCTTGATGGTCATCTTCAACCTCTGCTGAACTTGATTTTTGAAGCTCTTTTATAGGTATTCTTATTGCGTTGCTTAAAAGCTCATCTGAGTTAGGTGGTTGTTCTAGATTAGTGCAGATTGGGTGTTTTAAAGTGTATCTCTGCTGCATACGTGCAATCATGGCTTCTGTTTTTGGAAGCTTTCGGGCAATTGTCTCTAAAGAGTTTTGTTTATGTGAGGGGATGCAGACAACAATGCTTTCGACGTCAGACTCTGATTTTTCAAAAAAAAATGATTTGCTTATGATATTTTTAATACAATACCCCTCAGTAGCTTCTTGGAAGACACTTTTAGTTGGGAAGTCATTTTGATCAACTAAATTCATTACACTTGAAATATAATATACACTCTTTTTAAAAAGTTTATTTAAATTTGTTTCAGCTTTTACATTACTTGAAAGTTTAAGTGAAATGTTCAACGGATTATGAATATGCGGTTTGACGCATTCACAAAAGAACGTTTTATAATTTTTGCATATAATTATAATTTCGAGCTTAGCAAGTTCATCTTTCATTGGTGTTTCAGGTATTACCTCAAGCTTGTTATGTTTGCGGCTTACTTCCAAATGCTGAAAAGCGTTTTCTATGTCTTTTTTTGATGCTATCGCATCTTCCTTTTTTTCACTACTGGCAATTAATGATATTATTTTTATGTCGTCGTTTTCGACGCTGCACCAGTTTTCTTCTGGCTTATTTTTCTGACAGTTCCTTTTAGTCCGACTGTTTTTTCCGTCACTCTCATTTAAGTCATCAAAAGTATTTTCTAAAGCTTTGGGCACGTATTGCGTTAAGCTTAATTCGTTGTCGTCACTAAGTGACTTTACAAGTGCCGCTGCTGGTTCAATCGAAGTTATTACCTTCTGATGTATCATTGCTAGTTGGCTAATCATTGTATCTTGCCCACTGTCGTTTTCAAATAAGTTTTTTTTCTGGACTTCGTTGCTTAATTTTGCCTCTGCTGCGAAGTTTTCAGCAATTGAGCTTATAGCGAATTCTTTGAAGTTTTGAAAAATATTTTGGCTTCGATTCTCGTCCTTAGCGATAACTAGCTCCATTTGACACTTCTTGCCAGAAACTTCTGGGTATTTATTTCCTCCACTGCAGGTCAAAACACTTTTTTTCTGTATGTTTGTAGAAGGAATATCCCCGTTCACTATTATTTTATCTTCTTTAAGCTTAGTCCTACCACTATTTTCATCACTTGGTCTAGTAATGACATCTGGTGATGCTTGCCCTTTTTCAAAAGGAATAACGTCTTTTCCTACAAAAATTTTTACAGAATGTAAATCAACTTTGGATTGAAGTTGGTATTTAATCAAAACAGGTTTGAAAAATGGCCCGACTGGAATTGGCTTAGTGCATAGTCCTTGTCCCACAACAGCCAATTCGTTTGACTTTTCTGCGCAACGCTCTTTTGTGGAAGCTATAACCTGATTATCTACACTCAAATCACCTTCAAACTTTTGGTTAATTTGTTTTTTTTCATCTATTATAATATCTGGATTTTTTGTTTCTGCGATTATTTGATCGCTGTTTTGATCCAGAGCAGATTCTCCCGATTCCAATTCGATTTCCTTAGACTTGGCCATATCGTGGTCTGTATCGCTTAGTTTATTCTCTGCGACGATTTCGGCTTTTTCTGTAGTAGATATGCTGAATAAAACAGGCCCATAATACACCAGTATGGTTTCTTTGACTGCAAGATATGGGTTTTTACATAAATTATCTTTCTTCGATGTATGGTAAACTGGGGCAACTTGGGGCACATTCGGGATCATCATTTTTACGAAGAAAGCAGGAATCTAGACCACTGCATTCTTTCTTGAATGCACCCTTCTATGATATTGCTAGAAGCTTTTTAGTTTGACAACCCTAGTAAGTTTGAAAAACCAAAAAAAAGTTACAATTGGTTGTGTAATTTTAAACTGAAGGTTGGAAAGCAAATTTTTATGTTAATTTTAAGTGAATGGAACTGATATTTTGTCAGAGTTAATATTTTTCCATTAGTTTTTAAGGTACATAGTCCGAATCTGTACTTGTCTTACAAGTTTCTGTGAAATAATTTTAAACAGCAAATTCTAGAAATCGGATCGCATTCGTTTGTACTATGGGTTTCATTCGGCATAATACCCCATCCCACTAATCCGACACCAACATCTAGATACCGTACAAAGTATTGCTTTAACAAAAACTTAACTTAATATACAAGTTATAGTATCATAAATTATTAATTTTTGTGTTTCATTTTATGTGTTATGACTATGAACTCTTTTTATGTGCCACAATATTTCTATATTTATTTGTATGATCCCATTTGCTACGTTTTTTGTGTTTTTGTTTTATCGTACTAATACAATAAATGTTTGTCTGAATTTAAATAAATTTATTTATTATGTTTTGAGCTAAAAAAAATACGTGGAATACGTGGATGAATAACGAAATATTATGAAGCATTCAACTTAAAGTGCCAAATGTGCCCCAGTTTACCATATTTGTCTTACGCTTATCGTTATTTTCCAAACATTCGCTTTCATTATTTTTGCCTTGGACTTTGAAATATCCATTATTAGGGTTGTTGTTAGATATTTCTTCTGCATTGCTGGAACCGCATTCACCTTGTTCAGTTTTTGTGGCATATACATCACCCGTATTCTGATGCTTCTGATTTTCTTTGAAGTCCTTTCTATGCAGGTTACCTTGCTCTAAATCATTGTTATAATACTCACTTGGACTCTGACTTTTTCGCTCATTTGACGCCTTGAATTTAATAGTCTCGTTGTTAGTTTTTCTGTCGCTGGATTCCTTATCTGACTGTACTGAAAAGTCCACTGATAAGTAAGAAACATCTCTTGAGACTTTAGCATTCAAAACTGAAAATAAACGTATTTATATAAAGAAGACGTTACTCACTTATGAGTGTTTAGGTTGTAAAATTGGAAGGGAACATGAATGTCAATAAATATATGCAAAAGCGTTAAAAAACCAGCGAGTAATGCCGTTACGTCGAGGAACACAACTGACAACTCAGTGAAATACACACATTCTTATGGGAAGCAACGTAACTCACAATTCTTCTATGGGCCGCTTCGCACAAGAACGTGTATATTTAACTCAGTTGTCAGTTGTGAACTTCAGCGTGACGGACGCTACGTATTCATTGGGCTTAAGTGCTTCAGTGTGTACGCAGAAGTTACAGTCCGTAAAACGGACCGTTGAATACTTCATCCTATCCCACATTGTAAAATGCTGATGTTATTGTTATATCTTGACATTTTATAAGTAGTGCGAACTTCGAAAAGGGGCGTGGTCCAACCGCCAGTTATTACACACTATCAGTATCAACACTGATATTTCCAAGTTACGCTTAAATGTATGTAAAAATGGTAATTTTTATTAAAATTCAATATTTTTGTAAAATCGACCCTTAAAAAGGGGCATGGCTGAAAACTTAGTATGAGCAAAATCTTGAAGGAAGTCTCGTTTTTCTTACCTGCTACCTTTTATTTTTTATACTTTGCTAAATGAGACTTGAGGCCAGTCAAAACGTTGTTCTATAAAATTGGAGGTTTTTCCTCAATTGTACCTCCAAACATGGGCGTAGTCCAAAGTCTTGTATGAAACAAATGTAGAACTATATGTTTTCTACATAATATATTAAGCAGAATCTTTTTGATTTGGAACAAAAATATTGAATAAAATGCATTTGAAAGTTTACCCTTAACATCGAAGCCACGCCCACTAGAGGATGTCAATCGATTTAATTTTAATTTTTGTACAATCATTAGGAGATGACAAGCGTCAAATTTAAGCCTTTTACGACGTCTTAAGGTTTTGAGAGCACTGGAGGTAGTTTCACATATCAATTAACTGTGGGCATGTCTGCGTGCGGATTTGAAAAATTCTTGCTCAAAATTTAAGCCTAAGAAACATATGGCACATAGACAGATTGTATATTGTACGGAGGAGAAGGTACAGTTAATCCCATGTTACTGCGGCCAGCAGTGGGCCTATTTTGATAAAATCTATTATAGGTCTTCCATGATGCCGAAGCTTGTAATTAAGGCGGCTAGCTCTTTGGGTGTGCTGGCAGCTATGTATGTCCGCTGCTTCTCGGTAGAACGTACCTAGATAACGTTGACGTGTATTAAACAGTTACAGTCACATAATATGTGTTCTGCTGATTCTGTGTCCTCGTTGCATAGCCTGCATGTGTTGTCTTGCCCTATCCCCATGGTCAGCAAATGTTTTCTAACTCGACAGTGCCCTGTGAGGAAACCTGTGACCAATCGAATCTGACTTCTTATTAATTGTAGTAGCTGTTTCATTCTTTGGTAGGAGCTGTTAGGCATGAAACCTCTGGCTTGCCTGTTTTCTTCGGTTACCCTCCAGAAAAGGAGCTTGTTTTCGATCAGCCAGCTTTTCACACAACTTTTTATGGTGTTAATTGGTAGCCCGCAGAATCGTCTTGGTATCATGAAATGGGATGCGGATCCTTTTCTAGCTAGATCGTCTGCTTTTCGTTGCCTTCTTAATGTAAGTGTTCTTACTTGTTCTTATTCAATTGCATGTATTTCAGCCTGAAATATGGAACTGCTTATATCCATACTAGCGAAAAGTAATGTTTTATGGCACTGACCGTATACTCCGGCTCAAACTCCTTAATTTGTTTTGGACACATAGACAGACAGACGGACGGACGGACAGACGAAAGGACATGACTGATTCGATTCAGAATTCATTCTCGATCCTATGCCCTTAAGGTCGTGAGGTCAGGGGTTACCATTAGGAGGACCATTATTATTTCACCGTGTTACAAACTATGGGATCAAATTAATATAAACTCTGTCCTGTGGGATGGGGACATGGAGTATAAAAACCAGCGAGTATGTGATGCTGTTTGTTCGCAGAAGTTACAGACCGTAAAAAGGGCCGTTGAATACCCCATCTTATCCCGCATTGTAAAATGCTGATGTTATTATTATTGTTTGACATTTTGCAAGTAGTGCAAACTTCGAAAAGGGGCGTAGTCCAACCGCTCCTTATTACAGACCATCAATAATAACAGACATTTCCGCTTAAACGTACGTAAAAATGCATTTCTTGGTTCAAACACAAATTTTTGAAAAAACGACCTCTAAAAGGGGGCGTGGCTAAGAGCTTTGTATGAAAAAAATCTTGAATGAAATCTTGTTTGTCTTACTTGCTAATTTTTTTGTTTCATGCTTTCCTAAATTAGGCTTAAGGCCAGTCAAAATCACGTTATTCTGCAAAATTTTTGGTTTTTCTTCAATCCTGCCTCAAAATATGGGCGTGGCCCAAAGTCTTGTATGAACAAAATGAATAGGTTATTGTTTCCTACATATAATATTTTGCAAAATTTTTTAAATTTGCAGCAAAAATATTGAATCAGGTGCATTTGAGCCTTTACCCTTAAAATAGATGCCGCGCCCACTGGAGGAAGTTTACCAATTAATTTTTTCTTTTTTTTGTCTTTCATTTATTAGGGGATGATAAATGTCAAATTTCAGCCTTTTGAGACTTGTTAGAGTTTCGAAAGCTCTGGAGGTAGTTGCACAGACCGATTGTAGGCGTGCCTTTGGGCGGAATTCAAAAATTCCGTACGAAATTTCAGCTCCCTAGCTCAAAATCTAAGGCCTAAAAACATATGACATATAGACGGACATGGTGTATTCGATTCAGAATTCGATCTCGATCATTATGACCTTAAGTTCTTGGTCGGCTACCATTATAATTTCACCGTGTTACAAACTATGAGACAAACTTAATATACCTTCTATATTATGGAAATTGATCGATGTTTTTTATACCCGACCCAGGGCAGCTTTATTGATGTTAATGCATAGTTTGTAACATCCTTACAAAATAAAGTGACATACTTACACTATGTGCGTAAGTATGTCACGTACGGTCGCCAAATGACAAGTCCAAGTCGTGTGACTCGTGAGCTCACTGCGAGAGTATGCGTGGCATCGATTTAAGGAGTAAACCTTCAAATGCAATTTATTCAATATTTTTGTTCAAATTAGAAAAATTTCCTTCATATATTTGGTAGAAAACAGTTTCCATCGAATTAAAAAGTAACTGTTCAAATGCAACTTATTCAATATTTTTGTTCCAGATCGAAAAAAGTTAACTTATTATATTATGTAGTAAATACTCTACATTTTGTTCATACAAAGTTTTGGGCCACGTCCACATTCAGAGGCAGAATGCCATAAAAACCTATAAATTTCCAGAAATACATGGATTTCGGCTGCTTTTATCTTTACTAGGGATAGAATAAGAAATAAAATTTAACACACAAAGTACACCTGATACTCTTTCAGACTTCGTTCATACAAAGTTTTTGGGCACGCCAATCCTTAGAGGTCGATTTCACAAAATTATTGAATTTGAACCAAAAAATAACAGTTGTGCGTACATTTTAGCCGCAAACTAGGATATTCAATGCTTATATTGATTTTCAGTTAAAGGGGTTCGACACGCCCCTTTTTTAAAAAAAAAAGTAAACAAAAACTTATAAGGAATAATTTTCTTCCTATTTAAAATAATGCAAATGGTAACGGGGGTGGTCAAAGGATAGACATGTGCACTCAAGAGGATACAAGCATCCACAGGTTTTCTAAACCCACCTCTGTCTATCAACTCCTACTCTCACCTCCCCGTGGTGAACACCGGGTGCCTAGTACATCAACTGGAGATTGGGTTCCAACCCCTTTGGAAGGTTGTTGGGGGTAGCAGACGAGAGAGGGCGGGAGGAGTGTTCCCACTAAGGCACTTCTCCTTGCATCCGGACGGCAGTGGAGGAATTCCCCAGATGGAATCAACGGTGGCGTCCATAGTTCCAGTCAGGCCGAACTACTTAGTGAACACCTTATATGGGCTACTACGACGTATTCGGAGCTCAGGCCTATAAGGAGCGGGCTATCCGGCTCTCCGTCCTTAGAGCTAAGCAAAGGATCTGGTCCTCCAGGTTGGGGGTCGTGCCGTCGGGGTGACTTCCCGGCCACGTAAAGAAACACCAGTCACGAAGCAGAAACAAGCCTCGGATTCGGACGGATTTACTGTTGACGACCAATGCAAACGAGAAAAGGACAACGAGCTCCGGATCTGCACGTGGGATGTTAGGTCCCTTAACAGACCACGTGCAGCCGAGCAACTAGCGGAGGCCCTTAACGACTGCAAGGCAGACATTACTGCCATCCAAGAAATGCGGTGGGACAGGCCGGGCAAAAGAAGGATGAAAAACTGTGACATCTACTACGGCGACTGCTATCGGCATCAAAGACAGCGCCTATTTGGATGTGGTTTCGTTGTTGGAGGCAGACTTAGGCAAAAAGTCTTGAGCTTCAACCCTGTAAGCGAGCGCCTCGCGACGATCCGCATCAAGGCTAAATTCGCCAACATTAGCCTGATATGCGCACATGCCCCCACAAAGGAAAAAGATGACGAGACCAAAGATATGTTCTACGAGCTCCTGGACAAAACTTATGAGCAGTGCCCTAGCTACGACATTAAGATTGTCCTAGGCGATTTTAATGCCAAGCTAGGAAGGGAGGGCATCTTTGGTCGTACTGTCGGAAAGCATAGCCTGCACGACAGGACCTCCGATAACGGATTCAGGCTGATCGACTTTGCTGCGGGGCGACACGTTGTGGTAGCTAGTACACAGTTCCCGCATATCAATATCCACAAAGGGACATGGAGATCTCCCGATCAATCAACCGTCAACCAGATTGACCATATTGCGATCGACGCAAGGCACTCCTCCAGTATCATGGATGTCCGAACTTTCCGAGGGGCCAACATTGACTCGGATCACTACCTTGTTGTAGCCAAGGTACGGCTGCGCATATCCCGACCAGCGCCAAGTAATGGAAATACTGTGAGGAAGTTTGACGTCGGCCGACTACAATCGCAAGAGATCGCCAGGTCCTTCTCCAACCGAGTCTCTCAAAACCTTCTACGAAGTCCTATGCAACCAGCATCAAGTATTGATAGCCAGTGGCAACACTGCCAAAATGCCATCAGAGACGCCGCCTCTGAAGTGCTGGGTTTCACACGGCGACCACAACGAAACCCCTGGTTTGACGATGAATGCCGGCAAGCACATGCAGCTAAACAGGAAGCATACAAAGCGGCGCTGCACAGAAGGACTAGAGCTGCTCGCGAGCTCTACGAGCAGAGGAGGAGAAAGGAGCACCGGCTTCTCCGAAGGAAAAAGAGAGAGCACGAGAAGCGCGCGGTTGAAGAGATAGAGAGATGTTTCAACAGGAATGAGGTTAGAAAGTTTTACCAAAGGATCAAAAGGTCCTGCCAAGGGTATAAACTTCGAACTGAAGCCTGTAAGGACCATCAAGGGAACATCGTTGTAGAATCGCAGTCGGTGCTGAGGATTTGGAAAGACCACTTCTGCAGACTGTTTAGGACGAACCAAATACCGCTGTCAGGCAGAACGAACCATTCAACCCGGGCGAAGACGTTACCGACGAAGCATACGAACGATACCGCCCACCCGACCTGGAGGAGGTGAAAGTAGCTGTGTCTAAGCTCAAGTGCAACAAAGCAGCCGGAGCAGACGGCCTAGCTGCCGAACTTTTTAAATCCGCTGGCGATGAGCTGTTAGGAGCATGCACCAGCTCATCTGCAAGATATGGTCGGAAGAAAGCATGCCCGACGAATGGAACCTCAGCATTGTTTGCCCGATCCTGAAGAAAGGAGACCCTCTGAGTTGTGCCAACTACAGAGGCATAAGTCTTCTTAACATCGCATACAAGATCTTTTCTGCTGTACTGTGTATACGCCTGAAGCCGTTTGTCAACAATCTGATAGGCACATATCAGTGTGGCTTTAGGCCAGGAAAGTCCACCATCGATCAAATATTCACACTGCGGCAGATCTTGGAGAAAACCCAGGAATTCCAAATCGATACACACCACCTCTTCATCGATTTCAAGGCCGCGTATGACAGCATCTATAGAGACGAGCTATATAGCGCAATGTCTAGTTTTGGCATCCCTACCAAACTCGTCAGTCTGTGCAGGATGACGATGGAAAACTCACGCTGTTCCGTCAAGGTCGGCAAAGACCTCACCGACCCCTTTGATGTCAAAAAAGGATTTAGACAAGGCGATGCGCTGTCATGCGACTTCTTTAACATCATACTTGAGAGAATTGTGCAGAACTCTCGCGCCAACACCAGAGGTACAATCTTTCAAAAGTCCGTTCAACTACTTGCATACGCAGACGACATTGACATAATCGGTAGAACAAAGCGTGATGTCAGTGAAGCCTTCGTGAGTATTGGGACGGAAGCGGCGAATATAGGTTTAGCAGTCAATGAGGGCAAAACCAAGTATATGCTGTCATCAAGAAAAGACACCCAACACCGACGTCTTGGACAAAACATCACCATCGACAGCTATAACTTTGAGGTAGTTAGGGACTTTGTCTACCTGGGTTCCGCTATCAATTCAGACAATGACACCAGCGCTGAAATCAAACGAAGGATAACTCTTGCCAATCGCTGTTTCTTTGGGCTAAGAAGGCAATTGAGTAGCAAAGCCCTCTCTCGAGCAACTAAAGTGTCCATGTATAAGACCCTCATCATCTCAGTCCTGCTTTACGGTGCAGAAGCATGGATCCTGTCAAAGGCGGATGAAAACACTTTAGGCTGCTTCGAGAGGAAAATTCTTCGGACGATTTACGGTCCCGTCTGCATAGACGGAGAGTGGAGGAGGAGATATAACATCGAACTGTACGGGCTGTACAGCGATACCGACCTAGCCAAAAGAGTAAAAAACACAACGTCTACGATGGCTGGGTCATCTAGAGCGGATGGACACCAACGCCCCGGCCCGGAAAATCTTCGAATCCACACCGCAGGTACGACGCGGTAGAGGAGCACCGAGACTCAGGTGGCGCACGCAAGTGGAAGGAGACCTCAGCCAACTTCGCGTGCGAAACTGGAGACGGCTAGCTTGGGACAGAGCTGGCTGGCGAAGCTTGTTGGCTGACGCCCAGGTCCATCCCGGACTGTAGCGCCACCTTAAGTAAGTAAGTAAGTAAATGGTAACGGGCGGGGATGGAAAACAAGAAAATAAACGAATGGAAAGGAATGGAAACTATAATAGGAACTGAAAGGAGAATAGGAATAGGAATAGGGTATATCGCGGTCCGTTAGAGACGGACCGAAGCTATTTCATACGCACTGTTGCCTTACTCACTGGTTTTTTATATTTATTATCAGAAGTGATATACACGTGTTGATTGCATTTTCATATTAAAAATTTGGTTTATACTTAAAAACGCCCGCAAAAGTGGGCGTGGCATAAATTTTGTTCATTTCAGTTGATAGCTTTCACACATATCTGAACATTTTGTAGCGCAAGTTTTTTGGATTCAAAGAAATATCGAATAAAAACCGTTTATTTAAATGCAAATGAAATATGACCACGCACACATGGGGGCGGTTTTTGCCTTTTTTTGAAATACCAATCACAATACATTTAAGCGAGGATAACGCTTACTAAATTTCAGCTTCCTACAACAACTTTGATTTTTCATGCTAACACGTAAAGTGGCCGTCAGTGGCCGGATTTCAAAAATTTTTACACTTGTACTGCCTCGGGACCTAAAAAGAACAGATATTAAGTTTCAAGTTCCTAGCTCAAACTACCGGCACACGGACGGACATGGCTCATTCGACTAACAATGCGGTCTCGATCATATGCCCTTAAGGTATTGGGGGACTACGGTGATTATTTCTCTATGTTACAAACTATTAATCAAACTTAATAAACTCCTATCCTATTTGATGGGGTATAAAAACATTTTTTTTTAAGTTTTAGCTATGTTTCAATGGCGCTAGCGCATTTTTGGTATGTACTATTGCCTTGTAATTGCCTTTGAAGTAGCTATAAAATTTTGGCCTTTTCATTGACCACGCCCACGGGATGGAATTTTGAAGGGATTTTTGCTTTGAATTACTGTTTTTCAATAAATATATATGAAATTTGACTAGAAACAAGAAAATAAACGAATGGAAAGGAGAATAGGAATGGAAAGGAGAAAACGAATGAAAAGGAGAACAGAAAAGAAAAAGAAAATAAGAAAGAAAAGGAGACTAGGAAAGAAAAGGAGAATAGGAAAGAAAAGGAGAATAGGAATGACAAGTGGGAAAGTGCAACAGTGCGTATGCAAAAGCTTCAGTCTATCTACGACGGATTGCAAAATACCCGACCATAACAAAAAAACTGACACGCCTCTAAAAAGTCTGCGGGATACAAAAATATAACTGTTAAATGTTTTATATTAGGTGGTTGCATACATTTCGTCCTAAGACTCCGCCTTTTTAACTTAAAAAAATCACTTTTTTAACGCCACGCCCACAATAGTGGGCGAAGGCACATACTACATATATGTACATGAAAGTTAGCGAATGTACATATCTAACACATTTGTCATATAATTTTTAGTCAAATTTCAATCCCTTAAAAAAGTGGGCATGGTTAATGAAAAGGCTAACATTTTTTGGCCACTTCAAAGACAATTACAAGGCAATATTACGTAACAAAAACAAGTGGGAAAGTGCAACAGTGGGTATGCAAAAGCTTCAATCCATCTACGACGGATTGCAAAATACCCGACCATACCAAAAAAAAACTGCCACGCCTTGAAAAAGTGGGCGGGATATAAAAATATAACTGTTGAATGCTTTATACTAGGTGGTTGCATACATTTCGGATTAAAACTCCGTCATTTTAACTAAAAAAATCACTATTTTTACTCCACGCCCACAAAAGTATACAATATATACATAAAAGTTAGAAAATGCTAATATCTACAGCTTTTGTCATATAATTTTTTGTCAAATTTCATATACATTTATTGAAAATTGACGGACGGACGGACATGACTTAATCGATTCTCCTGTCGGTCCCATTCATATTTCTAAAAGGTCTTAGGGGTCTACGGTGATTATTTCACTGCGTTACAAACTATACATCAAACTTAATATACCCTGGGTCGGGTATAAAAAGTGACAGGTCAGGTAAACGAGACCTCAGTCCAGATTTCATTCGCATAAAGTTTTTAGCCACGCCCACTTTAAGCGGCCCATTTTTCAAAAATACTGAATTTGAAAAAAAAAATTGCATTTTTACGTACATTTAAGCGTAACTTGAATATATCAGTGGAAATGTCTTTATAATTGATACTTTGTAATTAGTGGCGATTGGACCACGCCCCTTTGCGAAGTTTGCATTACTTATAAAATGTCAAAAAATAACAATGCCATCAGCATTCTACAATGTGGGTTAGGATGGGTATTCAACGGTCCGTTTTACGGACTGTAACTTCTGCGTACGCACTGTAGCACTCACTCACTGGTTGTTCTTGTATTTGCCGGTGTCTAAGAATCTTCCTCGTATGGATTTAGCACATATGGTTTTAGAGGAAAGGCCTTGTCACTAATTGTTTCGCAATACGTGTTTCTAAAGTAACAAGCAAACAATATGTGTGCAGTGTATGTAGGTATATGGATTTCTCGCAGACAGCTAAAATACACACCTCCCGGCAAAGGTGCTGGACTGGGGAAATTCATAGTAACAATTCTTAGTGATACGCCTAATGTGCTATGACTAAAAATGCCCCCATCATTTTGTAAACAATACGCTCCGATGCCGACGTACGAAAACTTGTATTGTGCGTCACTCATTGCAAGCAAAACGGTGCTGTAGTTCTTTTTATACCCTATTCCACAGGGATGGAATATATTAAGTATGATATAGGCGAAAATCTTACATAGAGAAATAATGACGATAGACCCCTAAGACCTTAAGGGCAATGATCGAGACCGACTTCTTAGTTGAATGAGCTTTGTTCATCCGTCCGTCCGTCTGTCTGTCCGTATGTCACCAATTTTTAGGCCTTAAGCTTTGAGCTAGGAAGCTGAAATTGTGTACGTAAGCTCTCTGTCATCCGAAGCAATACAAGTGGTTAAATTTCAAATCCTCCTACAGACACGCCCACGATGGGTCTAAATGTGCCACATCCTCCGGTGCTTACAAGCCTGTAAGACGTCGTAAAAAGCTGAAATTTATTATTTAGCATCTTCCAATGATTACAAGTCATAAAAAATAAAAATAAAGTCCGCAGACCGCCACTTGTGGCATTGATTGAAAGTGTTATCTTTCAAATACAATGGATTCAATATTTTTGTTGCAAATCAAACGCTAAATTCCACATTTTGATTCTACAAGTCTTTGGGCCACGCCCACATTTGGAGACAGAATTGAAGAAAAACCTAAAATTTTCCACAAAAACTTAATTTCGACTGGCCTTGAGCCTAATTTAGGAAAGCATCAAACAAAAAAGTAGCAGGTTAGGTAAACGAGACTTAAGCCCAGATTTCGTTTATATAAAGACCCCTTTTACGGGTCGATATTTCAAAAACATTGAATTTGAATTAAAAACTTGCATTTTTACGTACATTTAAGTGTAACTTGGAAATACCTGTGGAAATATCTTAAAATCAATAGTTTGTAACTAGGGGCGGTTGGACCACGCCCCTTTTCGAAGCTTTCATTACTTATAAAATGTCAAAAAATTACTATGCTATGGCATTAGCATTTTATAATGTGGGATAGGATGGGGTATTCAACGGTCCGTTTTACGGACTGTAGCTTCTGCGTACACACTGTAGCACTTACTCACTGGTTTCTATTTAAAATGATACAAATAGTAACGGGACGGGGATGGAAAACAAGCAAATATATTAACAGAAAATCAACAGAAAGGAGAATAGTAATGGAGAGGAGAAAATGAATGGACCGAAGCTGTTACATACGCACCGCACTGTTGCACTAAATCATTGGTTAAAGCATTGAGTAAGTGCTACAGTGTGTACGCAGAAGTTACAGTCCGTAAAACGTACCGTTGAATACCCCATCCTATCCCACATTGTAAAATGAGGTTTAGCACACTAGCTTAAATTTTAAGGCCGAAAAACATGTGACATACAGACGGACGGACGGGCGGACGGACGGACATGGCTCATTCGATTCAGAATTCGGTCTCGATCATATGCCCTTAAGGTCTTGGGGGTCTACCATTATTATTTCACTGTGTTACAAACTATGTGACAAACTTAATATACCTCCTATCCTATGGGATGGAGTATAACCAGTGAGTAAGTGCTACAGTGTGTACGCAGAAGTTACAACCGTAAAACGGACCGTTGAATACCCCATCCTATCCCACATTGTTAAATGCTGATGGCAAAGTTATTTTTTGACATTTTATACGTAATGCAAACTTCGAAAAGGAGCGTGGTCCAGCCGCCCCTAGCTATAAACTATTAATTATAAGATATTTCCACAGATATTTCCAAGTTACACCTAATTGTACGTAAAAATGAAATTTTTTGGTTTAAATTCAATATTTTTGAAAAATCGACCTCTAAAATGGGGCGTGGCTAAAAACATTATATGAACGAAATCTGGACTGAAGTCTCGTTTACCTAACTTGCTTCTTTTTTATTTGCTTTATGCTTTTCTAAATTAGGCTCAAGGAAATTAAGGTTTTCTGAAAAATTTTAAGTTTTTCTTCAATTCTCGCTCCACATGTGGGCGTGGCCCAAAGTCTTGTATTAACAAAATGTGGAACTAAGCGTTTTCTACATAAAATATAAAGGAAATTTTTTTTCAATTTCGAGCAAATATATTTAGTAAACTGCATTTGAAAAAAATACCCTTAAAATAGATACCACACTCACTAGAGGAGGTTAACCAATTAAATTTTTATTTTTTGTGTCTTACATTTATTACGAGATGCTAAATGTTAAATTTCAGCCTTTTAGAACGCCTTACAGTTTTGAAAATTCTGGAGGTAGTTGCACATTTAGACCGATTGTGGGCGTGTCTTTGGGCGGATTTCAAAAATTTACACTTGTACTGCTTCGCATGACGTACGAAGTTTCAGCACCCTAGCTAAAAATTTAAGGCCTAAAAACATCACTCGATTCAGAATTCGGTCTCGATCATATGCCCTTAAGGTTAACCATTATTATTTCAACGTGTTACAAACTATGTGAAAAACTTAATATACCTCCTCTCCTATGGGATGGTATATTTTATACCATTTTATAGAGGATGGTATATTACTTTATTTATTATTTTTTATATTATACTACCCATATACAGGGTGTTTCCAAATTCGATGCAAATATTTTGACACAAGATTCTTGGGTATATTTGAAGAAAAAAATTGTTCTACAGTATGGGCCTATCTCAAATTTTGATACCGCTTATTGGGAATTTAAGAAAACACCTACTTTGATGTACCTTGACCCATACTAACACAAATATCTCCGCTAAAACTTACAACAGGTACTTCATTTAGGACTTTAATTTTAGAAGAAATAGTACTCCTTTTAACTGCATTAAAATAAAATTGATGACTTTTTTAACTTTCGAAATATTTGCTTTTAAGTCGGATCCTTTTTCCCTGCCCATGACATTTTTTTGACTTTCAAGACACATTTCTGCGAAAAATGCGTAATAAACAAATCGGTAATTTTTTTTTCTAGTGCACCTAACAATATTTAATAAAAATTGCTAAGACAAGTTACCCGAAAAACCCGCAGATTTTATGATACTTGGGAAATTCCATAGCAGGTAAAATTATGAAAAACTTGATTCATAGTGTTCAATTCCTATTATTCTGAATAAAAATGCTTGTGTTTGGTTTATGTTTTTTTTTATTTCATTAAGTTCACTTTACAATCAAATAAGGTGTTCAAAGTGTCCTCCTCCATTTTGTATGCATGCTAGAGCCCGTTTTTGGATTGCACTGTCAACGTTTATTGAGGATAACTCGTGCCTCACTTGTGACGAGGCTTGGAGAATGCGATCTTCTAACTCATTTAGAGTTGATATTTCTGTAGAATAAACAAGTTCTTTCATTCCCCCCCATACAAACAAATCCATAATTGTAAGGTCTGGAGATCTTGCAGGCCAGTGAACTGGTCCATTTCTTCCTATCCAACGACCAGCGTACTTTTCATCCATCCAATTCTTAACCTCGCGACCAAAGTGGGCTGGGACTCCATCCTGTTGAGAATATGACGAAGCTCGTTGAGTTACCGGAACATCCTCCAGTAGATCTGTTAAATCATTGCGCAAAAATTCCAGATAGTTTTCAGAATTCAGTGTGGGAGGCAGTTTGAAGGGACCGATTTAGTTGTTTCCAATAACACCTGCCCACAAATTGACGCTAAATCTGTGTTGAAATGATGACTCTCTCCTTGTGTGTGGGTTTTCCGCAGCCCATGTGTGTAGATTGTGAAAATTTGTAATCCCATCTCTAGTAAATTGAGATTCGTCCGTCCATAGGATTCTGCTTATAAAACCGTTGTCATCCAAGTTCCGCTCTAACAACCAGTTGCAAAACTCAAGTCTCGGCTCCAAATCACTCGGCAGCAGTTCCTGCACAGGTGTATGGTGGTATGGATACAAGTTTTCCGTATGCAGGAGACGAACAATTTTATGTGTTGAAACATTAAATCGCAAGGATAAGCGCCTGATGCTGATTGATGGAACATTTGCAACCGCTTCCAGTATTCTTTCATCAACTGCAATTCTTCCTGGTGAAGCTCCTGCGTTAGGTCGTCTTGTTGAAACAGATCCCGTTTCCCGAAGTCTTCGAAACGAATTTGTAAATACGCGGGGATTAGGTACTCTTCGGTTAGGATAAAGCTGATGGTATCTTTGTTGTGCTCTAATAGAACTTCCGTTGCACATCCCATAAACGTAGATAATATCGGCGTATTCTTCGTTTGTAAAAGATGCCATTTCAAGTAGGGTTTCTTAACAACTGTTGTGTCACCTCGGCTTCTAAAATGACTTTGATGGACTTAATTTTGTTTTCTAACCTTTTATACAATTTACATTAGGTAAATTTTCCAACTAGGCGACCAACCTCAAACTTAATCCTTTTTGGGATTTAACAGAAAAATGATAGGGAAATTACCTTTTTATCAGGTAGTCTAATAAAAATGCATGCTCTAAGACCTACGTAAATTATTAATACATAGTCAAAAAATCGTTCTTGTTGTCAATCGCGGTTATAAAAGTAGGTAACAAATCATATTTCCACCTTATACTTGTCGCGGCTTCGTGAAAAGAGTTTTTCATAATTTTACCTGCTATGGAATTTCCCAAGTATCATAAAATCTGTGGGTTTTTCGGGTAACTTGTCTTAGCAATTTTTACTAAGTATTGTTAGGTGCACTAGGAAAAAAAAATACCGATACATTGATTACGCATTTTTCGCAGAAATGTGTCTTGAAAGTCAAAAAAATGTCATGGGCAGGGAAAAAGGATCCGACTTAAAAGCAAATATTTCGAAAGTTAAAAAAGTCATCAATTTTATTTTAATGCAGTTAAAAGGAGTACTATTTCTTCTAAAATGTAAGTCCTAAATGAAGTACCTGTTGTAAGTTTTAGCGGTGATATTTGTGTTAGTATGGGTCAATGTACCTCAAAGTAGGTGTTTTCTTAAATTCCCAATAAGTGGTATCAAAATTTGAGATAGGCCCATACTCTAAAACAATTTTTTTCTTCAAATATACCAAAGAATCTAGTGTCAAAATATTTGCATTGAATTTGGAAACACCCTGTATAAAAAATGGGTAGTATAAAAATTTAACGAAAACTTATTAGGAATAAAGTTGTTTTCTATTTAAAATGATTGACAAATGGTAACGGGACTGGGATGGAACAGAGGAAAATAAACGAATAGGAGGGAGATAGGAATGGAAAGGAGAAAAGGAATGGAAATGCGAATAGGAATAGGAATAGGATATACCGCGGTCCGTTACAGATGGAGCGAAGCTATTACATACGCACTGTTGCACTAAGCTCAATGCTTTGTATGCAAGAAACTTAGCAAATGTTAATATCTTTAATATTTGGCATGCAATTTTTTTCAATCTAAAATGAATTTCCCGAGAAATCAGGTTTTCAAAGATTTCAGATGTTAAAAGTGGGCATGGTCAATAGAGTGGGCGGTCCAATTTTTATCTAATTAAAGGCTTCTGGTCGATATTACTCTCCACCAAAATTTGATTTCATATGTTTTGTCTATCTTGACCAAAAGGCATTTTGAAATAAAATGTAAATTTGAGGTTGTCTGAAATTAAAGCCAATTGTGGGCGTAACTGTTGGCGGATCTTCTCAGTTTTCATACTCTGTACAAAATGAGAACTAAGCAACGCTGCAAGTTTCAGTTTCCTAGCTCAATTTTAAAGACCTCAAAACTGCATCTACACTACTGCAACTACATACGGATAGACGGACCGACGGACGGACAGACGGACTTGGCTTAATCGACTTACCTGTCGGTCTCGATCATATCTCTAAAAGGGGCGCTTCTTTAGTGGTCTCTTAGGGGTCTACGGTGATTATTTCACTGTGTTACAAAATATAAATACACTATCAGAACTGTGATGCAGTTTGTTTAATACAAACAATATCTGAAGCAGAAATTTGCCAAGCAGAAAACTGCCAACACGGGCTCATCAGTTAGTGCAAGTGTTAGTGGTTAGTAAATAAAACATAAACTAACACCAAACACAAAACACAAAATACTAAGAATTACAAAAAATCGAATAATAGAAACATTATTATTACAACAGATAAAGTTAGTTTCAAACACAAGTAAAAAAACATAAAAATAAGAGTATATTTCATATTTAAGACGAACAACTCCGAAGCAGCCTCTTAAGTTTGGCTTTGTCTATGTCAAAGTCTAAAATACTGCTATGTGTGTTGTAGGTAGAACACATACGGCTGATAGGCTCATTTTTCCCATAATAAGTTCTGTGCCGTGGAACGTGTAAAAGCTGTATTCTTCGGAGGTTATGAGAGCCTCCACGAAATTTAAAGTTGATACTACATAAAAGGTCTGGTGATCTATTAGACCTTGGACCAATTGCTGAATAAAAATCAAGTCATTATTTATACGTCTTTGGGAGAGACTTTGAAAGTTAAGCAATTTTAGCCGATCGAAGTATGGGGGGAAATTGAGCTGATCTTCCCAAAGAAGTGCCCTGAGCGTGAACCGAATGAATCTCCGCTGAATCGCCTCGTTTCTATTCGTATGGCATACTTGCGATGGAGACCACACTTGTGAAACGTATTCAAGGTGTGTACGAACAAATCTATTGTAAAGAGAAAGCGTGACGTAAGGGTCATTAAATTCTTTAGACCATCGCTTAATAAACCCAAGCATGCAATTGGATTTATTTACAATGTAGTTTATGTGTTTTGAAAATTGAAGGTTTTGACTGAAGAAAACACCGAGATCCTTAAAATGTTCAACACGGCAAAGAGCATGCTCACTGATGTGGTAAGAGAATGTTGTTACGATACGCTCTTTAGAAAAAGTGATGACTTGACACTTAGCTGGATTGAGGAATAGACCGTTTTTGTTACACCATGTAGCAAAGCCGTTTATATCAGTCTGAAGAAGAACATGGTCATAAGAACTCTAAATAGTTCTAGATATCTTCATATCGTCTGCATATGCTAGAATTTCGCTATAAGCGACGCACGAAGGTGCATCGTTTATAGCAAGAATGAATAAGAGTGGGCCTAGATGACTTCCCTGGGGAACGCCGGAAACAGCAGGAAAAGAAACTGAAAAAAGTCCTCTAAATTTAACTTGGTATGGTCTTAAATGAAGATAAGACATAATTCAACAGATGAAATTTGGTGGAAAGCCAAGAGAAGTAAGCTTAAAACCAATAATTTCATGCGAAACCAAATCGAAAGCTTTGGAAAAGTCGGTGTAAACGCAATCAACCTCGAAGGAAAACAAGCAAATAAACGAATGGAAAGGAAAATAGGAATGGAAAGGAGAATAGGAATGGGGAGGAGAATAGGAATGGCAAGGAGAATAGGAATGGAAAGGAGAATAAGAATGGAAAGGATAATAGGAATAAAAAGGATAATAGGAATAAAAAGGATAATAGGAATAAAAAGGATAATAGGAATAAAAAGGATAATAGGAATAAAAAGGATAATAGGAATAAAAAGGAAAATAGGAATAAAAAGGATAATAGGAATAGAAAGGATAATAGGAATGGAAAGGATAATAGGAATGGAAAGGATAATAGGAATGAAAAGGATAATAGGAATTGAAAGGAGAATAGTAATAGGGTACAACGTGGCCCGCTAAAGACGGACCGAAGCTATTACATACGCACTGTTGCACTTACTCACAGGTTAAAAAAAAAGTTAACAAAAACTTATTAGGAATAAATTTGTTTTCTATTTGAAATGATTAATTAATGGTAACGGGACTGGGATGGAATGGAAGAAAATAAACGATTGGAAGGGAGATAAGAATGGAAAGGAGAAAAGGAATAGAAAGGAGAAAAGGAATAGGATATACAGCGGTCCGTTACAGATGGACCGAAGCTATTGCATTTGTAAGCGTTGCATTTACTTACTAGTTTTCGAAGCGCAGAAATTCGTGCGAATACTTGTTTTGCCCGGCCGAGGGTAGGTTTATTTATTTTAATGCATAGTTTGTAACACATTGAAATAATCACCGTAAGCCTTTAAGACTTTTTAGAGATATGATTGAGACCAACATGTGAATCGATAAAGACATATCCGTCCGTCCGTCCGTCCGTCCGTCTGTATGCGTGAAGATTTCAGGTCTTCCAAATCAAGCTAGAGAGCTGAAACTTTGTACACGGCTTGACTCTTTTGTTGCACAGACAAGAGTGGCACAACAGCTGGTGAACCAGGGCCAACTTCTCAACAATGCATGCTGGTGTGTTGATTTCTTTACATACAAGGGGACCTACAATTTTTTGCCGAATCCGAACGGCACTTTGAGAAGTTTTTCAAGACAATTAATACTCTCGGAGGGCTTGTCAAACCCTCGCGGAGGTGGGGACCGTGAAAAAGAACAAGTCTTTTTTTTCAGGTGACGATGGCAGGATTCGAACCCAGACCTCCGGCGTAGTAAGCACACACGCTAACCACTACGCCACGGCACCCCACTTTTACCATGTTAGATCTTTAAAAACCCGATTTCTCCGAAAGTTTACTCAAAACAGAACAAAAATTATATTGCAAATATTCAAGATATTACCATTTGGTAGGTAATATTAATTTTAGCTCCGCCCACTTTTAAGGGGCGTGTTTAGGAAAAAACGGGTTTTTTGCAATAATTTTCGGTCTTAGCGCATTTTGTCATGATTCTATCGAAATGACAATTAATTGATTTTAATTATTACCCAAGACATACTTTTGGGGGCGTGGCCTATAAAAATAATATATGAATTCGGGACAAAAAAAATTAAGATTTGGTGTTACACCGTATATAGGGTCGGGTATATAGTTTGTCACAGACGAACTCTTGCACTTACTTACTTACTTACTTAAGGTGGCGCTACAGTCCGGGGTGGACCTGGGCCTCAGCCAACAAGCTTCGCCAGCCAGCTCTGTCTCTAGCTAGCCGTCTCCAGTTTCGCACGCGAAGTTGGCTGAGGTCTCCTTCCACTTGCGTGCGCCTCTCGAGCACAGTCTCGGTGCTCCTCTACCGCGTCGTCCCTGCGGTGTGGATTCGAAGATTTTCCGGGCCGGGGCGTTGGTGTCCATCCGCTCTAGATGACCCAGCCATCGTAGACGTTGTGTTTTGACTCTTTTGGCTAGGTCGGTATCGCTGTACAGCCCGTACAGTTCGATGTTATATCTCCTCCTCCACTCTCCGTCTATGCAGACGGGACCGTAAATCGTCCGAAGAATTTTCCTCTCGAAGCAGCCTAAAGTGTTTTCATCCGCCTTTGACAGGGTCCATGCTTCTGCACCGTACAGCAGGACTGGGATGATGAGGGTCTTATACATGGACACTTTAGTTGCTCGAGAGAGGGCTTTGCTACTCAATTGCCTTCTTAGCCCAAAGAAACAGCGATTGGCAAGAGTTATCCTTCGTTTGATTTCAGCGCTGGTGTCATTGTCTGAATTGATAGCGGAACCCAGGTAGACAAAGTCCCTAACTACCTCAAAGTTATAGCTGTCGATGGTGATGTTTTGTCCAAGACGTCGGTGTTGGGTGTCTTTTCTTGATGACAGCATATACTTGGTTTTGCCCTCATTGACTGCTAAACCCATGTTCGCCGCTTCCGTCCCAATACTCACGAAGGCTTCACTGACATCACGCTTTGTTCTGAACTCTTGCACTTACTCACTTGTTTTATCATATTTTTTACCAGCTGTGGTGTACACGTTTTGATTACAGTTTTATATTGAAAATTTGATTTTTTACTTAAAAACGCCCCCAAAGGTGGGCGTGACAAACATTTATTCATTTGAGTTGATAGATTACGCACATATCTGAACATTTTATAGTGCAAGTTTGTTGGATTTAAAGCAAATTTATCAAATAACAAGTAAGTAAGTGCAAGAGTTCGTCTGTAACGAACTTCTAAATACCCGATCCTCTTTATTCAATAACACCAAATTTAAAATTTTTTATACTGAATGTCAATTTTTTGTATTGGCCACGCCTCTAAAAGGCCGTAGGCTGAAAATAAAAATCAATTAACTCTAGTTTCGTTGAAAATTCACGACAAAATGCGTTAAAAGCCAATACAAATACTTAAAAAACAGTTTTTTCCCCAAAACGCCCCCTTAAAGTGGGGCTTTATGCTGGGGGCTTAATGCTTTATATGCAACAAACTTAGCAATTGTAAATATTTTTAATATTTGGCACACAATTTTTTTTCAATATTGAATAAATTTCCGGAGAAATCAGGATTTCAAAGATTTCAGATGTTAAAAGTGGGCATGGTTAATAGCGTTGGCGGTCCAATTTTTGTCTAATTAAAGGCTTCTGGTCGATATTGCTCTCCACCAAAATTTGAAGCATATAAACATGCTTTGTCTATCTTGATCAAAAGGCATTTTGAAATAAAATGTAAATTTGAGGTTGTCTGAAATTCAAGCCAATTTTGGGCGTGGCTGTGGGCGGATCTTCTTAATTTTCACACTCTGTACGAAATGAGAACCAAGCAACGCTACAAGTTTCAGTAGTAGTTTAATTTTAAGGACCTCAAAACTGCATACATACGGACAGACGGACGGGCGGACATGGCTTAATCGACTTACCTGTCGGTCTTGATCATATCTCTAAAAGGTCTTAGGGGTCTACGGTGATTATTTCTCTTTGTTACAAACTATGAATCAAACTTAATATACCTCCTATCCTATGGGATGGGGTATAAAAAAACGATGCAATTGAAAAGGGGTGGATGCCACGCCGCTTTTTAAGGGAGAAGATTCTTTAACTGAGAAATTCTAAATACAGTTGAAGTTAATAGAAACTGAAATTTAACAACCAAGATTTATGGCACAATTCGGAGCTTGAAAGTGGTCAAGCGGGATGGGGTATCCAACGATTCGCCTAAGCGGATTATAACCCTCCCACTAGTTATACCCCATCCCATAGGATTGGAGGTATATTAAGTTTGATTCATAGCTTGTAACATAGAGAAATAATCACCGTAGACCCCCAAGACCTTAAGGGCATATGATCGAGACCGAATTGTTAGTCGAATGAGCCATGTCCATCCGTCCGTCCGTCCGTGTGTCGGTAGTTTTTAGGCCTTAAATTTTGAGCTAGGAGCTTGAAACTTGATATCTGTTCTTTCTAGGTCCCGAGGCAGTACGAGTATAAAAAATTTCCAAATCCGCCCACTGACACGCTACTTCACTTAATAGCATGAAAATTCAAAGTTGTCGAAGGAAGCTGAAATTTGGTACGCGTTATAATCGCGTAAGTGTATTGCGATTGACATTTAAAAAAAGGCAAACCCCGCCCCCTTTTGGGCTAGGTTTGCCTTTTTGCATGCCTTTTTGTATGAAAGAAATTTAAAAAAAGTGCTTTCTACATAATATATTAAGGAAAATTTGTTTGATTTGCAACAAAAATATTGAATGAGTATTTGAAAGATTACACTTTCAATCGATGCCACAAGGGGCGGTCTGCGGACTTTATTTTTATTTTTTATGACTTGTAATCATTGGAAGATGCTAAATAATAAATTTCAGCTTTTTACGACGTCTTACAGTCTTGTAAGCACCGGAGGATGTGGCACATTTAGATCCATCGTGGGCGTGTCTGTAGGAGGATTTGAAATTTAACCACTTGTATTGCTTCGGATGACAGAAAGCTTACGTACAAAATTTCAGCTTCCTAGCTCAAAACTTAAGGCCTAAAAATTGGTGACATACGAACAGACAGACGGACGGGCGGACGGACATGGCTCATTCAACTAAGAAGTCGGTCTCGATCATATGCCCTTAAGGTCTTGGGGGTCTATCGTCATTATTTCTCTATGTAACATTTTCGCCTGTATCATACTTAACATATTCCATCCCTGAGGAATAGGGTATAAAAAGAACTACAGCACCGTTTTGCTTGCAGTGAGTGACGCACAATACAAGTTTTCGTACGTCGGCATCGGAGCGTATTGTTCACAAAACATTTTTAGTCATAGCACATTAGGCGTATCACTAAGAATTGTTACTATGAATTTCCCCAGTCCAGCACCTTTGCCGGGAGGTATGTATTTTAGCTGTTTTCGAGAAATCCAAATACCTACATACACTGCACACATATTGTTTGCTTGTTACTTTAGAAACACGTATTGTATTGTATTGTATTTATTTATTTAGTGGCCACGCCACTATTTGAAAAACTTTATACATAATTACAGAAATTTCAATTTCCACAAAGAATTCATTTAAATTAATAAAAATAATAATAATAATATTTAGTTAATTAATATAAGGATAGTTATTTTTTATAAAGCTTATACATTTTCTCTTAAATATGTCCAGATTAATTTCAGTTTTTATTTCTTCTGGCAATGAATTAAATAACTGTAGACCTTTGTATACAATGCTATTTTGTTCAATGTTTGTTAGATAATGAGGAGGCCTAAGATCTCCTCCGTTACGCAAATTGTAAGGTTGAGACTCGCTTACATTTCTTATATATTTTTTTAAATACATTGGTAGCAAATCATGTTTCATTTTGAAAACAAGACATACAACGTTTAATGTGATTCTTTGTTTGACGCTCAACCAATTTAAGATATTTAACATCAGCTCAATTGGAGTATACCTATTACATTTTAATATAATTCGCATTGCTTTATTATAAATACGCTGTAACTTTAATAACATATAATCACTACACAAGAATAAAATTGATGAACAGTATTCGAAATGGAGCTTTATCATAACATTAAAAACATTAAAAACACTGAGCGTAGGAAGTTTGTTCCGAATTCTACTTAGAAAGAATACTTTTTTAGACATTTTCTTGATTATGTATTCAATGTGTTCATTAAACTTTAATTTGGAGTCAATCATTACACCTATGTACTTTATTTGTTTGACTTGTTCTATTTCTTCACCATCTACAGTTAGTTTAATTGAACGATTAGATTTAAAGTTCATACATTTTGATCTTGAAACATTTAATTTCAATTTGTTAGTTTTTAGCCAACCACTCAAATTATTAAGGTCTTCTTGTAGTTTTTTCTTATGCACTCTTCAATGTTCTTCCCCGTAATAAAAAGCAAGGTGTCATCAGCAAAAAGTAGTATCTTGCAGTATCTCAAAACGCTGTTAATGTCATTAATGTAGATAATGAAAAGAAGGGCACCTAGAATGGAACCCTGGGGGACGCCATGTTTAGTCTCCATGCTCTCCGAATAAACACAATTTATTTTTGTTCGTTGAGATAGCCCACAAATAAAAGATTCGAACCAATTGAGCTCAGTGTCTTTAACGCCGTAGCCTCTCAGTTTTAGCCATAGAATGTTCCTATCGATTGTCTCGAATGCCCTCTTGAAGTCAAGAAATACAACAAGGATGAAATTTCTCTTGGCCAGCTCCTCTTTCCAACTTATTATCACACTATTTAGAGCTGATTCACACGAATGCTTTCTTCGAAAACCAGACTGACATTCGAGGAAAAGATTGTTAGTTTTAAAGTATTTTTCTAATTGAATTTTTCCCACTTTTTCAATAATTTTTTCGTGGACAGGAAGAGCATTGACAGGACGAACATTTTCACAAAAGTCTGTACCTTTTACTTTTTCGACTGGGGTTACAACCGACTCCTTCCAAGTTACGGGAAATAACCCTTGGCATAAGGACAAGCTTATTAGACGCACAAGTTTTTCACCAATTATGTCAATTGCATCTAACAGCATTTTGGAGCTTAAGTGATCGAAGTCCTTTTTTTGGTTCAGAGATCTTAATATTGCTCTTAGGTCAACAATATTGATACAATTAAATTTAAACGATTTATCAATGCAAATGGGTGGGGGGACAAATTAATTGAAGGGTATGGACGTATTAATGTCACTGACACTGTTAATGAAAAAAGCGTTGAATTCGTCAGCTATATCTTTTTCGTTTTTCACATAATTACCGTTAAAATTAATAGATTTTATTTCGGAATGTCTTTTAGTAAGGACATATGATTTAGTTGTTTTCCACATAGACTTTTGATCGCGCGCGGTTCGTATTTTTCGTTTTATATAATTATTTTTCACTTTTATTACAGCTTGTTTATACCTATTACGTATTTCGCAATATCTAATCCAATAAGTTTCACTATTAGTAAATCTGAACTCTTGGTATTTGGCAATTTTTTCCCGTTTTAAAACGTGTAATTCTTCGCTAAACCATAAGCAAGGTGTGTCAGTTGTCGGTGTGTTGTCAGTGTGTCCTCAGTTGTCAGTGTGTCGTATGGCGAAACAATTGGTGACAAAGCCTTTCCTCTAAAACCATATGTGCTAAGTCCATACAGTGGAAGATTCTTAGACACCGACAAATACAAGTACAACCAGTGAGTGAGTGCTACAGTGTGTACGCAGAAGTTACAGTTCGTAAAACGGACCATTGAATACCCCATCCTACCCCACATTGTAAAATGCTGATGGCATTGTTATTTTTTCACATTTTATAAGTAATGCAAACTTCGCAAAGGGGCGTGGTCCAATCGCCACCAATTATAAACTATCAATTATAAGACATTTCCACGGATATATTCAGGTTACGCTTAAATGTACGTAAAAATGTATTTTTTTGGTTCAAATTCAGTATTTTTGAAAAATGGACCGCTCAAAGTGGGCGTGGCTAAAAATTTTATGCGAATGAAATCTGGACTGAGGTCTCGTTTACTTGACCTGTCACTTTTTATACCCGACCCAGGGTATATTAAGTTTTATGTATAGTTTGTAACGCAGTGAAATAATCAGCGTACACCCCTAAGACCTTTTAGAGATATGAATGGGACCGACAGGAGAATCAATTAAGCCATGTCCGTCCGTCCGTCCGTATGTAAACAACTTTTAGGCCTTAAATTTTAAGGCAGAGAGCTGAAATTTTGTGGGTTGGTTGGAAGTCCAGTCCTTCAGATCAAGTTTGAAAACGAGCTGAATCCGCCTACAGACACGCCCACTACAGGCCTGTATGTGCGACCATCTCTAATTTAAAAAAATACATTTTGCAAATTTTAGCTATGTTACAATGGCGCTAGCGCATTCATTTTTGGTACGTAAAATTGCCTTATAATTGTCTTTAAGGTAGCCAAAAAATTTTAGCTTTTTCATTGACCACGCCCACTTTTTAAGGGATTCTAGCTTAAAATGACTGTTTTTCAATAAATATATATGAAATTTGACAAAAAATTATATGACAAAAGCTGCAGATATTAGCATTTTCTAACTTTTATGTACATATTGTATGTGCCTTCGTTCACTTTTGTGGGCGTGGCGTTAATAAAAGTGATTTTTTTAGTTAAAAAGGCGGAGTTTTAGGCCGAAATGTATGCAACCACCTAGTGTATAAAGCATTCAACAGTTATATTTTTATATCCCTCCCACTTTTTTGGAGGCGTGGCAGTTTTCTTTTTGGTATGGTCGGGTATTTTGCAATCTGTCGTACATGGATTGAAGCTTTTGCATACCCACTGTTGCACTTTCCCACTTGTTTTGTTTCATGCTCTTCTAAATTAGGCTCAAGGCCAGTCGAAATTACGTTTTTCTGGAAAATTTTAGTTTTTTCTTCAGTTCTGCCTCCAAATGTGGGCGTGGCCAAAAGTCTTGTGCAAACCAAATGTGAAACTAAGCGTTTTATAAATAATATATTAAGCAAATTTTTTTCAATTTCGGGCTAAAATATTGAGTAAACTGCATTTGAAAATTTACCCTTAAAATAGGAGGTTTAACAACTAAATTTGTCTTTTTTGTGTCCTACATTGACTAGAAAATGCTAAATGTCGAATTTCAGCCTTTTAAAACGTGTTACAGTTTTCAAAACTCTGGAGGTAGTTGCACATTTAGACCGATTGTGGACGTGTCTTTGGGCGGATTTTAAAATTTTCTACACTTGTACTGCTTCGCATGAGGCGGACCTTACGTACGAGTTTCAGCTTCCTAGCTCAAAATTTAGGCCTAAAAACATGTGACATACAAACGGACGGACGGACGGATGGACGGACGGACATGACTCATTCGATTCAGAATTCGGTCTCGATCATATGCCCTTAAGTTCTTGGGGGTCTACCATTATTATTTCACCGTGTTACAAACTATGTGACAAACTTAATATACCTCCTATCCTATGGGATGGGGTATAAAAAAAATTATGTTATTGAAAAGGTGTTGATGCCGCTCCCCTTTTTAAAGAAAAAAGATTCTAAACTGATAAATTGTTAACACAATTAAAGTTAATAGAAACTGAAATTTAACAACCAAGATTTGTGACGAATTTTGGAGCTTGACAGTGGTCAATTGGGATAGGGAATCCAACGATTCGCCCAGGCGGATTGTAACCCTCCCACTAGTTTTATAATAGTTTTTAGTAGGTAATCAAATAATGTCGAATAACAATAATAGTATATGAATCTGAAATTTTAAATGTGGCTTTTGTTAAAGAAGGGAATGAAAGGATGAGGATGCTTGGAAAGAGAAGAATATTTTGGTGAGGAAGAGTAAGTTGCCGATAAAGGGGTTTTACGTTTTTGTTGGAGGCTGCTGCTATCCGATGGAGCACTCAGACATAACTACTGGTCCATTGTACTACCATGCAGACACCTTTCATTAATGTACTTAGTTTACCCGTCCTTAAGACGGCAAAAGACGGGTTAACTAGAAATTTACCTAGCTAAACTAGATACGGGTAAACTTTCAAACTATTTTGAAAGAAAATTCGAAATAGAGATTGTCTTACATTGAAGGCGTGGCCGTTGACCGATTAAACCAATTGTCACACTTTGTCTGTACAAAATACACTCCAAGTTTGAGCATCCCAGATCAATCATCTTTTCGCCTTTGCACCGATCAGAAGTGTTAAATCCATTCTCCCATACTTCATTATATTTACTATATCAAATAAAAATCGTTTATTAGAATGCATATTAAGTATGACCACGCCTACAAGGGGGCAGTATTCGCTTTTTTTATACCCCATCCCATAGGATAGGAGGTCTTTTAAATTTGTCACATAGTTTGTAACACGGTGAAATAATAATGGTAGACCCCCAAGACCTTAAGGGCATATGATCGAGACCGAATTCTGAATCGAATGAGCCATGTCCGTCCGTCCGCCCGTCCGTCTGCATTCCACATGTTTTTAGGCCTTAAATTTTGAGCTAGGGTGCTGAAACTTCGTACGTAAGGTCCGCGTCATGCGAAGCAGTACAAGTGTAAAAATTTTTGAAATCCGCCTAAAGACACGCCTAGAATCGGTCTAAATGTGCAACTACCTCCAGAACTTTCAAAACTCTAAGACGTTCTAAAAGGCTGAAATTTAACATTTAGCATCTCCTAATAAATGTAAGACACAAAAAAGAAAAATTTAATCGGTAAACCTCCTCTAGTGGGCGTGGCATCTATTTTAATAGTACATTTTCAAATGCAGTTTACTCAATATTTTTTCTCAAAATTAAAAAAAATTGCTTAATATTTTATGTAGAAAACGCTCAGTTCTAAATTTCGTTCAAACAAAACTTTGGGCCACGCCCATATTTGGAGGCACAATTGAAGAAAAACCTAAAATTTGCCTGAAAAACTTAATTTCAACTAGCCTTGAGCCTAATTTAGGAAAGCATCACACAAAAAAAGTAGCAAATTAGGTAAACGAAACTTCAGTCCAGATTTCGCTTATATAAAGTTCTTAGCCACGCCCCCTTTTAAGGGTCAATTTTTTAAAAATATTAAATTTGGAACAAAAAATTGCACTTTTACTTTAATATGGAAGAAATCTGGACTGAAGTCTCATTTACCTAACCTGCTATTTTTTTCGTTTCATGCTTTCCTAAATTAGGCTCAAGGCCAGTCAAAATTAGGCTTTTCTGGAAAATTTTAGGTTTTTCTTCAATTCTGCATTTAAATGTGGGCGTGGCCCAAAGGTTTGTATAGACAAAATGTAGATCTAAGCGTTTTCTACATAAAATATTAAGCATTTTTTTTTTTTCGAGCAAAAATATTGAGTAAACTGTATTTGAAAATTTACCCTTAAAATAGATGCCACGCCCACTAGAGGAGGTTTACCAATTCAATTTGCCTTTTTTGTGCCTTACATTCATAAGGAGAATTTCAGCCTTTTAGAACCTCTTACAGTTTTAAAAACCCTGGAGGTAGTTTCACATTTAGACCGATTGTGGGCGTATCTTTGGGTGGATTTCAAAAATGTTTACGCTTGTACTGCTTCTATTGGACCTAACGTACGAAGTTTCAGCACCCTAGCTCAAAATTTAAGGCCTAAAAACATGTGACATACAGACGGGCGGACGGACGGATGGACGGAAGTGGCTCATTCGATTCAGAATTCGGTGACAAACTTAATAAACCTCCTATCTTATGGGATGGGGTATAAGCAAGTGAATGTTATTTTACAGATTGCGTTGTAAACGGTGTATTGCCAAAGGGCTACATCGATACGGGTTGTTGTGCGGTGACCATTCGCGAAACAGATCCTACTAGCTTTAATCTTAAAGTAGAACCATGTGAACTTTCGGTAAATGGATTCGGTGGAGGAGTCTCAAAATTTATAGGGAAAACCGAGGCGTAGTTGAATCGTTGGTAGTGCCGGATCGAATTCAAAATGTATCCCTTAACGCGGGCGGTATAACGATGGTGATGCGCAAAAATGAAGTGCGGTTAGTCGGTGGAGAAATTGTTTTGCCAGAAGTTGATGTGCTAGAACCTCGAAAGGTGGCCCTTTAGGCAAAAGATTCAACAGTAATACCCCCTAACTATGCTGGCCTTGTGGAGGTCTACAATAAAGACAGCTTCTCCGAAGACGTCTATATTGAGTTACAGTAACGATCCTTGCCCAATAACGAGTACTGGATACCCAAATCTGTCCTCATCGCCGGAAAAGGAGTTGCTTTGTTGTTCAATGTATCAACGTCAAATCTTGAATTCAAGGCTGGCCAACTTTTTTTTAGAGGTGAGAAAATTGAAGCTGAGCCAGAAGAACAAGAAATTTCCGTTTATGCGGTAAGTATTTCAAGTTTAGATCCATTTTCTTTATCTGATATTCGAGATCGATTTAAGGCAAACTTGCTAAAGGAGCAGCAACATAATTTTTAAGTCTTATCAATAAGTATCGAGATTGTTTCGCACAAAATTTAAAAGAGCTGCGCAAAACAAAATCAGAGGCAATGTCCATTGCTTAAAAGTAAAACAAATGTATTTCATTTAAACCATATCGCATGTCCTTTCATGAACGTTCTAAATTGCGAGAGATTGTAGACGAACTTGTAGATAACGATTTGGTAAGAGAATCAAGTTCACCGTTTTCAAGCACGGTTTTACTAGTCTGAAAGAAAAATGGAGAATCCAGAATGTGCATCGACTTCCGCTCTCTAAACGCAATTACTGTCAAAGACCAATAACCGATGCCATGGATCGACGATCAGTTGGACCGATTGAAGGGTGCAAGATATTTCACCAGCCTTGATCTAGCAAGCGGTTATTATCAAATCCGCTCGCAGAAGAGTCAGTTCCTAAAACAGCAATTGTAACCCCTGACGGTCATTACGAATTTTTACGGATGCCTTTCGGTTTGGCAAATACACCCGCTGTTTTTCAGAGGACTATCAACAAAGTCCTAGGACCCTTACGCTTCACGAGTGCAATGGCGTACATGGACGACGTTCTAGTCCTAAGCAAAACGTATGATGAAGGTCTCCAACGGTTAGAAGAAATTTTTATGGTCTTGCGAACTGCTGGCCTTACTTTACGTCTCGAAAAATGTAATTTCTTGCAACAGCAGTTAAAGTATCTTGTTTATGATATAAACGCAGACACTATTCAACCCGGAAAAAGAAAAATTAATGCCGTTGTAGAATTCCCAAAACCATGCAATGTGCATCAAATGCGACAATTTCTGGGGCCGCCTGGCTACTTTCGTCGTTTCATACGCAACTTTGCCTTAAAAGCGAGCTCATTAACTTCCTTATTGAAAAACAATACACCGTTTGTCTGGACTGAAGAACAGCAGAAAGCATTCGACATGCTGAAAGAACATTTAGCCAACCGTCCAGTTCTGGCTTTATATGATCATAAAGCTACTACCGAATCACATACTGATGCTTCTAAGAAGGAATAGGCGGTATGTTATTGCAAATGCAAGACGATGGTCATTTTAAACCGGTTGCTTATTTCAGTCGTACGACTACCCCAGGTGAACAACGATTTCGCTCATATGAACTAGAAACGCTGCAGTCGTTTGCTCCCTTAAACGATATCGTGTTCACCTGCTAGGATTGAATTTTAAAGTAATCACCGGTTGCAATGCGCTGAGTACAGCATTTAGAAAAAAAAACCTAGCCTATACGTGGTATAGGCCGATGGTGGCTATCTACCCAAGAATTTGACTTTACTGTTGAATATAGGGCCGGAAGTAAAATTGCACACGTGGATGCTCTCTGTAGGAATGCGATCGCTGATGCTAACGAGAGCGAGGAGCTTAAACAAATGATAGTCAATATAACATCAGACGACTGGATTCTAGCCTGTCAACTCAAAGACGATATCTCTTAGAAGTTCTAGCCAAAAACCCTAAGAACAAAGAAGAAGCGCGTATTCATGACGAGTACGCCTTGCAAAACGGTAGATTGTACAAAAAGGTCAATAAAAGTTGACGATGGGTGGTTCCTATGACATCCAGAAGAGATGTAGTGATGCCTATCATGATCACGCTGGACATCTAGCTGAGGCTAAAACACTCGAAATGGTCGAACGAAAGTATTGGTTCTCATTAATGTGACAATATATTGAGCGTTATGTAGCATGCTGTTTGGCGTGCATGTATAACAAAATACCTTCAGGCAAACCGAGTGGGCAATTAAGTCCTATCGAAAAAGGGGATAAACCGTTTGATACCCTGCACGTCGACCATTTAGGTCTATTTGTTAAAAGTACTAAACGAAACACTCATTTATTTTTAATCATAGATGGTTTTACAAAGTTTGCGTTTTTGGTGCCTGCTCAAAATACAAAAGTAGAACCGGTCATTAAAGCTTGTAATAGAATTTTTGAGATTTTCGGAGCACCTAGAAGAATTGTTTGCAAGATCGCGGAACTTGTGCTAAAAGAGCTTGTTTTACTGCCTGTGACGCCGTGCTCTTTCGCATTCCGAGTTCACCTGAAAAAAACTTATCCACCATCTTAAATCGTTTATGCCACACTATTGAATGCAAACCGCCAACACTTAAAAATGCATGCCGTATGAAAAAATACGAGCCATTGAACAACGATTCGTCATCGCCATCACCGATCGTACTTAAGTTTGCTAGCCCGCAAGAGCGAAACTTTGTGCTGAAGTCTGCAGCTCTCTATCGAAAAAGCCAACGCAGAGAGTTGAACCTTACTGACGTTGGTATGGATTCGCCGCACAAGTGCTTTATCAACGAAAGCCTTACACAGAGAGCTCGCATGCTTTTACGTACAGCTACTCAGCTGAAAGGAAAACGACAACTGTTCGCTGGGTTCACGAAATTTGACTCTTTGTACGCAAGAAAAGTCTTGTGACAGTCTTGTGGTCTACAGTCTTGTTTTTACAAACTGCTCCGTGCAATTGTTTTTTTTTTGTTTATTTTCTTTGATTTAACCTGTTAAATTTTTGTATACCTACGTTTTTGCATGCACACTGTATTTCTTCTTCTAGAATCTCTTCTCTGAAGTCTATAGTTTCTGTAATTTGTGCAGAGCTTGTTTTACTGCCTGTGACGCCGTGCTCTTTCGCATTCCGAGTTCGCCTGAAGAAAACTTATCCACCATCTTCAATCGTTTATGCCACACTATTGAATGCAAACCGCCAACACTTAAAAATGCATGCCGTGTGAAAAAATACGAGCCATTGAACAACGATTCGTCATCGCCATCACCGATCGTACTTAAGTTTGCTAGCCCGCAAGAGCGAAACTTTGTGCTGAAGTCTGCAGCTCTCTATCGAAAAAGCCAACGCAGAGAGTTGAACCTAACTGACGTTGGTATGGATTCGCGGCACAAGTGCTTTATCAACGAAAGCCTTACACAGAGAGTTCGCATGCTTTTACGTACAGCTACTCAGCTGAAAGGAAAACGACAACTGTTCGCTGGGTTCACGAAATTTGGCTCTTTGTACGCAAGAAAAGTCTTGTGACAGTCTTGTTATTACAAAGTGCTCCGTTTTTTTTTTGTTTATTTTCTTTGATTTTACCTGTTAAATTTTTGTATACCTACGTTTTTGCATGCACACTGTATTTCTTCTTCTAGAATCTCTTCTCTGAAGTCTATAGTTTCTGTAATTTGTGCATGATAATTAGAAATTTCTTGCGTGATATTGAATTTTTATTCTTTCCCTGTTTAGTGGTAAGCGGTTTTTTTTATTATATTTACTCCTCTCCCTAAAGCTTTTCTAAACTGCACTCACCTTAATTCTTTCTAACACATAAAAATAAATAAATAGAGTGGCGCAACAGCTCGAGGTGAACCAGGGCCAACTTCTTAACAATGTATGCTGGTGTGTTAATTTTTTTACATACAAGGGGACCTACAATTTTTTGCCGAATCCGAACGGCACTTTGAGAAGTTTTTCAAGACAATTAATACTCTCGAAGGGCTTGTCAAACCCTCGCGGAGAAGGGGACCGTGAAAAAGAACAAGTCTTTTTTTTTCAGGTGACGATGGCAGGATTCGAACCCAGACCTCCGGCGTAGTAAGCACACACACTAACCACTACGCCACGGCACCCCACCTAACACATACACATTTATTATTTTCTCAACTCTTATACGTTATACCACACGCTGTTTTACACTTATTTCCAGTAAATCACTATCTCTGTCTAGAGCTTTCACTTAACCATCAAATTAAATGTAGCTTATAACAGACTTTCATGTCCTTGTTTTTGGCAGTGAAGTCTAAGCGACTTAGTGGCGCAAAGGTAGGGTGTTAAGTTGACGAAGTTGTTATTTTCCGAAAGTCTTGGTTCGAATCCCGCGGTCGTTTCGAAGATTTTTTTTCTTTGCGTAGTGGTTTGTCAAAATATTTTAACTTTGAAATTATTCGTTTCTAGGTCCTTTTAATACCAAACATTTTTTTCTCTCGAAATGGCCTGTTCAGCCGGAAAATGTTGCGATAGCAAAATCAATGCCCCTCTCTATACTTGCCATGGTCCTTGTGGTAACCACTTTCATGCTAAATGCGTTGGCTCAACTGTCGCGTTTCTTGAAAAAGTCAACTCATCTGAGCTAGCTTTCTGGTATTGTCAGCCTTATCGTCAGATTTCCCTGTCCCAACTGTCTTTTAAATTGTCATCCTATAAACATGACATCAAAAAACTGTCGAAGAATTTCAATGACGTGCTTGATAGTTTTAATTCAGCTGTGACTAACATCTCATCGTTTTCCAGTGTCAGTTATTCTACTGATGCAGCCACTGAAACAGATCCTAACCCCCCATCTTCATCTTTTAACACTCAGAAAATTGACGTCTCTACCTCGACAGAAGCTCTTCCTCTTTCTCCTTGCTTATCTCTGTCATTAACTAATGACGATATCGCTTCCACATCGTCGGCAGCCCCTTTGACTGTGCTAAGTCCCCTTTCGGAAAACGCGAGCCGCCAGACTAAAACTATATCTAACATTGAGCCTAAACGTCCTAATTTGAGGACCCGTAATAAGAAATCATTGAGGTCTCTTTCAAACTCATCGCCTCCGTTAATTAGTAGTGCTTCTCAAGAAATTACAGCCTCTGTTTCCAACTTACACTCCAATTCTTTACAATCTGTGCCTAAGCCTAAAATAATCTTTGTTTCTAGGCTTAAACCGGAAACTACTGCTGATGAAGTTGTTCATCATCTGATTTCACAAAAAATCATCTCTACGATTCTATTGGCAAATGCACGAAACTCAGTAAGCCAAACAGCTTTGTGTCGTCGTTTAAATTAGTATCTGCACCCGCTCTTTTCGACTCTATTTGTAACAGCACAATCTGGCCAACTAACACTCTGGTTAAGGAATTTACATATCGATCCACAGAGGCTAAGCCACAAAGTAAACAAAACATCTTTTCAAAAAACTAAGCAGCAGGCTAAGCTGCTTCTATCAGAATGTTCGATCGATCCGCAGCAAACACAAATCGGAAGATGTATTTAAAAATTCAATGGTTTTTCCTCATGACGTCATTGTTTTGACTGAAACTTGGCTCAATGCTAGTATTACTGACGCGGAGCTCTTTAATAATGAGTTTCTAGTACATAAAAAAGATCGTCATAAGGACGATTTGAAAGCATTGGGTGGAGGAGTTCTCACCGCTGTTCGGAAACACATTACTGTATTTACACAGACTTTTTAAAAGCTTTTGATCTAATTTTACATGAAATTATTGTTTTTAAATTTACAGCGCTAGGTTTCCCACCTAATTTCATATCTTGGATTATATCTTATCTTCACTTGAGAACTTATCAAGTAAATTTCAGAGGGACTAAATCAAATATCTTTTCCGCGGTATCAGGTGTTCCCCAAGGGAGCCATCTTGGTCCTCTTCTCCTTATACTCTCAATTAATGATTTCCCGTCAAGTGTGAAACATAGTCATATTCTTGCATATGCCGATGATATGAAAATATCAAAAACAATAAAGTCAGTGTCGGACCATAGTTTTTTGCAGTCAGACATCGACAGTTTCACCATCTGGTGTGATAAAAATGGACTCACACTTAACCCAAATAAGTGTCAGGTTATGACGTTCTCAAAAAAACGTACGCCGACGGAGCTCTCATATACAATAAACAACCACATCCTTGGTCGTGTCTTGCGATTTAGTGATCTTGGTGTTTTCTTTAGCTCCGATCTTACTTTTTCCGAACACATTAATCATGTCGTTAATAAGTCTAACTGTATGCTGGGGCTTATTAAAAGATGGGATAAGGAATTTAATAATCCTTATGCAACTCTTTCGCTGTACAATAGTTTCGTTAGGCGACACCTCGAATATGCTTCACAGGTTTGGACACCATCAAATTTGTTATGCTGACAGGATTGAGGCTATTCAGAGGAGATTTATCCGCTTTGCTCTAAGAGGCCTTCCTTGGGAAGATCCATTTAACCTTCCACCTTATTCCCAGAGGCTAAAATTACTGAATCTGCAGAGCCTGTCTCAAATACGTATTAAAACCGATCTCGTTTTTATTTAACAAATATTGTTAGGTCACATTGAGGCACCTGACCTCTTGTCCTCTTTCAAATTTAAATTCCGTGGTGGCTCTTATAACCTACGTAATATCAATCTGTTAACCGTTCCGAATCATAGATCGAATTACGGCATGCATGAGCCTTTACACGCATGAGTACCCTGTACAATTTATATAGTAGTGTTCTAGATTTCAATATTGACAAAGCGACACTGAAAAAGCTGCTTAAGCAATTGAAATTTTCTTTCTATATGTGTATCTATTTTATTAATTTTTTCCTATTTTCTGAATTGTTGTGTATGTGTTAAGTGATCGTTACATTAACCACTAACACCTGCACTAGTTGATGAGCCTGTGTAAGCAATATTTTGCTTGGCAATTTTCTGCTTGTAGTTGCTGCTTGCTTTAAGCACCCTACATCGCAGATCTGATAGTGCATATAAAAAACAAGTGGGAAAGTGCAACAGTGGGTATGCAAAAGCTTCAATCCATATACGACGGATTGCAAAATACCCGACCATACCATAAAGAAAACTGCCACGCCCAAAAAGTGGGCGGGATATAAAAATATAACTGTTAAACGCTTTATACACTAGGTGGTTGCATACATTTCGGCCTAAAACTCCGCCTTTTTAACTAAAAAAATCACTTTTTTTAACGCCGCGCCCACAAAAGTGGGCGGAGGCACATACAATGGATACATAAAAGTTAGAAAATGCTAATATCTACAGCTTTTGTCATATAATTTTTTGTCGAATTTGATATATATATTTATTGAAAAACAGTAATTTTAAACTAAATTCCCTGTGGTCTATGAAAAAGCTACAATTTTTTGGCTACCTTAAAGACAATTATAAGGCAATGTTACGTACCAAAAATGATTGCGCTAGCGCCATTGTTACATAGCTAAAATTTGCTATATGTGTTTTTTTAAATTAAAGATGGTCGCAAATACAGGCCCGTAGTGGGCGTGTCTGTGGGCTGATTCAGCTTATTTTCAAACTTGATCTGAAAGACTGGACTTCCAACCAACCCACAAAATTTCAGCTCTCTGCCTTAAAATTTAAGGCCTAAAAAATGTTTACATACGGACTGACGGACGGACATGGCTTAATCGATTTTCCTGTCGGCCCCATTCATATCTCTAAAAGGTCTTAGGGGTCTACGGTGATTATTTCACTGCGTTACAAACTATGCATCAAACTTAATATACCCTGGGTCGGGTATCAAAACACCCAACGGGAAGAGCTTTCCCATCGAAAGCTCCAACGATCTCCACGCTGCTGCTGCCGACACACAACATGAAGAAGACATCGACATCGAAATAATTTAGTTTTGCAATTATTTCTGCTTTTTATACCCCATCTTATAGGATAGGAGGTATATTAAGTTTGATTCATAGTTTTTAACATAGAGAAATAATCACCGTAGACCTCAAGACCTTAAGGGCATATGAAAGAGGCCGAATTGTTAGTCGAATGAGCCATGTCCGTCCGTCCGTCCGTGTGTCGGTAGTTTGTTGGCCTTAAGTTTTGAGCTAGGAACTTGAAACTTAATATCGGTTCTTTCTAGGTCCCGAAGCAGTACAAGTGTAAAAATTTTCCAAATCCGCCCACTGACACGCTTACTTCATTTAATAGCATGAAAATTCAAAGTTGTCGTAGGAAGCAAAAATTTGGTAAGCGTTATCCTCGCTTAAGTATATTGTGATTGGCATTTAAGAAAAAAGCGAAAACCGCCGCCTTGTAGGCGGGGTCATATATAACATGCATTCTAATAAACGTTTTTTTTTAATATATTTGCTTTAAATCCAAAAAACTTGGACCATAGAATCCATAAAATCTAAATAAATTCAGATATGTACGTAAGCTATCAACTGAACGCCCTCTTTTGGGGGCGTTTTAAAGTATAAACCAAATTTTTAATGTGAAAATGCAATCAAGACGTGTATATCACTTCTGATAAAAAATTAAAACAAAAAAAGATGTAATTGAAAAGAGGTTGATGCCACGCCCCTTTTTAAGGGAGAAGATTGTTAAACTGAGAAATTCTAAATACAGTTGAGGTTAATAGAAACTGAAATTTAACAATCAAGATTTATGACACAATTTGGAGCTTCAAAGTGGTTAATTGGGATGGGGCATCGAACGATTCGCCTAAGCGGATTGTAATCCTCCCACTGTAATCCTCACATCGTTCTTATACCCGGGTATATACCTAGGGTATATTAAGTTTGATGTATAGTTTGTAACGCAGTGAAATAATCACCGTAGACCCCTAAGACCTTTTAGAGATATGAATGGGACCGACAGGAGAATCGATTAAGCCATATCCGTCCGTCCGTATGTAAACAACTTTTAGGCCTTAAATTTTAAGGCAGAGAGCTGAAATTTTTGTGGGTTGGTTGGAAGTCCAGTCATTCAGATCATGTTTGAAAATAAGCTGAATCCGCCCACAAACACGCCCACTACAGGCCTGTATGTGCGACCATCTCTAATTTAAAAAAAATACATTTTGCAAATTTTAGCTTTGTTACAATGGCGCTAGCGCATTCATTTTTGGTACGTGACATTGCCTTATAATTGTTTTTAAGGTAACCGAAAAATTTAAGCTTTTTTATTGGCCACGCCCACTTTTTGAGGGATTTTAGCTTAAAATGACTGTTTTTCAATAAATATATATGAAATTGTAGATACTGTAGATATTGAAAGTTGAAACTGTAGATATTAGCATTTTCTAACTTAAATGTATATATTGTATGTGCCTCCGTCCACTTTTGTGGGCGTGGCGTAAAAAAAGTGATTTTTTTAGTTAAAATTGCGGAGTTTTAGTCGGAAACCACCTAGTATAAAGCATTCAACAGTTATATTTTTATATCCCGCCCACTTTTTGGAGGCGTGGCAGTTTTCTTTTTGGTATGGTCGGGTATTTTGCAATCCGTCGTAGATGGAATGAAGCCTTTGTATACCCACTGTTGCACTTTCCCACTTGTTTTGTTAATACTTCTTATCAGAAGTGGTATACACGTGTTGATTGCATTTTCACATTAAAAATTTGGTTTATACTTAAAAACGCCCCCAAAAGTGGGCGTGGCAAAAATTTATACATTTCGGTTGATAGCTTTCGCAAGCTTTTTGGATTCAAAGAAAATGTATCGAATAAAAACCGTTTATTAAAATGAAAAATGAAATATGACCACGCCCAAAAAGGGGCTGGTTTTGCCTTTTTTTGAAATGTCAATAGCAATACACTTAAGCGAGGATATCGCGTACCAAATTTCAGCTTCCTACGACAACTTTGAATTTTCATGTTATTAAGTAAAGTGAGCGTGTCAGTGGGCGGATTTTAAAAATGTTTACACTTGTACTGCTTCGAGACCTAGAAAGAACATTATTAAGTTTTATATTAAGTTTCAAGCTCCTAGCTCAAAATTTAAGGCCTAAAAACTACCGACACATGGACGGACGGACGGACGGACGGACGAACGGACATGGCTCATTCGACTAACCATTCGGTCGCGACCATATGCCCTTAAGGTCTTGGGGGTCTACGGTGATGTTACAAACTATGAATCAAACTTAGCATACCTCCTATCCTATGGGATGGGGTATAATTAATAGGAACTGAAATTTAACAACCAAGATATTAGACGCATTTTGGAGCTTGACAATGGTCAATAGGGAAGGGGTATCCAACCCCAGGCGGACACCCCATCGCCTAGGCGGATTGTAACCCTCCCACTAGTTGTTTAGATGGATAATTATTCTTTTTTGAATTTAATTTCTTGAATTTTAAGGCTTTTTAATCTTATTACTGCATCATTTAAAAACTTAATTAGTTTTTTAGACCTTCATACAGTTAGGTATTTTAGAAATGTTCTCTTCTACTTCTTTGCCCTTTCTTCTTCTATACTTTGCTGTTTTCTTTCAATTTTCTTTTTGTTCGATATTGAGGATTACGAATTATATCGCAATGACAGAATCACCTCTACAACGGGCGGAGGAGTGGCAATTTATTGCAAATCCTCTTTAAAATGTGATGTGTTAGTAAAGTCTGTAGACACTGATGTTGAATACACCAATGCTGAGGTTTATGATGTTCATGATTCATGTTAAATGTTTGGTTTCTTGTTGTTATAACCCTAACCGTAGATTTTCATGTGAACCATTTTTTTCCGCTCTGTCCGAATTTTCACCAAGATATGTTAATATAATTGTATTAGGAGACTTCAATGCCAAATTATTGAACAATGATTCTTGGTCTCGCCAATTGGTGGATCACGCCTCTTCGAGTGGTCTTTATGTTGTAAATACGTCCTATCCAACTTGTTTTCGTGTTGATGCACCACCGAGTCTTCTTGATGTTAGTCTTGTTTCAGATCAATCAGCAGTTCTTCTATTTGACCAAATTTCCCTTGGTGCTGTTTCTGACCATGACTTGTTGCTTTGCACGTACGATATTAATTTTTCTCATGTCAGTAAGTCTACGACCTTTGAATTTAAAGCTTTTAAATCTATTAACATCAATGCTCTGCTATTTGCGGCGCAAACAAAAACTTCCTGGTTTTTTTGCAGACAGAGTCCAGATTCTAATGAGAAAATTAATCATTTTCAGGTAGGTGTTGCCCAACTCTTTGAAGATTTCGTGCCTATAAGGACTGTTTTTGTTCGCAATTGGACTTTCCCTTGGTTAACGGCGGAAGTTTGAAATGCGCTCAAAATCAGGAACAAGCCTTACAGTAAATGGAAGCGTTATTGTTCTTCGTTTAATTGGGTCGTTTATAAAAATGCTCGTAATACAGCATTGTGCGGGACTCGCAACGAAATTACTTTTCCTCTAAACTTAGTATGTCCTTGCCCCCAAAGGAACTGTGGAGGAATCTTCGAAAAATTGGTGTTAGCAAAGGATGGAATGATAACTGTTCGTTAAATGCAAATGAGCTAAATGCTCATTTTGTTGACAATGTAGTTGCTGATGATATATTTGACTCTCCTCAAAACATTTTTACATCAGTGCAAAGGCAAGCCGAGTTTGAGATAACAACTGTGTCTGAAGTAATTTCAATAAAGGCCTCCATCAAATCAAATGCAATCGATGAGGATGGTATACCAGTTAAATTTCTAAAAATAATTTTGCCATGCATCGTTAGCCATATAACCCAAATAATAAATTCGTGTATTATGACTTCAATCTTTCCCCAGGCTTGGAAACATGCACGGGAATTCCGCAAATTCTGTTAACGATTTTAGGCCAAAAAGCATTCTACCATGCCTGTCAAAAGTATTTGAGAGAGTCTTATCCCGCCAGATCAAATCCCACTTATCAATTAACTCTCTATTGACTTCTTCTCAGTCAGGCTTACAGACATACAGACGGACGGACGGACGGACGGATGGACGGACGTGGCTCATTCGATTCAGAATTCGGTAACAAACTTAATAAACCTCCTATCCTATGGAATAGGGTATAAACATGTGAATGTTATTTTACAGATTGCGTTGTAAACGGTGTATTGCTAAAGGGCTACATCGATACGGGTTGTTGTACAGTGACCATTCGCGAAACAGATGCTAGTAGCCTTAATCTTAAAGTAAAACCATGTGAACTTTCGGTAAATGGATTCGGTGAAGTGGATTCAGCTACTGCCGTAGTTGAATTGTTGGTAGTGCCGGATCGAATTAAAAATGTATCCGTTTTGATCGGGCAGCCTTTTGTTAACGCAGGCGGTATAACTATGGTGATGCGCAAAAATGAAGTGCGGTTAGTCGGTGGAGAAATTGTTTTGCCAGAAGTTGATGTGCTTGAACCTCGAAAGGTGGCCATTTAGGCAAAAGATTCAACAGAAATCCCCATTAACTATGCTGGCATTGTGGAGGTCTACAATAGAGACGTCTATATTGAGTTACAGTAGCGATCCTTGTCCAATAACGAGTACTGGATACCAGATCTGTCCTCAACGCCGGAAAAGGTGTTGCTTTGGTGTTCAATGTATCAACGTCAAATCTTGAATTCAAGGCTGGCCAACTTCTTTTGAGAGGTGAGAAACTTGAAGCTGAGCCAGAAGAACAAGAAATTTCCGTTAATGCGGTAAGTACTTCAAGTTAAGATCCATTTTCTTTTTCTGATATTCGAGATCGATTTGACGCAAACTTGCCAAAGGAGCAGCAACATAAACTTTTAAGTCTTATCAATAAGTATAGAGATTGTTTCGCACAAAATTTAAAAGAGCTGGGCAAAACAAAATCAGAGGCAATGTCCATTGCTTTGAAGGAAAACAAATGCATTTAATTTAAACCATATCGCATGTTGAATTATCAACAGGGAAACTCCAGCGCGCTTTAGACAAAATAAGCGAGACTAAGTCAACGCATGTTAACTTTACTTATAAAAAGATAAACAACAAACCTTTATTCATTAACTCGGTACAAATCCTGTACTCAAATGAAGCGAAATATCTAGGAATGACTCTAGACGCAAAACTTAAATGGAAGCCGCACGTTAAAAAGAAACGCGACGAGCTCGAAATCAAGTTAGGAGAAATGAATGGCTTATCGGAAGATTTTCGAAACTAAGCCTATATAAAAAACTGCTTTTGTATAAGCAAGTGCTAAAACCATCTTGGACGTACGGTATACAATTATGGGGTTGTACTAAACCAAGCAACATATCTATTTTAGAAACTTTTCAAAATAAGACACTCAGAGCAATCGTTAATGCTCCATGGTACATAAGAAATAGCGATCTACACCGATATCTAGGAATCGCAACCGTGTCTGACGAGGTAACGAACTTTGCTCGCAAACTTAGTACTCGTCTTCGCGGACACTGCAACAATGAAATTATCCGAACTTTGGATCAGACAAATCTTACGCGCCGACTACAACGAATGAGACCGTTAGATCTAGCAGCATAAGATGAAATCGCATAAATTGACGGTATTGTAGGTGCCTTCGTTGGAAGGCAGCCTGCCACACGCGATTACTACAGAAGCTTGAACTACTTGTTAAGGAAACTTAGTCGTAGTCTGACGGAAAATAGGAGGTTTTTTAGTGTGTAAGAATCTCACACAACTATGAGCACGCGCGGCCGGTCCTCGTAGTGCCTATGAAGGTTTTTCCTACCCACGGAAAAAAAAAATAAAAAATATCGCATGTCCTTTCATGAACGTTCAAAATTGCGAGAGATTATAGACGAACATGTAGATAAAGATTTGGTAAGAGAATCAAGTTCACCGTTTTCAAGCCCGGTTTTACTAGTCCGAAAGAAAAATGGAGAATCCAGAATGTGCATCGACTTCCGCTCTCTAAACGCAATTACTGTCAAAGACCAATAACCGATGCTACGGATCGACGATCAGTTGGACCGATTGAAGGGTGCAAGATATTTGACCAGCCTTGATCTAGCAAGCGGATATTATCAAATTCCGCTCGCAGAAGATTCAATTCCTAAAACAGCATATATAACGTACATGGACGACGTTATAGTCCTAAGCAAAACGTATGATGAAGGTCTCCAACTGTTAGAAGAAATTTTTATGGTCTTGCGAACTGCTGGCCTTACTATACGTCTCGAAAAATGTAATTTTTTGCAATAGCAGTTAAAGTATCTTGTTTACGATATAAGCGCAGACACTATTCAACCCGGAAAAAGAAAAATTAATGCCGTGGTAGTATTCCCAAAACCATGCAATGTTCATCAAATGCGACAATTTCTGGGGCCGGAGCTACTTCATACGCAACTTTGCCTTAAAAGCGAGTTCATTACCTTCCTTATTGGAAAACAATACACCGTTTGTCTGGACTGAAGAACAGCAGAAAGCATTCGACATGCTGAAAGAACATTTAGCCAACCGTTTGCTCCCTTAAACGATATCGTGTTTACCTGCTAGGATTGAATTTTAAAGTAATTACCGATTGTAATGCGCTGAGTACTGCATTTAGAAAAAAAAACCTAGTGCCACGTAAAGGCCGATGGTGGCTATCTACCCAAGAATTTGACTTTACTGTTGAATATACGGCCGGAAGTAAAATGGCACACGTGGATGCTCTCAGTAGGAATGCGATCGCTGATGCTAACGAGAGCGAGGAGCTTGAACAAATGATAGTCAATATAACATCAGACGACTGGATTCTAGCCTGTCAACTCAAAGATGATAGGTGTCGATATCTTTTAGAAGTTCTAGCCAAAAACCCGAAGAACAAAGAGGAAGCGCGTATTCATTACGAGTACGCCTTGCAAAACGGTAGATTGTGCAAAAAGGTCAATAAAAGTTGACGATGGGTGGTTGCTATGACATCCAGAAGAGATGTAGTGATGGCCAATCATGATCACGCTGGACATCTATCTGAGGCTTAAACATTCGAACTGGTCCAACGAAAGTATTGGATCTCATCAATCAGAAAATATATTGAGCGTTATGTAGCATGCTGTTTGGCGTGCATGTATAACAAAATACCTTCAGGCAAACCGAATGGGCAATTACATCCTATCGAAAAAGGGGATAAACCGTTTGATACCCTGCACGTCGACCATTTAGGTCCTTTTGTTTGTGTGTTTTCCTTTTGTTTGAGTGTACTAAACGAAACACTCATTTATTGCTAATCATAGATGGTTTAACAAAGTTGGCGTTTTTGGTGCCTGTTCAAAATACAACCGGTCATTAAAGCTTGTAATAGAATTTTTGAGATTTTCGGAGCACCTAAAAGAATTGTTTGCGATCGCGGAACTTGTTTTACAAGCGGAACTTGGTTTACTGCCTGTGACGCCTGAAGAAAACTTATCCACCATCTTCAATCGTTTATGCCACACTATTGAATGCAAACCGCCAACACTTACAAATGCACGCCCTGCGTTTTTAAGTATAAACCAAATTTTTAATGTGAAAATGCAATCAAGACGTGTATATCACTTCTGATAAAAAATTAAAACAAAAAAGATGTAATTGAAAAGTGGTGGATGCCACGCCCCTTTTAAAGGGAGAAGATTGCTCAACTGAGAAATTCTAAATACAGTTGAAGTTAATAGAAACTGAAATTTAACTATCAAGATTTATGACACAATTTGGAGCTTGAAAGTGGTCAATTGGGATGGGGTATCCAACGATTCGCCTAAGCGGATTGTAACATTCCCACTAGTTAATATAGTCTATGATCAACTTGACTTAACATTACCTAGAACTAATAAAACATAATTTCTATATGTACTGTTATTTCCTTTTTTCATTAATCGATCTGTTGAGAAAATTCGTAGATCTAAATAAATAAAAAAAAAATTAAAAAATGTGTGCGTGGCTCAAACTGCGATCAACACGTGTATACTAAATAAATAAAAAAATAAATAGAGTGGCGCAACAGCTCGAGGTGAACCAGGGCCAACTTCTCAACAATGTATGCTGGTGTGTTAATTTCTTTACATACAAGGGGACCTACAATTTTTTGCCGAATCCGAGCGGCACTTTGAGAAGTTTTTCAAGACAAATGATACTCTCGGAGGGCTTGTCAGACCCTCGCGGAGGTGGGGACCGTGAAAAAGAACAAGTCTTTTTTTTTAAGGTGACGATGGCAGGACTCGAACCCAGGCCTCCGGCGTAGTAAGCACACACACTAACCACTACGCCACGGCACCCCACACGTGTATACTGCATCTGATAAAAAAAATAATCTTGTTGAAAAGGGGTTGATGCCACGCCCCTTTTTTAAAATAGAAGATTCTTAACTGACAAATTCTTAACACAGTTAAAATTAAAAGAAACTGAAATTTAACAACCAAGGTATTTGAGGCATTTTGGAGCTTGACAATGGTCAATAGGGATGAGGTAACCAACCCTAGGCGGATACCCCATCGCCAAAGCGGATTGTGACCCTCCCACTAGTTGTTTAGATGATAATTATTCTTTTTTGAATTCAATTTCTTGAATTTTGAGGCTTTTAAATCTTATTACTGCATTATTTAAAAACTTAATTAGTTTTTTAGACCTTCATATAGTTAGGTATTTTATAAATGTTCTCTTCTTCTTCTTTGCCCTTTCTTCTTCTAATAATTTGCTATCTTCTATCAATTTTCTTTTTGTTTGCTGGATAAAGTTGTGAAAATGTTTTTAAAAGTTTGTGGTGTTGCTTGTGGTTGGGTTATTGAGAATGATTAACAACAACAATATCTTTAATCATAACCACGGTTTGAATGCAAGATCAACTTTGTGTCTGTTAAATGTTTTGTCGGGATACAAGGATGGTTTTAATGTATGTCATATAAACGCACAAGTATAGATGTGATTTGTGTTAAAGAAACGTGGTTTAAACCCAAATTTGAAAACATTGTGTACGATATTGAGGATTACGAATTATATCGCAATGACAGAATCACCTCTATAACGGGCGGGAGGAGTGGCAATTTTTCCTCTAAACTTAGTATGTCCTTGCCCCCAAAGGAACAGTGGAGCAACCTTCAAAAAATTGGTGTTAGCATAGGATGGAATGATAACTGTTCGTTAAATGCAAATGAGCTAAATGCTCATTTTGTTGACAATGTAGTTGCTGATGATATATTTGACTCTCCTCCAAACACCTTTACATCAGTGCAAAGGCAAGCCGAGTTTGAGATAACAACTGAGTCTGAAGTAATATGAATAATGGCCGCCATCATATCAAATGCAATCGATGAAGATGGTATACCAGTTAGATTTCTCAAAATTATTTTACCAAGCATCGTTAGCCATATAATTACATAATAAATTCGTGTATTATGACTTCAACCTTTCCTTAGGCTTGGAAACATGCAAGGGAGTTCCGCAAATTCTGTTAACGATTTTAGGCCAATAAGCATTCTGCCATGCCTGAGAATCTTATCCCGCCAGATCAAATCCCACTTATCCAATTCAACTCTCTGTTGACTTCTTTTCAGTCAGGCTTTCGAGAAGGACATAGTTGTCAGTCTGCTATGGTGAAGATCTTGGATGATGTAAGGCAAGACTATGACAAAGGGCTCGTCACATTACTTTGTTTTCTCGAATTTTCGAAAGCTTTTGACAAAGTGAATCACAAAATTCTTTTGTGGAAGCTTAAACACCTTTTCGGCTTTGGCGACAGATCTGTTAAACTTTTGCAAAGCTACTTGTTCTTGTTGGTAGGTTTTCCTCCTTTTCGCCTTTATAACAAGGTGTTCCCCAAGGTTCCATACTTAGACCAATTTTATTTTCAATGTTTGTCAACGATTTGCCATTGGTATGTTTACACACTCGTATGCATATGTACGCAGATGACGTACAACTGTACATGTCTATGCCTTTGAATCGACTTGACGAATTAGTTTTTTGTTTAAGCACGGATTTGACAGCGATTAGTGACTGGGCAAGCAAAAACGGGTTGCTGCTAAATCGGAGTGGGCTACTAGCCTTGGGTGCGTTATGTGCGCAATCTGTCCTGCAACAACCGTATAAACTATATCATTGGTCGTATATATGGTTGTCTGCGTAGACTTTGGTTGGCTGCAAACTTCACACCCTTTGAAACAAACCGAAAGCTCGTCCAAGCCCTTATACTTCCCATAATAACATATGTCGATGTTGTTTTTAGTAGCATGGATTCATTGTCACGCAATAACTTACACTTAGCCCTCAATGATACGATCGGATATCGGTCTTTGTGAAAGGTTTCTAGGGTTGCACCTTAGTACAATACATGGGTGCAAGATATTGTATATTTTTACATAAACTTATAATGACTAAAACTCCAAAATATCTGTATTGCAAGCTTTACCAAATTTACCAATATTTACCAAAATCTTCTTCGTTCATGCCGTCAGGTTATGGAATTCTCTGCCCTTGAATATCAAGGATATAAGCAATGCCACAAGCTTTAAAACTGCAATATTTAGGAATTTTTCTTTTCAGCAACAATAAAGTTTAATGAATACTTAACTAACTCTTTCTCTTTCTTTTCTTTAACTTCTTACCTACTTTTCATCTTCGTTGACTTTTCTTTTCTTTTCTATTTTTTTTATTTTATTTTTTTTTATTTTGCTTTTTGTCATTTAGTGACTGCATATTATACATATGTAAACCTTGCTAATGTAAGTCAAAATTCAACATATCTTACTAATTGTAATTGCACCTTATGTAATAAGTTTTTTTTTTAAACTCTTAAGCCTAAGTACTAAAAGAGACCTATGTCTTAATGTACATACCATATGTTCTTTAATAAACTTGAAACTTGAAAAGTAAAAAGTTTACTCAGTATTGCTTAGAAAATGCCATTAAAAAAGTTCTTAACGCAAAAGCCACTCCAAGAGCCAATGGTCAGGATGAAAGGTACAATAGGATAATCCATTGCGTCATCTTTAGAATGTGAGACGAAGTGAGATCAATCTTTGAGGCAAATCCAGATAAGGATAAATTCCAGCGTAAATGCAACGACGAAAAAATTTTATTGAGTTCTGTACCACGAAACTTTAGCGACACATTTTTAGCTACAAAAGTATTCGAAGGTGATTATGATTCCCAAATCTCCATCACGCGTGAAAAGGCGAGTGAACAAACTAAACAAAACCAATTAAAGCAGAAACATTATTATGACAAGAAAAGGACAAAATCCAAATTATTCAGAATTGGTCAACTTGTCCTTGTCAGAAAATCTAAAGGTTACAATGACGGGACGAGCAGAAAATTAATGCCACAATGCACTGGACCATACGAAATCATCAAGGTTCTCGAAAACGATCGTTATGTCATTATCGACATGCCCGGATCGAAGCGATCTAATAAATCCCATACCGGCATCTTTGCGTCCGATAAGATGACGCACTATGTAGTTCATCAAAGTAGTGACAGTGAAACAGTGTCCTCGTAGTGCCTATGAAGGTTTTTCCTACCCACGGAAAAAAAAAAATAAAAAATATCGCATGTCCTTTCATGAACGTTCAAAATTGCGAGAGATTGTAGACGAACATGTAGATAAAGATTTGGTAAGAGAAACAAGTTCACCGTTTTCAAGCCCGGTTTTACTAGTCCGAAAGAAAAATGGAGAATCCAGAATGTGCATCGACTTCCGCTCTCTAAACGCAATTACTGCCAAAGACCAATAACCGATGCCACGGCGCGACGATCAGTTGGACCGATTGAAGGGTGCAAGATATTTCACCAGCCTTGATCTAGCAAGCGGATATTATCAAATTCCGCTCGCAGAAGATTCAATTCCTAAAACAGCATATATAACGTACATGGACGACGTTCTAGTCCTAAGCAAAACGTATGATGAAGGTCTCCAACTGTTAGAGGAAATTTTTATGGTCTTGCGAACTGCTGGCCTTTCTATACGTCTCGAAAAATGTAATTTCTTGCAATAGCAGTTAAAGTATCTTGTTTATGATATAAGCGCAGACTATTCAACCCGGAAAAAGAAAAGCTAATGCCGTGGTAGTATTCCCAAAACCAATTGGGGTGGCAACTCTGGATTGTTTTGAAGTGAAACCTAAATCGTAAACGCTCTGGAAAAAGTGATTGTATCTTTAAAAGCAAAGTTCCTATCCAACCAAATTTGAAAAATAAACATTAGTAAAAGTGGTCTGCAAATGAAAATCATAAAAGTTTAAGTTCAGACCTAAAGATAAAGTGTAAATGAGTGGAAAAAGACCCCTTGCTGTGACTTCACCCGAACAAAACATTTACTCAACAAAAAAGCAACAAATAACAACAACAACAAACAAAAGAATCATGGCTGTTGGACAAATGTCAATATATGATTTGAAGGAGTTCATGGGAGATCTTTTAGATCAAAAAAACGTAAATTTAGCAACGAAAGATGACATAAAAATTGTTCACGAGGAGATCCAGCAACTAAGAACGAGAAATTTGGAGCTCGCAACAAAACTGGAGGAAGTACAAAGCCACTGCAACGCACTTAAAAGAGAGGTGGAATTTCTCGCGAAAAGATCCGCCGAAAAGAACATCATCGTACGCCTTGTTAAACAACCTAACATAAATCCTCGCGAAGAAGTAAATAAGCTATTTACATCTTTGGTTCCTGATAAGCTCGCTCCCATAAATGCCATCCGAGTTCTTGCATCGAAATATCAAACTGCGAACATCTTGGTGGAAACAAACTCTAAAGACTACGTCGACGAAATGCTTAACAATGCAAGTAAACTGAAGGGCACTGGTGTGTTTGTCCATAGAGATTTTCCACTGGAAAAAGAAAAGTGCGTCAAGCGCTACTTCGCGTGCGAAAGGCAGTAAAAAACAGCAAACCGAACGTGGACGTTCAAATCAAAGGTGAAACATTGAAGGTGGCGGGGAAACCTTTTAATTGGTGCAGTGAAAGGGGGCTGCTTGCTGACAGATCTGACGGCTGTGTGATTCTGAGCGAATTGTACGGCGGCTTCAACCTAACCAACGCGGAGCTTCTGAGATTTGCAACAGATGGAGGGACGAGTCGTAGCGGAGACAACAACCAGCAAAACAAAAACGTCTTTAGCGAACGGCCTGAAGTTATGCAACAGAGAATTAGCATCAACAACGCATGAGAAAAAAACGTCTGCCAGAAGTTTAGAAAAAAACCAAATGAGAATTTAGAATTAGATGTGAGTACTGTAGTTAACCTTTTATCTTATAATATAGGGGGCTTGAAAAATAAGCTTCTTTTTCCGTCCTTTTTCGATTTTATAAATAGCTTTGATTATTTTTTCCTTTATGAAACGCATGTAATGCAAGACAAATGCAAAGATTTTGATAAATATTTTCCGGGTTTTAAGCTGCACTGGACCGCAGCAACCAAAGTGCACACTCACGGGCGAGCAATAGGGGGGTGCCTTTTCGGGTATAAGGCCGATTTTAAAAATTGTAGTTTTAATTCAGTTGAAAACCACACAGGTTTAAAAATAACAATTTCAGATAAATTTTTTCATATCTTCCCAATTTACTTAAATTGCAACAACTGGGATCATGATTTTTATAACTTAGAGCACTTTCTTAATTCCTTCGATGCAAATAATTTAATGCTTATTGGCGATTTCAATGCGCGAATCTCAGACCGGCAGATAGTAAGTGATACGATGTTTCTTGGTCATCATGTTAGACTAGTTCGAAACTCCAAAGATAAAATGATTAACGGAAACGGGAAAAGGCTTTTGGAGCTATTTCAAAATTTTGATATTTTTGTTGTTAACAGTTCAACAAACGGAGACATTTTAGGAGAATTAACGTTTGTTGGAGGTCCAGGGGCATCAGTTGCGGATTACTGTGGTGTAAGGGCGAATGGTGTGAAAAAGTACACGATTTTAAAGTAGGTACACAAATATTCTCCGACCATATGCCCATATCCGTAGCCGCTGTGATAGGGAATGCTAAGCATGAAACAGAAATAAATCTTCTGCCAAGACTCTTTTGGAGGGAACAAGAAAGAGAAAGCTATAGGGTAAGACTTAGTCCTTTAACCGAGCAATTCGACCAAAGCCAAGTTAGCACAAGTTACTCTATTGACACTTGCATCGAAGCGATTAAAAACTCGGCCTCCTTCACTGAAAGAGGATTCGTGGCACATGCGAAGCAAAAGTGGTTTGGTAGAGACTGTGCTAAAGCTAGAGCTAAGTCCTTCAAACTTCTTAAACTAGCAAGAACCTTAAATAGCGACTTCTTTAGAAAAGCTTATATCCAGGCTAATACGCAATACAAAGAACTCTGCAAATTAAAGAAAAGCGAATACTATTCGGCATTAGCAAATAATCTTAACGGCGTTAAAGATTCATCTGAGTTCTGGAAGCTAGTTAGGGAACTGAATGGCGATAAATTTAAGATAGGCAAAAATTTAGACGCTAACATTCTGGCCGATTATTTTGAAACTCTTCTAAACCCAGTAACAATACCAGAACCAGTACAGTTTGCCGAAAATCTAGTAGTTGTAGAGTCTTTAGAGCAGGACATCACCACCGAAGAGATACTTGGCATTTTAAACAAGGCCAAAAATCATAAGGCTCCAGGATACGATGGAGTTTCTTATGAATTTTTCAAAAATGCACCCCAAACATTCATAAGTCATCTAGCTAAAGTTTACTCCAATATACTACACACAGCCGATATACCACAATGCTTTAAGGATTCAATAATTTTTCCTATACACAAAAAAGGAAATACAAATAATGTCGAAAACTACAGGGGTATATCGTTTATTAACATCATTGCCAAGATTTTCACAGGCGTAATTCTGAAAAGGCTAGAAAAGTGGGTAGGGGAAAACCAGTTACTAAATGAGTTTCAAGCAGGTTTCCGTGCGGGCTACTCAACGAACGATCACCTTTTCGTATTACAAAATAAACGGAAAAAAACTGTTTGCAATGTTTGTTGATTTTAAAGCGGCTTTTGACAGCATCGACCGAGACTCATTGTTCTACAAATTAAATGGTCTAGGGCTATCTTCAAAAATCTTGAACGTGCTTAAAAATCTTTATAAAAATACTTTATCGGCAGTATGGGACGGCGAGAAATTGTCTGACTGGTTTAGAACTCTGACTGGAGTGCGCCAGGGATGTTTGTTGTCGCCCCTACTGTTCGCGCTTTTTATAAATGATATCGTTGATGCCTTGCCAAACGGAAACAGAATTGCAGGGCTGACTATCAAATGTCTTCTATATGCCGACGATTTGGTTTTCCTTGCTGAATCCTCTGAAAGCCTTCAACTTATGTTAAACAAATTAAATATATATTGCAAACGATGGAACTTGTTGATCAATACATCAAAGTCGAAGGTTATGGTTTTTAGAACAGGAAGAGGCAGGTATTGCAGAAATAAGAGATGGTTTCTAAATGGAGAAAACATTGAAGTGGTTGAGGAATATAATTACCTGGGGATGTTGCTGACACCACAACTAAATAAAACCAAACGTTTTCAAAATAAATTTAAGCGATCAATGTCAGCAATTAACTCAATATGGATCAGATTGTTCAGAAACAGAAACGTTGCACATAGCGTCAAATTTAAAGTTTTTGAAGCCGCCTTAAGATCAATCATGTCATATGGCTCGCAAGTATGGGGGTATCAAGAGCACGATGAGGTTGAGAAACTGCAACGTGTCTTTCTCAAAAAAACTTTCAGGCTACCAAATTCGACTCCCAATTACATGCTCCTCTTGGAAACGGGTCTTCCTCCTATATACTTATTCACTCTGAAAATGCACTTCGAGTACGTCATCAGAATACTTTCATACGGCGAAAATCGCCTTCCCAAACTGCTTGCCAGGCACAGTATAGAAAAAAATGTAAGCTGGTTTAAGAAATGGGAAGACATATTTACGTTAATTGGTTGCAAGGTTCAAACTTTAGACTGGCGAATTGAGTTTCTCAGTGAAAGTCTGTCAACCGTTCTTAGATTGCTGGACGAGAAAATAAGATCAGACCTAATAGAGGAAGCTAGAGGCTCGTCACGTAGATCTATGTACCCGAAACTGGAACATAATCTGTGTGACCTGAACTATTTTTCTGATGACCGGAGCTGGTATGAAATCTCGCAAATTTTTAGAATAAGGGGTGAGCTCCTCGAGCTTAACTATAGGCCATATTTAAGGGACCGAAATACTATATGCTCATTATGCAACATGCAAGAACAGGAAACCTCTTATCACTTCCTTTCTGTGTGTCCGATTCTACAGGAATTAAGATACGTGTACTTCCAAAAGACAAAATTAAGCGAAGAAGACTCTATAAATGTTTTAAATGGAAGAAATTGGAAGCTTCTTGCCAAATACTGCATTGAAGCTCAAAAATATAGAAAGGATTACATTGAATATTAGCGGATTATACCCAAAAAGCTTATAGCTACACGACGTTTTACCGAATAAAACTCCACATTTGTCGAAGCAAATAAATCTTTAATCATTGTAAGAATACTTAAAAATAATTGTCCTATTGTTAAAATGTTTTTTTTTTTAACTACAATCTCTACTCACCGAAGTAAATTTCCATTGTATACTTTAAGTTTTGTAAACATTAAAATATCAATCACTATTGAATAAGAACATTAGAAAGTTGGCATCTGGCAGACGGTTATAAACCAAGGCAACATTTAATTTATTAATATTTAAAATATAAACTTATGTATATTTGTATATTTGAACTAAATAAATTACTTACTTACTTACTTACTTACTTACTTATTCCCAAAACCATGCAATGTTCATCAAATGCGACAATTTCTGGGGCCGGAGCTACTTCATACGCAACTTTGCCTTAAAAGCGAGTTCATTACCTTCCTTATTGAAAAACAATACACCGTTTGTCTGGACTGAAGAACAGCAGAAAGCATTCGACATGCTGAAAGAACATTTAGCCAACCGTCCAGTTCTGGCTTTATATGATCATAAAGCTACTACCGAATCACATACTGATGCTTCTAAGAAGGAATAGGCGGTATGTTATTGCAAAAGCAAGACGATGGTCATTTTAAACCGGTTGCTTATTTCATTCAGTCGTACGACTATCCCAGATGAACAACGTTTTTACTCATATGGACTAGAAACGCTGCAGTCGTTTGCTCCCCTAAACGATATCGTGTTTACCTGCTAGGACTGAATTTTAAAGTAATCACCGATTGCAATGCGCTGAGTACAGCATTTTGAAAAAAAGACCTAGTGCCACGTAAAGGCCGATGGTGGCTATCTACCCAAGAATTTGACTTTACTGTTGAATATTTGTGTGCCGGAAGTAAAATGGCACACGTGGATGCTCTCAGTAGGAATGCGATCGCTGATGCTAACGAGAGCGAGGAGCTTGAACAAATTATAGTCAATATAACATCAGACGACTGGATTCTAGCCTGTCAACTCAAAGATGATAGGTGTCGATATCTTTTAGAAGTTCTAGCCAAAAACGCGAAGAACAAAGAAGAAGCGCGTATTCATTACGAGTACGCCTTGCAAAACGGTAGATTGTACAAAAAGGTCAATAAAAGTTGACGATGGGTGGTTGCTATGACATCCAGAAGAGATGTAGTGATGGCCTATCATGATCACGCTGGACATCTAGCTGAGGCTTAAACACTCGAAATGGTCCAACGAAAGTATTGGATCTCATCAATGAGAAAATATATTGAGCCTTATGTAGCATGCTGTTTGGCGTGCATGTATAACAAAATACCTTCAGGCAAACCGAATGGGCAATAACATCCTATCGAAAAAGGGGATAAACCGTTTGATACCCTGCACGTCGACCATTTAGGTCCTTTTGTTTAAAGTACTAAACGAAACACTCATTTATTGTTAATCATAGATGGTTTTACAAAGTTGGCGTTTTTGGTGCCTGTTCAAAATACAACCGGTCATTAAAGCTTGTAATAGAATTTTTGAGATTTTCGGAGCACCTAGAAGAATTGTTTGCGATCGCGGAACTTGTTTTACTGCCTTGTTTGGTACGGAACTTGTTTGACGCCGTGCTCTTTCGCGTTCCGAGTTCGCCTGAAGAAAACTTATCCACCATCTTCAATCGTTTATGCACTATTGAATGCAAACCGCCAACACTTACAAATGCACGCCGTGTGAAAAAATACGAGCCATTGAACAACGATTCGTCATCGCCATCACCGATCGTACATAAGTTGCTAGCCCGCAAGAGCGAAACTTTGTGCTGAAGTCTGCAGCTCTCTATCGAAAAAGCCAACGCAGAGAGTTGAACCTTACTGACGTTGGTATGGATTCGCCGCACAAGTGCTTTATCAACGAAAGCCTTACACAGAGAGTTCGCATGCTTTTACGTACCGCTACTCAGCTGAAAAGAAAACGACAACTGTTCGCTGTGTTCACGAAATTTGGCTCTTTGTACGTTTTTTTTGATATATTTGCTTTAAATCCAAAAAACTTGGACCATAAAATCCATAAAATCTAAATAAATTCAGATATGTACGTAAGCTATCAACTGAATAAATTTTTGCCACGCCCACTTTTGGGGGCGTTTTTAAGTATAAACCAAATTTTTAATGTGAAAATGCAATTAAGACGTGTATATCACTTCTGATAAAAAATTAAAACAAAAAAAGATGTAATTGAAAAGGGGTGGATGCCACGCCCCTTTTAAAGGGAGAAGATTGCTTAACTGAGAAATTCTAAATACAGTTGAAGTTAATAGAAACTGAAATTTAACTATCAAGATTTATGACACAATTTGGAGCTTGAAAGTGGTCAATTGGGATGGGGTATCCAACGATTCGCCTAAGCGGATTGTAACCCTCCCACTAGTTAATATAGTCTATGATCAACTTGACTTAACATTACCTAGAACTAGATTTAAGGAACTATCATTGTTAGCATTAAGATAATTTATATATGTACTGTTATTTATTGAATGGGGTAACCAACCCCAGGCGGATACCCCATCGCCAAAGCGAATTGTGACCCTCCCACTAGTTGTTTAGATGGATAATTATTCTTTTTTGAATTAAATTTCTTGAATTTTGAGGCTTTTAAATTTTATTACTGCATTATTTAAAAACTTAATTAGTTTTTTAGACCTTCATATAGTTAGGTATTTTATTAATGTTCTCTTCTACTTCTTTGCCCTTTCTTCTTCTAATAATTTGCTATCTTCTATCAATTTTCTTTTTGTTTGCTGGGTAAAGTTGTGAAAATGTTTTTAAAAGTTTGTGGTGTTGCTTGCGGTTGGGTTATTGAGAATGATTAACAACAACAATATCTTTAATCATAACCACGGTTTGAATGCAAGATCAGCTTTGTGTCTGTTAAATGTTCTGTCGGGATACAAGGATGGTTTTAATGTATTAAAACCATATTTGAAAACATTGTGTACGATATCGAGGATTACGAATTATATCGCAATGACAGAATCATCTCTATAACGGGCGGAGGTGTGGCAATTTTTCCTCTAAACTAAGTATGTCCTTGCCCCCAAAGGAACTGTGGAGGAACAATCAAAAAATTGGTGTTAGCATAGGTTTAATACAATCTCTATACTTGCCATGGTCCTTGTGGTAACCACTTTCATGCTAAATGCGTTGGCTCAACTGCCGCATTTCTTGAAAAAGTCAACTCATCTGAGCTAGCTTTCTGGTATTGTCAGCCTTATCGTAAGATTTCCCTGTCCCAACTGTCTTTTAAATTGTCATCCTTTAAACATGACATCAAAAAACTGTCGAAGAATTTCAATGACTTGCTTGTTAGTTTTAATTCAGCTGTGACTAACATCTAATCGTTTTCCAGTGTCAGTTATTCTACTGATGCAGCCACTGAAACAGATCCTAACCCCCCATCTTCATCTTTTAACACTCAGAAAATCGACGTCTCTACCTCGACAGAAGCTCTTCCTCTTTCTCCTTGCTTATCTCTGTCATTTACTAATGAAGATATCGCTTCCACATCGTCGGCAGCCCCTTTGACAGTGCTAAGTCCCCTTTCGGAAAACGCGAGTTGCCAGACTAAAACTATATCTAACATTGAGCCTAAACGTCCTAATTTGAGGACCCGTAATAAAAAATCATTGAGGTCTCTTTCAATTAGTAGTGCTTCTCAAGAAATTACAGCCTCTGTTTCCAACTTACACTCCAATTCTTTACAATCTGTGCCTAAGCCAAAAATAATCTTTGTTTCTAGGCTTAAACCGGAAACTACTGCTGATGAAGTTGTTCATCATCTGATTTCACAAAAAATCATCTCTACGATTCTATTGTCAAATGCACGACACTCAGTAAGCCAAACAGCTTTGTGTCGTCGTTTAAATTAGTATCTGCACCCGCTCTTTTCGACTCTATTTGTAAAAGCACAATCTGGCCAACTAACACTCTGGTTAAGGAATTTACATATCGATCCACAAAGGCTAAGCCACAAAGTAAACAAAACATCTTTTCAAAAAACTAAGCAGCAGGCTAAGCTGCTTCTATCAGAATGTTCGATCGATCCGCAGCAAACACAAATCGGAAGATGTATTTAAAAATTCAATGGTTTTTCCTCATGACGTCATTGTTTTGACTGAAACTTGGCTCAATGCTAGTATTACTGACGCGGAGCTCTTTAATAATGAGTTTCTAGTACATAAAAAAGATCGTCATAAGGACGATTTGAAAGCATTGGGTGGAGGAGTTCTCACCGCTGTTCGGAAACACATTACTTCGTCGAAAGTTCCCTTCCCCTTTTCTGTCAATATGGAAATTGTATGTGTAAAACTTGATTTCAAGCCTTATTTTGTATATGTTGTAAACACATATATCCCTCCCGATAGCTCTGTTGAAATATACTCGGAGCTAGCAAAAGCCCTTGATTATATTTTCAGCCTTTCATGTTGCAATAGTACTGTTCTCCTAATTGGTGACTTTAACCTTAGTCCTCTAAAATGGGTACCTTCAGACGATAGTACGTATTTTATTCCATGTGTTTCCTCTGCTCAAACGGCACTTAATAAACTAGACAATATTCTTTCCTCTGACTTACAGCAAATAAGCTGTATCAAAAATATTAATAATCGAATTCTCGATTTAATCATTTCATCAGACGCTGTTAGTTCTGTTGCCTGTAAGTCCACATGCAACATTACTAAAATAGATACTCACCATCCACCACTGGATGTATTTCTTGACTTGAACGGTCTCATTCATGAGAATAATAATTCATATGATCGTTCATACATGTTTGATTTCAAAAAGGCTAACTTTCACGCTCTCTCAGAAGAGTTAACCAGGTTAGGTATTTCTAACGTTGCGAACTTGACTTGGAAATTATATATAAAAAGTTTAAATCATACAGACCTCTAAAGATTTAAAGTAATTTTTGAGGAATTCAAAGCTCTTTCGGACTATCTATATAACAATTATTTCTCTCAAATCATTTAAATCTAATCCATATAAATTTTGGAAACTCGTCAATTCGAAAAGAAAGACGGACGGATATCCAGCGAATTTAACGTATAACAGCAACTCATCTTATGACCCTGCCGTGATTTGTAATTTCTTCACTTACAACTTTTCTAAATCGTTCAGAGATGGCCCGTTTCCTGTCGACACGGAATACTTTGAATATCTTAAGCATTCAGCACAAGTCAGCTTTAATGGAATACCAGTTGCTTTAGAGTCTATTAAAGAGTTTATGTCTAATCTTAAACAGTGTTGGTCTGCAGGACCAGACGGGATTCCACCTATTTTGTTAAAAGAATGTAAGGATATACTTGCCTTTCCCCTCCAACATCTATTTAAGCTGTCGCTTTCTTCTGGAATTTTTCCAAACGCTTGGAAGCTATCGTATATAACCCCTGTTATAAAAAAGGGAGATAAGTGTGATGTGTCAAATTACAGACCAATTGCAAAGCTATCATCCATACCTAAACTTTTCGAGCAAGTTGTTTGTGATAGTCTGGTCTTTTTCTGACGCAATATCATTTGTAGAGAACAACATGGCTTTGTAAGAAACAGATCCACTGTCACTACCCTCGTGTCCTTTCACAGCAAGTGTACCAACGCTCTGGAGAGTCAATTTGAAGTTTACTGTATTTACACAGACTTTTTAAAAGCTTTTGATCTAATTTTACATGAAATTATTGTTTTTAAATTTACAGCGCTAGGTTTCCCACCTAATTTCATATCTTGGATTATATCTTATCTTCACTTGAGAACTTATCAAGTAAATTTCAGAGGGACTAAATCAAATATCTTTTCCGCGGTATCAGGTGTTCCTTAAGGGAGCCATCTTGGTCCTCTTCTCTTTATACTCTCAATTAATGATTTCCCGTCAAGTGTGAAACATAGTCATATTCTTGCATATGCCGATGATATGAAAATATCAAAAACAATAAAGTCAGTGTCGGACCATAGTTTTTTGCAGTCAGACATCGACAGTTTCACCATCTGGTGTGATAAAAATGGACTCACACTTAACCCAAATAAGTGTCAGGTTATGACGTTCTCAAAAAAACGTACGCCGACGGAGTTCTCATATACAATAAACAACCTTGGTCGTGTCTTGCGATTTAGTGATCTTGGTGTTTTCTTTAGCTCCGATCTTACTTTTCCGAACACATTAATCATGTCGTTAATAAGTCTAACTGTATGCTGGGGCTTATTCAAAGATGGGCTAAGGAATTTAATAATCCTTATGCAACTCTTTCGCTGTACAATAGTTTCGTTAGGCCACACCTCGAACATGCTTCACAGGTTTGGACACCATCAAATTTGTTATGCTGACAGGATTGAGGCTTTTCAGAGGAGATTTATCCGCTTTGCTCTAAGAGGCCTTCCTTGGGAAGATCCATTTCACCTTCCACCTTATTCCCAGAGGCTAAAATTACTTAATCTGCAGAGCCTGTCTCAAATACGTATTAAAACCGATCTCGTTTTTATTCAACAAATATTGTAAGGTCACATTGAGGCGCCTGACCTCTTGTCCTCTTTCAAATTTAAATTCCGTGGTGGCTCTTATAACCTACGTAATATCAATCTGTTAAACGTTCCGAATCATAGATCGAATTACGGCATGCATGAGCCTATTACACGCATGAGTACCCTGTACAATTTATATAGTAGTGTTCTAGATTTCAATATTGACAAAGCGACACTGAAAAAGCTGCTTAAGCAATTGAAATTTTCTTTCTTTGTGTGTATCTATTTTATTAATTTTTTCCTATTTTCTGAATTGTTGTGTATGTGTTAAGTGATCGTTACATTAACCACTAACACCTGCACTAGTTGATGAGCCTGTGTAAGCAATATTTTGCTTGGCAATTTTTTGCTTGTAGTTGCTGCTTGCTTTAAGCACCCTACATCACAGATCTGATAGTGCATATAAAAAACAAGTGGGAAAGTGCAACAGTGGGTATGCAAAAGCTTGAATCCATATACGACGGATTGCAAAATACCCGACCATACCATAAAGAAAACTGCCACGCCCAAAAAGTGGGCGGGATATAAAAATATAACTGTTGAACGCTTTATACTAGGTGGTTGCATACATTTCGGCCTAAAACTCCGCCTTTTTAACTAAAAAAATCACTTTTTTTAACGCCGCGCCCACAAAAGTGGGCGGAGGCACATACAATGGATACATAAAAGTTAGAAAATGCTAATATCTACAGCTTTTGTCATATAATTTTTTGTCGAATTTGATATATATTTATTGGAAAACAGTAATTTTAAACTAAATTCCCTTAAAAAGTGCGCGTGGTCTATGAAAAAGCTAAAATTTTTTGGCTACCTTAAAGACAATTATAAGGCAATGTTACGTACCAAAAATGATTGCGCCAGCGCCATTGTTACATAGCTAAAATTTGCAATATGTATTTTTTTAAATTAAAAATGGTCGCACATACAGGCCCGTAGTGGGCGTGTCTGTGGGCGGATTCAGCTTATTTTCAAACTTGATCAGAAAAACTGGACTTCCAACCAACCCACAAAATTTCAGCTCTCTGCCTTAAAATTTAAGGCCTAAAAGTTGTTTACATACGGACGGACGGACGGACGGACATGGCTTAATCGATTTTCCTGTCGGTCCCATTCATATCTCTAAAAGGTCTTAGGGATCTACGGTGATTATTTCACTGCATTACAAACTATGCATCAAACTTAATATACCCTGGTTCGGGCATCAAAACACCCAACGGGAAGAGCTTTTCCATCGAAATCTCCAACGATCTCCGCGCTGCTGCTGCCGACACACAACATGAAGAAGACATCGAAATAATTTAGTTTTGCAATTATTTCTGCTTTTTATACCCCATCCCATAGGATAGGAGGTATATTAAGTTTGATTCATAGTTTGTAACTTAGAGAAATCACCGTAGACCCCCAAGACCTAAAGGGCATATGATCGAGGCCGAATTGTTAGTCGAATGAGCCATGTCCGTCCGTCCGTCCGTGTGTCGGTAGTTTGTTGGCCTTAAGTTTTGAGCTAGGAACTTGAAACTTAATATCGGTTCTTTCTAGGTCCCGAAGCAGTACAAGTGTAAAAATTTTCCAAATCCGCCCACTGACACGCTTACTTCATTTAATAGCATGAAAATTCAAAGTTGTCGTAGGAAGCAAAAATTTGGTAAGCGTTATCCTCGCTTAAGTATATTGTGATTGGCATCTAAGAAAAAAGCGAAAACCGCCGCCTTGTAGGCGGGGTCATATATAACATGCATTCTAATAAACGTTTTTTTTTAATATATTTGCTTTAAATCCAAAAAACTTGGACCATAGAATCCATAAAATCTAAATAAATTCAAATATGTACGTAAGCTATCAACTGAACGCCCTCTTTTGGGGGCGTTTTAAATTATAAACCAAATTTTTAATGTGAAAATGCAATCAAGACGTGTATATCACTTCTGATAAAAAATTAAAACAAAAAAAGATGGAATTGAAAAGGGGTGGATGCCACGCCCCTTTTTTAAGGGAGAAGATTGTTAAACTGAAAAATTCTAAATACAGTTGAGGTTAAAAGAAACTGAAATTTAACAATCAAGATTTATGACACAATTTGGAGCTTCAAAGTGGTTAATTGGGATGGCGTATCGAACGATTCACCTAAGCGGATTGTTATCCTCCCACTGTAATCCTCACATCGTTTTTATACCCGGGTATATACCTAGGGTATATTAAGTTTGATGTATAGTATAGTATGTAACGCAGTGAAATAATTTCCGTAGACCCCTAAGACCTTTTAGAGATATGAATGGGACCGACAGGAGAATCGATTAAGCCATGTCCGTCCGTCCGTATGTAAACAACCTTTAGGCCTTAAATTTTAAGGCAGAGAGCTGAAACTTTGTGGGTGGGTTGGAAGTCTAGTCCTTCAGATCAAGTTTGAGAATAAGCTGAATCCGCCCACAGACACGCCCACTACAGGCCCGTATGTGCGACCATCTCTAATTTAAAAAAATACAATTTGCAAATTTTAGCTATGTTATAATGGCGCTAGCGCATTCATTTTCGGTACGTAACATTGCCTTATAATTCGTTTTAAGGTAACCGAAAAATTTTAGCTTTTTCATTGGCCACGCCCACTTTTTGAGGGAGCTTAAAATGACTGTTTTTCAATAAATATATATGAAATTTGACAAAAAATTATATGACAAAAGCTGTAGATATTAGCATTTTCTAACTTTAATGTATATATTGTATGTGCCTCCGCCCACTTTTGTGGGCGTGACGTAAAAAAAGTGTTTCTTTTAGTTAAAATGGCGGAGTTTTAGTCGGAAATGTATGCAACCACCTAGTATAAAGCATTCAACAGTTATATTTTTATATCCCGCCCACTTTTTGGATGCGTGGCAGTTTTCGTTTTGGTATGGTCTGGTATTTTGCAATCCGTCGTAGATGGATTGAAGCTTTTGCATACCCTTTTTTGCACTTTCAAACTTGCTTTGTTTACATTTTTTATCAGAGGTGATATTCACGTCTTGATTGCATTTTCACATTAAAAATTTGGTTTATACTTAAAAACGCCCCCAAAAGTGGGCGTGGCAAAAATTTATACATTTCGGTTGATAGCTTTCGCAAGCTTTTTGGATTCAAAGAAAATATATCGAATAAAAACCGTTTATTAAAATGCAAATGAAATATGACCACGCCCAAAAAGGGGCTGGTTTTGCCTTTTTTTGAAATGTCAATCGCAATACACTTAAGCGAGGATATCGCGTACCAAATTTCAGCTTCCTACGACAACTTTGAATTTTGATGTTATTAAGTAAAGTGAGCGTGTCAGTGGGCGGATTTTAAAAATGTTTACACTTGTACTGCTTCGAGACCTAGAAAGAACAGATATTAAGTTTCAAGCTCCTAGCTCAAAATTTAAGGCCTAAAAACTACCGACACACGGACGGACGGACGGACGAACGAACGGACATGGCTCATTCGACTAACAATTCGGTCTCGACCATATACCCTTAAGGTCTTGGGGGTCTACGGTGATGTTACAAACTATGAATCAAACTTAACATACGAGGATAGAAGCCTATGGGATTTGGTATAATTAATAGGAACTGAAATTTAACAACCAAGATATTAGACGCATTTTGGAGCTTGACAATGGTCAATAGGGATGGGGTATCCAACCCCAGGCGGACACCCCATCGCCTAGGCGGATTGTAACCCTCCCACAAGTTGTTTAGATGGATAATTATTCTTTCTTGAATTTAATTTCTTGAATTTTAAGGCTTTTTAATCTTATTACTGCATCATTTAAAAACTTAATTAGTTTTTTAGACCTTCATACAGTTAGGTATTTTAGAAATGTTCTCTTCTACTTCTTTGCCCTTTCTTCTTCTATGCTTTGCTATCTTCTATCAATTTTCTTTTTGTTTGCTGGATAAATATGTGAAAATGTTTTTAAAAGTTTGTGGTGTTGCTTGCGGTTGGTTTATTAAGAATGATTAACAACAACAGTATCTTTAATCAAAATCACGTTTAAATGCAAGATCAACTTTGTGTCTGTTAAATGTTCTGTCGGGATACAAGGATGGTTTTAATGTATGTCATATTAACGCACGTAGTCTAAACCAGTGTAAGCGTGACCACTTCCGCTATTTGTTTGCGAACTCAAGTATCGATGTGATTTGTGTTAACGAAACGTGGTTTAAACCCAAATTTGAAAACATTGTGTACGATATTGAGGATAACGAATTATATCGCAATGACAGAATCACCTCTACAACGGGCGGAGGAGTGGCAATTTATTGCAAATCCTCTTTGAAATGTGATGTGTTAGTAAAGTCTGTAGACACTGATGTTGAATACACCAATGCTGAGGTTCATGATGTTCATGATTCATGTTAAATGTTTGGTTTCTTGTTGTAGAACCCAAACATTTGGTTTCTTGTTGTAGAACCCTAACCGTAGATTTTCATGTGAACCATTTTTTTCCGCTCTGTTCGAATTTTCACCAAGATATGTTAATATAATTGTATTAGGAGACTTCAATGCCAAATTATTGAACAATGATTCTTGGTCTCGCCAATTGGTGGATCACGCCTCTTCGAGTGGTCTTTATGTTGTAAATACGTCCTATCCAACATGTTTTCGTGCTGATGCACCACCGAGTCTTCTTGATGCTGGTCTTGTTTCAGATCAATCAGCAGTTCTTCTATTTGACCAAATTTCCCTTGGTGCTGTTTCTGACCATGACTTGTTGCTTGCACGTACGATATTAATTTTTCTCATGTCAGTTAGTCTACGAGTTTTGAATTTAAAGCTTTTAAATCTATTAACATCAATGCTCTGCTATTTGCGGCGCAAACAACAACTCCCTGGTTTTTTTGCAGACAGAGTCCAGATCCTAATGAGAAAATTAACCATTTTCAGCTATGTGTTGCCCAACTCTTTGAAGATTTCGTGCCTGTTAAGACTGTTTTTGTTCGCAATTGGACTTTCCCTTGGTTAAAGGCGGAAGTTTGAAATGCGCTCAAAATCAGGAACAAGCCTTACAGTAAATGGAAGCGTTATTGTTCTTCGTTTAATTGGGTCGCTTATAAAAATGCTCGTAATACAGCCACTAGCATTGTGCGGGACTCGAAACGAAATTACTTTTCCTCTAAACTTAGTATGTCCTTGCCCCCAAAGGAACTGTGAAGGAATCTTCGAAAAATTGGTGTTAGCAAAGGATGAAATGATAACTGTTCGTTAAATGCAAATGAGCTAAATGCTCATTTTGTTGACAATGTAGTTGCTGATGATATATTTGACTCTCCTCCAAACACCTTTACATCAGTGCAAAGGCAAGCCGAGTTTGAGAAAGCAACTGCGTCTGAAGTAATTTCAATAATGGCCTCCATCAAATCAAATGCAATCGATGAGGATGGTATACCAGTTAAATTTCTAAAAATAATTTTACCATGCATCGTTAGCCATATAACCCACATAATAAATTCGTGTGTTATGACTTTAATCTTTCCCCAGGCTTGGAAACATGCACGGGAATTCCGCAAATTCTGTTAACGATTTTAGGCCAAAAAGCATTCTACCATGCCTGTCAAAAGTATTTGAGAGAGTCTTATCCCGCCAGATCAAATCCCACTTATCAATCAACTCTCTATTGACTTCTTCTCTGTCAGGCTTACAGACATACAGACGGACGGACGGACGTGGCTCATTCGATTCAAAATTCGGTGACAAACTTAATAAACCTCCTATCCTATGGGATGGGGTATAAACATGTGAATGTTATTTTACAGATTGCGTTGTGAACGGTGTATTGCTAAAGGGCTACATCGATACGGGTTGTTGTACAGTGACCATTCGCGAAACAGATGCTACTAGCCTTAATCTTAAAGTAAAACCATGTGAACTTTCGGTAAATGGATTCGGTGGAGGAGTCTCCAAAGTTATAGGGAAAACCGAAGCGAAGCTTGAAGTGGATTTAGCTACTGCCGTAGTTGAATTGTTGGTAGTGCCGGATCGAATTAAAAATGTATCCGTTTTGATCGGGCAGCCTTTTGTTAACGCGGGCGGTATAACTATATTGATGCGCAAAAATGAAGTGCGGTTAGTCGGTGGAGAAATTGTTTTGCCAGAAGTTGATGTGCTTGAACCTCGAAAGGTGGCCATTTAGGCAAAAGATTCAACAGAAATCCCCATTAACTATGCTGGCATTGTGGAGGTCTACAATAGAGACGTCTATATTGAGTTACAGTAGCGATCCTTGTCCAATAACGAGTACTGGATACCAGATCTGTCCTCAACGCCGGAAAAGGTGTTGCTTTGGTGTTCAATGTATCAACGTCAAATCTTGAATTCAAGGCTGGCCAACTTCTTTTGAGAGGTGAGAAACTTGAAGCTGAGCCAGAAGAACAAGAAATTTCCGTTACTGCGGTAAGTACTTCAAGTTAAGATCCATTTTCTTTTTCTGATATTCGAGATCGATTTGACGCAAACGTGCCAAAGGAGCAGCAACATAAACTTTTAAGTCTTATCAATAAGTATCGAGATTGTTTCGCACAAAATTTAAAAAAACTGGGCAAAACAAAATCAGAGGCAATGTCCATTGCTTTGAAGGAAAACAAATGCATTTAATTTAAACCATATCGCATGTTGAATTATCAACAGGGAAACTCCAGCGCGCTTTAGACAAAATAAGCGAGACTAAGTCAACGCATGTTAACTTTACTTATTAAAAGATAAACACCAAACCTTTATTCATTAACTCGGTACAAATCCTGTACTCAAATGAAGCGAAATATCTAGGAATGACTCTAGACGCAAAACTTAAATGGAAGCCGCACGTTAAAAAGAAACGCGACGAGCTCGAAATCAAGTTAAGAGAAATGAATTGGCTTATCGGAAGATTTTCGAAACTAAGCATATATAAAAAACTGCTTTTGTATAAGCAAGTGCTAAAACCATCTTGGACGTACGGTATACAATTATGGGGTTGTACTAAACCAAACAACATATCTATTTTAGAAACTTTTCAAAATAAGACACTCAGAGCAATCTTTAATGCTCCATGGTACATAAGAAATAGCGATCTACACCGAGATCTAGGAATCGCAACCGTGTCTGACGAGGTAACAAACTTTGCTCGCAAACTTAGTACTCGTCTTCGCGGACACTGCAACAATGAAATTATCCGAACTTTGGATCAGACAAATCTTACGCGCCGACTACAACGAATGAGACCGTTAGATCTAGCAGCATAAGATGAAATCGCATAAATTGACGGTATTGTAGGTGCCTTCGTTGGAAGGCAGCCTGCCACACGCGATTACTACAGAAGCTTGAACTACTTGTTAAGGAAACTTAGTCGTAGTCTGACGGAAAATAGGAGGTTTTTTAGTGTGTAAGAATCTCGCACTACTATGAGCACGCGCGGCCGGTCCTCGTAGTGCCTATGAAGGTTTTTCCTACCCACGGAAAGAAAAAAAATAAATAATATCGCATGTCTTTTCATGAACGTTCAAAATTGCGAGAGATTGTAGACGAACATGTAGATAAAGATTTGGTAAGAGAATCAACTTCACCGTTTTCAAGCCCGGTTTTACTAGTCCGAAAGAAAAATGGAGAATCCAGAATGTGCATCGACTTCCGCTCTCTAAACGCAATTACTGCCAAAGACCAATAACCGATGCCACGGCTCGACGATCAGTTGGACCGATTGAAGGGTGCAAGATATTTCACCAGCCTTGATCTAGCAAGCGGATATTATCAAATTCCGCTTGCGGAAGATTCAATTCCTAAAACAGCATATATAACGTACATGGACGACGTTCTAGTCCTAAGCAAAACGTATGATGAAGGTCTCCAACTGTTAGAAGAAATTTTTATGGTCTTGCGAACTGCTGGCCTTACTATACGTCTCGAAAAATGTAATTTTTTGCAATAGCAGTTAAAGTATCTTGTTTATGATATAAGCGCAGACACTATTCAACCCGGAAAAAGAAAAGCTAATGCCGTGGTAGTATTCCCAAAACCATGCAATGTTCATCAAATGCGACAATTTCTGGGGCCGGAGCTACTTCATACGCAACTTTGCCTTAAAAGCGAGTTCATTACCTTCCTTATTGAAAAACAATACACCGTTTGTCTGGACTGAAGAACAGCAGAAAGCATTCGACATGCTGAAAGAACATTTAGCCAACCGTCCAGTTCTGGCTTTATATGATCATAAGGCTACTACCGAATCACATACTGATGCTTCTAAGAAGGAATAGGCGGTATGTTATTGCAAAAGCAAGACGATGGTCATTTTAAACCGGTTGCTTATTTCATTCAGTCGTACGACTATCCCAGATGAACAACGTTTTCACTCATATGAACTAGAAACGCTGCAGTCGTTTGCTCCCTTAAACGATATCGTGTTTACATGCTAGGATTGAATTTTAAAGTAATCACGTTTGCTCCCTTAAACGATATCGTGTTTACATGCTAGGATTGAATTTTAAAGTAATCACCGATTGCAATGCGCTGAGTACAGCATTTAGAAAAAAAGACCTAGTGCCACGTAAAGGCCGATGGTGGCTATCTACCCAAGAATTTGACTTTACTGTTGAATATAGGGCCGGAAGTAAAATGGCACACGTGGACGCTCTCAGTAGGAATGCGATCGCTGATGCTAACGAGAGCGAGGAGCTTGAACAAATTATAGTCAATATAACATCAGACGACTGGATTCAAGCCTGTCAACTCAAAGATTATAGGTGTCGATATCTTTTAGAAGTTCTAGCCAAAAACCCGAAGAACAAAGAAGAAGCGCGTATTCATTACGAGTACGCCTTGCAAAACGGTGGATTGTACAAAAAGGTCAATAAAAGTTAACGATGGGTGGTTGCTATGACATCCAGAAGAGATGTAGTGATGGCCTATCATGATCACGCTGGACATCTAGCTGAGGCTTAAACACTCGAAATGGTCCAACGAAAGTATTGGATCTCATTAATGAGAAAATATATTGAGCGTTATGTAGCATGCTGTTTGGCGTGCATGTATAACAAAATACCTTCAGGCAAACCGAATGGGCAATTACATCCTATCGAAAAAGGGGATAAACCGATTGATACCCTGCACGTCGACCATTTAGGTCCTTTTGTTTAAAGTACTAAACGAAACACTCATTTATTGTTAATCATAGATGGTTTTACAAAGTTGGCGTTTTTGGTGCCTGTTCAAAATACAACCGGTCATTAAAGCTTGTAATAGAATTTTTGAGATTTTCGGAGCACCTAGAAGAATTGTTTTACAAGCGGAACTTGTTTTACAAGCGGAACTTGTTTTACTGCCTGTGACGCCGTGCTCTTTCGCGTTCCGAGTTCGCCTGAAGAAAACTTATCCACCATCTTCAATCGTTTATGCGACACTATTGAATGCAAACCGCCAACACTTACAAATGCACGCCGTGCGTTTTTAAGTATAAACCAAATTTTTAATGTGAAAATGCAATCAAGACATGTATATCACTTCTGATAAAAAATTAAAACAAAAAAAGATGTAAGTGAAAAGTGGTGGATGCCACGCCCCTTTTAAAGGGAGAAGATTGCTTAACTGAGAAATTCTAAATACAGTTGAAGTTAATAGAAACTGAAATTTAACTATCAAGATTTATGACACAATTTGGAGCTTGAAAGTGGTCAATTGGGATGGGGTATCCAACGATTCGCCTAAGCGGATTGTAACCCTCCCACTGGTTAATATAGTCTATGATCAACTTGACTTAACATTACCTAGAACTAGATTTAAGGAACTATCATTGTTAGCATTAAGATAATTTATATATGTACTGTTATTTATTGGATGGGGTAACCAACCCCAGGCGGATACCCCATCGCCAAAGCGGATTCTGACCCTCCCACTATTTGTTTAGATGGATAATTATTCTTTTTTGAATTCAATTTCTTGAATTTTGAGGCTTTTAAATCTTATTACTGCATTATTTAAAAACTTAATTAGTTTTTTAGACCTTCATATAGTTAGGTATTTTATAAATGTTCTCTTCTACTTCTTTGCCCTTTCTTCTTCTAATAATTTGCTATCTTCTATCAATTTTCTTTTTGTTTGCTGGGTAAAGTTGTGAAAATGTTTTTAAAAGTTTGTGGTGTTGCTTGCGGTTGGGTTATTGAGAATGATTAACAACAACAATATCTTTAATCATAACCACGGTTTGAATGCAAGATCAGCTTTGTGTCTGTTAAATGTTCTGTCGGGATACAAGGATGGTTTTAATGTATGTCATATAAACGCACGTAGTCTAAACCAGTGTAAGCGAGATTTTTTTGTAATTTTTTGTAATTTTTGTAATAGTCCGCTATTTGTTTGCGAACTCAAGTATAGATGTGATTTGTGTTAACGAAACGTGGTTTAAACTCAAATTTGAAAACATTGTGTACGATATTGAGGATTACGAATTATATCGCAATGACAGAATCACCTCTATAACGGGCGGGAGGAGTGGCAATTTTTCCTCTAAACTTAGTATGTCCTTGCCCCCAAAGGAACTGTGGAGGAACCTTCAAAAAATTGGTGTTAGCATAGGATGGAATGATAACTGTTCGTTAAATGCAAATGAGCTATATGCTCATTTTGTTGACAATGTAGTTGCTGATGATATATTTGACTCTCCTCCAAGCACCGTTACATCAGTGCAAAGGCAAGCCGAGTTTGAGGTAACAACTCAGTCTGAAGTAATATGAATAATGGCCGCCATCATATCAAATGCAATCGATGAGGATGGCATACCAGTTAAATTTCTCAAAATTATTTTACCAAGCATCGTTAGCCATATAACACACATAATAAATTCGTGTGTTATGACTTCAACCTTTCCTCAGGCTTGGAAACATGCACGGGAGTTCCGCAAATTCTGTTAACGATTTTAGGGCAATAAGCATTCTGCCATACCTGTCAAAATTATTTGAGAGAATCTTATCCCGCCAGATCAAATCCCACTTGTCCAATTCAACTCTCTGTTGACTTCTTCTTAGTCAGGCTTTCGAGAAGGACATAGTTGTCAGTCTGCTATGGTGAAGATCTTGGATGATGTAAGGCAAGACTATGACAAATGGCTCGTCACATTACTTTGTTTTCTCGATTTTTCGAAAGCTTTTGACAAAGTGAATTACAAAATTCTTTTGTGGAAGCTTAAACACCTTTTCGGCTTTGGCGACAGAGCTGTTAAACTTTTGCAAAGCTACTTGTCGCACCGATTTCAAAGGGCTGTTATTGGTGGTAGGTTTTCCTCTGTTTCGCCTTTATTACAAGGTGTTCCTCAAGGTTCCATACTTAGACCAATTTTATTTCCAATGTTTGTCAACGATTTGCGATTGGTATGTTTACACACTCGTATGCATATGTACGCAGATGACGTACAACTGTACATGTCTATGCCTTTGAATCGACTTGACGAATTAGTTTTTTGTTTAAACACGGATTTGACAGCGATTAGTGACTGGGCAAGCAAAAACGGGTTGCTGCTAAATCGGAGTGGGCTACTAGCCTTGGGTGCGTTATGTGCGCAATCTGTCCTGCAACAACCGTATAAACTATATCATTGGTCGTATATATGGTTGTTTGCGTAGACTTTGGTTGGCTGCAAAGTTCACACCCTTTGAAACAAACCGAAAGCTCGTCCAAGCCCTTATACTTCCCATAATAACATACGTCGATGTTGTTTTTAGTAGCGTGGATTCATTGTCACGCAATAACTAACACTTAGCCTTCAATGATACGATCGGATATCGGTCTTTGTGAAAGGTTTCTAGGGTTGCACCTTAGTACAATACATGGGTGCAAGATATTGTATATTTTTACATAAACTTATAATGACTAAAACTCCAAAATATCTGTATTGCAAGCTTTACCAAATTTACCAATATTTACCAAAATCTAAATATCTCAGCTCGTCAAGGTTCTTCTTCGTTCATGCCGTCAGGTTATGGAATTCTCTGCCCTTGAATATCAAGGATATAAGCAATGCCACAAGCTTTAAAACTGCAATATTTAGGAATTTTTCTATTCAGCAACAATAAAGATTAATGAATATTTAACTAACTCTTTCTCTTTCTTTTGTATCTTAAGATTGTATACAATTGTACAATTTATATAGTAGTGTTCTAGATTTCAATACTGACAAAGCGACACTGAAAAAGCTGCTTAAGCAATTGAAATTTTCTTTCTTTGTGTGTATCTATTTTATTAATTTTTTCCTATTTTCTGAATTGTTGTGTATGTGTTAAGTGATCGTTACATTAACCACTAACACCTGCACTAGTTGATGAGCCTGTGTAAGCAATATTTTGCTTGGCAATTTTCTGCTTGTAGTTGCTGCTTGCTTTAAGCACCCTACATCACAGATCTGATAGTGCATATAAAAAACAAGTGGGAAAGTGCAACAGTGGGTATGCAAAAGCTTCAATCCATATACGACGGATTGCAAAATACCCGACCATACCATGAAGAAAACTGCCACGCCCAAAAAGTGGGCGGGATATAAAAATATAATTTTCTTATATTTTTAATATAAGAAAATTGTTAATTAGTTTTTAAATTGCTTGGAATTAAATAAAATAAATTGAATTGAATTGAATTGAACTGTTGAACGCTTTAAACTAGGTGGTTGCATACATTTCGGCCTAAAACTCCGCCTTTTTAACTAAAAAAATCACTTTTTTTAACGCCGCGCCCACAAAAGTGGGCGGAGGCACATACAATGGATACATAAAAGTTAGAAAATGCTAATATCTACAGCTTTTGTCATATAATTTTTTGTCGAATTTGATATATATTTATTGGAAAACAGTAATTTTAAACTAAATTAATAAATTAACGCCCTTAAAAAGTGCGCGTGGTCTATGAAAAAGCTAAAATTTTTTGGCTACCTTAAAGACAATTATAAGGCAATGTTACGTACCAAAAATGATTGCGCCAGCGCCATTGTTACATAGCTAAAATTTGCAATATGTATTTTTTTAAATTAAAAATGGTCGCACATACAGGCCCGTAGTGGGCGTGTCTGTGGGCGGATTCAGCTTATTTTCAAACTTGATCAGAAAGACTGGACTTCCAACCAACCCACAAAATTTCAGCTCTCTGCCTTAAAATTTAAGGCCTAAAAGTTGTTTACATACTGACGGACGGACGGACGGACATGGCTTGATCGATTTTCCTGTCGGTCCCATTCATATCTCTAAAAGGTCTTAGGGATCTACGGTGATTATTTCACTGCATTACAAACTATGCATCAAACTTAATATACCCTGGTTCGGGCATCAAAACACCCAACGGGAATTACATCGAAATAATTTAGTTTTGCAATTATTTCTGCTTTTTATACCCCATCTCATAGGATAGGAGGTATATTAAGTTTGATTCATAGTTTGTAACATAGAAAAATAATCACCGTAGACCCCCAAGACCTAAAGGGCATATGATCGAGGCCGAATTGTTAGTCGAATGAGCCATGTCCGTCCGTCCGTCCGTGTGTCGGTAGTTTGTTTTCCTTAAGTTTTGAGCTAGGAACTTGAAACTTAATATCGGTTCTTTCTAGGTCCCGAAGCAGTACAAGTGTAAAAATTTTCCAAATCCGCCCACTGACACGCCCACTTCATATAATAGCATGAAAATTCAAAGTTGTCGTAGGAAGTAAAAATTTGGTAAGCGTTATCCTCGATGGCTGGGTCATCTAGAGCGGATGGACACCAACGCCCCGGCCCGGAAAATCTTCGAATCCACACCGCAGGGACGACGCGGTAGAGGAGCACCGAGACTCAGGTGGCGCACGCAAGTGGAAGGGGACCTCAGCCAACTTCGCGTGCGAAACTGGAGACGGCTAGCTAGAGACAGAGCTGGCTGGCGAAGCTTGTTGGCCGAGGCCCAGGTCCACCCCGGACTGTAGCGCCACCTTAAGTAAGTAAGTAAGTTATCCTCGCTTAAGTATATTGTGATTGGCATTTAAGAAAAAAGCGAAAACCGCCGCCTTGTAGGCGTGGTCATATACAACATGCATTCTAATAAACGGTTTTTTTTAATATATTTGCTTTAAATCCAAAAAACTTGGACCATAATCCATCAAAAAAACAATAAAATCTAAATAAATTCAGATATGTACGTAAGCTATCAACTGAACGTTGAACGCCCCAACCCTCTTTTGGGGGCGTTTTAAAGTATAAACCAAATTTTTAATGTGAAAATGCAATCAAGACGTGTATATCACTTCTGATAAAAAATCAAAACAAAAAAAGATGTAATTGAAAAGGGGTGGATGCCACGCCCCTTTTTTAAGGGAGAAGATTGTGAAACTGAGAAATTCTAAATACAGTTGAGGTTAAGAGAAACTGAAGTTTAACAATCAAGATTTATGACACAATGTGGAGCTTCAAAGTGGTTAATTGCGATGGGGTATCGAACGATTCACCTAAGCGGATTGTTATCCTCCCACTGTAATCCTCACATCGTTTTTATACCCGGGTATATACCTAGGGTATATTAAGTTTGATGTATAGTTTGTAACGCAGTGAAATAATTTCCGTAGACCCCTAAGACCTTTTAGAGATATGAATGGGACCGACAGGAGAATCGATTAAGCCATGTCCGTCCGTACGTCCGTCCGTCCGTATGTAAACAACTTTTAGGCCTTAAATTTTAAGGCAGAGAGCTGAAATTTTGTGGGTTGGTTGGAAGTCCAGTCCTTCTGATCAAGTTTGAAAATGAGCTGAAACCGCCCACAGACACGCCCACTACGGGCCTGTATATGCGACCATTTTTAATTTAAAAAAATACAATTTGCAAATTTTAGCTATGTTACAATGGCGCTAGCGCATTCATTTTTGGTACGTAACATTGCCTTATAATTCTTTTTTAGGTAACCGAAAAATTTTAGCTTTTTCATTGGCCACGCCCACTTTTTGAGGGATTTTAGCTTAAAATGACTGTTTTTCAATAAATATATATGAAATTTGACAAAAAGTTATATGACAAAAGCTGTAGATATTAGCATTTTCTAACTTTAATGTATATATTGTATGTGCCTCCGCCCACTTTTGTGGGCGTGACGTAAAAAAAGTGATTTTTTTAGTTAAAATGGCGGAGTTTTAGTCGGAAATGTATGCAACCACCTAGTATAAAGCATTCAACAGTTATATTTTTATATCCCGCCCACTTTTTGGAGGCGTGGCAGTTTTCTTTTTGGTATGGTCTGGTATTTTGCAATCCGTCGTAGATGGATTGAAGCCTTGGCATACCCTTTGTTGCACTTTCCCACTTGCTTTGTTTATATTTTTTATCAGAGGTGATATTCACGTCTCGATTGCATTTTCACATTAAAAATTTGGTTTATACTTAAAAACGCCCCCAAAAGTGGGCGTGGCAAAAATTTATACATTTCGGTTGATAGCTTTCGCAAGCTTTTTGGATTCAAAGAAAATATATCGAATAAAAACCGTTTATTAAAATGCAAATGAAATATGACCACGCCCAAAAAGGGGCTGGTTTTGCCTTTTTTTGAAATGTCAATCGCAATACACTTAAGCGAGGATATCGCGTACCAAATTTCAGCTTCCTACGACAACTTTGAATTTTCATGTTATTAAGTAAAGTGAGCGTGTCAGTGGGCGGATTTTAAAAATGTTTACACTTGTACTGCTTCGAGACCTAGAAAGAACAGATATTAAGTTTCAAGCTCCTAGCTCAAAATTTAAGGCCTAAAAACTACCGACACACGGACGGACAGACGGACGGACGAACGGACATGGCTCATTCGACTAACAATTCGGTCTCGACCATATGCCCTTAAGGTCTTGGGGGTCTACGGTGATGTTACAAACTATGAATCAAACTTAACATACGAGGATAGAAGCCTATGGGATGGGGTATAATTAATAGGAACTGAAATTTAACAACCAAGATATTAGACGCATTTTGGAGCTTGACAATGGTCAATAGGGATGGGGTATCCAACCCCAGGCGGACACCCCATCGCCTAGGCGGATTGTAACCCTCCCACAAGTTGTTTAGATGGATAATTATTCTTTTTTGAATTTAATTTCTTGAATTTTAAGGCTTTTTAATCTTATTACTGCATCATTTAAAAACTTAATTAGTTTTTTAGACCTTCATACAGTTAGGTATTTTAGAAATGTTCTCTTCTACTTCTTTGCCCTTTCTTCTTCTATGCTTTGCTATCTTCTATCAGTTTTCTTTTTGTTTGCTGGATAAATATGTGAAAATGTTTTTAAAAGTTTGTGGTGTTGCTTGCGGTTGGTTTATTAAGAATGATTAACAACAACAGTATCTTTAATCAAAACCACGTTTAAATGCAAGATCAACTTTGTGTCTGTTAAATGTTCTGTCGGGATACAAGGATGGTTTTAATGTATGTCATATAAACGCACGTAGTCTAAACCAGTGTAAGCGTGACCACTTCCGCTATTTGTTTGCGAACTCAAGTATCGATGTGATTTGTGTTAACGAAACGTGGTTTAAACCCAAATTTGAAAACATTGTGTACGATATTGAGGATTACGAATTATATCGCAATGACAGAATCACCTCTACAACGGGCGGAGGAGTGGCAATTTATTGCAAATCCTCTTTAAAATGTGATGTGTTAGTAAAGTCTGTAGACACTGATGTTGAATACACCAATGCTGAGGTTCATGATGTTCATGATTCATGTTAAATGTTTGGTTTCTTGTTGTTATAACCCTAACCGTAGATTTTCATGTGAACCATTTTTTTCCGCTCTGTTCGAATTTTCACCAAGATATGTTATAAATTGTATTAGGAGACTTCAATGCCAAATTATTGAACAATGATTCTTGGTCTCGCCAATTGGTGGATCACGCCTCTTCGAGTGGTCTTTATGTTGTAAATACGTCCTATCCAACTTGTTTTCGTGCTGATGCACCACCGAGTCTTCTTGATGCTGGTCTTGTTTCAGATCAATCAGCAGTTCTTCTATTTGACCAAATTTCCCTTGGTGCTGTTTCTGACCATGACTTGTTGCTTTGCACGTACGATATTAATTTTTCTCATGTCAGTTAGTCTACGAGTTTTGAATTTAAAGCTTTTAAATCTATTAACATCAATGCTCTGCTATTTGCGGCGCAAACAACAACTCCCTGGTTTTTTTGCAGACAGATTCCAGATCCTAATGAGAAAATTAACCATTTTCAGCTATGTGTTGCCCAACTCTTTGAAGATTTCGTGCCTGTTAAGACTGTTTTTGTTCGCAATTGGACTTTCCCTTGGTTAAAGGCGGAAGTTTGAAATGCGCTCAAAATCAGGAACAAGCCTTACAGTAAATGGAAGCGTTATTGTTCTTCGTTTAATTGGGCCGCTTATAAAAATGCTCGTAATACAGCCACTAGCATTGTGCGGGACTCGAGACGAAATTACTTTTCCTCTAAACTTAGTATGTCCTTGCCCCCAAGGGAACTGTGGAGGAATCTTCGAAAAATTGGTGTTAGCAAAGGATGGAATGATAACTGTTCGTTAAATGCAAATGAGCTAAATGCTCATTTTGTTGACAATGTAGTTGCTGATGATATATTTGACTCTCCTCCAAACACCTTTACATCAGTGCAAAGGCAAGCCGAGTTTGAGAAAGCAACTGCGTCTGAAGTAATTTCAATAATGGCCTCCATCAAATCAAATGCAGTCGATGAGGATGGTATACCAGTTAAATTTCTAAGAATAATTTTACCATGCATCGTTAGCCATATAACCCACATAATAAATTCGTGTGTTATGACTTTAATCTTTCCCCAGGCTTGGAAACATGCACGGGAATTCCGCGAATTCTGTTAACGATTTTAGGCCAAAAAGCATTCTACCATGCCTGTCAAAAGTATTTGAGAGAGTCTTATCCCGCCAGATCAAATCCCACTTATCAATCAACTCTCTATTGACTTCTTCTCTGTCAGGCTTACAGACATACAGACGGACGGACGGACGTGGCTCATTCGATTCAAAATTCGGTGACAAACTTAATAAACCTCCTATCCTATGGGATGGGGTATAAACATGTGAATGTTATTTTACAGATTGCGTTGTGAACGGTGTATTGCTAAAGGGCTACATCGATACGGGTTGTTGTACAGTGACCATTCGCGAAACAGATGCTACTAGCCTTAATCTTAAAGTAAAACCATGTGAACTTTCGGTAAATGGATTCGGTGGAGGAGTCTCCAAAGTTATAGGGAAAACCGAAGCGAAGCTTGAAGTGGATTTAGCTACTGCCGTAGTTGAATTGTTGGTAGTGCCGGATCGAATTAAAAATGTATCCATTTTGATCGGGCAGCCTTTTGTTAACGCGGGCGGTATAACTATATTGATGCGCAAAAATGAAGTGCGGTTAGTCGGTGGAGAAATTGTTTTGCCAGAAGTTGATGTGCTTGAACCTCGAAAGGTGGCCATTTAGGCAAAAGATTCAACAGTAATACCCCCTAACTATGCTGGCATTGTGGAGGTCTACAATAGAGACGTCTATATTGAGTTACAGTAGCGATCCTTGTCCAATAACGAGTACTGGATACCAGATCTGTCCTCAACGCCGGAAAAGGTGTTGCTTTGGTGTTCAATGTATCAACGTCAAATCTTGAATTCAAGGCTGGCCAACTTCTTTTGAGAGGTGAGAAACTTGAAGCTGAGCCAGAAGAACAAGAAATTTCCGTTACAAGTTAAGATCCATTTTCTTTTTCTGATATTCGAGATCGATTTGACGCAAACTTGCCAAAGGAGCAGCAACATAAACTTTTAAGTCTTATCAATAAGTATCGAGATTGTTTCGCACAAAATTTAAAAAAACTGGGCAAAACAAAATCAGAGGCAATGTCCATTGCTTTGTAGGAAAACAAATGCATTTAATTTAAACCATATCGCATGTTGAATTATCAACAGGGAAACTCCAGCGCGCTTTAGACAAAATAAGCGAGACTAAGTCAACGCATGTTAACTTTACTTATAAAAAGATAAACACCAAACCTTTATTCATTAACTCGGTACAAATCCTGTACTCAAATGAAGCGAAATATCTAGGAATGACTCTAGACGCAAAACTTAAATGGAAGCCGCACGTTAAAAAGAAACGCGACGAGCTCGAAATCAAGTTAAGAGAAATGAATTGGCTTATCGGAAGATTTTCGAAACTAAGCATATATAAAAAACTGCTTTTGTATAAGCAAGTGCTAAAACCATCTTGGACGTACGGTATACAATTATGGGGTTGTACTTAACCAAACAACATATCTATTTTAGAAACTTTTCAAAATAAGACACTCAGAGCAATCTTTAATGTTCCATGGTACATAAGAAATAGCGATCTACACCGAGATCTAGGAATCGCAACCGTGTCTGACGAGGTAACAAACTTTGCTCGCAAACTTAGTACTCGTCTTCGCGGACACTGCAACAATGAAATTATCCGAACTTTGGATCAGACAAATCTTACGCGCCGACTACAACGAATGAGACCGTTAGATCTAGCAGCATAAGATGAAATCGCATAAATTGACGGTATTGTAGGTGCCTTCGTTGGAAGGCAGCCTGCCACACGCGATTACTACAGAAGCTTGAACTACTTGGTAAGGAAACTTAGTCGTAGTCTGACGGAAAATAGGAGGTTTTTTAGTGTGTAAGAATCTCACACTACTATGAGCACGCGCGGCCGGTCCTCGTAGTGCCTATGCAGGTTTTTCCTACCCACGGAAAGAAAAAAAATAAAAAATATCGCATGTCCTTTCATGAACGTTCAAAATTGCGAGAGATTGTAGACGAACATGTAGATAAAGATTTGGTAAGAGAATCAAGTTCACCGTTTTCAAGCCCGGTTTTACTAGTCCGAAAGAAAAATGGAGAATCCAGAATGTGCATCGACTTCCGCTCTCTAAACGCAATTACTGCCAAAGACCAATAACCGATGCCACGGCTCGACGATCAGTTGGACCGATTGAAGGGTGCAAGATATTTCACAAGCCTTGATCTAGCAAGCTGATATTATCAAATTCCGCTTGCAGAAGATTCAATTCCTAAAACAGCATATATAACGTACATGGACGACGTTCTAGTCCTAAGCAAAACGTATGATGAAGGTATCCAACTGTTAGAAGAAATTTTTATGGTCTTGCGAACTGCTGGCCTTACTATACGTCTCGAAAAATGTAATTTTTTTATCTTGTTTATGATATAAGCGCAGACACTATTCAACCCGGAAAAAGAAAAGCTAATGCCGTGGTAGTATTCCCAAAACCATGCAATGTTCATCAAATGCGACAATTTCTGGGGCCGGAGCTACTTCATACGCAACTTTGCCTTAAAAGCGAATTCATTACCTTCCTTATTGAAAAACAATACACCGTTTGTCTGGACTGAAGAACAGCAGAAAGCATTCGACATGCTGAAAGAACATTTAGCCAACCGTCCAGTTCTGGCTTTATATGATCATAAAGCTACTACCGAATCACATACTGATGCTTCTAAGAAGGAATAGGCGGTATGTTATTGCAAAAGCAAGACGATGGTCATTTTAAACCAGTTGCTTATTTCATTCAGTCGTACGACTATCCCAGATGAACAACGTTTTCACTCATATGAACTAGAAACGCTGCAGTCGTTTGCTCCCTTAAACGATATCGTGTTTACATGCTAGGATTGAATTTTAAAGTAATCACCGATTGCAATGCGCTGAGTACAGCATTTAGAAAAAAAAGACCTAGTGCCACGTAAAGGCCGATGGTGGCTATCTACCCAACAATTTAACTTTACTGTTGAATATAGGGCCGGAAGTAAAATGGCACACGTGGACGCTCTCAGTAGGAATGCGATCGCTGATGCTAACGAGAGCGAGGAGCTTGAACAAATTATAGTCAATATAACATCAGACGACTGGATTCTAGCCTGTCAACTCAAAGATTATAGGTGTCGATATCTTTTAGAAGTTCTAGCCAAAAACCCGAAGAACAAAGAAGAAGCGCGTATTCATTACGAGTACGCCTTACAAAACGGTAGATTGTACAAAAAGGTCAATAAAAGTTAACGATGGGTGGTTGCTATGACATCCAGAAGAGATGTAGTGATGGCCTATCATGATCACGCTGGACATCTAGCTGAGGCTTAAACACTCGAAATGGTCCAACGAAAGTATTGGATCTCATTAATGAGAAAATATATTGAGCGTTATGTAGCATGCTGTTTGGCGTGCATGTATAACAAAATAACTTCAGGCAAACCGAATGGGCAATTACATCCTATCGAAAAAGGGGATAAACCGATTGATACCCTGCACGTCGACCATTTAGGTCCTTTTGTTTAAAGTACTAAACGAAACACTCATTTATTGTTAATCATAGATGGTTTTACAAAGTTGGCGTTTTTGGTGCCTGTTCAAAATACAACCGGTCATTAAAGCTTGTAATAGAATTTTTGAGATTTTCGGAGCACCTAGAAGAATTGTTTGCGATCGCGGAACTTGTTTTACAAGCGGAACTTGTTTTACTGCCTGTGACGCCGTGCTCTTTCGCGTTCCGAGTTCACCTGAAGAAAACTTATCCACCATCTGCAATCGTTTATGCGACACTATTGAATGCAAACCGCCAACACTTACAAATGCACGCCGTGCGTTTTTAGTATAAACCAAATTTTTAATGTGAAAATGCAATCAAGACATGTATATCACTTCTGATAAAAAATTAAAACAAAAAAAGATGTAATTGAAAAGTGGTGGATGCCACGCCCCTTTTAAAGGGAGAAGATTGCTTAACTGAGAAATTCTAAATACAGTTGAAGTTAATAGAAACTGAAATTTAACTATCAAGATTTATGACACAATTTGGAGCTTGAAAGTGGTCAATTGGGATGGGGTACCCAACGATTCGCCTAAGCGGATTGTAACCCTCCCACTAGTTAATAGTCTATGATCAACTTGACTTAACATTACCTAGAACTAGATTTAAGGAACTATCATTGTTAGCATTAAGATAATTTATATATGTACTGTTATTTATTGGATGGGGTAACCAACCCCAGGCGGATACCCATCGCCAAAGCGGATTGTGACCCTCCCACTATTTGTTTAGATGGATAATTATTCTTTTTTGAATTCAATTTCTTGAATTTTGAGGCTTTTAAATCTTATTACTGCATTATTTAAAAACTTAATTAGTTTTTTAGACCTTCATATAGTTAGGTATTTTATAAATGTTCTCTTCTACTTCTTTGCCCTTTCTTCTTCTAATAATTTGCTATCTTCTATCAATTTTCTTTTTGTTTGCTGGGCAAAGTTGTGAAAATGTTTTTAAAAGTTTGTGGTGTTGCTTGCGGTTGGGTTATTGAGAATGATTAACAACAACAATATCTTTAATCATAACCACGGTTTGAATGCAAGATCAGCTTTGTGTCTGTTAAATGTTCTGTCGGGATACAAGGATGGTTTTAATGTATGTCATATAAACGCACGTAGTCTAAACCAGTGTAAGCGAGACGTCTTCCGCTATTTGTTTGCGAACTCAAGTATAGATGTGATTTGTGTTAACGAAACGTGGTTTAAACTCAAATTTGAAAACATTGTGTACGATATTGAGGATTACGAATTATATCGCAATGACAGAATCACCTCTATAACGGGCGGGAGGAGTGGCAATTTTTCCCCTAAACTTAGTATGTCCTTGCCCCCAAAGGAACTGTGGAGGAACCTTCAAAAAATTGGTGTTAGCATAGGATGGAATAATAACTGTTCGTTAAATGCAAATGAGCTATATGCTCATTTTGTTGACAATGTAGTTGCTGATGATATATTTGACTCTCCTCCAAGCACCTTTACATCAGTGCAAAGGCAAGCCGAGTTTGAGGTAACAACTGAGTCTGAAGTAATATGAATAATGGCCGCCATCATATCAAACGCAATCGATGAGGATGGCATACCAGTTAAATTTCTCAAAATTATTTTACCAAGCATCGTTAGCCATATAACACACATAATAAATTCGTGTGTTATGACTTCAACCTTTCCTCAGGCTTGGAAACATGCACGGGAGTTCCGCAAATTCTGTTAACGATATTAGGGCAATAAGCATTCTGCCATGCCTGTCAAAAGTATTTGAGAGAATCTTATCCCGCCAGATCAAATCCCACTTGTCCAATTCAACTCTCTGTTGACTTCTTCTCAGTCAGGCTTTCGAGAAGGACATAGTTGTCAGTCTGCTATGGTGAAGATCTTGGATGATGTAAGGCAAGACTATGACAAATGGCTCGTCACATTACTTTGTTTTCTCGATTTTTCGAAAGCTTTTGACAAAGTGAATTACAAAATTCTTTTGTGGAAGCTTAAACACCTTTTCGGCTTTGGCGACAGAGCTGTTAAACTTTTGCAAAGCTACTTGTCGCACCGATTTCAAAGGGCTGTTATTGGTGGTAGGTTTTCCTCTGTTTCGCCTTTATTACAAGGTGTTCCTCAAGGTTCCATACTTAGACCAATTTTATTTCCAATGTTTGTCAACGATTTGCGATTGGTATGTTTACACACTCGTATGCATATGTACGCAGATGACGTACAACTGTACATGTCTATGCCTTTGAATCGACTTGACGAATTAGTTTTTTGTTTAAACACGGATTTGACAGCGATTAGTGACTGGGCAAGCAAAAACGGGTTGCTGCTAAATCGGAGTGGGCTACTAGCCTTGGGTGCGTTATGTGCGCAATCTGTCCTGCAACAACCGTATAAACTATATCATTGGTCGTATATATGGTTGTTTGCGTAGACTTTGGTTGGCTGCAAAGTTCACACCCTTTGAAACAAACCGAAAGCTCGTCCAAGCCCTTATAATTCCCATAATAACATACGTCGATGTTGTTTTTAGTAGCGTGGATTCATTGTCACGCAATAACTTACACTTAGCCTTCAATGATACGATCGGATATCGGTCTTTGTGAAAGGTTTCTAGGGTTGCACCTTAGTACAATACATGGGTGCAAGATATTGTATATTTTTACATAAACTTATAATGACTAAAACTCCAAAATATCTGTATTGCAAGCTTTACCAAATTTACCAATATTTACCAAAATCTAAATATCTCAGCTCGTCAAGGTTCTTCTTCGTTCATGCCGTCAGGTTATGGAATTCTCTGCCCTTGAATATCAAGGATATAAGCAATGCCACAAGCTTTAAAACTGCAATATTTAGGAATTTTTCTATTCAGCAACAATAAAGATTAATGAATATTTAACTAACTCTTTCTCTTTCTTTTCTTCAACTTCTTACCTACTTTTCATCTTCGTTGACTTTTCTTTTCTTTTCTTTTCTATTTTTTTTTATTTTATTTCTTTTTTTATTTTGCTTTTTGTCATTTAGTGACTGCATATTATATATATGTATACTTTTTTAATGTAAACCTTGCTAATGTAAGTCAAAATTTAACATATCTTACTAATTGTAATTGCACCTTATGTAATAAGTTTTTTTTTTAAACTCTTAAGCCTAAGTACTAAAAGAGACCTATGTCTTAATGTACATACCATATGTTCTTTAATAAACTTGAAACTTGAAAAGTAAAAGTTTACTCAGTATTGCTTAGAAAATGCCATTAATAAAGTTCTTAACGCAACAGCCACTCCAAGAGCCAATGGTCAGGATGAAAGGTACAATAGGGTAATACTTACATGCATTGCGTCATCTTTTGAATGTGAGACGAAGTGAGATCAATCTTTGAGGCAAATCCAGATAAGGATAAATTCAAGCGTAAATGCAACGACAAAAAAGTTTTATTAAGTTCTGTACCACGAAACTTTAGCGACACATTTTTAGCTACAAAAGTATTCGAAGGTGATTATGATTCCCAAATCTCCATCACGCGTGAATAGGCGAGTGAACAAACTAAACAAAACCAATTAAAGCAGAAACATTATTATGACAAGAAAAGGACAAAATCCAAATTATTCAGAATTGGTCAACTTGTCCTTGTCAGAAAATCTAAAGGTTACAATGACGGGACGAGCAGAAAATTAATGCCACGATGCACTGGACCATACGAAATCATCAAGGTTCTCGAAAACGATCATTATGTCATTATCGACATGCCCGGATCGAAGCGATCTAATAAATCCCATACCGGCATCTTTGCGTCCGATAAGATGACGCACTATGTAGTTCATCAAAGTAGTGACAGTGAAACTAACGATGACCAATAGTTAACATAGTATAGCCTTATTTAAAATGAGAAGTTAGTAAGTTAGTTATTCGACTTTTATTTCATGAAATGTAGGTTTTTTACAATTTAACATATAGTTTCAAGTCTACTTAAGTTTGGTCATCCACCGTTTTCGGCAGACACCTTGACGAGTGCGTTATTTCGGCTTCAGTCGGCTGAGAGGTGCGACGAACTAAGCTCTGCCCAGCCTGATTCCAGTGGTGGTGTGAGCATACAGCAAACCGTGCCGAAGGATGCAAGACTGAGGGCTAAATCAGCCACGAACGATCTCCTTCAAGTTCCCTTGGCAAGGCTTGTCGTATTAGTGCCTTATCCCAACAAAACCGGCTCTGCTTCGGATGGACGTTTTCCCTACCGGCCTACTCGCTGGACCAACTATGAACATTTCAAACAAAAAATCAAACGAAAGGACCACTGAGACTTGCCCTCACCCAGCCCTAGCGGGCGCAACGGCTACGATCACTGAGTCGACCAACACTACGACAACGACGAGGACTAATACTTCACGACAAATGACAGGACGTGAGACAAGGAAGGTGGAGAAATAGGCCCTATAGGCTGAGCATCGACGACGATGCCTCGATCTCCCTTACGGACACGGACTCGGCGTCTTCCACTTCGGCGGAAGCCACCGCTACTGAAATAGCTGCTAAGCAGCCTGCTCTTATGGCTGCGGAACCCGCGGCTACTACAGCGGGCTGCTCTGCGGCGGGAAAAAGCGCAGGTAAAAAACTTTGCCCCAGTGCTCAGTTTTACAAAAACCGTAGGTCTGCGGAGTTCATCCTTAAGCGTCTCCTGAAAAAGGGAGAAGCTAACTGGAGTGCGAGCGATCGCGAGTCCGCGAAACTAGCTGAAGCGCTCATCGCGTGTTGTCAACCTGCTTCGGGAGGGCAGCCCGATGAGAGCTTAGCCAACCAACCGGTTACGGCAAACCCCAGGGGTAAGACACCTACTAAGGGAAGTCAACTCGTTTCGGGAGGGCACCCTAACAGCACAAGGAGGAGGAGTCAACTCGCTTCGGGAGGGCCCTCTACCAAGCCGTCTACCTCGAAACCGACGTCCAAGAGACCCAGGTCTCAAGAAGGCCCTTCAAAAACCCCAAAGAAGAACCCCTTGTCACACCCAAGAAGATACAGTGGGCAGTGCATAGCTTCCTTCCGTACAAATCACCTGGACTCGATGATATACTACCCGTGGAACTCCAACGAGGTCTCGGACTACTGAGTCCTTGGCTCCACACTATTTTTAGGAGTTGCCTAAGCCTTGGCTATAGACCCAAATCCTGGAGGAAGGCCAAGGTGGTATTCATACCAAAAGCTGGAAAGATCGCCCATGCAGCTCCTTAAGATTTTCGCCCAATCAGCCTTTGTTCTTTCTTTTTAAAAACCCTAGAGAGGCTGATCGACGCCCACATCAGAAGCAACATAGACAGCAGTCTTCTCTCGTGCTCCCAACATGCGTACCGCAAGGGAAAATCGGTCGAGACGGCCCTACGCTCGTTGGTTAGCATCATTGAGAAATCCTTTGAGAGCAGGGATTTCACTCTAGTATCATTCCACCATCACTGAAAGGCGTTGAACTGTCACTTGCAGATCATCTGGGAGTTATTTTAGATAAGAAACTCAGTTGGAAACTGAATATACAAGGCCGTGCAAGGAAGGCCTCCTATGCCCTGTATTCCTGCAGGAAAATCCTAGGCCCAAACTGGGGACTCCAACCCAGGATTGTGAACTAGACTCACACGGCAGTCGTTAGGCCCATACTTATGTACGGAGTATTAGTCTGGTGGAAGGCACTAGACAATAGTAGCAACATTGCTATATTAGAGAAAGTTCAAGGACTATCCTGTATTTACATCACAGGTGCTCTAGGAACAACTCCCTCGGCTGCGCTCGACACAATGCTCCATCTTTTTCCCGTTGACATCTTCGGTAAAGGGATGGCAGCGAAAGTAGCACTTAGGCTTAGGGAATCCTCGCAACTGACTCGTGACAACATGGGACATGCAAGCTTCCTGAATGGCCACGACACCATCCCTCGCAACTCGGACTACGTTGTCTCATACCTCGACTTCAATGTCAAATTCAAGACCAAATTTCCAAGCAGAGCCGCCTGGGAGTCTTGTGAGGTCTTAAATGCATCTGCAATAGAAATCTACACTGGCGGATCGAAAACAGCACTTGGAGTAGGATCAGAAGTCTTTTCCAGTACTCTAGACCTATGTATCTCCAAGCGCCTGCCAGATCACTGCAGTGTGTTTCAAGCAGAAATCACAGCCGTTCGTGAAGCCGCGGCCTGGTTTTCAACTAACTCAGTAGACTGCAGCGGTATTGTTTTCTATATAGAAAGCCAAGCTGCAATAAAAGCCTTGGAATCGCATTGGTAAAGCAATGCCGCGAATCTCTCAACGAGATTGCTGTCAGGTGCGACGTATCTCTGTGCTGGGTTCCTGGCCACAGGGATATTCCAGGCAACTGCAGAGCCGACGAACTAGCTAGAAAAGGTGCTAATGCGAACCCGACTCATACAACGGAACCGGCAGCACCCATAAACTCGATAAAGTTCCACCTGGACGTCGAAACCATCACAATAGCAAACAATAGGTGGAATAACATCAGCACATGTCTCTCCTCCAAACAAATCTGGCCAGAGCTCGATCGTAGGAAAACAGAGAGACTCATTTCCTTCAATAGACTGAATCTTAGAAAGATAATTGGGGCCCTCACAGGCCACTGCCTGGTAGGGCGACATGCCAGAAGACTTGGTGCTCCCTTCAACGATTTCTTCAGAAGTTGCATGGATGAAGAGGAAGAAGAGATCATGGTTCATTTTCTGTGCAACTGTCCCGCCCTGTCAGCACTGAAAATGAAAACTTTAGGCGAATACTTCTTTGATGACCTAAATGATCTAGTGCGACTCGATCTAAAGAGGATAATGAACTTTATCTCCGGGTCAAACTGGTTAACCGCATAAGGGTGTATCACAAAACCCATCCCTCCTACATATGGAAACTCTACAGGCGAGCAAACACCTTACAGTGGAGGGCCAAATATACCCCACTAACACATCCCCCAAGTTTTCCCAACAAGACCGGCCTGGTAAGGGCTCATACCGATTCGGTTGTCCTCACCTCTCCGCTCTTGTGGGAACACTGGTGCAAATTCCCCCTGGTACGGGTTCATACCGCTTCGGTTACCCCTACCTCTTCTATTATTCTTCAGGAAGTCTCTCACTGGCCCCCTCAACTCTGCTGACGGCGGTTCCCACCGAAACGATTACCCCTCCAGCCTTCATTACCCTCGGGTATGTCTCAACCAATCAAACCTTGATCGGTGACCCTCGGTACAGGTTTATACCTTCACTGGTTGCCTAGACTCCTCCCACCCAAACGGTTAATCATCATTTAGGTCCTCGGGCTGGTAACTCCGGTCCTACAAGTGGTATCCACTGGGCAAGTGGATACCACTTCTAAGTGTGTCCCTGCCCAGTGGAGACAGCCACCCAGCCTAACCTAACCTAAGTTTAATCTTTGTTGACCGTCTACTAGAAGATTTAAAATGAGTATGGATTATCGTAAACGCAATATTTATTGAACCCTGAGACGTAGACGGATTCACTCGACGTATACGCTAAACTTAAGGTGTAACGTACACCAATAATCCAAACGCGAACGAGAGCTTAATGTAACGTACATGCTCTGTCTAGAATAAGAAAAAAATATTATACGTGATATATTTTTTATTTTAGGTGCAACGTGCATCTCTCAGCTGAACAAAAATTGTTACTGGTGGAATTGTGCGGTTACTTTTTGAATAAATAAATCTTTTTCTTCTAAAACGGAAATTGTCTGTGTACTTTTGAGAACTGACGAAAATATAGTTTATAGGAATAGGAATAGAATATACCGCGTTCTGTTACAGACCGACTGGAGCTATTATATACGCACTGTTTCACTTATTCACTGGTTTTGTTTATATTTTTTATCAGAAGTGGTATACACGTGTTGATTGCATTTTCATATTAAAAATTTAGTTTATACTTAAAAACGCCTCCAAAAGTGGGCGTGGCAAAAACATATTCGTTTTAATTGATAGCTTTTACACATATCTGAACATTTTATAGAGCAAGTTTTTTGGATTTAAAGAAAATATATCGAATAAGAACCGTTTATTTTCAAGTTCCTAGCTCAAAATTTAAGGTCTTAAAACTACCGACACACGGACGGACGGACGGACGTACATGGCTCATTCGACTAACAATTCGGTCTCGATCATATGCCCTCAAGGTATTGGTTGTCTACGGTGATTATTTCTCTATGTTAGAAACTATGAATCAAACTTAATATACCTCCTATCCAATGGATTGGGATATACAAATAAAAACCAGTGAGTAAGTGCTACAGTGTGTACGCAGAAGTTACAGTCCGTTAAACGGACCGTTGAATACCCCATCCTATCCCACATTGTAAAATGCTGATGTTATTGTTATTTTTGGACATTTTATAAGTAGTGCAAACCTCGAAAATGGGCGTGGTCCAAGCGCCCCTAATTAACAATTTATCAAACAACTTATCAAACAACAACGTTACAAACTATCAATTATAATACAGATATTTCCAAGATACGCTTCAATGTACGTAAAAATGCAATTTTTTGGTTGAAATTCAATATATTTAAAAATCGACCCCTAAAAGTGGGCGTGACTAAAAGCTTTGTATGAACGAAATCTGACATAAGGTCTAATTTAGCTAACCAGCTATTTTTTTGTTTCATGCTTTCCTAAATTAGGCTTAAGGCCAATCGAAATAACGTTTTTCTGGAAAACTTTAGGTTTCTCTTAAATTGTGCGGTTAATATGATCGCAGCAAGTCAGATTTCGACAACTGCTATTTTGTCTGTAAGCTGTACAGTCCGTAAACCGAATATCTGGTATACAGTTCAAGTCAATATACTTTTTACAGATAGGAAGCGCTGAACATTTATTAGGATTAACTAGTGGGATGGTTACAATCTGCCTAGGCGAATCGTTGGATACCCCATCCCGATTGACAACTGTCAAGCTCCAAAATACGTCAAAAATCTTGATTTTTATACCCGATCCCATAGGATAGGAGGTATATTAAGTTTGATTCATAGTTTGTAACATAGGGAGATAATCAACGTAGACCCCCAAGTGTCTGCGGTATTATTAATTGTTAAGGTATATTAAGTTTGATTCATAGTTTGTAACATAGGGAAATTATCACCGTAGACCCCCAAGACCTTAAGGGCATATGATCGAGACCGAATTGTTAGTCGAATGAGCCATGTCCGTCCTTCCGTCCGTCCGTTTTAGGCCTTAAATTTTGAGCTAGGAACTTGAAACTTAATATCTGTTTTTCCTAGGTCCCGAAGCAGTACAGGTGTAAACATTTTCCAAATCCGCACACTGACACGCCCACTTTACTTATAAGCATGAAATTTCAAAATTGTCGCAGGAAGCTGAAATTTGGTACGCGTTATCGCCGCTTAAGTGTATTGTGATTTACGTTCAAAAAAAAGGCAAAAACCGTCCCTTTTTGGATAAGGTCATATTTCATTTGCATTTTATTAAATTTTTTTTTATCCTCATATTTTCTTTAAATCCAAAAAACTTGCGCTATAAAATGTTCAGATATGTTCAGTAATGAACAGATTTTTGACACGCCCATTTTTGGGGGCGTTTTTAAGTATAAACAAAATTTTAAATTTGAAAATGCAATCAAGACGTGTAATATAATAATAAATTTTTGCCACGCCCATTTTTGGGGGCGTTTTTAAGTATAAACAAAATTTTTAATGTGAAAATACAATCAAGACGTGTATACTTCTGATAAAAAATGAGAACAAAACTAGTGGGAGGGTTACAATCCGCTTAGGCGAATCGTTGGATAGCCCATCCGAATTGACCACTTTCAAGCTGCGTATTGTGTCATAAATCTTGGGTGTTAAATTTCGGTTTCTATTAACTAAAACTGTATTTAGAATTTCTCAGTTAAAGAATCTTCTCCATTAAAAAGGGGCGTGGCATCCACCCCTTTTCAATTACATCGTTTTTATACCCGACCCAGGGTATATTAAGTTTGATGTATAGTTTGTAACGTAGTGAAATAATCACCGTAGACCCCTTAGACCTTTTAGAGATATGAATGGGACCGAAAGGAGAATCGATTAAGCCATGTCCGTCCGTCCGTCTGTCCGTATGTAAACAACTTTTAGGCCTTAAATTTTAAGGCAGAGATCTGAAATTTTGTGGCTTGGTTGGAAGTCCAGTCCTTCAGATCAAGTTTGAAAATAAGCTGAATCCGTTTACAGACACGCCCACTATAGGCCTGTATGTGCGACCATCTCTAATTTAAAAAACACATTTTGCAGATTTTAGCTATGTTACAATAGCGCTAGCTGTTTTTTTTTTGTACGTAGCATTGCCTTATAATTGTCTTTAAGGTAACCAAAAAATTTTAGCTTTTTCATTGATCACGCCCACTTTTTAAGGGATTCTAGCTTAAAATGACTGTTTTTCAATAAATATATATGTAATTTGACAAAAAATTATATGACAAAAGCTGTAGATATTAGCATTTTCTAACTTTTATGTACATATTATATGTGCCTCCACCCACTTTCGTGGGCATGGCGTTAAAAAAAGTGATTTTTTTTAGTTAAAAAGGCGGAGTTTTAAACCGAAATGTATGCAACCACCTAGTATAAAGCATTCAACAATTATATTTTTATATCCCGCCCACTTTTTGAAGGCGTGGCCGTCGTAGATGGATTGAAGCTTTTGCATACCCTTGTTGCACTTTTCCACTTGCTTTGTTTACATTTTTTATCAGAGGTGATATACACGTCTTGATTGCATTTTCACATTAAAAATTTGGTTTATACTTAAAAACGCCCCCAAAAGTGGGCGTGGCAAAAATTTATTCATTTGAGTTGATAGCTAACGTACATATCTGAAGATTTTATGGTCCAAGTTATTTGGATTTAAACCAAATATATCAAATAAAAACCGTTTATTAGAGTGCTTATAAAATATGACCGCGCCTTCAAGGGGGTGGTTTTCGCTTTTTTCTTAAATGCCAATCACAATATACTTAAGCGAGGATAACGCCTATCAAATTTCAGCTCTCTACGAAAACTTTGAATTTTCATGCTTATAAGTAAAGTGGGCGTGTCAGTGGGCGAATTTTGAGAATTTTTACACTTGTACTGCTTCGGGACCTAGAAAGAACAGTTATTGAGTTTCAAGTTCCTAGCTCAAAATTTTAGGCCTAAAAACTACCGACACACGGACGGACGGACATGGCTCATTCGACTAAAAATTCGGCCTCGATCATATGCCCTTCTGTATGAATGGGAGAAGATTCTTTAACTGGAAATTCTAAACACAGCTGAAGTTAATACAAACTGAAATTTAACAATTAAGATTTATGATACGAAATGACACTTGAAAGTGGTCAATTGGGATGGGGTATCCAACGATTCGCCTAAGCGGATTGTAACCCTCCCACTGGTGGCTCTTATAACCTACGTAATATCAATCTGTTAAAAGTTCCGAAGGTCTTTGGGGTCTATGGTGATTATTTCTCTATGTTATTAGAATAAGCTCTGGAAGCGAAAAAGATATGTACTAGCGCTTTTCTCGACGTATCGCAAGCCTTCGACAAGGTGTGGCACGAAGGCCTGAAGTACAAATTAAGGCTTTGCTTATCAGAAAAACTCTATAGAGTCTTAGAGTCTTACCTTAAAGACAGAATCTTTCGCGTAAGGTACGAAAATGAGTACTCGGAATTCAAAGAGATAAATGCCGGTGTCCCGCAAGGAAGCGTTCTCGGCCCAATATTATTTTTGCTCTATACAAGAGACATACCCCACGATGAGGGAACAATTTTAGCTACGTTCGCAGACGACACTGCTATTCTCGCTATTGATGCGACAGTTGAATTATCAACAGGGAAACTCCAGCGCGCTTTAGACAAAATATGCGACTGGACGAAGAGCTGGCGAGTCGTCCTTAACGAGACTAAGTCAACGCATGTTAACTTTACTTATAAAAAGATAAACAACAAACCTTTATTCATTAACTCGGTACAAATCCCGTACTCAAATGAAGCGAAATATCTAAGAATGACGCTAGACGCAAAACTTAAATGGAAGCCGCACGTTAGAAAGAAATGCGAGGAGCTCGAAATCAAGTTAAGAGAAATGAATTGGCTTATCGGAAGATTTTCGAAACTAAGCATATATAACAAACTGCTTTTGTATAAGCAAGTGCTAAAACCATCTTGGACGTAAGGTATACAACTCTGGGGTTGTACTAAACCAAGCAATATATCTATTTTAGAAACTTTTCAAAATAAGACACTCAGAGCAATCGTTGATGCTCCATGGTATATAAGAAATAGCGATCTACACCGAGATCTAGGAATCGCAACCGTGTCTGACGAGGTAACAAACTTTGCTCGCAAACTTAGTACTCGTCTTCGCGGACACTGCAACAATGAAATTATCCGAACTTTGGATCAGACAAATCTTACGCGCCGACTACAACGAATGAGACCGTTAGATCTAGCAGCATAAGATTAAACCGCATAAATTGACGGTATTGTAGGTGCCTTCGTTGGAAGGCAGCCTGCCACACGCGATTACTACAGAAGCTTGAACTACTTGTTAAGGAAACTTAGTCGTACTCTGACGGAAAATGGGAGGTTTTTTAGTGAGTAAGAATCTCACACTACTATGAGCACGCGCGGCCGGTCCTCGTAGTGCCTATAAAGGTTTTTCCTACCCACGGAAAAAAAAAATGTTATTAGAATGAAAATTCGAAGTTGTCGTAGGAAGCTTAAGTATATTGTGACTGGCATTTAAGAAAAAAGCAAAAACCGCTCCTTGTAGGCGTGGTCATATTAAATACGCATTCTAATAAACGGTTTTTATTTGCTCTATTTGCTTTAAATTAAAAAAACTTGGACCATAAGATCTTCAGATATGTACGTAAGCTATCAACTCAAATGAATAAATTTTTGCCACGCCCATTTTTGGGGGCGTTTTTAAGTATAAACCGAATTTTTAATGAGAAAATGCAATCAAGACGTGTATATCACTTCTGACAAAAAATGTAAAAAAAAACGATGTAATTGAAAAGGGGTTGATGCCACGCCCCTTTTTAAGGGAGAAGATTCTTTAACTGGAAATTCTAAGCACAGCTGAAGTTAATACAAACTGAAATTTAACAATTAAGATTTATGATACGAAATGACACTTGAAAGTGGTCAATTGGGATGGGGTATCCAACGATTCGCCTAAGCGGATTGTAACCCTCCCACTGGTGGCTCTTATAACCTACGTAATATCAATCTGTTAAAAGTTCCGAATCATAGATCGAATTACGGCATGCATGAACCTATTACACGCATGAGTACCCTGTACAATTTATATAGTAGTGTTCTAGATTTCAATATTGACAAAGCGACACTGAAAAAGCTGCTTAAGCAATTGTAATTTTCTTTCTTTATGAGTATCTATTTTTTTAATTTTTTCCTATTTTCTTAATTGTTGTGTATGTGTTAAGTGATCGTTACATTAACCACTAACACCTGCACTAGTTGATGAGCCTGTGTAAGCAATATTTTGCTTGGCAATTTTCTGCTTGTAGTTGCTGCTTGCTTTAAGCACCCTACATCACAGATCTGATAGTGCATATAAAAGTCTTGTTTTCTATTGTTACAATATATTCATTTTCTGCATCTATTTCTTGGTAATCTTTGTTAGGCAACGGAGTTATAAGTTTAAAATCTATTTTAATATAATTCTTAGGTATTTTTAGAGCAATAACTAGAAATTGATTTTTGTATCAGAATATTCCTACTTTAACTAATTTTAACTTATACAAATCGATTTCATACAGTTTTATTTCTTCTGCTGTTAAGATACTTGGATGGTTTACATTGTTTTTGGCAGAATTGCAATATTGTCTTGAATTTGGTCTATTTTGTTTTCTAAATACTGTAATTTTAACATTTTATCTAAATACATTGAATGTTTTTTAATTTGTTCATTTTCTTGTTTAATTAATTGTAGTACATGTAATGTCTTATTTCTGTCATCTTCTATTGCTAGTTTAAGTATATTGAATGAGTTATTGAAATGTGTATTAATTGAAATTTGTTTACTTAAATTTGAAATGGCGTTATGATTATTTTTCTCATTGGTATCTAATCTTTCTAATATTTCTTGTCTATCGTAGTCGTCCATTGTTCCGAACAACCACTTATTCACAGTTCCTACTAAATATATGAGTCCTCTTTTTTGTCTGTTATCTTTTGGAATTATGGATAGAATTTTAGCCCTACTGTTTTGTATAACTTATCTAAGAAGTCCTTTATTGTCCATGTCAGAATTTGCAATATTAGCTTCAATTTTGGCAAGTAAATCATTTATATCTATCAGACTGATTATATGTAAAATGGTGTTCCTGCACTCTAACTATGGTATAACCTATTTCTTCATGTATTGGACTTATTTGTGGAAGGCCCTTGGTCGCTGTGATTGTTATCAGGAGTATTATTGCCACGATTGGAATCTGTAAATTTTAAAGGTGGTTTAATGTTTACCTTATGTACATTTCTTAAAGAGGCTTCTCTATAGTATGGTTGGTCTTTATGTCTAAGTCTTTTGTAGTTTCGTATATGTCCAGTGGCTCTATTTTCGGTTTTTTCTTCCCTTGTCAGATTTCTCTTGCTTATTATATGATGTTTGACCCTATTGCTTCTATCTTGTAATTCAGAACTGCTTATGTTTTCTTTTGCATCTCTGGGTCACTTAATTGTTGAGTGATATCGATCGCTATAGTTAAATATAACCATCTGCATCTTTGTTTCAGTTGAGAGCTCATTATCCTCGATCCCTGTTACTTTTTCTAACAAGATAGAGTGTAATATCTCTACATCGGAATTTCCAGTATGACTGTTCGGTTTTGTTAAATGCACCTCCACATTTTCAGTCTGCAAATATTTCATTATTTCGTCTGCCCTGAATTCATTATCCATTATTATTTGCTTTGGTTTTCCAAATTCTGCAAAATTTTCTACAATAATTGCTTTTTTCGAAATCCAATTCCTGTCTGTTATGTTATATACTGCTGCGAATTTTGTTAACTTATCTAATGTTGTGACAAAGGCTAATTTTTTGTAGTGAATAATTTCATTCTTTTCTTTACTTTCTTTACTTTATCTCACGACATTTGTCGCAATTGTTGTTTATAAATTGTATATGGTCTCTAAGTTTTGGGAAATATATTTTTTCTTTCAACCTGTAATACCATTCATTAATTCCACTATGCATTGACTCCTTTGTGTGATACAAGGACAATTGCTTATGCAACTTCTAATCCGTTAATATCTCGTTTGCTCTTTTTGAACTTCGTATAAACCTTATTTTTGGATCTGATGAAAACATTGATATAAATATTAACAGTACTTTGTACAGACACTTCAGAAAAGATTACTATTATTTCCTTTTTAATGTGTTGTAGTAAATCTAGTAAATCCCTAGTAAATCTTTTATTGCATCTTCATTTTCCAAGAGATTTATTTCTATTATTTTCATTTTATGTAGTGTCTGAACTTCTCTAGGACAATAAGTCAGTATAATTTGTGTTTTATATTTATTCACGATGTCATCTTTTATACCTATATGATCTAGAATTCGTTCGTCCACTGAATGGTTTGTATCGGAAATTTCTAAATTTGATTCAACGTCATTGTCAGAGTTGATCTTTTCTGTATTTTCTAACCTACTTAAAAAATCTGCTACCTTATTTTCCTTACCTTGTAAATATTCTATTTCATAATTGTATTGTTGAAGTCTCAACAGCCACCTTTGGTGTTGCTGTGAAGATTCCTTCCCTTTATATTTGCTGTTAAGGTATTTGATTGGGGCATGATCTGTAATAATGTTAAATTTATTGCCGTCTAATTCTGGTCTATAGTAACTGACTGCAAACATAATTGCTAAAAACTCTTTGTCTGTAGTGATGTAGTTCTTTTCGTGATCGTTAAGTATTCTAGATATAAAAGAAATAGGACGATCTTCCTGAGATAACACCGCTCCAATGGCATGGTCACTAGCATCTGTCGTTAAGACGAATGGTTTGTCATACTCTGGGTATTTTAAAATGGGTGGAGAGGTAATAAGGGTTTTTGGATTTTCAAATGCCGTTATATATTGAGGATTATTAATATTAATTTTGTAGTCTTTTCTCAGATATTTTATCATTTGATAAGCTACTTTTGAATAGTTCTTTATAAACTTTCTATAAAATCCTGTGACTCCTAGGAATCCTTTTAATCGCCTTTCTGTTTTTGGAAGTTCTAAACTATGAATTACTTTAATTTTATCTGGGTTGGGTTTTGTACCTTCAGCTGTTAAAATATGCCCTAAAAATGGTGTGTCCTTTTTCAAAAAGCTACATTTATCAACCTGAATTTTTAATTTATGTTCTTGAAGTCTCGCAAAAGTTTTCGTTAGAGATTGTTCATGTTCTTCTATGGATGTGGAAAAAATTAGTATCTCATCAACATATACTACACTTATTTGATTAATATATTCTCGAAGAATCTCATTCATTTACTGTTGAAACGTTGCCGGGGCGTTTTTTAACCCGAACGGAATACGAACATATTGGAGAAACAAACGCCGTTTTTTCAATATCTTTCTTTGATGATAAGATATTGAAAAAATCATCAAACCAGAATTTGATGATAACCTTTGGCTTAATCAATAGTACTGAAATATCGGGCCTTGCCAAGTTTGTCAAGGATGCTGTCAATGTTAGGCAAAGGGTATTTGTCATCAATTGTCACCTGGTTTAATCGTCTGTAGTCTACCACAATTCTAAATTTTTCTATTCCTGAATTATCTTATTTCTTTGGTACGACTATGATTGGTGAACTATATCTGCGTTTACTCTTCCTGATTATGCCTTGTCGTTCCATTTCTTCCATCTGTTTTATTACCTCAGCTTCGTGCTTGGGTGGGTACCTATATAGTTTTGAAATTATTTGTTCGTCTGTCGTTGTCCTTATTTCGTGAACAATCGAATTCGTATTAGTTAATATATCACCTTCTTTATATAAGAGCTTATTAAATTTTCGAATCAGTTTTTCTATTACATTCCTCTCATATTCTTTTAAATGATCTAATTGGAGATTTCGCACTTCACTTACTTCAAGTATATTAACCTGTTCTTGCATAGTTTTTATCACGAATGGGAGGCTCACTCCATTAGTCATGTTAACTTCTTGTTTCTCTATATTAATATCCCTAACATTTTTAATGATCCAATCCATTCCTATAAGTAGATCATAATGTTTATCGAACTTCATACTTATCCACTTCATTCTTTTATTTTCCGGATATTTAAGCTCTGTTGGGCATAAGGTTGCTACTGTTTTATTAGGTGTCTTCATTTCTCCTTCTATATCATATTAATTGCTTTCGATGAGTGATGCAATGAAGTTTTATGGTTAAAACTAGATAGTTTGGCCTGATTTAAAATACCAATTGATCCCGTATCTAAAAGCGCTATACACTTTGCTCCTTCTTTAGTTACTGTTATAAATATTTTATTGTTTTTCGAGGCTAATTTGTAAAAAACGTGTCCACTATAGAGTTCGTCTCATGTCTACTTAAGGTATCTACTTCCATGGACAAAGGTTGCTGCCTATTTTGTGCACTAACATTATCATTATTATTATGCCTAAACTGTTGCGATCTGTTACTGTTAGTTTGTTGATTAAATTGGTTGTTCTGTCTTTGATGCCAATTGCTGTTAAAGTTTCGTCTTGAAAAATCGTTTGTTCTTGACTGGTTGGATTGATAGGTTTTCCTATTATGTCCATTATTGTGACGATTGTAGTTGTAGTTATTATATCTTTATAGTTAGTTATTATATCTGTAATATATAGTTATTATATCTGTCTTTGAGGTCTATTGAATATACTACGGTCCGTCTGATTTCCTAAATTTCTGTTATACCTGCTATTTAAATCTTCCAATCGTAAATTTCCCTGATCTTGTCCAATAAAACTATTTATTATTTTTCTGATTTCAGTCAAATTATTTTTTTTCCATAATTGAAGCCGCTAAAGCACCATCTACTAGCTCCTTAATTTTTTGAACTAACATGCCACTAAATATTTCCGTCATGATATTACCGTTTTCACAAAATGCTGCGTATTCAGTGATATTCTCTACAATTATTTTAAGCTTATTGTCTAAGTCACTTATACTACTTACTTTTAATACTCCGATGTCTCTGGTTATTGTCATCCGGTCCTTAGATGATCTGTCTTCAAAATTTCTTTGCAGTTAGTCCAATCGGCCGGTGGGTTGACCTTCAGCAGATTTTTGGCACCTCCTAGTATTTTGGTGTCGTATTTTACCGTAAATACTCTTAAAGCTTCCTCTTCATATTCATCTTACGTTCGGCTTACAGCATCGATAAACGAAGTTAAAGTTCCTGGTTCTCCAGAGAAGGAACCTGGTGTCTCTTTCCAATCTTGCTCTTACAGTTGATAGCTGGTTGTTCTGTAGTAGCAGCTGGGTCAAGGCTACTAGGCATTGCTCAATTCTGTCTGGAGCTGCCATATCGCGATTGATGTCGAATAAAATTTCTCGTTGTCGTTGACGATCAATGTTTAATTTTTGTTATTATCCCGAACGATCACTTAAGTTTCGGTTCTAGTTTTACACTTTGATTTATTTGTCTGGAGCTGCCATATCGCGATTGATGTCGAATAAAATTTCTCGTTGTCGTTGACGATCAATGTTTAATTTTTGTTATTATCCCGAACGATAACTTAAGTTTCGGTTCTAGTTTTACACTTTGATTTATTTTGTTTGATACGTATTTTTTTCACAATGTTGTGTCTTCATAAACCACTAAATTGCCCCTTCGCTTACTTCGTTTCCCACTTAATTATACCCGACCCAGGGAATATTAAGTTTGATGTATAGTTTGTAACGCAGTGAAATAATCACCGTAGACCCCTAAGTCCTTTTAGAGATATGAATGGGACCGACAGGAGAATCGATTAAGCCATGACCGTCCGTCCGTCCGTATGTAAACAACTTTTAGGCCTTAAATTTTCAACAAACTTTTAGGCCTTAAGCTTACTGAAATGGAGCGACTCTTCCACGATCTATAAATGGAAGTTGACTCTGCGAAAAGAAAACGATTATATTAAAAATACTCGTTTAACGAAAGACTGTGAGGTAACGAAAGATTGTGTAGCACCGAACAACTGACCAGCAGTCAAATACTTCACGGACGAGGACGAACTTGCACTTGAGACCGATTCAGTCTTAAGGAAAAGGTCTAGCAAGAAACGTTAGACGAATTCCTCTCCCGAAGTAATACAAAAAGAAGATAAGCCCTCTGGCTCAAACAATGCTAAACCAGAAGCGAAAATTCGTCCACCTCCCGCAATAAACATCGTCCCATCTGCTATAGACTTTGGGAGATTGCGCAACCTTCTTGCAAACACGGTGAGAACAGAAAACTATAAGCTTACTTCGCACCGAAATAACGTGTGGAAAGTAAATGTTGACAACGCCGATTCCTATCGCGCACTGTCTCTTAGACTGAATGCAAAAAGAATCGAGTGGTATACTTATCAAAATAAGTACGAGAAACCACTGCGAGTCATTGTAAGGGGGCTCCACCAATCATGCACAAAAGAAGACGTTGTAAAAGACGTAAAAAATAAAGGTCTTATAATTATTGATGCCGTCAACATAATTAAAAAGGAAAAGCAACGCACCGAAGGAGAAAGAGACGTTGTGATCAGACGCGGCCTTCCAATTTTTATGCTCTCCTTTGAAATAACTGAGAGCATAAACGATATTTATAAAATAAAAACAAATGAGAAAAAGCAACAGTGGGTATGCAAAAGCTTCAATCCATCTACGACGTATTGCAAAATACCCGACCATACCAAAAAGAAAACTGCCACGCCTCCAAAAATTGGGCGGGATATAAAAATATAACTGTTGAATGCTTTATACTAGGTGGTTGCATACATTTCGGCCCAAAACTCTGCCTCTTTAACTAAAAAAATCACTTTTTTTAACGCCACGCCCACAAAAATGGGCAAAAGCACATACAATATATACATAAAAGATAGAAAATGCTAATATCTACAGCTTTTTTCATATAATTTTTTGTCAAATTTCATATATATTTATTGAAAAACAGTCATTTTAAGTTAAAATCCCTTAAAAAGTGGGCGTGACCAATAAAAAAGCTAAAATTTTTTAGCTACCTTAAAGACAATTATAAGGCAATGTTACGTACCAAAAATGGATGCGCTAGCGCCATTGTAACATAGCTAAAATTTGCAAAAAGTATATTTTTGAATTAGAGATGGTCGCACGTACAGGCATGTAGTGGGCGTGCCTGTGGGCGAATTCAGCTTATTTTCAAACTTGATCTGAAGGACTGGACTTCCAACCAACCCACAAAATTTCAGGTCTCTGCCTTAAAATTTAAGGCCTAAAAGTTGTTTACATACGGACGGACGGACGGACGGACATGGCTTAATCGAATCTCCTTTCGGTCCCATTCATATCTCTAAAAGGTCTTAGGGGTCTACGGTGATTATTACACTGCGTTACAAACTATACATCAAACTTAGTAAACCCTTAAACTTAACATCAGGGTTAAAATCGAACCCATGCGAAAGGGCAATAGACTAATACCACAGTGTAAGCGATGCCAAGAATTCAGGCACACAAGTGCCTACTGCAAAAAGAAACACGTTGCGTGAAATGTGCCGGAAAACACCTCTCAACAGAGTGCAAAGCTGACATAAAGGCTCCAGCAGTTTGCGCCAATTGCCACAATTAACCACTCGCAAACTATCGAGGATGCGAAGTAGATATAGAGCTGCAAAAGGGACGAGAACCACTTAAGGAAAATACTTGAGGTCAGAATCCAAGCCTAGGACGTCTAAAAACTGCTGAGGCTCCTAAGCCAAAGACTCCAAAGACGCCAAAGCCGATCAAAAGTGCGAAATTGGCAAAGGAGGCGTCGACAAAGGGCGTAAAAGCTCCACAAAAGAGCGGCGCCAGTTCAAGTGCAGCGGAGAAACCACCACTGGTCGGACCGAAATCATACGCACAGGTTGCGGCAAACGAAAACAAGCCAAGATCGCCCACAACAGATGCAGTGTCTCAGATCCTCGCTGTAATCTTCGAGAAACTTGAGAATCAGACTAAAATCAACAAAGTTATATTTGACAAACTGAGCAAGCTCGAGTTTAAGCCCCAAAAAAAATTACAAGAGTACATGAATATGAAGCAGTTGTTTAAAATTCTTACATGGAATGCAAACGGCCTTCTGAATAAAATAGACGAACTAACTAGAAGTAGTTTTTCTACGGAAAAATAATTTTGATATTTGCATGATTACGGAAACTCACCTTAACAACGGGTTTACACCCAAACTTAAAGGTTAGAATGACTATCACGCACATTACCCTTCGCAAAATTCGAGAGGAGGATCCTCCCTCTACATTAAAAACTGCATAAAGCACTTCAAGAACACAGAAGTTGAGCTAGACTCTATGCAGATCAGTGCAGTTTCTGTAAAAATTGACTGCTTAGATTATAGCATTGCATCTTGGTATTTCCCGCCAGGATATAGACTGGTGGAAAACGATCTTGATCGTATGTATGACTCCATGAGGTCCAATTTTATCATTGGGGGTGACTTTAACGCGAAGCATACTTTTTGGGGCTCACGATGCAATTCAACAAGAGGCAGATTACTGTACAAAAATAGTATGAAGCGTGGGGTGGACTTTTTCTCCACGGGTAAGCCAACATATTGGCCAACCGATAGGAATAAAAAGCCTGACCTTGTCATTTTTTTATGGCTAAGGGGTACCCCAAATACCTTGCGCGAATTGAAGAGTGCTATGATTTTTGCTCAGACCACTCAAGAGCAATCTTGAAGATGGATGGAAGACTGGAAAGAGCTCCTTGATAAGCTAGCAAAAACATGAACTGGGACGCCTTCAGAAAGGACTGTAAGGAGGGTGTTGGCTTGAATGTGCCATTGAAAACTCCTTCCGAAATAGAAACTGCAGTTGAAAAATTCATTGAAGCAATTCGGAGCGCTGCTTGGAACAACACTTCTACCCAATAGAACGCAGTTAGCACCGACGGGCATGTACGTAAAACATATCCGCTCGAAATCGAAGAATTGATTCGTGAAAAGAGAAGAGCGCGTAGGAGATGGCAAGGCACGAGGGCTCCCCCAGACAAAACCCTCTTGAACCACCTCTCTAACAACCTGATAGGAATGTTGCAAGATCTTAAAAATCGTGAGACCACTGAATACCTTGAAAGCTTGTCGGCGGATAGGAGCTCAAACTACTCGCTGTGGGAAGAAACCTATAATCCACTCGGCACCAATAAAAAAAGCAAACGGCCAATGGGCAAAAGAATTTGTTTGCTGAATATTTAGAAGAAACATACAAGCCTTTCGACGGTCTGGCGTTGGCTGACGTTATAACATAAACGCGGAACCTGATAGCTTAAGAATGAAAAAAGTTTTGTTAGTTGAACTCCGACAGACAATAAACAAACTTAAAAATAATAAGGCCCCGGGTTACGACCTGATCACTGGCGAAATATTGAAAGAACTACCAAAAAAGGCACTAGTCAAGCTACTTTATATGATAAACGCTTCTCTTAGACTGGCGAAATATTGAAAGAACTACCAAAAAAGGCACTAGTCAAGCTACTTTATATGATAAACGCTTCTCTTAGACTAGATACGTTCCAAGACAATGGAAAGTTGCTGAAGTCATTATGGTTCCAAAACCGGGGAAAGGTGCAAATGATAAAAAATCTTATAAGCCCATATCGCTTCTGCCGATTATATCGAAAGTGTTCGAGAAACTTCTGCTAAAGCAATTACAACCAATAATTGCAGAAAGACGCTTGGTCACGGATCATCAATTCGGTTTCAGGCCTAACCATTCTACAATAGATAAGTCTACAGAATAACGCATGAAATTGAAAAAGCCTTAGAAGGGAAAAAAATATGTTCAAGTGCTTTCCTCGACGTATCGCAAGCCTTCGACAAGTTATGGCACAAGGGTTGAAATATAAGCTACGGCAAAACTTGCCGGAAGACATGTTTAAAATATTGGAAAATTATCTTGAAAGCAGACTCTTTCGTGTTAGGTGTAGTAGTGAATACTCGAGTTTCAAGCAAATTCGGGCTGGCGTACCCCAGGGAAGCGTCCTCGGTCCGACCCTGTTACTGCTCTACATAGAGACATACCTCTAGATGAGGAGACAGTCGTGGCCACGTTTTCGGACGATACGCAACAGGTGAATCAGTCGAGTCATCAACGAGAAACCTCCAACGAGCATTGGACAGAATTTGTGTCTGGACGAAGACTTGGCGAATCGCTCTTAACGAGAACAAGTCTACGCATGTGAATTTCACTTACAGAAGGGTTAACAATTTACCTCTGTTCATAAATTCTCCACAAATACCTTATGCAAATGAAGCGAAATATCTAGGGCTGACACTGTACGCTAAACTAAGGTGGAAACCACACGTAAAGAAGAAGCGTGACGAGCTCGAGATTAGGCTCAGGTAAATGTATTGGCTTATCGGAAGATTTTCGAAATTAAGCATATATAAAAAACTGCTTTTGTACAGGCAAGTGTTAAAGCCGTTCTGGACGTACGGTATACAACTTTTGGGTTGTACCAAGCCGAGCAACATGTCCATGTTGCAGACTTTCCAAAACAATACGCTAAGACCAATTGTGGATGCTCCATGGTATATTAGGAATAGTGATATTCACAGATATTTTGGAATAGCTACCGTGAGCGAAGAAGTGAGCGAAGAAGTAACGAACTTTGCTCGAAAGCAAAATGCTCGCCTTCATGTTCATTGCAACAATGAAATGATCCGTACTCTTAACGAGACTCTTAACGATGTAAACAACGAGCGACGACTACAAAGAACAAGACCCTTCAATCTAGCGACGTAGGGTGAAGCCGCACGAATGAAAGGCTTAGTAGGTGCATTCACTAGAAAGCAACCTATCCAATGCGATTAACACTACGGAAGCGTAAACTACTTGTTAAGTTAACTTAGTTGTAGTCAAGAAGTATTATGAAAGAGCCAAAATTTACTACTATGAAGTGCGTTCTGGCAGTTTCATAGTGTCTCTCATAAATGGGTGGTTTTTTAGCACGTGGAAATCGGGCATAACCAATATCGCTACTTCGGTATTATATACCTGCTATAGTGGGCGTATTGGTATCTTTGAAAGATTTATGCGTTTTAGCCTCCGTCCACCCTAGTATTAAAAAAAAAAAAACACAATCTTTTACCGTGGTGCGCCAGTTAAATGTCTGCCCTTTATATTTTGATTTGATTAAAAGAAAACAGTTTTATTTGAACCTTTCGAGTATTTAATTTATTTTTCTAGAGATAGCTCAAATCCGCCGTCCAAGCGTCGCTGCAACTTGAGTCTATCAGAATACACGAATCACTGGTTGCCCAGGTGGCTTTGGCAAGGTGTTTTTATGCATCAATTCTCCAGACGGCTGTTGTTTGTTTTCTTCGGTGCATTTGGGGTGATGACCGCTGTTGACTGAATCAGCGGTTTTCGGCTCATGCTGCGGAAACATATCGCTTTTATACATAACTCGCGTTATCCTCGCTTAAGTGTTTTGTGATTGACATTTCAAAAAAAGGCAAAAATCGCCCCCTTTTGGGCGTGGTGGTATCTGAACATATTATAGTGCAATTTTTTGGATTTAAAGCAAATATATTCAATAAAAGCCGTTTATTAGAATGCGTATTAAATATGACCACGCCTACAAGGGAGCGGTTTTCTCTTTTTTTTAAATGCCGATCACAAAACACTAAAGCTAGGATATTGCATACCAAATCTCAGCTTCCTACGACAATTTTGATTTTTCATGCTAATAACTAAAGTGGACGTGTCAGTGGGCGGATTTTGAAAATTTTTACACTTGTACTGCTTCGAGACCTAAAAAGAACAGATATCAAGTCTCAAGCTCCTAGCTCAAAATTTAAGGCCTAAAAACTACCTACAGACGGACGGACGGAGGCACATGGCTCATTCGACTTACAATTCGGTCTTGATCATATGCATTTAAGGTCTTGGGGGTCTACGGTGAATATTTCTCTATGCTACAAACTATGAATCAAACTTAATATACTTCCTATCCTATGGGATGGGGAATAAGAAAATTAGACTAAACACAAATTAAGAAAGATTTAATAATAACGAAGCATCCCTTTAGCTTGGCTTTGTCCAGATTAAAGTCTAATATACTGCTGTGGTCGTTACAAATTGTATACATACGATTAATAGGCTCGTTTTTCTGATATTTTTATGAAATATTGAACAGTCTGATATTTCGGAGGTTGTGAGAGCCTCCACGAAATCTAAACTTAATAGCAGACAGAAGGGCAGGTGCATCTATAAGACCTTGCACTAATTGCACAATAAAGAGTTAGTCATTTTTGATACGTCTTTGAAGAAGACTTTGCATATTAATTAATTTTATGCAATATGTATATGGAGGTAGACAAAGAAGATCATCCCCAGGAAGACCCCTGAGTGCAAAACGAACAATCCTCGCTTCGATCTTGTTGGTATTGCAAAGTTGTGATTGAGTCCAATCTTGCGATACGCATTCAAGGTGTGTACGAACAAAACTATTATAAAGGGAATCAGTGAGTAAGTGCTAAAGTATGTACAAGGAAGTTACACACTTCCTAAAGCCTCATTTACCTAACCAGCAAACCTTTTTTATTTCATGCTTTCCTAAATTAGGCTTGAGGCCAGTCGAAATTACGTTTTTCTGGAGAATTTTAGGTTTCTCTTCAATTGTGCCTCCGAATGTGGGCGTGGCCCAAAGTCTTTTATAAACGAAATGTAGAACTATGTGTTTTCTACAAAGTAAAATAAATAAATAGAGTGGCGCAACAGCTCGAGGTGAACCAGGGCCAACTTCTCAACAATGTATGCTGGTGTGTTAATTTCTTTACATACAAGGGGACCTACAATTTTTAGCCGAATCCGAACGGCACTTTGATAAGTTTTTTCAAGACAAATGATACTCTCGGAGGGCTTGTCAGACTAGGTGGGGACCGTGAAAAAGAACAAGTCTTTTTTTTCAGGTGACGATGGCAGGATTCGAACCCAGACCTCCGGCGTAGTGAGCACACACACTAACCACTACGCCGCGGCACTCCTCATATTTATTTCAACATAGTATATAAAGTAAATATTTTCGATTTGGAACAAAAATATTGAATAAAATGCATTTGAAAAATAAACCTTTAAATCGATACAAAAAATCTTACAAAAAACAGGAGATAATAAATACCAAATCTTAGGCTTTTATGACGTCTTACAGCTTTGAAAACTCTGGAGGTAGTTGCACAATTGCACCGATTGTGGGCGGATTTGAAAATATTTTACACTTATGCTGCTTCGGACAACCTTGAACCTATGTACCAAACTTCAGCTCCCTAGCTTAAAATTCTAGGCCTAAAAACGTGTGACATACAGACAGACACACGGACGGACAGGCAGACGGGCATGGCTTATTCGATTCAGAATTCGGTCTCAATCATATGCGCTTGAGGTCTTTGGGGTCTACCATTATTATTTCACCGTGTTACAAACTATGTGACCAACTTAATATACCTCCTATAGTATGGGATGGGGTATAAAAAGGTACCATGTATACCATGTATACCATGTTAACAAACCCTTATTTTATTAACATGGTACAAATCCCAGTCTCAAATGAAGCGAAATATCTAGGAACAACTGTGGACGCAAAACTCAAATGGAAGCCGCGGGTTAAAAAAAAACGTGACGAGCTCGAAATCTGGCGGGCTAAGACCAAACCGCATAAATTGACGGTATTGTAGGTGCTTGCGTTAAAAGGCAACCTGCTACAAGCGATCACTACAGAAGCTTGAAATACTTGTTAAAGAAACTTAGTCGTATTCTGACGAAAAATGGGAGGTTTTTCTACTATGAATACGCGCGGGTGGTCATCGTAGTTTATCTATAAAGGTTTTTGTTACCCACGAAAAAAAAACGTTCTATGAAAAACACGAAATTCTAGCGCAATTATCTCGAAGTCCCCCCAAGTTGAAATAAAATGTTAATTTAGGGTTGTCTGACATCCAAGTCAATTGTGGTTGCGGTGGCTGTGGGCGTACTTTATCAATTTTCATACTTTGTCTTCAAAAATTAAGAACTAAGCTGCAGTCCAAGTTTAAAATTTTTAACTCAATTCAGTCATTCGATCAAAACATTATATACGTTGCTTGAGTTCAGTAGTTCCCAAGTTCGCTCGTCTCCAAGTTCACTGGTCTGGATAAGATTCGTGTGAAAAGGCCAGATATACCCAACCCAATAATAGCATACAAGTTTCGTAATTTCAAGCATGCAAAGAAATCAGTAAGCAGATAATTTCTGCTAAAAGCTTTTTACTTTACTTGAAGCTGAGAGCTCAAAATTTAAGGACAACAAAAAAACAAAAATAAGACAAATAAACAAAAATGGACCATTCAACTCACATAACGAATGTTCCATCTTTCGATTTTCCTTAGAGGACAATGCTTGATGAAAATCGGGGAAAAAGTACTTCAATAAAACCACTTTCAAGTAAAAAATATTTAAATACCGTTCTCGTAAGCTATAATTTTTCTCTCCAATTCGATAGTTTCGTCTATCTTTGACTGATGTCCATCTACTAATTGCTCTTTATGCACAAAAACTGGCCTTTCCATGAACTCTTTCGTTAATTCATCGCCTGCAAAATTTTTTGTAACCTCATTTCGCCCTGGCAATCGATTATCCGTAAACGATGACGTGCATGGTACCCGCTCTGATTTGTTATTAAAGTTATTCTGGTGTAATACACTTCGCTTTGTTGTAATGCTTCTTTCAGAATTTGGTTTTATTTTTTCGTAAAAAAGTCTTTGCATTGTCCTTTGGATTATTATCGCAGCTGTAGTTGGTGTTAATTGTGCAGCGGCAATTTTCTTTTTCGCCATATATCGACGGTAACAGCGCTGTATTACGTATATCGAGTTTTGGTTTTTTTCCTCGTTATAAGCTGATTCAAAAAGTGCTTTCCCGTCATAAGTCGATTCTATTGCATTCACATCAGACATTTTTTTGGATGAAGACTTCTTCGACTGCGGAATAGACCCATTTTTTTTGGCAGTTGCGTAGCGCTGTTGACCCTTGAGGTACATTCCGAATGATACAAATTGATCGTATCCCTTGTTCAAGTAGCCATCTCTTTGCACGATAAGTTGTTCAAAGTGACCTACGAGGTACTCATAGATATTCTCTGGCATGTCTCGCAGCATCGCTGTGGCAAGATTTTTCATTGAATCAATGAGTCCGCTTGGGATGTTTGGCGCAAATAAAGGCATTTTTTATCAAGTTACTATATTACTTTTTTTTTTAAATATTACTTCACTTCTTGACTTAGGCAAACCGTCGACATGAAAAATGAAATCAATACTGATAAAACACAAAGAAAAACCTTTAAACCACTAACACTGCGTTACCCAGGGATACTATCGTGTACACAAACTGAACTGCAATCGGTTTGTCAGCTAGGTACATGTTTCCTAGAAGTTGACTTTAGTCCTCGAAAAACATAGCAAAATAGCTTCCTATTGTTCTGAAGGTCAAATACAGGTTAAAGACACGTTAAAACACATAGTAATTTTCACATATTAACTATGAACGGCCAGGGAGGTTAATTCTTTGTGGGTTGGTAATGATAATTGTATAGTTTCTCATTCAAAGATCTGGTTGAAGGTTTTTTTTAATGAAAAAAGCAAGTTAATCAGTTAAAGGTCAGTGCTATCGCGGTCACCAAAGGCTTCGAGAATTTGACAAATAAATGTCCTGGAGTTTCGTTGAATTGCCAACTTTGATGTTATCCAGTGTTTTATTGATGATGTTCTTTTTTTAAAATTTTGTCATTTGTGCGTCGCCAGAAAGTCCTGAAAATGTATCGCTCGAGATGGAATTCTTGAATCCAGGTAGTATCGTATGCGTTGCCAAATATTTGCTGGATTCTGTTGCTTTTCGAGTAGCCAGAAACGTGGAATAAACAAACGCTGAACCGCTGTTCTTGCCACAATAACGCAATGTTCGCACCGCACATAGCTGCGGTGTAGAAATATATATATATGTACCTCTTATAGTCCGATTTCCGAGCCTATGATATTGAGTTTGTGCTAGAGTGTGTACGCAAAAGTTATAGTCCGTAAAACGGACGGTTGAATACACCATACTATCCCACATTGTAAAATGCTGATGGCATTGTTACCTTTTGCCATTTTATAAGTAATACAAACTAAGAAAAGGGGCGTGGTCCAATCGCCCTTAATTACAGACTAGCAATAATTAGATATTTCCACAGATGTTTACAAGTTACGCTTAAATGTACGTAAAAATGCAATTTTTTGGTTCAAATTCAATATTTTTGAAAAATTGACCCCTTAAAAGGGGGCGTGGCTAATTCCTTTATATAAACGAAATCTGGACTGAAGTCTCGTTTACCTAACCTATTACATCTTTTTTTAATTTATGCTTTCCTATATTAGTAGGCTCAAGGCCAGTCGAAATTACGTTTTCCTGGAAAATTTTAGGTTTTTCTTCAATTTTGCCTCCAAATGTGGGCGTGGGCTAAAGTCTTGTATAAACAAAATGTAGAACTAAGCGTTTTCTACATAAAATATAAAGCGAAATTTTTTAAATTTCGAGCAAAAATATTGATTAAACTGCATTTGAAAAATTACCATTAAAATAGATGCCATGCCCATTGGACGAGGCTTACCAATAAAATTTTTCCTTTTTGTGTCTCTATTAGGAGATGATAAATGTGAAATTTCAACCTTTTAGAACGTCGTACAGCTTTGAAATCCCTTGAGGTAGTTGCACATTTAAACCGATTGTGCGCCTTTGGGCGGGTTTGAAAAATGTTTACACTTGTACTGCTTCGGGTAACAGTTAACCTATGTACCAAATTTCAGCTTGACGGACGGACGAACGGACAGACATGGCTTACTCAATTCAGAATTCGGTCTCGATTATATGCCCTGAAAGTCTTGGGGGTCTACCATTATTATTTCACAGTGTTACAAACAATGTGACAAACTTAATATACCTCCTGGGATGGGGTATAACAAGTGGGAAAGTGCAATACAGTGTGTCTGGGTGGATAATATTGGCTCACCCACTGATGAGCAAATCAAAAGCCAATATTATTTTGCGAAACACAGTGGTCAATAAACTGGGGCTAAAGACCTTAATGATCTTATGATTTATCATTATACCCCATGACCACGCATGCGCAGAAGCTAGAAATAGCTGCTGCATATGCACTTTTCATTAATTTTTGATTTTATCACATGCTGGCCACGGTATAAAAAACCATTCACGGATTAATATGTTCGAACTGAACATCTGTGTTTGGTAAACTTATAATTCGCGTTGTATTTTTACAGCAAAGCTTATAAGTTTATCGTCGACGTTAGTCGAAAAATGTGTGTCTGGGTGGATAATATTGGGTAATATTGATGAGCAAATAAGAAGCCATTATTATTTTGCGAAACGCACTGTTCAATAAACTGTGGCTAAAGACCTTAATGATATTATGATTTATCATTATACCCCCTGACCACGCATGCGCGAAAGCTAGAAATAGCTTCTGCGTATGCACTTTTCATTATACCCTATTCCACAGGAATGGAGTATATTAAGTTTGATACAGGCGAAAATTTAGCATAGAGAAATAATGACAATAGACCCCAAAGACCTTAAGGGCATATGATCGAGACCAAATTGTGAGTCGAATGAGCCATGTCCGTCCGTCCGTATGTAAACAATTTTTAGGCCTTAATTTTGAGATAGAAAACTGAAATTTTGCACGCAAGCTCTCTGTCATCCGAAGCAATACAATTGTAAAAATTTGGTTCCGCCCACAGAATGTCAAAATGTGCAACAACCTCCGGTGCTTACAAGACTGTAAGACGTCGCGAAAACCTGAAACTTATTATTTAGCATTTTCTAATGATTACAAGTCATGAAAAATAAAAATAAAGTCCGCAGACAGTCCCCATGTAGGCGTAGCATCGATTGAAAGTATAATCTTTCACATGCAATTTATTCAATATTTTCGTTCCAAATCGAAAAAATTTCCCCTAACATATTATGTAGAAAATACTTTTTTTTTATATCTTTCATACAAAGTTTTGGGTCACGCCCACATTTGGAGGCAGAATTTAAGAAAAACCTCTTATTTTCCAGAAAACATGGATTTCGGCTACCTTTTAGCCTAACTTAAGTAAGGATAAGAAATGAAATTTTGCACATTAGCTTCACCGGGTTCTATACTACATTTTGTTTCTTCAAAGTTTTTTGCCACGCCCATGTTTAGAGGTTGATATTACGAAATTGTTGATTTTTACCCAGAAAAAAATACATTTTTGGCATCGAATTTAAGAGTAATTGTTCAAATGCAATTTATTCAATATTTTTGTTCCAAATCGAAATTTTTTTTCTCAATATGTTATGTAGAAAATTTAATATTTATTAATATGTTCTACATTTAGTTCATAAAAGTTTTGGGCCACACGCAAATTTAGAGGCACAATTCCATAAAACCTATTGATTTCCAGAAAAACATGGATTTCGGCTGAAAAGAAATAGCAATAGGAACAGGGTATACCGCGGTAGGTTACAGACGGACCGAAGCTATTTTATACGCGCTGTTGCACTTACTTACTGGTTAATTTTTGATTTTATCACATGCTGGTCACGGCATAAAGATCCATTCACGAATTAATATGTTCGAACTGAACATCCGTGTTTGGTATACTTGTAATTCGCGTATTTTTACAGCAAAGCTTAAAAGTCGACGTTAGTCGAAAAATGTTTGTCTGGGTGGTCAATATTGGCTCACCCACTGATGAGCAAATCAGAAGCCAATATCAAATCAGGTCAATAAACTGGGGCTAAAGACCTTAATGATCTTATGATTTATCATTATACCCCATGACCACACATGCGCAAAAGCTAGAAATAGCTGCTGCGTATGCACTTTTCATTGATTCTTGATTTTATTACATGCTGGTCACGGCATTAAAATCCATTCACGGATTAATAAGTTCGAACTGTACATTCGTGTGGCCAAATACTTTGTATGAACAAAATCAAACATACTGTCCGGTGTACTTTATGTGCCGAATTTTATTTCTTATTCTATCCTTGGTAAAGCTTAAAAGCAGTCGAAATCCATATCTCTGGAATTGTGCCCCCAAATGTGGGCGTAGCCCAAAACTTTGTATGAAACAAATGTAGATCGAAGTATTTTTTACATAATATATTAAGCCATAATATAATACATTTGGCCACGCCCATGTTTAGGGGTTGATATTACGAAATAGTTGAATTTTACCCAAAAAATTACATTTTTGGCATCGAATTTAAGAGTAATTGTTCAAATGCAATTTATTCAATATTTTTGTTTCAAACCGAAAAATTTTTAATTGATATGTTTTGTAGAGTTAACAAAATTAGGTTCTACATTTGGTTCATAAAAAGTTTTGGGCCACACCCATATTTAGAGGCACAATTCCATAAAAACCTATAAATTTCCAAAAAACCTGGACTTCGACGGCTTTTTAGCTTTACTAAGTATAGAATAAGAAATAAAATTTACCACATAAAGAACACCGGATATGTACTATTTCAGATTTCGTTCAAACAAAGTTTTCCGCCACGCCCAAATGTAGAGGTCAATTTTACAAATTTATTGAATTTGAACCCAAAAATTACAGTTTTGCGTACATTTAAGCCACAAACTTGGATATTTCTAACCTAAAATTGATTTTCAGCTAAAGGAGTTGAGTTCGCATCGATCTGTCGAAGTGATAAGACGTGTGTTACAGTGCGAAATCTTGTTCTGTTCATATTCACTGCATTTTTTCGCGGTGCCATCCGCGCCTATAAATTTTCCCCCCTGAGATAGTGACTCTAAAGTGGAAAATAAAAGCATAGATATTTTAAATATTCCAGCCTCAACGCTGGCGTATCAAAGCAGTGTTAAACAAAATTGTAGAGCAGTTATTGCAAACTGTGACCATGCAATAATCGATTTAACTGAAACTCTGTTAGTCACCGAAAGCACTCAAAATATTCTCATGAACAATAACGCGAGTAAATTCTCTGTAACAACGACAAGTAACTCAGGCTCAAGTACCTCTCACTCTCTGCACGCCAATGCAAAAAAATACTGCAGGCTCGAATGTGATTCGATCTGCGAGACGCACCCATCGCGGTCAACATTTGCATGAAATTATCTTTAAACATTAAATTGCAAGGTTCAAACTATCGATTCAAATAAATATTTCATTAATTTTTTCGAATTTCTTGTGTTTTTTTTTTTTTTTTTAAAAAGTTTAAGGCATTAAAAAAAACTCATATACATATAAACAGTACCGTAAGGCATAGACTAAGCCATGGGTTCCTTATATATATCGTATTAACTTATTATATTATTAACTTATTATATCGTATCGTATTATTATTTATAAGGCAAAAGTGAACCTTAGGTACCTTATATATACTGTATGAGGCTGCTTATGCAACACTTATTATTATTATATACATTAAGGCTTATATAGACCTTATTATAAGGCTTAGGTACAGTGCTTTCTAGCCTCATGTACGTTTCATTTAAAACTTACCACAAGCTTTATTACCTTTATTCTTAGTCCTACAATAAGAGCTTTTTTGAACCGTGTGATAGGATTTTAATTTAAAGAACCATTATGTATCTAATTTGATAATTTATTTTTATCTTAGGATTTAGAAAAAAGTTTTATATTAATTTATTTAAAAAAGTCATTTGGTGCTTTAAAAAACAGCTAACTCAAATTATTTTCACCTTAATCAACTAAATTTAACTTAATCTTATAAAATGTAGGTATGCTTTATATTAATCTAAACTAGTGGGAGGGTTACAATCCGCTTAGGCGAATCGTTGGATACCCCATCCCAATTGACCACTTTTAAGATACGAATTGTGTCATAAATCTTGGTTGTTAAATTTCAGTTTCTATTGTCAGCAATCAACGAAATCAGTCTGTCTGCGCTGGATTAATTTTGCCTTTTTATGTGTTTATCGTTCTCCACCTTTCTACATCTACTCGAGAAAGAAAACCAACAACAGCAGGCACTTTGTCATCCATCCGTAATTACAAGGTTGCAACAAAAAAATTACGGAGAAATTAAGCCTTCAGCTATCTTTTGTTTTATTCTTTCTTAAGAATTAACTTTTGCGATTTATTGAGAGGGTAATTATTATGATCTTTTCAACTCAAAACGGCAAGCCTTTATTTAATATTCCATACTTTTCTTTTACTTTCTTACTTCTTAGCTATTTTTCTATTATTCTTTATATTTGTTTTGTCATCGGCTGTGATCATGTTAATACATTTTTGTTCTATTTTATAATAATTGTTTTGTATGAATAAGGCTTCGTGGCAAGGGTGTGCGCTCTATTGCGAAAACATTAAAGCGATGAGCGACCATCCTCAGTTAAGTGGTGTGGGCGATATATCTTGCGTTATCTTAAACGAGATGAGTTCCGTGAAATTTTTTCAAATGCACTTGTGGACATTATTTGTGTATCGGAAACATGGTTTGATAAAGATGTGGATGATGAAATCTATGGTCTTAAGGGTTACAACATTTTTAGAGGCGATGTCCGAAGAGGATTGCGTTATCGCCCTCTGCTTAAATCGGAGGCAAAAAGTCAGACAGACTATTATTTTCTTGAGATCGGTTCTAGTGCAAACAAATTGTTACTTGGCTGTTTTTATCGCCCTCACAGTCACATAGACCTGACGGGTTTTTATACGATTCTCGAAGAATACTCATCTATTTTCTCAAACATAATAATCTGTATTGATTTTAACTGCAATCTCATTGACAGAAATACTTCGCGCTCCTTTATCGAAAATCTGAAAATTTTCTCGATAGAACCTGTAAACATAGCAAGTCCGAATTTTACTTACACTAGCTCCACGCTCTTAGATATTATCTTGGTGAATGAAATGCACAATCTTATTTCTTATAGTCAATTATCTGCATCTGAATTTCCCACCACGATATGATATTTGCTACTTTTAAAGCTGAGATTGAGCAGAGTGGAGAAGTCTTAATTACTCGGAGAAATTTTAAAATATGGCTGTTCTTGAATTTGACGTAAGTTTAATTGAATGGCATCAAATTTTTCTAATGACATCTCCGGATCACCAGGTAGAATTTCAACAGGAAAAAACAAGTACACAAGGAAACTTGGTGCTAGTGTTTCCGGAAAAATGCTGTGGAGAAACTTAAAAGACATTGGTGTTGGGCGCAAGAAATCAAATAATCTAGATCCTGTAGATCCAGACTACAAGATCTAGATTATCTGATCTAAATAAAGTGCAGACGCTCCCAACGACTCAATCGTCCAACAGTCCTCCCCGTCTTGACGAGCCATCGGAAAAAATCCCTACTTTTAGTTTTTCTCGTGTTAATGAATGTGATGTCCTCGATGCCATATTGAAAATGAAATCAAAATCGATTAGTTTGGATGAGATCCACCCTACTTTCGTAGAAATGTTGCTACCTTATTTGCTTCCCTTCCTAACACACATCTTCAACACGGTTCTTTTAACGTCGCATTTTCCCAAACAGTGGAAGAAAGCTAAAATCATTCCACTTGTAAAGAAGAAAGCTACTCGAGCCTCGCCGACTGAATACAGACATATTGCCATACTTTCCTTTCTATCAAAAGTGATTGAGTAAATCATGCATCAGCAAATGTCTGCTTTTTTGAAAAGATACGGCAAAATTAGCAGCATCCAATCTGGATTCCGTCCCAAGCACAGCTGCAATAATTCACTACTAAAAGTTGTTCAAGATCTGAGGAATTCAATGGACAAAGACTTCTCTGGTCAGAAAAGAGTTTATATTTTTTTATCAGAAGTGATACACACGTGTTGATTGCATTTTCACATTAAAAATTTGGTTTATACTTAAAAACGCTCCCAAAAGTTGGCGTGGCAAAAATTTATTCATTTCAATTGCTTTCAAAGCTATCTTTCACACATACCTGAACATTTTATAGCACAAGTTTTTTGGATTTAAGGAAAATATATTGAATTAAAAATGCTTAATCAAATGCAAATCAAATATGACCACCCCCAAAAGGGGGCGGTTATGGAATTTTTTTGAAACGTCAATTACAAAACACTTAAGCGACGACAACGCGTACCAAATTTCAGCTTCCTACGACAATTTCAAATTTTCTAGCTACTAAGTAAATTGGGCGTTTCAGTGGGCGGATTTTAAAAATGTTTACACTTCGGGACCTAGAAAGAACAGATATTAAGTTTTAAGTTCCTAGCTCAAAATTTAAGGCCTAAAAACTACCGACACACGGACGAACGGACGGACGGACGAACATGGCTCATTCGACTTACAATTCGGTCTCGATCATATGCCTTTAGAGTCTTGGGGGTCTACGTTGATTATGTCTCTATATTACAAACTATGAATCAAACTTAATATAAGAGTTACTTCTATCCTATGGGATGGGGTATAAAAGTGTTTAATTTCAAGTAGGTACATAAAAAATTATTTACAAAATTAAAATATTTTTATTATTTATACTATTTTATACTAAAGAAAATAACTATATTTGGGCCCCAGGATTATTTGAAGCTGTTGTTATACCCGACCCTGGGTATATCAAGATTAATGTATAGTTTGTAACGCAGTAAAATAATCACTGTAGACCCCTAAGACCTTTAAGAGATATGAATGGGACCTACAGGAGAATCGATTAAGCCACGTCCGTCAGTCCGTCCATCCGTCCATATGTAAACAACTTTTGGGTCTTAAATTTTATAGTACAAAACTGAAATTTTGTGGGTTGGCTGGAAGTCCAGTGGACCAGATCAAGTTTGAAAATTAGTTGAATCCGCCCACAGACACGCCCACTAATGGCTTGTATGTGCGACCATATCTAATATTAAAAAATACTTTTTCTAAATTTAGCTATTCATGTTAGAATAGTGCTAGCGCATTCATTTCTGGTATGTAACATTGCCTTGACATTGTCTTTGAAGTGGCAGAAAATGTTAGTCTTTTCATTGACCACGCCCACTTTTTAAGGGATTTTAGTTTAAAATGGCTGTTTTTCAATAAATATGTATGAAATTTGACTAAAAGTTATATTACAAAAGCTGTAGATATTAGCATTTTCTAACTTTCATGTATAAGTACTACGTGCCTCCGCCCACTTTTGTGGGCGTGTCGTTAAAAAAAGTATTTTTAAGTTAAAAAGGCGGAGTTAAAGACCGAAATGTATGAATTCAACTAGTATAAAGCATTCAATAGCTATATTTTTGTATCCCGCCCACTTTTTGGAGACGTGGCAGTTTTTTTTTTGTATGGTCGGATATTTTGCAATCCGTCGTAGATGGACTGAAACTTTTGCATACGCACTGTTGCACTTTCCCACTTGTTTTTAAGCGTTTTGATGCTTTCTTTGGTCCAGCTTAATTTTCGCTCTTTTTATAGCATCTCTTACGTCATTTTCACAATCTTCATATGACATGTAGGCACTATGAGCAGAGCCTGTACAAAATGATAAAAAGCCCTCAAAGTAGCATTTTGAAAAGCCGGCAGTTGAAGCCATTGCACTCACCTTTTCTTTCCACTGGAATATCCACCAAACTTCGGAATCACTGAAGTCTATGCTTTTCACTTTTTTCACTAAATTATCACTTTAAAAAATGTTTATACCCCATCCCATAGGATAGGAGGTATATTAAGTTTGGTTCATAGTTTGTAACATAGAGAAATTATCACCGTAGACCCCCAAGACCTTAAGGGCATATGATCGAGACTGAATTGTAAGTCGATTGAGCCATGTCCGTCCGTCCGTCCGTCTGTCGGTAGTTTTTAGGCCCTAAATTTTGAGCTAGGAACTTCAAACTTGATATCTGTTCTTTCTAGGTCCCGAAGCAGTACAAGTGTGAACATTTTTAAATTCGCCCACTGACACGCCCACTTTACTAAGTAGCATGAAAAATCAAAGTTGTCCCAGGAAGCTGAAATTTGGTATGCGATATCCTCGCTTAAGTGTATTGTGATTGGCGTTTAAAAAAAAAGCGTATACCGTCCCCTTGTAGGCGCCATCCTTAATATTCATTTTAATAAACGGTTTTTATTTGATATATTTGCTTTGCATCCAAAATGTTCAGATATGTGCGTAAGCTATCAACTCAAGTGAATAAATTTTCGCCAAGCCCACTTTTGGGGGCGTTTTTAAGTATAAACCAAATTTTTAATATGAAAATGCAGTCACTTCTGGTAAAAAGAATGATGCAAAATTAAATTAAATTTCAATGCCAAACAGTTATGTTTGCAAAGACATGTTATAAGGCTTAAGTAAGGAAAACAATGTAAAAACTGGTTGGGGGGTTACAATCCGCTTAGGCGAATCGTTGGATACCCCATCCAAATTGACGATTGTCAAGTTCCGAATTGTGTCATAAATCTTGGTTGCAAAATTTCGGTTTCATTTAACTTCAATTGTATTCAGAATTTCTCAGTTAAGAATCTTCTGCCTAAGAAAGGGGCGTTGCATCCACCCCTACTCAATAACATCGTATTTTTGCTTATATTTATTATCAGAAGTGGTATACACGTGTTGATTGCATTTTCGCATTAAAAATTTGGTTTATACTTAAAAACGCCCCCAAAAGTGGGCTTCAGCTTCCTACGACAACTTTGAATATTCGTGTTAATAAGTAAAGTGGGCGTGTCAGTGGGCGGATTTTAAATTTTTTTACACTTGTACTGCTTCGGGATATAGAAAAACAGATATTAAGTTTCAAGCTCCTAGCTCAAAATTTAAGGCCTAAAAACTACCGACACACGGACGGACGGACGGACTGACATGGCTCATTCGACTAACAATTCGGTCTCGATCATATGCCCTTAAGGTCTTGGGGGTCTATGGTGATTATTTCTCTATGTTACAAACTATGAATCGAAATTAATATACCTCCTATCCTATGGGATGGGGTATAAAAACGGTTAGGTTTGCACATGTACTGACCTTGGCCTATTTCTGATTTAAACTCCAATTATGTACCTTATTTTATGTCATTTATAAGGCTTAAGTAGGGAAAATCTACTTAAGCCTTCTTAAATATTTAATTCTTGAAATAAGACATAAATAAGAGACAATATCTATAGTTGCATTAATACTTTACGATATGACTTATCAAAGCCTTTTTATACTGCTTATTTAAGACTTATTATAGTTTTTCAAAAAGGGTTCTCTTTTTTTATGCCTTATCTATACCTTAGCCTTATAAATTCTTTCCAATTTTTTGCTGGGATGTTAGTAACTCAGACGTTCACAAAATAATAATAGAAAAAATACGTCGAACTGGTATTGGAGCTTTCTCTGTTTCTCCTTAAGAGTGTCATTTGTTGTGTAATTTAAGAGTGTCTATTTTGTTGAGGGGTCTTGATGGTCCCCCATAGAAAAAATCAAAAAAGCTCTGCTTGAAGTAGCTCCCGACCAAAAATTTATAAGATCTCTCCCTTCTCCACCGCAACTAAGGAGCAAAATGTTAAACTGAATGGCCCATATTCATAGTCGTTCTTTAAACCCGAGTCTTAATAAACTTAGGTCTAAAGTTATCATACAGCTTAGACACAGCTCATATTTATAGACATTTTTCTTGCTGTATTTGTTTAGACCCGAGTCTAAACATAGTTTTGGAAGCTACGTAAATAGAAATACTCCTATATGAGTGATTCATCAGAAAGTGACATTTTATGGCGTATTCTTTTCAACACCGAATCGTGAAACTGGTGTGAAATACAGAAAAAGATTATTCTTTTCACGTACACCTGAACGGAATTGTGCTCATGTCAATGTCTTTTTGAACTCCGAATTGGTTCGGTGTCGGCACCGAACTCGAAATTTCGCCACCGTCGTATTTGACGGTGGAGGCTGGGTGTAGCTTTGATTGTGTACGTGAAGTGGCGTTTTGACTCAATTTTCATTCGTGATTTTTTACAACACGACTTTGAAATCGACGACTATTGAAACTACAAAACTCTATGAAATCGTTCAAAAACAACTTATATCTCAAACTTAAAGCTATCAAAATTAATTTTAACTAAAAAGTTCAAAAAACCGACGGCAACAAAATCACTCTGCGAAGTGAAAAAAAGTAAACAAAATGAAGTCAAAACAGTTTGACAAAACGTGATGATTGCACGGGTGCGGTACTTGCCGTTCTGTACACAATGAAACCGAGTGAACACCTGGAATTGTCGCAAACACTGAGTTTTATTTGACATTCTAAATGACTTCAAAACAAAAAAAAACATATTAGGTGTATCCATGTTGCGATTTCTTAATGTTTGTTTGTGCTAATGTTACAAACATTTCCGAAGCACTCCTGTATCGAGAGTGATGTATATTTCTTAATATACATTATTTTCTTAGTATTTGGCAGCGCTAAACACAGCTTAAACATACCTCTTGCCGTAACTTACGTTAGACTCGAATTTTTCATTTAGCAATGAGTTAAAAACGTCTATGAATAGCTTAAACTCCAGTTTAGTTTAGCAACAACATAGCAAGAGCTTATCATACACCTATGAATATGGCCCATAAGTCTTGGAATGAACAACAATTTTTTATACTGCATGAGTTTAGTGACTCGTCTTATAATCGCACTGAGGGTAAAGTACCTACATAGATAGCTATGTAGCTAGTATGGGCTTAGCTTTTCACGAGAGTTTTCGTAAGAATTAAGAATTAAGAATCATTAAGAATATGAAAATACCTATAGATATAGGTATAAAGGTAGGCAGGTAGTTAGGTACCTACAATCATCGATCTTTATAGAACGCAAGAATATTTATAACTTGCCTAAGCACTTAGCAACCTTAATATTCAGCAACCAGATTAGCCATAAGGTTGGAACTTCTTTCATACGTAGGTACTTGACTTTAGTAAAAAAGAATCAACAAACATTTTTTTTGCTTTTTAACACTTAACGAATTAACTTGCACGCACTGCACTTGCACTATACACACCAAAGTGACACTAAAATTTGACACCAAACTCAAATTATGCCAGTATTTATACAAGTTTTTATTTTTCCTGATTTGGAAAAAAAGCCAAAGTTGAGTTTTTGCCTATATTTTTTAGAATGTCAATAAGGCATAACCGCCAAACTCGAGAAAAGATTCCTTGTTGATTTGAGTTTCGTTAGGCATAATCGCCTAAGTCGAGATAAGAAATTTGTCGAGCTACGTTTTCGTAAGGAAAAACCGACTAAGTTGAGTTAGCAGATAAGCAATTAGCTTGCATTTTTGGTTCTGACCGACGAAGTTCACTTAGGTTGTTATACCAAAATGAAGACTAAGAAGAAAACAACTTGCTTCGATAAGCGGTGGGCTAGAACTCTCCGTTTATTGCTCGAGTTACAAACTTATTGCCTAATTTACATAATGAATCATACGATCAGACTTATATATTATACAGATTATCGAAAGATGTGATAGTACATTGAGCGCTTGAGTGAAAGACTGTTTTCGAATTGAGCGTTTGGATAAACTTAAGGCTTAAGTTACATTTATGCATGTTTGTAATTATAAATGCTTGTATAGTTATTATTAACGCCTACAGTTCGGCCAATCCTAACATTAAATCGACTCGATTTAAAATACAAGTATTACTATACAATTATTTTTTTTATTTATTTTTTTTTGGCATTCTTATGACAAACCGAATTATTGTTTTTATCTTTTGAATGTGAATGGTGAATAGTTTTTTTTTTAGTTAGTCGGTTACGCGATACGGTTTCATATTTGCGGGACTTGAAATACCCTCGTATCGGGGTCTAGAAATTTGTAGATTTTCGATGTCACATATGCTATACCTACGGTGACCATTTTCTCAGAAGCAAAAAAGAGGACAACATTTTATAAACGTAACGGATAATTTTTATTAAAATATTTTGTACTTCATATTACATTTTAATGTCAGTTTATATTTGTTTTAAGAAAACAGTTAAAAAAAAATACTTAAATACATGTCCATACAAATAAGTGCAATTCAAAGAAACTAGTCTTTGTACTTTTCATCGCAATGTATTTTTTTTAAGATGTCATCCCGATTTTTTGAGAAAAATTTAAAGTCTATAGAGTCAAAGTCGTAATTGCACTTTGTCATTAACATTGCCTCTAGCGTATCTACTTTTAATTGTGATTTCTCTGGTGTCCAAATGTTATATGATATTGAAAATACTCTTTCGGTGGGGGCATTGGAAGCTGGAAGCGAAAGCGAAAACTCTACGAGCTTTAATATATTTTCATATTTGACTTGCCTTTCATCAAAATGTTTAAAAATTTCCACCTATTTTTTATCGGGTTCCAAAGTGTCCACAGTCCAATTATTAATTTTATCTTCAGTGGCATATTGCTTTACACAAGTGACCTCGTCAAATAACTCCTGATCATTGATTTCTATGTCTTTTCTAAATTCCACGACACTGAAAAAACTTTTTTCAATACATTCCACAGATGGAACTCTATTTAAAAGCACCCATTCAAAATGTTCAAATGATTGCACCCCCCACGTGATTCAAATGATTTCCAAGAGTCGGCAAATAAAGGATTTTAAAATTTTTGAATCCATGCAAATTAAGAAAAGTCGGTTATTATGAATAAAAAGAAACAATTTTTAAGAATTTGTTTGGCACAGATCGTGAAAAAAACAATAAATTGGCTTTGTTTTCCATTCTTAATTAATTAAAGCGGCATTTCCAAAGCCTTAACCGTGTTGAGATGCCAATAACTCCATAGTTTTTTGATATAAAGTTTAAGGAGTACACACAGTCGGCAAATGACCAAATACTTCGCCTTTGACACATGCTGACTAATTCATGAACAAAATTAAATTACTTACTCGGTCAAATTAAGGCGCTATATGCAGTCGGCAAACGACAAAATATTTCGCCTCTCAAAATACCGATTAATTCATAGTTTTTTTTTATTATAAAAACAAAATAGATGGCTTAATCGGTAAAAATTTAAGAAGCACCTGCAGTCGGCAAATTACCAATCATTTTATCGTTCGGAAATGCCGACTTATCCATAGTTTTTATACCCCATCCCATAGGATAGGAGGTATATTAAGTTTGTCACATAGTTTGTAACACGGTGAAATAATAATGGTAGACCCCCAAGACCTTAAGGGCATATGATCGAGACCGAATTTTGAATCGAATGAGCCATGTCCGTCCGTCCGTCTGTATGTCACATGTTTTTAGGCCTTAAATTTTGAGCTAGGGTGCTGAAACTTCGTACGTCAGGTGCGCGTAATGTGAAGCAGTACAAGTGTAAAAATTTTTGAAATCTGCCCAAAGACACGCGGAATCGGTCTAAATATGCAACTACCTCCAGATTTTTCAAAACTGTAAGACGTTCTAAGAGGCTGAAATTTGACATTTAGCATCTCTTCGTGAATATAAGACACAAAAAAGACAAATTTATTTGGTAAACCTCCTCTAGTGGGCGTGGCATCTATTTTAAAGGTAAATTTTCAAATGCAGTTTACTCAGTATTTTTGCTCGAAATTGAAAAAAATTTGCCTAACATTTTGTGTAGAAAACGCTTAGTTCTACATTTTGTTCATACAATACTTTGGGCCCCGCCCACATTTGGAGGCAGAATTAAAGAAAAACCTAAAATTTTCCAGAAAAACTTAATTTCGACTGCCCTTGAGCCTAATTTAGGAAAGCATGAAACAAAAAAAGTAGCAGGTTAGGTAAACAATACTTCCGTCCAGATTTCGTTTATATAAAATTTTTAGCCACACCCCCTTTTAGGGGTCGATTTTTCAAAATTATTGAATTTGAACCAAACAATTGCATTTTTACGTACAATTAGGCGTAACTTGGAAATATCTGGGGAAATATCTTATAATTAATAGTTTGTAATTAGGGGCGGTTGGACCACGCCCCTTTTCGAAGTTTGTATTACTTATAAAATGTCAAAAAATAACTATGCCATCAGCATTTAACCATGTGGGATAGGATGGGGTATTCAACGGTCCGTTTTACGGACTGTAACTTCTGCGTACACACTGTAGCACTTACTCAGTGGTTTCATTATATCGTAAACGCGTTGTTTTTCTTTATATGTAAGCGTATTGCTCACCGTAAAATTAAAGTCATTTTGAACATAACAAGTGTCGATATTTAAGAGATCTTTTTCGAAAGTATTGTTTGATTCAAATTCATTGTTATCGTATTTGTCGTAAGAGTAACCATCACAACTTTTATCTTCCGCATTTAAATCGTTTGAATTTTCGGAAGTTTTAGAATTATTCGTAGTTATATAATTATCATAATTTGTTGGGTAAGTATCATAATGTTTTAAAGTTTCTTCGTCATAATTTTTAGATTCAATTGCAACACAATTATTTAACTTAAATTTAGGATAATCAAAAATTAGCTTAACATTACTTGCTTGTAGAAGTCTCTGCCGAGAACAACAGAGTTAGTCATTGTTTCATTTCTAACTACATGCACCATGCAACTTATAGAACTATCACTTACATAAATCATACATTTAACTTTTCCTAGCACTACCAACTTTGTTCCATTTATTCCACAGTATGTAACATCATTACTTTCGAGCGGCAAGATGGCAAAAGTTGGGATAAATCGATCCTGTACAATGCTTATTGGGCTTCCTGTGTCCAACATAGTATTGGCTTGAAATTCAAAAACATCATTAGTAAAACTATTGGAAAATTTGTACTTAACGCTCAAAGTTAAATCATCACTAATCTTTTTCTTTACTTGGTCATCTTGTAGTTCATGTCCATTTTCGGTTTGCTGCAGCAAATGAATCAGGGTTTGTAGATGACGTGGTGACCTTACAGGTGGCTGCTAAATGTCCATGCTTGCCGCACTTGAAGGCTCTACCCCTTTTTCGTTTTGGCCTTGGGCAGCTAGTGGCGATATGTCCAGTCTCGTTGCAGTTGAAACACCTGTCATTTGTTATTCGCCTGATGTTTCTTATGGATGAGGATACAGTCGCTGTTGCTGGCTTCAGTACATTGTCCACCGAGCAGACCTTCATTTTCTCATAATTTTTCAGCATTTGCTTCAGCTCGTCTATGCTGTTTGCTGTAAGAAGAAGCTGCTTGTTACATAAAGCGTCGGGAACTCATTTGATTATATAATGTATGAGATCCTCTTCGTCGATGTTCGCATGGTGTGCAATCTCAAAGATTTGCACAAAGCTGCGAGTTTCTCTTTCAGCAACATGATCTCCTCCTGCTTTCTGATTCTATCCGAAAGTCTTTCGATTTCTAGTTGAAGATCATCCACTTGGTTTTCGCCTGTCTCCTCGTTCGATACCTCTTCGCTGCGGTCTACGTCATCTTCGTTGCCAACCTCTTCATCTTCTTAAGCATTTGGAAATATATTGTGACGGACGGACATGGCTCATTCGACTAACAATTCGGTCTCGTCATATGCCCTTAAGGTCATATGAGTCAAAGTATACCTCCTTTCCTATCGGATGGGGTATAAAAATTTGTTTTTATATCCCATCTCATATTAAGTTTAATTAGTTTGATTCATAGTTTGCAAAATAGAAAAATAATCTTCGTAGACCCCCAAGACCTTAAAGGCATATGATCGAGACCGAATTGTTAGTCGAATGAGCCATGTCCGTCCGTCCGTGTTTCGGTAGTTTTTAGGCCTTAAGTCTTGAGCTAGGAGCTTAAAACTTAATATCTGTTCTTTCTAGGTCCCGAACCAGTAGAAACGTAAAAAATTTTTAAATCCGCCCACCGACACGCCCACTTTACTTAATAGCATGAAATTTCAAAATTGTCGTAGGAAGCTGAAATTTGGTACGCGTTATTGTCGCTTAAGTGTATTGTGATTGACGTTTCAAAAAAAGGAAAAAAGGCACCCTTTTGGGCGCGGTCATATTTCATTTGCATTTTATTAAGCATTTTTAATTCGATATATTTTCTTTGAATCCAAAAAACTTGCGCTATTAAATGTTCAGATATGTGTGATGTGAAAGCTATCAAAAAAATAAATAAAGTGGCGCAACAGCTCGAGTTGAACCAGGGCCAACTTCTCAACAATGTATGCTGGTGTGTTAATTTCTTCACATACAGGGGAACCTACAATTTTTTGCCGAATCCGAACGGCACTTTGAGAAGTTTTTTAAGACAAATGATACTCTCGGAGGGCTTGTCAAACCCTCGCGGAGGTGGGGGCCGTGAAAAAGAACAAGTCTTTTTTTTCAGGTGACTATAGCAGGATTCGAACCCAGACCTCCGGCGTAGTAAGCACACACACTAACCACTACTGCACGGTACCCCACGTGAAAGCTATCAACTGAAATGAATAAATTTTTGCCACGCCCACTTTTGGGGCGTTTTTAAGTATAAACCAAATTTTTAATGTGAAAATGCAATCAACACTTTCTGATAAAAAATATAAACAAACTAGTGAGAGGGTTACAATCCGCTTAGGCGAATCGTTGGATACCGCATCCTAATTAAGCACTGTTAAGCTCCGAATTGTTTCATAAATATTGGTTGTTGAATTTTAGTTAAGAATCTTCTCCCCAAGAAAGGGGCGTGGCATCTACCCCTTCTCAACAACATTGTATTTTTGTTTATATTTTTTATCAGAAGTGGTATACACGTGTTGATTGCATTTTCATATTAAAAATTTGGTTCATACTTAAAAACGCCCTCAAAAGTGGGCGTGGCGAAAATTTAACGACTTGAGTTAATAGCTTACGCACATATCTGAACATTTTATAGTGCAAAGTTTTTATATTTAAAGAAAATATATCAAATAATACCGTCCGTCCATCCGTCTGTCGGTAGTTTTTAGGCCTTAAATTTTGAGCTAGGAACTTAAAACTTGATATCTGTTCCTTCTACGTCCCGAAGCAGTACAAGTGCAAACATTTTTGAAATCCACCCACTTACACGCCCACTTTATAGCATGAAAAATCAAAATTGTCGTAGGAAGCTGAAATTTGGCATGCAATATCCTCGCTTAAGTGTGTTGTGATTGGCATTTAAAAAAAAAACGAAAACCGCCCCCTTGTAGGTATGGTCATATTTAACATGCATTCTAATAAACGGCTTTTATTTGATATATTTGATATATAAAATGTTCAGATATGTGCGTAAGCTATCAACTCAAATAAATAAATTTTTGCCTCGCCCTCTTTTGGGGGCGTTTTTAAGTAGGAAATCAAATTTTTAATATAAAACTGCGATCAAGACGTGTATACTGCATCTGATAAAAAATATAATAAACCAGTGAGTAAGTGCTACAGTGTGTACGCAGAAGTTACCGTCCGTGAATTTTTATTTTTTGACATTTTATAAGTAATGCACACTTCGAAAAGGGGCGTCGTCCAACTGCCCCTAATTACAAGCTATTTATTATAAGATATTTGCACAGATATTTATATATGTACGTAAAAATGCAATTTTTTTGGTTCAAATTCAATACTTTTCAAAAACCGACCCCTAAAAGGGGGCGTAGCTAAATACCTTATATGAACGAAATCTGGACTGAAGTCTTGTTTACCTAACCTGTTGCTTTTTTTGCTTCATGCTTTCCTAAATTAGGCTCAAGGCCAGTCGGAATTAAGTTTTTCTGGAAAATTTTAGGTTTTCCTTCAACTCTGCCTCTAAATGTGGGCGGGGCCCAAAGTCCTGTTTAAACAAAATTTGGAACTAAGCGTTTGCTAAATAAAATATTAAGCAATTTTTTTTCAATTTCGAGCAAAAATATTGAGTAAACTGCATTTGAAAATTTACCCTTAAAATAGATGCCACGCCCACTAACGGAGGTTTAACAATTTAATTTGCCTGTTTTGTGTCCTACATTCGCTAGAAGATGCTAAATGTCGAATTTCAGCCTTTTAGAACGTCTTACAGTTTTGAAAACTCTGGAGGTTTAAAAATTTATTTGCTACCTAGAATGGAGGTCAAACAATAGTACAGTACTTACTGTTACTGGTACTGCAACTAGTGAAACCCTACCTTACAAAGTATAGTCATCGGCTAGGCTTACCAGAAGCACTAAGGTTATTTGCCACATTAAGGTATACTATCCAAATCAAACAAATTATAACGAAAAACGAGATTAATTTCTAGCAACTCGTTTCAGACATCTAGCTACAGGCGATAGTTATAACTCGTTTGCATTTGCTTTTCGCATAATGCAAATCAACCGTTCAGTCAATTATCCCAGAAGTTTGTAATGTTTTTTGGACCGTGTTGATGCCTATTTATTTATCTAGAAAGACAGCAGATGATTGGAAAGTTATCGAGAGCGAATTTTCCCATTCAGCGAATTTCCCACATTGCGTAGGTGGAATCGACGGAAAGCACATCACGATTCAAGCACCCATTAAAAGCGGATCGCTGTACTTCAATCACAACCAGTGAGTAAGTGCAAGAGTGCATAAGTAAAAGTTACAGTCCGTTTAACACGGACCGTTTAATACCGCATTCCTGTAAACAACCTATAAACATAGGCGCTGCTAAAAGCTTTCTAGGAACAAAGTTTAGTAAAGAACCCGGTGTAGCTAATGTGATAGTTTTATTTCTTATTCTTACCTTCATTTTATATGTTTCTTACTTAAGCTGGGCTAAAAAGTAGTAAAACCAGTGAGTAAGTGCTACAGTGTGTACTCAGAAGTTACAGTCCGTAAAACAGACCGTTGAATACCCCGTCCTATCCCACATTGTAAAACGCTGATGGCATAGTTATTTTTTGACATTTTATAAGTAATGGAAACTTCGAAAAAGGGGCGTAGTCCAACCGTCCCTAATTGCAAACTATTAATTATAAGATATTTCCACAGATATTTCCAAGTTACTCTTTAATGTACGTAAAACTGCAATTTTTTGGTTCAAATTCAATATTTTTGAAAAACCGACCCCTAAAAGGGGGCGTGGCTAAAAACTTTATATAAACGAAATCTGAACTGAGGTCTCGTTTACCGGACCTGCCACTTTTTTGTTTCATGCTTTCCTAAACTAGGCTCAAGGCCAGTCGAAATTAAGTTTTTCTGGAAAATTTTAGGTTTTTCTTCAAATCTGCCTCCAAATGTGGGCGTGGCCCGAAGTCTTGTGCAAACAAAATGTAAAACTAAGCATTTTCTTCATAAAATATTCAGTAAATTATTTTCAATTTCGAGCAAAAATATTGAGTAAACTGCATTTGAAAATTTACCTTTAAGATAGATGCCACGCCCACTAGAGTGGCAATAGGCTTTACCAATTAAATTTGTCTTTTTTGTGTCTTACATTCATTAGGAGATGCTAAATGTCACATTTCAACCTTTCGGAACGTCTTACAGTGTTGAAAACTCTAGAGGGCATTTAGACCGATTGTGGGCGTGTCTTTGGTCGGATTTCAAAAATTTTACACTTGCACTGCTTCGCATGACGTGGACCTTATGGTTTTTCTTCAATTCCGCCTCCAAATGTGGGGGTGGCTCAAAGTCTTGTAAGAATAGATGCCACGCCTACTGGAGGAGGTTTCTCAATTAAATTTCTCTTTCTTTGTGTCTAACATTCATTAGGAGATGTCAAACTTCAGCATCTTAGGACGTCTTACAGTTTTTTAAAAAAAAAGTCAAATTTCAGCATTTTAGGACGTCTTACAGTTTTTAAATCTCTGGAGGTAGTTGCACCACCTACTTATTAACATGAAAATTCAAAGTTGTCGTAGGAAGCTGAAATTTGGTACGCGTTATCCTCGCATAAGTGTATTGCGATTGACATTTCAAAAAAAGAAAAAACCCGCCCCCTTTTGGTAGTGGTCATATTTCATTTGCATTTTTATAAACGGTTTTTATTCGATATATTTCTTTGAATCCAAAAAACTCGGGCTATAAAATGTTCAGATATGTGTAAAAGCTATCAACTGAAATGTACAAATTTCTGCCACGCCCACTTTGGGGCGTTTTTAAGTATAAATCAAATTCTTAATCTGAAAATGCAATCAACACGTGTCACTTCTGATAAAAAATATAAACAAAAAAAAGGTGTAATTGAACAGGGGTGGATGCCACGCCTCTTTCTTAGGGAGAAACCGAAATTCAACAAACATGATTTATGACACAATTCGGAGCTTGAGTCGTCAATTGGGATGGGGTATCCAACGATTCGCCTAAGCGGATTGTAACCCTCCCACTAGTTTTGTTTCTTTCTCTTCTAAATTAGGCTTAAGCCCAGTCGAAATTACGTTTTTCAGGAAAACTTAAGGTCTTTTTCAGGTATGCCTCCAAATGTGGGCGTGTCCCAAAGTCTTGTGCAAACGAAATGTGAAACTAAGCGTTTTCTAAATAAAATATTAAACAAATTTTTTTCAATTTCGAGCAAAAATATTGAGTAAACTGTATTTGAAAACTTACCCTTAAAATAGATGCCACGCCCACTAAAGGAGGTTTAACTATTAAATTTGTCTTTTTTGTGTCCTACATTCACTAGAAGATGCTAAATGTCGAAGTTTAGCCTTTTAGAACGTCTTACAGTTTTGAAAACTCATTGCACATTTAGACCGATTGTGAGCGTGTCTTTGGGCGATTTTCAAAAATGTTTACACTTGTACTGCTTCGCATGACTTGGACCTTACGTACGAGTTTCAGTACTCTAGCTCAAAATTAAGGCCGAAACACATGTGACCTACAGACGGACGGTTTGACGGACATACATGGCTCATTCGATTCAACACATGTATTCTGGAAAATCCAGAAACACATGTATTCTGGAAAATAATTTTCTTAAATTCTGCCTCCAAATGTGGGCGTGGCCCAAAACTTTGTATAAAAGAAATTTAAGAAAAAGAGTTTTCTACACAATATATTAAGCAAAAATTTTTCGATTTGAAACAAAAATATTGTATGTAAATATATTATATCGAATTAAAATTCAACAATTTCGTAATATTAACTTCTAAACAGGGGCGTGGCCAAAAAATGTTTAGGAACGGAATCTAGTATAGAACCCGGTGAAGCTAATGTGCAAAACGTTATTTCTTATTCTTACTTAAGTTAGGTTTAAAAGTAGTCGAAATCTATGTTTTCTGAAAAATTAGAGGTTTTTCTCAAATTCTGACTCCAAATGTGGGCGTGGCCAAAAACTTTGTATGAAAGAAATTTAAAAAAAAGTGCTTGCTACATAATATAATTTGGAAAATTTTTTCGATTTGCGACAAAAATATTGAATAAAATGTATTTGAAAAATTACACTTTCAATCGATGCCACAAGGGGCGGCCTGCGGACTTTTTTATTTTTTATGACTTGTAATCACTAGAAGATGCTAAATAATAAACTTTAGCTTTTCACGACGTCTTACAGTCTTGTAAGCACCGGAGGATGTGGCACATTTAGACCGATCGTGGGCGTGTCTGTGGGCGGATTTGAAGTTTTAACACTTGTATTGCTTCGGATGACAGAGAGCTTACGTACAAAATTTCAGCTTCCTAGCTCAAAACGTAAGGCCTAAAAATTGGTGACATACGGACAGCCAGACGGACGGACAGACATGGCTCATTCAACTCAGAAATCGGTCTCAATATTTGGAAATATATTGTGACGGACGGACATGGCTCATTCGACTAACAATTCGGTCTCGTCATATGCCCTTAAGGTCATATGAATCAAAGTATACCTCCTTTCCTATCGGATGGGGTATAAAAATTTGTTTTTATATCCCATCTCATATTAAGTTTAATTAGTTTGATTCATACTAGTTTGATTCATATTAGTTTGATTCATTCATTCAAACGTCTTACAGTTTTGAAAACTCTGGAGGTTTAAAAATTTATTTGCTACCTAGAATGGAGGTCAAACAATAGTACAGTACTTACTGTTACTGGTACTGCAACTAGTGAAACCCTACCTTACAAAGTATAGTCATCGGCTAGGCTTACCAGAAGCACTAAGGTTATTTGCCACATTAAGGTATACTATCCAAATCAAACAAATTATAACGAAAAACGAGATTAATTTCTAGCAACTCGTTTCAGACATCTAGCTACAGGCGATAGTTATAACTCGTTTGCATTTGCTTTTCGCATAATGCAAATCAACCGTTCAGTCAATTATCCCAGAAGTTTGTAATGTTTTTTGGACCGTGTTGATGCCTATTTATTTATCTAGAAAGACAGCAGATGATTGGAAAGTTATCGAGAGCGAATTTTCCCATTCAGCGAATTTCCCACATTGCGTAGGTGGAATCGACGGAAAGCACATCACGATTCAAGCACCCATTAAAAGCGGATCGCTGTACTTCAATCACAACCAGTGAGTAAGTGCAAGAGTGCATAAGTAAAAGTTACAGTCCGTTTAACACGGACCGTTTAATACCCCATTCCTGTAAACAACCTATAAACATAGGCGCTGCTAAAAGCTTTCTAGGAACAAAGTTTAGTAAAGAACCCGGTGTAGCTAATGTGATAATTTTATTTCTTATTCTTACCTTCATTTTATATGTTTCTTACTTAAGCTGGGCTAAAAAGTAGTAAAACCAGTGAGTAAGTGCTACAGTGTGTACTCAGAAGTTACAGTCCGTAAAACAGACCGTTGAATACCCCGTCCTATCCCACATTGTAAAACGCTGATGGCATAGTTATTTTTTGACATTTTATAAGTAATGGAAACTTCGAAAAAGGGGCGTAGTCCAACCGTCCCTAATTGCAAACTATTAATTATAAGATATTTCCACAGATATTTCCAAGTTACTCTTTAATGTACGTAAAACTGCAATTTTTTGGTTCAAATTCAATATTTTTGAAAAACCGACCCCTAAAAGGGGGCGTGGCTAAAAACTTTATATAAACGAAATCTGAACTGAGGTCTCGTTTACCGGACCTGCCACTTTTTTGTTTCATGCTTTCCTAAACTAGGCTCAAGGCCAGTCGAAATTAAGTTTTTCTGGAAAATTTTAGGTTTTTCTTCAATTCCGCCTCCAAGTGTGGGGGTGGCTCAAAGTCTTGTAAGAATAGATGCCACGCCTACTGGAGGTTTCTCAATTAAATTTCTCTTTCTTTGTGTCTAACATTCATTAGGAGATGTCAAACTTCAGCATCTTAGGACGTCTTACAGTTTTTTAAAAAAAAAAGTCAAATTTCAGCATTTTAGGACGTCTTACAGTTTTTAAATCTCTGGAGGTAGTTGCACCACCTACTTATTAACATGAAAATTCAAAGTTGTCGTAGGAAGCTGAAATTTGGTACGCGTTATCCTCGCATAAGTGTATTGCGATTGACATTTCAAAAAAAGAAAAAACCCGCCCCCTTTTGGTAGTGGTCATATTTCATTTGCATTTTTATAAACGGTTTTTATTCGATATATTTCTTTGAATCCAAAAAACTCGGGCTATAAAATGTTCAGATATGTGTAAAAGCTATCAACTGAAATGTACAAATTTCTGCCACGCCCACTTTGGGGCGTTTTTAAGTATAAATCAAATTCTTAATCTGAAAATGCAATCAACACGTGTCACTTCTGATAAAAAATATAAACAAAAAAAAGGTGTAATTGAACAGGGGTGGATGCCACGCCTCTTTCTTAGGGAGAAACCGAAATTCAACAAACATGATTTATGACACAATTCGGAGCTTGAGTCGTCAATTGGGATGGGGTATCCAACGATTCGCCTAAGCGGATTGTAACCCTCCCACTAGTTTTGTTTCTTTCTCTTCTAAATTAGGCTTAAGCCCAGTCGAAATTACGTTTTTCAGGAAAACTTAAGGTCTTTTTCAGGTCTGCCTCCAAATGTGGGCGTGTCCCAAAGTCTTGTGCAAACGAAATGTGAAACTAAGCGTTTTCTAAATAAAATATTAAACAAATTTTTTTCAATTTCGAGCAAAAATATTGAGTAAACTGTATTTGAAAACTTACCCTTAAAATAGATGCCACGCCCATTAAAGGAGGTTTAACTATTAAATTTGTCTTTTTTGTGTCCTACATTCACTAGAAGATGCTAAATGTCGAAGTTTAGCCTTTTAGAACGTCTTACAGTTTTGAAAACTCATTGCACATTTAGACCGATTGTGAGCGTGTCTTTGGGCGGATTTCAAAAATGTTTACACTTGTACTGCTTCGCATGACTTGGACCTTACGTACGAGTTTCAGTACTCTAGCTCAAAATTAAGGCCGAAACACATGTGACCTACAGACGGACGGTTTGACGGACATACATGGCTCATTCGATTCAACACATGTATTCTGGAAAATCCAGAAACACATGTATTCTGGAAAATAATTTTCTTAAATTCTGCCTCCAAATGTGGGCGTGGCCCAAAACTTTGTATAAAAGAAATTTAAGAAAAAGAGTTTTCTACACAATATATTAAGCAAAAATTTTTCGATTTGAAACAAAAATATTGTATGTAAATATATTATATCGAATTAAAATTCAACAATTTCGTAATATTAACTTCTAAACAGGGGCGTGGCCAAAAAATGTTTAGGAACGGAATCTAGTATAGAACCCGGTGAAGCTAATGTGCAAAACGTTATTTCTTATTCTTACTTAAGTTAGGTTTAAAAGTAGTCGAAATCTATGTTTTCTGAAAAATTAGAGGTTTTTCTCAAATTCTGACTCCAAATGTGGGCGTGGCCAAAAACTTTGTATGAAAGAAATTTAAAAAAAAGTGCTTGCTACATAATATAATTTGGAAAATTTTTTCGATTTGCGACAAAAATATTGAATAAAATGTATTTGAAAAATTACACTTTCAATCGATGCCACAAGGGGCGGCCTGCGGACTTTTTTATTTTTTATGACTTGTAATCACTAGAAGATGCTAAATAATAAACTTTAGCTTTTCACGACGTCCTACAGTCTTGTAAGCACCGGAGGATGTGGCACATTTAGACCGATCGTGGGCGTGTCTGTGGGCGGATTTGAAGTTTTAACACTTGTATTGCTTCGGATGACAGAGAGCTTACGTACAAAATTTCAGCTTCCTAGCTCAAAACGTAAGGCCTAAAAATTGGTGACATACGGACAGCCAGACGGACGGACAGACATGGCTCATTCAACTCAGAAGTCGGTCTCGATCATATGCCCTTAAGTTCTTGGGGGTCTATCGTCATTATTTCTCTATGTTACATTTTCGCCTGTATCATACTTAATATATTCCATTTCTGTGGAATAGGGTATAAAAAGAACTACAGCACCGTTTTGCTTGCAGTGAGTGACGCACAATACAAGTTTTCGTACTTCGGCATCGGAGCGTATTATTCACAAAACGATGAGGGCATTTTTAGTCATAGCACATTAGGCGTATCACTAAAAATTGTTAATCTGAACTTCTCCAGTCCAGCACCTTTGCAGGGAGGTATGTATTTTAACTGTCTGCGAGAAATCCAAATACCTACATACACTGCACACATATTGCTTTCTTGTTACTTTAGAAACCACAAATGTTCCATACTTTCTTAATTGTCCCTAATTACAAACTATCAATTATAAGACATTTCTACGGATATATTCAAGTTACGCTTAAATGTACGTAAAAATGCAATTTTATGGTTCAAATTCAGTATTTTTGAAAAATGAACCCCTAAAAGTGGGCGTGGCTAAAAACTTTATGTAAACGAAATCTGGACTGAGGTCTCGTTAACCTGACCTGCCACTTTTTTTTGTTTCGTGCTCTTTTAAATTAGGCGCAAGGCCCGTCGAAATTACGTTTTTCTGGAAAACTTTAGGTTTTTCTTCAATTCTGCCTCCAAATGTGGGCGTGACCCAAAGTCTTGAGCAAACCAAATGTGAAACTAAGCGTTTTCTAAATAAAATATTAAGCACATTTTTTTTTCAATTTCGAGCAATAATGTTGAGTAGACTGCATTTGAAAATTTACCCTAAAAATAGATGCCACGACCACTAAAAGAGGTTAAACAATTAAATTTGTCTTTTTTGTGTCCTATATTCACTAGAAGATGCTAAATGTCGAGTTTCAGCCTTTAAGAACGCCTTACAGTTCTGAAAACTCTGGAGGTAGTTGCATACTTAGACCGATTGTGGGCGTGTCCTTGGGCGGATTTCAAAATTTTTTACACTTGTACTGCTTCGCATGACTTGGACCTTACGTACGAGTTTCAGAACCCTAGCTCAAAATTTAGGCCTAAGACGGACGGACGGACGGACGGACATGACTCATTCGATTCAAAATTCGGTCTCGATCATATGCCCTTAAGGTCTTGGGGGTCTACTATTATTATTTCACAGTGTTACAAAATTATGTGACAAACTTAATATACCTCCTATCCTATGGGATCGGGTATAAAAAAATTATGTTATTGAAAAGGGGTTGATGCCGCGCCCCTTTTAAAAGAAAGAAGATTCTAAACTCATAAATTCTTAACACAATTAAAGTTAATAGAAACTGAAATTCAACAGCCAAGATTTTTGACGAATTTTGGAGCTTGACAGTGGTCAATTGGGATGGGGTATCCAACGATTCGCCTAGGCGGATTGTAATCCGCGTGTCAGTGGGCGGATTTAAAAAATTTTACACTTGTACTGCTTCGGGACGTAGAAAAGGCCTAAAAACTACCGACACACGGACGGACATGGCTCACTCGACTTACAATTCGGTATCGATCATATGCCCTTGAGGTCTTGGGGGTCTACGGTGATTATTTCTCTATCATCATCATCATAATTTTCGGATGCCACTTATCCTTTTAAAGGGTCACGGAGCGAGGGTGGCTAAATTGTCCTTCCATCTTTCTCGATCCTCCGCCACCAACTCAAGATACTCCGGCGCAATCCCCAGGCGGGACTCAGAGAGGTTCTTTACCTGATCCCACCACCTGTTTCTTGGTGGTGGGATCAGGTAAAGAACCTCTCGACGCGCTCGCACCTCGGCTAGCTTGACCTGGCTAGGAAGTCTGTCAGGGGGCATGCGAACAACGTGTCCACACCATCGAAGAATCGATCGCTCCACACGGAGAAGTAGCTGCTCAACATTAAGATTCCCACGAATACTGACGTTTCTCACTCTATCCCTTAGAGTAACACCAGCCACGCACCTCAGGAATCTCATTTCGGCAGCTTGTACCCGTGATCTAATTCTTTCGGTCATTACCCAAATTTCATGACCATAGATAAGGTTCGGAACGAACACTGAATTAAAAACTGAGATCTTTGCTTTTACTCCAAGCTCAGTTTTTCTGATGACCGGCCGGCGCAGTTCCTTTACTATTGCTCCTTTACTATTGCTATTATTTCTCTATGTTCTTAATATACCTCCTATCCTATGGGATAGGGTATAAACATCTTAACAGAAGGCGAACTTCCTCATTTAAGGCTTAACTACATTCGACAAAAAGTGAGAAAGTAGAATAGTGAAAGCTCACACACATACACATACACTGCCTCCTGGTAGTCAAAAACTAACCTAACAAGTGGGAAAGTGCAACAGTGGGTATGCAAAAGCTTCAATCCATCTACGACGGATTGCAAAATACCCGACCATACCAAAAAGAAAACTGCCACGCCTCCAAAAAGTGGGCGGGATATAAAAATATAACAGTTGAATGCTTTATACTAGGTGGTTGCATACATTTCGGCCTAAAACTCCCCCTTTTCAAATAAAAAAATCACTTTTTTTAACGCCATGCTAACAAAAGTGGGCGGAGGCCCATACAATATGTACATAAAAGTTAGAAAATGCTAATATCTGCAGCTTTTGTCACATAATTTTTTTCAAATTTCATATATATTTATTGAAAAACAGTCATTTTAAGCTAGAATCCCTTAAAAAGTGGGCGTAGTCAATGAAAAAGCTAAAATTTTTTGGCTACCTTAAAGACAATTATAAGGCAATTTTACGTACCAAAAATGAATGCGCTAGCGCCATTGTAGCATAGCTAAAATTTGCAATATGTATTTTTTTAAATTCGAGATGGTCGCACATACAGGCCTGTAGTGGGCGTGTCTGTGGGCGGATTCAGCTTATTTTCAAACTTGATCTGAAGGACTGGACTTCCAACCAACCCACAAAATTTTAGCTCTCTGCCTTAAAATTTAAGGCCTAAAAGTTGTTTACATACGGACGGACGGACGGACATGGCTTAATCGATTCTCCTGTCGGTCCCATTCATATCTCTAATGAATGGGTCGGGTATAAAAAGCTATTTTTTGACATTCGCAAGCTCTAGCAAAACATACACAACCAATATTTGCAAACATTGAAATAAAAATTATTAAAAGGGAATGGATTCTATTCAAGTAAGTAACTGAACTTAGATAGGAGTTAAGTGTATAATAAAGTTTTCTTTTACTGCAACTAGTGAAACCCTACCTCACAAAGTATAGTCATCGGCACTAAGGTTATTTGTCAATTTAAGGTATATTATCCAAATCAAACAAAACATAATGAAAAACGAGATTAATTTCTAGCAACTCGTTTCAGACATCTAGCTACAGGCGATAGTTATAACTCGCTTGCATTTGATTTTCGCATAATGCAAATCAACCGTTCAGTCAATTATCCCAGAAGTTTGTAATGTTTTGTGGACCGTGTTGATGCCTATTTATCCACCTAGAAAGACAGCAGATGATTGGAAAGTAATCGAGAGCGAATTTTCCCATTCATGGAATTTCCCACATTGCGTAGGAGGAATCGATGAATAATCTCCTAAACTTAGTTGAAATTGTCGATCAACACACAAAAAATCCTTGAAGATGGCGGGTGCACCCGATTAACGAAAACAGGCCTGGTCAGGGTGACTACCCGAACCTATTGGAGGAAATTTTGTTGTACGACTAAGAAAAATTTTTGTTGCTACCTAGAATGGAAGTCAAACAATTTCAGTACTTACTGTTACTGGTACTGCAACTAGTGAAACCCTACCTCACAAAGTATAGTCATCGGCACTAAGGTTATTTGTCAATTTAAGGTATATTATCCAAATCAAACAAAACATAATGAAAAACGAGATTAATTTCTAGCAACTCGTTTCAGACATCTAGCTACAGGCGATAGTTATAACTCGCTTGCATTTGATTTTCGCATAATGCAAATCAACTGTTCAGTCAATTATCCCAGAAGTTTGTAATGTTTTGTGGACCGTGTTGATGCCTATTTATTCACCTAGAAAGACAGCAGATGATTGGAAAGTAATCGAGAGCGAATTTTCCCATTCATGGAATTTCCCACATTGCGTAGGAGGAATCGATGAAAAGCACATCACGATACAAGCACCCATTAAAAGCGGATCGCTGTACTTCAATTACAACCAGTGAGTAAGTGCAAGAGTGCATAGGTAAAAGTTACAGTCCGTTTAACACGGACCGTTTAATACCCCATTCCTGTAAGCAACCTATAAACATGGGAGTTGCTAAAAACTTTCTAGGAACAAAATTTAGTATAGAACCCGGTGTAGCTAATGTGATAATTTTATTTCTTATTCTTACCTAAGTATTATATAATTCTTGCTTAAGCTAGGCTAAAGAGTAGTAAAACTAGTCAGTAAGTGCTACAGTGTACACGCCGAAGTTACAGTCCGTAGAACGGACCGTTGAATACCCCATCCTATCCCACATTGTAAAATGCTGATGGCATAGTTATTTTTTGACATTTTATAAGTAATGGAAACTTCGAAAAAGGGGCGTAGTCCAACCATCCCTAATTGCAAACTATTAGTTATAAGATATTTTCACAGATATTTCCAAGTTACACTTAAATGTACGTAAAAATGCAATTTTTTGGTTCGAATTCAATATTTTTGAAAAACCGACCCCTAAAAGGGGGCGTGGCTAAAAACTTTATATGAACGAAATCTGGACTGAGGTCTTGTTCTCGACTGTCGATCTCGACAGCAAAAACCTGCCAGTTTTTTTTTGTTTCATGCTTTCCTAGACTGGCTCAAGGCCAGTTGAAATTAATTTTTTCTGGAAAATTTTAGGTTTTTCTTCAATTCTGCCTCCAAATGTAGGCGTGGCCCGAAGTCTTGTGCAAACAAAATGTGGAACTAAGCGTTTTCTTCATAAAATAATAAGCAAATTTTTTCAATTTCGAGCAAAAATACTGAGTAAATTGCATTTGAAAATTTACCTTTATAGATGCCACGCCCACTAGAGTGGCAATTGGCTTAACCAATAAAATTTATCTTTTTTTGTGTCTTACATTCATTAGGAGATGCTAAGGGTCAAATTTCAACCTTTCAGAACGTCTTACAGTTTTGAAAACTCTGGAGGTAGTTGCACTTTTCGACCGATTGTGGACGTGTCTTTTGTAAAATTTTTACACCTGTACTGCTTCGCGTGACGCGGACCTTACGTACGAAGCTTCAGCACCCTAGCTCAAAATTTAAGGCCTAAAAACGTGTGACATACAGACAGACGGACGGACGGACATGGCTCATTCGATTCAGACTTTGGTCTCGATCATATGCCCTTATGGTCTTGGGGGCCTACCATTATTATTTCACCATGTTTCACCACATAGTTTGTAATGTGACAAACTTAATATACCCCCTATCCTATGGGAATTGAAGAAAAACCCAAAATTTTCCACTAAAACGTAATTTCAACTGGCCTTGAGCCTAATTTAGGAAAGCATGAAACAAATAAAGTGGCAGGTCAGGTAAACGAGACCTCAGTCCAGATTTTGATCACATAAAGTTTTAAGCCACGCCCACTTTTAGGGGTCCATTTTTCAAAAATACTGAATTTGAACCAAAAAATTGCATTTTTACGTATATTTAAGCGTAACTTGGATATATCCGTGGTTATCTCATATTTGATAGGTTGTAATTAGGGGCGATTAGACCACGCCCCTTTTCGAAGTTTGAATTACTTATAAAATTTCAAAAAATAACAATGCCATCAGCATTTCACAATGTGGGATATGATGGGGACTGTAACTTCTGCGTACACACTGTAGCACTTACTCACTGGTTTTTATCAGAAGTGGTATCAGAAGTGGTACATATATATGCACGTGTTGATTGCATTTTTACATTAAAAATTTGTTTTATACTTAAAAACGCCCCCAAAAGTAGGAGTGGCAAAAATGTATACATTTCAGTTGATAGCTTTCACACATATCTGAACATTTTATAGCGCAAGTTTTTTGGATTTAAAGAAAATATATCGAATAAAAACCGTTTATTGAAATGCAAATGAAATATGACGACGCCCAAAAGGGGGCGGGGTTTGGCTTTTTTTGAAATGTCAATGAATATTGACTGTCTTTGACTATTTATGATATTAAGTAAAGTGGGCGTGTCAGTGGGCCCATTTTAAAAATGTTTACACTTGCGCTTGGTCTCGATCATATGCCCTTAAGGTATATGGGGGGGGGGTCTACGGTGATTATTTCTCTATGTTACAAAGTATGAATCAGACATAATATACCTACTATCCTATGGGATGGGGTATAACAATTTCGTAATATCAAGCTCTAAACATGGGCGTGGCCAAAAAATTTGTAGGAACGATTTCTAGTATAGGACCCGGTAAAGCTAATGTGCTAAACTTTATTTCTTATTCTTACTTAAGTTAGGCTAAAAAGTAGTCGAAATCTATCTTTTCTGAAAAGTTAGAGGTTTTTCTTTAATTCTGACTCCAAATGTGGGCGTGGCCCAAAACTTTGTATGAAAGAAATTTAAAAAAAATGCTTTCTACAGAATATATTAAGCAAAAAATTTTCGATTTGGAACAAAAGTATTGAATAAATTGTATTTGAAAGATTACATTTTCAATCGATGCCACGCCCATAATGGGCAGTCTGCGGACTTTATTTTTATTTTTTAAGACTTGTTATCATTAGGAGATGCTAAATAATAAATTTCAGGTTTTCACGACGTCTTACAGTCTTGTAAGCACCGGAGGTTGTTGCACATTTAGACCGATTGTGGGCGTGTCTGTGGGCGGATTTAAAAAATTTTAACGCATGTATTACTTCGGATGACAGAGAGCTTACTTAAAATTGAGGGCCTAAAAATTGGTGACATACGGACAGACAGACGGACGGACAGACGGACGGACAGACGGACGGACATGGCTCATTCAACACAGAAGTCGGTCTCGATCATATGCCCTTACGGTCTTGGGGGTCTACCATTATTATTTCACCGTGTTAAAAACTATGTGACAAACTTAATACACCTCCTATCCTGTGGGAGGGGTATAAATACATGTGTTTCTGGGAAATTAGAGGGTTTTCTTTTATTCTGCCTCCAAATGTGTGCGTGACACAAAACTTTGCATAAAAGAAATTTCATAATTTAGAAATTGTTAAAAAAAAGATATTTCATTAATTTCATAAAATAGTTTTCCACAGAATATATTAAGTAAAAATTTTTCAATTTGAAACAAAAATATTGCATGTATTGTAAATATATTATATCGAATTTAAATTCAACAATTTCGTAATATTAACTTCTAAACAGGGGCGTGGCCAAAAAATGTTTAGGAACGGAATCTAGTATAGAACCCGGTGAAGCTAATGTGCAAAACTTTATTTCTTATTCTTACTTAAGTTAGGCTTAAAAGAAGTCGAAATCTACGTTTTCTGGAAAATTAGATTTTTTTCGTGAATTCTGACTCCAAATGTGGAAGTGCCCCAAGGCTTTGTATAAAAGAAATTTAAAAAATAGTGCTTTCTACAAACTATATTAAGCAAAAATTTTTCGATTTGCAACAAAAATATTGAATAAATTGTATTTGAAAGATTACACTTTCAATCGATGACACGCCCACAAGGGGCGGTCTGCGGACTTTTTTATTTTTTATGACTTGTAATCATTAGAAGATGCTAAATAATAAATTTCAGCTTTTCAATCTGCTTACAGTCTTGTAAGCAGATTGGTTGTTGAACATTTGGTCGTGTTTGTGGGCGGATTTGAAATTTTAACACTTGTGTTGCTTTGGATGACAGAGAGCTAACAAAATTTCAGCTTCCTAGCTCAAAACTTAAGGCCTAAAAATTGGTGACATACGGACAGCCAGACGGACGGACGGAAATGGCTCATTCAACTCAGAAGTCGGTCTCGATCATATGCCCTTAAGGTCTTGGGGGTCTATCGTCATTATTTCTCTATGTTACATTTTCGCCTGTATCATATTTAATATATTCCATTCCTGTGGAATAGGGTACAAAAAGAACTAGAGCATCGTTTTGCTTGCAGTGAGCAAATACTAGTACTAATACGCACAATACTAGTTTTCGTACGTCGACATCGGAGCGTATGGTTCACAAAACGATGAAGGTATTTTTAGTCATAGCACATTAGGCGTATCACTAAAAGTTGGTACTATGAACTTCCCCAGTCCAGCACCTTTGCTGAGAGGTATGTATTTTAGCTGTCTGGGAGAAATCCCTACACACTCTGCACACATATTGTTTTCGTGTTACTGAAGAAACCACAAACGTTCCATACTTTCTTCTTGGTGACGAAGCCTTTCCTCTAAAACCATATGTGCTAAATCCATACAGTGGAAGATTCTTAGACACTGACAAATACAAGTACAACCAGTGAGTAAGTGCTACAGTGTGTACGCAGAAGTTACAGTCCGTAAAGCGGACCGTTGAATACCCCATCCTATCCCACATTGTAAAATGCTGATGGCATTGTTTTTGACATTTTATAAGTATGCAAACTTCGCAAAGGGTCGTGGTCCAATCGTGCCTAATTACAAACTATCAATTATAAGACATTTCAGTGGATATATGAAAATTATCGGGTAAAAATGCAATTTTTATACCCGACCCAGGGTATATTAAGTTTGATGTATAGTTTGTAACGCAGTGAAATAATCACCGTAGACCCCTAAGACCTTTTAGAGATATGAATGGGACCGACAGGAGAATCGATTAAGCCATGTCCGTCCGTATGTAAACAACTTTTAGGCCTTAAATTTTAAGGCAGAGAGCTGAAATTTTGTGGGTGGGTTGGAAGTCCAGTCCTTCAGATCAAGTTTGAAAATAAGCTAAATCCGCCCACAGACACGCCCACTACAGGCCTGTATGTGCGGCCATCTCTAATTTAAAAAAAAATACATTTTGCAAATTTTAGCTATGTTACTATGGCGCTAGCGCATTCATTTTTGGTACGTAACATTGCCTTATAATTGTCATTAAGGTAGCTAAAATTTTTTAGCTTTTTCATTGACCACGCCCACTTTTTAAGGGATTCTAGCTTAAAATGACTGTTTTTCAATAAATATATATGAAATTTGACAAAAAATTATATGACAAAAGCTGCAGATATTAGCATTTTCTAGCTTTTATGTACATATTGTATGTGCCTCCGCTCACTTTTGTGGTCGTGGCGTTAAAAAAAGTTATTTTTTTAGTTAAACTTACTTACTTAAGGTGGCGCTACAGTCCGGGGTGGACCTGGGCCTCAGCCAACAAGCTTCGCCAGCCAGCTCTGTCTCTAGCTAGCCGTCTCCAGTTTCGCACGCGAAGTTGGCTGAGGTCCCCTTCCACTTGCGTGCGCCACCTGAGTCTCGGTGCTCCTCTACCGCGCCGTCCCTGCGGTGTGGATTCGAAGATTTTCCGGGCCGGGGCGTTGGTGTCCATCCGCTCTAGATGACCCAGCCATCGTAGACGTTGTGTTTTGACTCTTTTGGCTAAGTCGGTATCGCTGTACAGCCCATACAGTTCGATGTTATATCTCCTCCTCCACTCTCCGTCTATGCAGACGGGACCGTTAGTTAAAAAGGCGAAGTTTTAGGCTGAAATGTATGCAACCACCTAGTAAAAAGCATTCAACAGTTATATTTTTATATCCCGCCCACTTTTTGGAGGCGTGACAGTTTTCTTTTTGGTATGGTTGGGAATTTTGCAATCCGTCGTAGATGGATTGAAGCTTTTGCATACCCACTGTTGCACTTTCCCACTTGTTTGGTTCAAATTCAATATTTTTGAAAAATGGACTCCTAAAAGTGGGCGTGGCTAAAAACTTAATGTGAACGAAATCTGGACTAAGGTCTCGTTTACTTGAACTGCCACTTTTTATAGGGTTGGCAGGACCTTTTGATTATTTGGTAAAACTTTCTAGCCTCATTCCTGTTGTAACATCTCTCTATCTCTTCAACCACGCGCTTCTCGTGCTCTCTCTTTTTCCTTCGGAGAAGCCAGTGTTCCTCTCTCCTCCTCTGCTCGTAGAGCTCACGAGCAGCTCTAGTCCTTCTGTGCAGCGCCGCTTTATATGCCTCCTGTTTAGCTGCATGTGCTTGCCGGCATTCATCGTCAAACCAAGGGTTTCGTTGTGGTGGCCGTGTGTAACCCAGCACTTCAGAGGCGGCGTCTCTGATGGCATTTTGGCAATGTTGCCACTGGCTATCAATACTTGATGCTGGCTGCATAGGACTTCGTAGAAGGTTTTGAGAGACAGTCGATCGATCAAAGCTTTTAGAGTCAGATCATTTTAATTTTTTCTCCTGATTTTTTTTTTTCTGAAAATAATAAAAAATAATTTTTTTTACTGTTAATTTTACTTATACATATACGTATAATTATTGGAAAGGACCTTATGGTTATAGCTCGAGCCCGTTGGCCTTGCAGTATTTTCGTTATTGTTTATGATAACAATAAGAATGACTCCAAAGTCAAAAAAAATAGTCTCTGCTCCTCTTAAAAGAGCAGACGTGAAAAGACTTACCAAGAGAAATGGAGAACTTGAAAAGGAAATAATCGAATTGAAAAAAATGTTAAACGACTTAATGACAAAGGAACAAATAAAAAATTCAGGCAATGCAAAAAAAAGAAGATCGTCAAGCAGCCCAATTTTGGAAGATCTCACAATCTCAAGCAATCGATTTGATCAACTGGACATAGAAAACATGGATGGACATAATGACGAAATAGATGAAATTAACGAAACCAACTCAACAAATACGGAAATAAACAAGATATCTTCAATTTTGAACGACATGGCACAAAAAAACTTCGCAAAAAAGGGTCAACTTAGCAACAAAGAAAAAATTAGTTTGATAAACAACGAAGAAAATCAAGATCAAATAGACAACAGCAAGAAAAAATTCAAAATACCACCAATCAATGTGTTCCACCAGGAATCTAAGGACATTGGTGAGTTGTTGAAAACCCTCATACCATCAAACGCTTTCGGAATAAAAAAGATTGGAAAAATACACTCAGTTAGAGTTAATAACAAAGTTGATTATAGCTTAGTTAAAAATGCACTCGAAAAAGCCAAAGCACCATTTTATTCATATACACCTAGTGATGAAAAAAAACAAACATTTTTATTAAAAGGGTTAGACAGTAGCTACACACCAGAAGAAGTTCTAAAAGAGCTTAAAGATATTAAAAGTGAAGAACTTAAATTTGAATCATCTTTTAGATTAGTAACAAACCGCAGCAATAGAGAGAGAAAAACACTTCCTTTCATAGTAATTCAGTTGACCCCCGATAGTAAGGCAGGTTATTTAAGTGAAATCAAATACTTATTTAATCATATTATCAGATGGGAAAAATTAAAAAGACCTACTATACTTCAGTGTCGTAAGTGTCAACGTTTCTCACATAGTACTGTGAACTGTATGATGGAACACAGGTGCGTCAAATGTGGAGGCAACCATAGTCCAGATAAATGCACTTTAAAGCAATTATCAGATAAAGAAAAGCTGTTCTGCGTTCTCTGCAAAAAAACGGTCATCCGGCTTCTTATGGTGGTTGTGAAGCTCATGAGTTTCTCAAGAAAAAAATTAAAAAACAAATAATATCTGTTAAGGAAAACCAAAAAGAAAAAGAAAAAATGTTTCAAAGATACGTAGATACAAGTATCAGCTTCGCTGACAAAGTAAAAGGTACTACAAATAACAAAATTACAAATAAAATTTTTGACACAACTTCTAATAAGGAAAATCCATTAAGTCAAATTAAGAATGATATTTTTAAAATAATGAAACAACAATTTGAAAATTTAACAAAATCGTTAGAATTGCAATCAAAAAGGATAGACACACTTTTTAATATAATTAGTAACAATACTTTGGATGAATAGAACAAATTTAAGACACCTTAAAATAATATCTTTAAACGTTAATTCGATTATATCCAATAGCAGAAGGGCAAATTTATTACAGTTTCTGGCTCGTCATAAGCCGGACATTCTTTTACTGTGTGAAACAAAGCTTAGCAAAAGGCATAAAATAAGTTTTGCAAATTACAAGATATTTCGAAATGACAGAGCTAATGCTTCTCAAGGGGGTGGTACTGCTATCCTTGTTAAAAGAGGTATAGCTTTTCGTAAAATCGAAATATCTGAAATTCAAAATTTTGGTTCTATTGAAACTACTATAATATCTTTTGATATTGGCAACAGAAGGTCCTTATATATTATAAGTATTTATTCAACAGAAAACCCAATTCAAAATTTTTCTCAGGAATTCACACGTCTTTTTGAAATTCTTAGTTTAAATAATTTAGAAAACTACTACGTTATGGCCGGGGACATTAATACAAAGCACACAAGTTGGCTAAATCCTAGCAATAATACACGAGGCAATTTTATTAGAGCATTTGTTGATGATAATGAGATAGAGTATAAAATAAAGTTTTATTCATCTGTTATTTCGTCATTTCCAAGGAGTAACTCGTTTTTAGATTTAGGGTTTTCAGATGCTAGACTTGAAGTTAGAACAGTGAGATACGATAATAAAATTCCGGTTTTACCATATGATAGCGATCACTCGGCAATATTATTTAATGTTACATTGGAAAATGACTCAGTTTTTAACCTACTTATTGATGAACCCACATATAAATATAACTTTGACAAGACTAATTGGTTAAATTTTAAAAGAAATACTGAAATTGAATGCAGAGAACAATTCTATGGAAACGAAATTCCTAACAATAGAAATTTATCAAACTCAGAAATTGAAACATATATAGAAAAGCTTAACACAGTAATAAATAATTCGATTGATTTAACAGTACCTAAATTCAAAAATACAAATTCAATGGAATGCTATTTAACACCAATTATAAGACGATTATTAAAGTATAAAAGTTTTCTTTTAACAAGAATAAACACATTTTATAGACATAATAATTATTTAAACAATTCGGAGCTTATACGTCTGAAGTCAATTTTGAGAAATGTTAAAAATTTAATTTTACAACAGTTTCGAAACTCTATAAATAATTTTTGGAAAAATAAACTCCTTGCAATTCAAAAGCGTAGTTCTAAAATGTTTCCACAAATTAACAGTATATTTAGACCCAAAGGAAAAATTTCAATACCAACACTTAAGGTTAATGATGATAACATCGGAAGAGATCTTTTGCAGAGCGCTTCCATTAATATTTCTGATACTTTCAAAGACCGTAACAAATTCCTAATAAATAACAGTATGGAAAAATTAAATCTTATAGGATCACACTTTGAAAAAGTTCATAGTTCGATTTCAGACAATTCGGCCAACACACACACAATTCAAAATACAGTAATTCATTTTCAGGAAGAACATTTTGAAACTTTGCCAAAAGCTCAGTTTAGTAATATTTTAAAATCTGATGAACTAAGTGACGAACAAACGGACAACTATTTTACAACTTTGGAAGATCTTGACGATATTTTTTCAAAACTAAATAATAAAAAATCTTCTGGATTAGATAACATTCCCAACATAGCTTTGAAACATTTACCAGATAATGTCATACGAAAATTTACTATATTATTTAACAATTTACTAAACAATCAACACTTTCCGATGACCTGGAAAATAGCAAAGGTTTTTCCGATTGAAAAGAAACAAAAAGATACAACAGCTCCAACAAACTATAGACCAATAAGTCTTCTGTCAAATGTGGGAAAAATATTTGAAATTTTAGTTAGCAAAGCAATTTTACATAATTGTAAATTGAAAGAACTGCTGCCAGAAAATCAATTCGGTTTATTTAGGCATCATTCCACAATACATGCAATAAATAAATTAGTGTCTGATGTAAGTTGGAATCTAATTGGTAAAAAATCAACAGGTGCATGTTTGGTTGATCTTGAAAAAGCATTTGATAAAATTTGGTTAGATGGTCTTATTGCGAAATTAATAATGTATAGGTTTCCAAATTTTTTAATAAAAATCATATCAAACATGGTACGCGACAGAAAATTTGTAGTAACAAATGGTGAGGAAACAACAACCAGAATATTTAATATAATAAATGGACTTCAACAGGGTACAGTGAATGCACCCATTCTGTTCAGCTTATATATAAGTGAATTTTTAAAAAATAGAGAGGGAACCATAGCTTTCGCAGATGACATAATTCTCTACACTTCAGGTTCAAAGATATACGAAATTCGGAGTAATTTACAGAACATGTTTAACCAGTTACAAAATTATTGTTGTGAGTGGAGATTAAAAATCAATTTTGGGAAATGTGAAGTTATATTATTCAGGACAGTTTTGAGCAAAGCAAATCTGGATTTGAGAAAGAATTGGAAAAATTTAAAAATTTATAGTAATCCAAATAATAATAATTTACAACTTAAAATTTCTTTATGTGTAAAATATTTAGGCGTAAACTTGGATCAGTATTTGTATTATAATGGTCATATTAAAATTCAACTAAAAAAAGCAAGGGCAGGTTTTATGAGTTTAAAAAGATTATTCTACTCTGGAAATATTACTTCTGATATCAAAATTATTTGTTATTTAACTTTAATAAGACCAATATTAACCTACGGCTGTCCTATTTGGTTTAATATAAGCCCTTCAGTTATGGAAAAACTTAGGATTTTTGAAAGAAAATGCATTCGCGCATGTATAGGTAAATACAGATCCGCCGAAAGTGACTACTTGCACTATATTTCCAACAAAAACATATACGACGAAGCAGAAATTTTAATTAGTATATAATTATTATAAAAATAGTATTTAATAATAACTAATATTTATTATAAAAATTAGTATTATTATTATAAAATTAATTAGAAACCATTTTGCTCGTTCGGCAATCGTTTTGGAAAATAACCTAGTTTATGGCCCAGCTTTGTATGGAAATTTTGAGTTTTACAAAAAATCACTTGAAACGGGACATATTCCTCCAGAAGCGTTTATGTTTCTTGACAAAATGGGATATATCCAAGATGAACATAATGTTCCTGTGATTTATCACGCATATCGCAGGGCCACAGATAAGAAAATAGTTTACAGTGCTAACTTAAATTCAAACATACCAAACAACATCTGGAGATACAGTACGGCTATTTCACAAAAAGATTTCCAAATTCAAGTTGATTCAGACAAATACTATTGGCTTACCTAACTAATGAAATGTTTGTTTTTCTTCACATTTTTTTCACAAATTAGTTTTAAGTTTTAGTTTTAAGCTTTGTAGTTTTAGGCTATTTTTTTATGTATAGTTATTGTTAGTTTTAAGCAAAATTATTTTCAAAAAAAATCTTGTAAGGAATAATTTCATATATTATAAAAAACATCAATCAATTCATCTCAATTAAAAATAAAAATATCTAGATGTTAAAACTTATTCATAATATTTAAAGCTATTGTATATAAAAAACAGTTGAGTGCTAATTGCCATTATTGTTTCTTTTAAATTATGTTATTATAAAAATTGTTGTTTATTGTTTTTATTTAAATGTTATAATAAAAGTTCTTAATAAAAAAAAAAAAAAAAAAAAAAAGGTTTTGAGAGACTCGGTTGGAGAAGGACCTGACGATCTCTTGCGATTGTCGGCCGACGTCAAACTTCCTCACAGTATTTCCATTACTTGGCGCTGGTCGGGATATCCGCAGCCGTACCTTGGCTACAACAACGTAGTGATCCGAGTCAATGTTGGCCCCTCGGAAAGTTCGGACATCCATGATACTGGAGGAGTGCCTTGCGTTGATCGCACCACAACGTGTCGCCCCGCAGCAAAGTTGATCAGCCTGAATCCGTTATCGGAGGTCGTGTCGTGCAGGCTATGCTTTCCGACAGTATGACCAAAGATGCCCTCCCTTCCTAGCTTGGCATTAAAATCGCCTAGGACAATCTTAATGTCGTACTGCTCATAAGTTTTGTCCAGGAGCTCGTAGAACATATCTTTGGTCTCGTCATCTTTCTCCTCTGTGGGGACATGTCAGGCATATTATTATTCATATTATTATTATTATTATTATTATTATTGAGTTCTTGCACTTTCTCAGCTGAATTGGCTGGAAAAAGTTTACCGATCAGTAGATGCGGCTCGGACGATAATGAGGAGGGAGTTCACCCTTTCTCACTAGACCCTAGTTTTTTTTTTTTTTTTTTTTTTTTTTTTTTTTTTAATTTAGGAATTTTCTCACTATATGACAAGTCTGAAGTATCACTGCCTTCTGTCCCGTTGTTGCAATTTTCGCGTTGATGCCAATTTTTGTAAGGTTCTTCTTCAACTGATGTGACATAAGGCCTTCAGCGGAAATAACAATAGGGTAGATGTTCACCCTATCCAGCTGCCATACTGCTCTTAGTTCTATTGCTAAGTTCTCATACTTCGTTATCTTATCTGCTTCCGTTTTTTGGATATTGCTCGTCAATGGTACTGCGATGTCTATAATCATTGCCGTTTTACATCTTTTGTCTATGAGGACAATATCCGGGCGGTTGTAGTCCACTGATCTATCGGTTAGGATTGGACGGTCCCAGTACATAATATGCCTACTTGACTCTAGTATGTCAGCAGGCTTGTATTTATAGAAAGGTAGCATGTTCTCTATTAGGCCCCATTTTTGTGCTAGTTCCTGGTGGACTATTTTTGCCAGTTGGTTGTGCCGTCCTAAGTAAGCTGAATTTGATAGCACAGGGCATCCTGCTATTATATGATCAATAGTTTCACCTGGCTTGCTACACTTTCTACATATGTCGACCAAATCTGCTCCTAGGCAATGTTTTTCGTAGTTCCTAGTTTTGATGACATTGTCTTGAACAGCGATCGCGAATCCTTCGGTCTCCGGAAAAAGATATCCATTTGTGAGCCATTTGAGGGAGCTTGCTTTGTCAATGTGCTCTTCCCGTAAGTTTCTGGGGAACTTTCCATGTAGCCTCATGTCCAAATATCTTTCTTCTGCTATTGTTGTAGTTTCAACTGCGTAATCCACAGTCTCGCACTTTAGGTTAAGAGGCGTGTAGTTGTCGTCTAATGCTCGAACTTTTGAAATTAATTCTTCGGCAGAGCGAAGAAATTTAATTTTCATTTTTGCCTCGGATGTCCTACACATTTTATACATATTAAGCAGGCCTCTTCCCCCTTCTTTCCTTGGAAGATATAGGCGATGAACTGAGGAATTTGGGTGTAGGCATCTGAATTTGGTAAGCAATCTTCTTGTCATTCTATCCAATTCATTTAAATCAGTATCTGACCACTTGAGGATGCCGAATGAGTATGTAATGGAGGGTATTGCCCAAGAGTTGATGCCTTCCATTAAGTTCTTTGCTGACAGTTTGGTGTTCAATATTTTTGTTAGCTTTCTCCTATATTTCTCCAAGAACTCCGCTTTTAGTCCCGTGTGGTCGATTCGTGCATTCTGTGCGATTCCCAGGTACTTGTAGAGTTGTTCATTGTCCATTTCTTTAAGTCCTTGGTAGGGTCCTTCGGGGGGAGCAGGATTTCCTTTGATGACTTTCAGCAATGCGCATTTGTCATACCCAAACGACATGCTTATGTCAGTGCTAAATATTTTGGTAATTCCTATGAGCGAGTGGAGTTTATGACGACTTTCTGCATACAGCTTAAGATCATCCATAAACAGCAGGTGCGAGATTCGTTGCTCTCCTGACGGGCTAAGCTTGTATCCTAGGTTTGAGCGTTTCAGGATAGTTGATAATGGGTTAAGCGCAAGGCAGAACCAGAGTGGT